>CAOLHI010000171.1:0-600000 GCA_948474755.1 Ctenosaura bakeri
ACTTCTTAGAAAATTATGACTAATGTAGCTTGATATTCCCACCTTCCTCCCTAATTAATTTTGAGAGATAATTACCCCATAATAAGTATCACAGATCTGGACAGTTAGGACAAGCAACAGGAATGAAAGAGAAGGAAACCTATGCAAATACACAAGGCTACAAGGATTGCCTCAAGACATTTCACTTCCTAAAACATACTAGCAAATGGCATTTTATCCTGCCCAGATCAAGGCAGGTACTACACAGGGAGAGTCAAATTATTTTGGGATAACAAGGGACAGAAAAGTATACACCTTCCTCTCCCCCTTAATGGCAACAGATATAGAATAAGAAAAACATATTAAATAACTTGCATTGCATTATATTGAACATACAGTTAAATAATTATCATTTGGCTGCTCTTTCATGATACCTCAAATCTGCTGTTGCACTTTGCTTAACAGTAGGACCAGTTCTAAGTGACTGCGTGATACAAGAGACGTACCACTCAAGGCCACTGAGTGTAAGAGATGATTGAATGCAAGACATCATATTTGGTCATTTCCACACTACCAACCCATCCCAGTATGGGGATGCATTGAAGCTGGTTCGTGATGTGTGCTACCATACAACATCATCACAGTCCCACTTCTGTCACATCCCCAGCTGTTGCGATCATGCATTATACTATTACAAAATAATAATAATAAAAAATCCAGTAATAGGCCCCTTTCGTGTGATCATTGCATTGGCTGGGGCCGTGTGGAAAGGGCAGAAGAGCTATCTAGGTGCTTCCTTATTCAATGCAGCACAGGAAGAAGCCACCTGCACTGCAGAAGGAAGGAGCATGTCTCAGCTGCTATCATCCACAGACAGCCAGCCAGGTGCAGAGGGGAGTGACTGGGATACACTCCCATCCCGACAAAGGCACTGCCAGGATTACACTGGGACATCACGGGATGCAGGTGGGGTGTGAAAAGGGTCAGTGGAGATTTCTCTTGTCTTCCAGGAAGCAATAGAAATAAAGACCCTTTCATAATATACTTGGTGAAGATTTCTCTTGTCTTCCAGGAAGCAATAGAAATAAAAAGTATATTATAAGAATTCACACAAGGATGATTTATGAATGCGTCTCTAGCTATTCTAACTTAACAATCTCTAACTACTTCTAATGTGATACTAGAAAGCCCATAGACTTATAATAAACCTTTACTACAGGCTCCAACCAGATAGGCAGCCTGAGCTTTTCCTACTAGCCTCTTATACTGTAATGCCTATAGCCAAAATCAGTAAAGGCACTATGTGACATGGAAGAACTGAAAAACATGTCTAGATTTTTTGTTTTGTTTTGCAAAACCTGCACATTCTAAGAAAAAAAGGTTACCTGTCTTTTTTACACAGTTATAAAGAAACAGAGCCCTGTTAAACTCCACAGGTCACTGAGAGAAAGCAAGAAACTTAAGTGAGAACTTCCTCTTCAGGCTTTTGTCATTATTGCAGGACTTCCACCCTTGGGACCTACAAACAAAATTATTTTATCAGCATGACTTCTAAATCCCAATAGGGCTGAACCCAAGCTTTCCAAAATTCCCTCCGTCTTAGTCAGCCAAACCCTTGACAACTTATGCAGCTGGCCCAGCCAGGATTGGAAGTCCCCATAACAGGAAGACTTGTTTATATTCAGAACTGGAAACTGTGTTAAGGGTAGAATATGTACTAAGCAATACTTTAGAGCTCTGTACAGGATGAAGTTTCCCATGATCATTCCTTGCTTATACCAGTATTAGCACAGAAGTAGAAAAGAGGCTGGGAAGAGACAAGATGTTTTTTTATTGTTTCATATCTTCATGCACTAAAACCTAAATAAGATAGTAGCTATGCATCTCCTCTGTGTAAACCAGAGACTGGCAAGTTCTGGAAGCAGGAGATTGCATTGATCCACTCTGAACACACCAGAAGCTGTACCGTCCTCTCCCACTGGGTTGCTAAATTTTGTCATCACAATGGCCACCCTTTGCCATTCTCCCTGAAAAGCAGGTGTGTAAGGAATGTGCACTTTATTTTTTTAAAACCCATTGCATTTCTCAAAGTGTAATTTGGCTAATTTTGGTAACATTATCTCTTGAGGCAACGTTGCTACACATTACACAGGAGTGGAATTGCAGTGTTACAAGAACTGGGTGCACTTTATTTCAGCAGCTTAATCTGTGCCTGAAAAATCAAAGCCCTTTTTCAGTTGCTGGATGTCCTGTATCTTAATTACCATGGCATTTTTTGGAGGATATGTTTCATTTCCATCAGTGGCCAAAGTAAAAAAAAGTTGATGTGTTATATTTCAAAATAATATAAAGAAAAAAAAAAGCAAATCCCAACTATGTAGCATTTTAATGGGAACGTTCCATTACTTCAGAGAAGGGAGAGGGTTTTTTGGGGGGTGGGTGGGTTAATGCATTCACTTAATGAAGGAATTTACTAAACACCCAGCTACTTAGTGTAGAATTTGCATAGAATACATGAGGGAATGGAAATTTGTTTTCCCTAGAATAGGAAATCATAATCCAGCTGGATTGCTTTTCATTGTAGTATGGGATATAGCGTGGAAAACATCATAGCCATTGTTTGTTTATGCCCATATAAAGCAACAAGAATGAAAGAGAAGAAAACCTATGCAAATACACATATGGCTGTAGGGCTAAGACATTTTGCTTCTTAAGACATAACAGCAAATGGCACTTCTATCCAGCCCAGGTAGTAGTAGTGCCCAGAGATGGTCAAATTGAGAGACAGAAAAGCACATGCATGCCTCTCCCCTTCATGGCAACAGAAATACAATAAGAATAATATATTAAATTACATTACATTGAAAATACAGTAATTAACATTTTGCTGCTCTTTCATGATACTTCACATCTGCTGATGCACTTTGCCTAATGGTAGGGCCAATCCTAGGTGACTGTGTGATGGCAAGAGATGTACCACTCAAGGCCACTAAATATAAGATGTGATTACAAGACATCATTTTTGCCTCTACTGATTCCTGGAAGACAAGACCAGGGCCATTTCTGCACTAGACTGTCATAGTGGTATTATTCCACTTACAACATCCTATGGAATCCTGGGGTTTGCAGTTTAGGGAGGGTCTTTTGATGCTCCTCCCTAAATTGCAAACTCCAGGATTCCATAGGATATTGTAAGTGGAATGGTATCACTATAACAGTCTAGTCTGGAAATGGCCCTAGTCTCACCAAGTGTAATACAGGAAATCACACAGGGATTATTTATGAACATATTTCTAACTACTCTAACTTAACAACCTTTAACTACTTCTATTGTGATATTAGAAACCCCATAAGCTAAGAAACCTTTATAACAGGTTTCAAATAGATAGGCAGCCAAGACTTTTCCTCCTAGTTTTTTCTTTTTTCTTTTTGTACATGTGTTCCACTTACAGCCATAAATGTTAAAGAATTTAATGTATCTATCACTGATATTGTTGTGTGGAGAGAAGGAAGATAAAGGAAGGCTTGCTTGGGCTAGCCCGGGGCACAGACAAACCACGCCTGTTGTCTTTTCTCCCTCACTAGAGTAGCAGCACCCTTTTAATCTTATTATTACACCCTGGCTCCCTCCCAACCCTAAGGACATTTCTGCACTAGACTGTTATAGTGCTATTATTCCACTTTCAACATCCTATGGAATCCTGAGGTTTGCAGTTTAGGGAGGGGCCTAAAAAGGATTCCATAAGATGTTGAAAGTAGAATAATAGTGCTATAACAGTCTAGTGTGGAAATGGCCTTAATCACAACTCTGATTTCCTGAAAACCCACAAGGTTTGTGAATAAAGTATAAAGCTTATTAATGGTTACTCCAAAAAGGATAGGTAACCTATGGTAACATATTATTAAAAATAAAACTGAAGAAAATACTCCGAGGCTGTACTTGTAGAAAAATAGAATGAAATCTTTATTAAAATAACCAACAACGCAAAGAGTATTGTGGATTCAAAAAGATTCAAACAAAATAACACTTTCTTAAAGATATTTGACTATTTCCCTCAAAACACCTCAGTGTTCACCAACAGAGCTATCACACACACGCCTTTGGCTTCCTAGCACAAAGCGCAACTTCCACACTCAGGGTTCCACTCTCTGATCCTTTCAGAGGTCGCTTGGTTACTTCTCTGCCCCCACACCAGGCCTCTGAGAAGCTAACTCTCTCCCAGAAAACCCTCTTTTGGTTTACTAGATGCTCTGATTTACAGTTCTTTCTATGAAACTCACTAAAGTTTCTAACCCACACAGTTTCTAACCCACACTCCCAGTATATATGCTTTCTGCTGTCTCCCCTACAAGTCCTCCCTCTGGCTAGGGCTGGGTTTTCCTCAGACAGCCAATCTGACTACATCACCCTCTGTTACTAAGGCTGCTTTACTAGCCACCCCACTAGACTTTGTCACAGTATCATCTTTATCCACACAGTAATCCAAGATTTTTCTTCAGAATCTGGCAAGGAGCAAAATGAGGGGGTTGATCAAATTTCTGTCAGGTCACCAAACATGGAGGGAGAGCCATTTTAAATTTGTTGAGTTATACAGATTTGGAAAATCCTATTCCATATCTTGAACATAATACAGAGAGAGATAAAGAGTATTTGGGAACGTAAGCGGAAATCTGTAGTACCCAGCTTGAGTATGTTCTCACAGCTAACTAGTGTCTGGGGAAGGGGGAGAAGAGTTCAGGTAATGTCTGGCCACAGTTCCACAGCTGGAAGAAAGGAACAAATATTGTCCTGCACAATATCCAGCGAGTAGGCTGAATGTATTCTAGCATGGACTGGTAGTCCAGATAGGTGATGACTATTCCTTTCTCCGGGGTACATAATTAAAGTCAAATGTTGTCCAGGCTTCCTAATCTCCTCCAGCCACTATTAGTGAGAGCATTCTCTTGTGCTGTGAGGCTACAGTTGTGCTGGAAGAGGCGGTGGTTGTGCATTGAGATCCTTGACGTTTCCTTCCACAACTTTGTTAAAAGTACATATACTGGCATAAATTTCTGTTAGGCCAGTGTATGTCACCTACTGGATTATGGCCATTGAAAGCTGCCTTATGTTAAGTCAGATCTTTGGCTCATCAGTAAGACTGAACCCATGGGACTTGTGAAGCTTGTGAAATGTATGCTCCATTCCCTTTTCCTTAAACCTGAAACGAAACTAACCTCAGAACTCTATGACTGCTTTGACAGGTCATTTTTACTCTCTCTGGTATAATTTCAGTTCAAACACCCCATTCCTACAGAGTTTACATGTGAAAACGCATTCTCCCTAATACTAGGGATGGGAATATATGTCCACTTTTCTTTCTCATATTTGATTTTTAAAAATCCCAGGTTCTTTACATCTTGTCTATGCAAAAATCTTTGGATACAAGTCTATTTTTAACATAAATGAATGAAATTTTCAATCATCTGGGCTGCCAGATTCAACAGAGGAAACAATTCCCAGCATGCATAAGTCTATATTGAGCCTGCTTGCCATGTAAAATATAAGGATCCTATTTCAAAAAGGGATAACAACTATTTTAGCACTGCAGGCTTGCTTGAATGCACAGAAATTCAAACGAAGACACTAAAAAGCTATGGCTTAGTGTTGGTCCTACTTCTTCTCATGTTCAGTTTTCACAAAATATAAATTCTTTCCATCATATTTTTATTAAAAAAATTAAATAGAATGACATTGTCATCCATCTATACTTCTCCCTATCTAGGAAGTCATGTCTACAACTAGATAAAGGAGAATGTACTGCTTTGGTTTTGAGCAGTTTCTCTTTTGTCTGAGAGATACCTTCTGATTTTTTTAAAAAGCCCATCCAATCTGCCCAATAACACAGTTGTATATAATTTTTTAAAGTGCACATTAAAGCATGCCCTAATATATGCATTTTTCCTGATGTATACATTCATTCTAAGCAACTTGTTGAAACAATTTATTTTTGTGTGATTTCCAGTAATGCACACAATTTTGTGCACATTTTCTTTTAATGCACACATTTTTTGATCTACAAATTTACTGCAAAAATCCAGGAAAGCATAATTTAGGGTATACTTATTAGATCAGGCACTGCAAGTTAGGAGGTAATTTCATTATACAAAATTCAGATTGAATTAATTTCTCCCCGTCTGCTTCCAGAGCTTTCAGATTCAGGTTAATGTCTACCTATGCTGTATATAGAGCAGGAATGTCTTGCATCATCTCCCACCAACACCCACACAAATGCTCCTAGAGTTCATTCAGAAAGTTTAGTGGGTGTGAGAGACACAAGTAGGAATAAGAGAAAGAGGTCGGTTACATATGACTAAAATTAGCCGAGAGAACAAATATGTGCAATTCTCTGAGGAGCATTTGATAACGAAAGAAAGGAACTGAACGCCCATGCATTGTGCTCTTCTTTTTGAGGCCCTCTTCTTCCACTCAGAATATCTTGAAATACACATGTATCAAGCCAGAAGACATTTCCCTTGTCATTTTTGTGTAACTGCAGACAACGTGGCCAAGAATTTTTGATATAACTGTAAGTTTTCAGCTGGAAACAGAACATAGCTCAGCCACCCTTGATAAGATAGAAACTGCATCCCTGTGGTGAGGGATGCTTGCCCCATATGGTAGCAATTTTGTATCCTCTCCAAAGTATGGATGTGAATTCTTACCAGATTCTTATATCAAGTTATACACAATTTCTTTCCCCCTCTAGTCAGTGAAGGGCTTTAAACAATTTTGTTTAAAATACTCTTATGGATTTTAAGTACAGCTATGAAATTTTCTGGAAATCAATATTTGAATGACCCTGTCTTCCACAGTGAGCCTGCACTAATTTTAAGAGCTTCAGGAGAAACTTTGCCTTGGTACCACCACAATCACAGGCATGTCTGGTGAGGACCCAGAAGACATCTTTCTTGGTGGTAGCTCCCAGACTGTGAAATTCTCTATAGGTCAGCCCCCACTGTGTTCTCTTTCCACCAGCAGGCAAAAGCCTTAATGTTTACCTAGTCCTTTGAGTGTTGTCTGTTGCAGAAGGTCTTTTAATTGGGATGTATTGTATTGTATTTTTATCATAATTATTATTATTAAAAATACATGAGCCTTTAAAAAGTCTTTTAAAATTAATGCTTTTATTATTTTCTTTTCTTTTTATATTTATTAATGTTAAACTATCATTAATGCTTTTACTATGATTGTTGAATTGTATTTTTAGCTTTGTATTTTTTCTTTCTTTTAAGTCATATTAGCTGGAATCCTTGTGGTTATTCCCAAACAGAGTAGCTCCAGGGAGTTAGTCATTGAATAATGAGCCAACATGTAGGTAAATCCAATTGATTCAATGAGTTTGAACTATCAATAGGATTTAAGCCATTGTGAGCTTCCTTGGGCAAGATGCATGAATAAGACATCTATAAGACTACCTTAAGTCTTGGGAGACCAGGACCTCTCACATGATTTCATGGCTCATGTGAGATTACGCATCCTGCAGGTGCCCAAAAGCCTGTGCTAATCACACAATGGCCGCTGAAAACTTTAATCTGCTGCTTGGCCTCAGCTTGGCTGTATGAAGAATAATAATGCCATGGCAGCTGTGATCCCAGCAAATGGATCCCTGGCATTTGGTATGTATGGCCTGATTACTATATACATGCCAGGGGATGGGAATATGGCTGACGTCTTCTCTCAAATACAAATTTGGAGGTGTTCCATATCACCCAGACAGGGGAGGGGGATTTAGGATGTCCTATAGAGAACATTTGGGAACCCTACTTCTAAAAGATCAGTAAATTTGAACTCTTTCAGTCTTCATAGGACAGAATATGAAAATGAACAAGTTATAGGCAGAAAACTGATCTGCTGTATACTCTAACAAAAGGAATCCTCTGTGAAGCAACCCTAGCAACATTCCCTTCTTTCCTATAAAAATGACCTTTTGCTTCCTAGAAGTGTCCAATGGCAATGAAATATAGGGGTTGCTTCCCCATGCTTCTCTCCCACAGCCTTTCCAGGTATACTGCAAATTTATTGAAGGGTATTTGTTACAGAAAATATTTTCTTGTGTAAATCTGTTGGGAGCAACTGAGAGAAAACTAGGGATATTTCAAAACCATTAACTACCACTGATTTCAGCCAGACTTAGGTGAACTGTCTTTGGATTGTTTGTGATGGGCTTCACCACAGTTCCTTCATTTCAAACTGAAATAAATCAAATTTAATCTAAATCCAAATTTAATTTAATCTAAATCCAAACTTATATTATGTTAACTCTGAGATTGCATTTTGAGATTTTTATAGGAGGAACCCAGTAAGTGTGGAAGGAAGGGGAAAGGAAAAAGCAGGAAGAGAAAGGTGCTGTGTGTCAGGAGAGTACTAGTAACATGTATACTGAGAAGGAAATATTTTTCTTTTGGCAAAGAGAGCAGAGGAAAAAACCTGTATTTTTCTTAAAATAAATTTTAGCTACCACCCTAGAGTACCCTGCTTTTTGCCAGGCTTGGCCTACACAACCAGCAGAAGAAGGTAGTAGAATAGTGAGATTGTAAAGGGAATGACACCAAATTGAGTTTGGAGCACATTATTGTTTAGTGCTTTCCTGTGGCTCAGTGGCAAAGCACGTGCTTACTTGCCAATTCTGAGGAAATCTATTTTGAAGGATCTGAAGCAGCAGGTGTTCAGAAAGGTTATGGAGAACCATTTTCGGCAGAACAGAAGACAGCACAGGGCTAAACAGACAAAATGTTTAATCTGATTTAACTGAATATATACATACTTAAGTAGCTATAACAGCTTATGATCACAACAGCTCCTATTTTCACCAACATAGCTGTGTTAATCTCGGTGTAGAGACATATCCTCCAACATTTCACAGATGAAATCTGGGACACATGTGGCCAAGTAACATCAGAGTGTTGTCAAGAGGGCAAAAATTATTAATGAGGAAGAATGCACACACTAGGAGAACTGCAACAGTTTGCATCACCTGAGCCAAATGGGAAGGGTAAAAGTCAGGCCCTTCCTCTCTTCTCACTGGCCCTTTTCGCACTTTGCCTTCTTGTGCGAGGGGGGAGGGCGCCTCACGTGAGAAGTCTCCTCCGGGAGGCTGCTGCTTCCCCCTCGTTCCTTCCGCAGGCGCTTCCTGCTGGCGCGTCCGTCGCGCTAGCGCCCCTTCCTTCCGCAGGGGCCTTTGGGAGCTGTAGGCCCTGCGGAGGGAAGGAAGCGCGACCCGGCCACCTCCCCGACATTCCGCACAGCAGGTAAGTGCGTGTGGGTGCCGGGAGCATTGCGTGAGCGCGGGTGATTTTCGCTTCAAGTCGAAAATAAAAAAAACCGCGCTCGCGCCGCTTCAGCCCCGTGAGCGCCGCAGAAGTGGGAGTGCATTGTGCAGAGCGATGCTCCCACTCCCGCGAGGCTCACGGGGCTCTCGTGCGACAGAAAGCCCATGCGAAATGGGCCACTGAGTTAACTGAGTGCAAATTACTTTTGCCCTTAGAACTCAGTTTGCAACAACTGAACTGAGTGAGGGGGGTAAAGTGGGAGGTGGAGAGAGAATCTAGAACATTAAAACCAGCTGACAAAGTGGGACAACAGGGAATTGATCAGAACTGTTTGAGCAGGAACGTGGCTTTATAGCCTCAAGGGATGGGGATGCTGCCAAAATGCTTATCTCTGGGTGGTTTCAAACACTACAATGCGCAGATGACCTATTTGTGTGAGTTCACAGATGGCCACTCGAAGAACCACAGTTACAGGCAAGCAACCTGTTCTTCCTTCTTGCCTCACTGATTACATCTTCCCATTCCAAACAATGTATAAATAGCTGCCAACTGAACAGCTCTCCATGCATCTAATGAACTGAGCTGCAGTCTGCAAACACGTATGTTAAATAAAATTTGGTAGTCTTTAAGAGTGGATACTCTTCAGTAGATAAGGATAAATAATAGATCCTGTTGTTTTTGCTGCACAGCTATCCCGCCATAAACTTTGACATTTATTCTTTGGTGTAAGAAAAAAATATTTCAAAGTGTCAGCCTAATGTAGCACATATGTTTCTCTCCTTAACACCATTCTTGTACTTCTTAACATAAATTATTTCTATCTCTTCATTTTTGTGGCTACCATTTTGTTTTCCTGGTACAGTTTACACTGTAGAGGTAAATGCTATTCCTTTCTTAGGCACATTCAAGTTAACAGGGCATGTATATAAACAAACAATTCAAAGGCCATACTCTAAAGACAAATAAATGTAAAGTTAGTTTATATTTCTTCATTATTGTTGAATTCATTTCCCCAAAAGCTGAAAATTCACATCAAGCATCTACTTGGATGAGTTATTAAGCATCTGTCTTAACAATCCTCTCCTCTTGGGCCCTTTTCACACTTTACCTCATTGTGGCAGTGGGGAGCGGCGCTCGCGCGAGTAGCCACTCATGCAACCTGCTCACGACAGCCCTTTTTGCCTCCCGCATGCCTTCCTCCTAGTGCGACCATCGCACGAGCGCCCTGCCCCTTTCTTCCACAGCGCAGTCTGGGAGTTGTAGGCTGTACGGGGGGAAGGAAGTGTGACAGGGCCGCCTTGCCGACACACCGCACAGAGGTAAGTGCGCGAGGGCACTGCGAGCATTGCGCGCGCATTGCGTGAGCATTGCACGAGCGCGGGGCATTTTTGGCTTAAAGTCGAAAATCAAAAAATGTGTGCATGTCCCGCTTTAGCCTCGTGAGCATCGCGTGAGTGGGAGTGCATCATACGGAGCGCCGCTCCCACTCACGCGATGCTCAAGGGACGCTCGCGCAAAGAAAAAAAAACAAGCATGCGGAAAGGGCCCTTGGTTTTTCCCAGCCTGACCTTTCATCAGAGTGATATCATGAGGTGACTTAACTCAGGGCGCAGAGCACAAGATCAATGAACTGCACTGCTTGACTCCTGGAGGACCTCTGCTGATGTTGTTGTTGCTGCTTTGCTTCCATCACTGTGCTCCTAACTTGTTCCATGTCCATTCTTCCTCTGCCCTGGATCACTTCATACCTCTGCTGCTTGCACTGCTCACTCTCCCTTCCTCCCTACTCACTTCTCCAGCCTCACCTCATGACCTCACATTGCTTTCCCCTTAATTCTTGCACTCTGCTGCTCACATCACTCACTCTTCCATTTCTTCCACTCTCTCCCTCACTACATCTCATGCTCTCTAAGTGCACTTCCCTTGTATTCCACTGCTAACACTGTTGGCTTTAATTTTGCTTATGCTTGTAATTCCCAGGTGGACTTGTTTCTTGCAGAACAATTTGACTGCAGAATTCCTCCATGTTTTGCCCTATATGTTGGCACTAGAGAATTAACTTTTTACAAATGAAGACTTGGACCCTGGGCCAGATAGTAGTCCAAACAGGCATCAGATGGCATGCCTAGAATCTGGATAACACCTGGCCAAACCAGGCATATAGCAACCTTACATTAAAGACACACACATTTGTGAGAAGGAAAGGACAAGTTCTGAAAGGCTATGGTATCTTTACTGTAGCCCTGAATTTTGTAAGCTAAAATAGAAACAAATATCCATTCACAATATACACAGAAACAGACATCCATGCAAAATAAGATGTTGTGTGAACACACAAACAAGGCCCCCAATACAGATAGATCTATAATTTGAGGACCTATTTAAGTTTTGCTAGACAGGAAAGATTTAAGCATACCAATGTATAGCATGCAACAGATCCTCCAAATCTTTCACTTTTGTATGGACTGTTTAGAGTCTGAAGTAATACTTTGGAAGGGCTTCTGATGAATTTATTACCCTTGATGCAAAAAAGCAGGGGGAAATGAGTGATGCAATCTTTGTTTCAGGCTATATATCTACTATCTCTTGTCATCTCACTAAGAGGATACTTGAAAAATGGAAGGGTGGAAATTCCACAATAGTGAGGACACACAGAAGCCCAACCTTTTCCTCAAAGTCTTTGTATAAACAATGTTAGAAATTAACTACTATCAGCAGAATTCAATTGACTTGGTACCTATATAAGAAAGGAAAACTTATTTCATAGGGAGAGGGGGTCGCAATGTGATCTATCTTTGATTTTGCATTGTCAAAAAAGAAAAAAAGACAAAGTGAAATAGACATTGTAATTTCAGAGCATGTGTATATGTGTATCTGTGTGGAAAGAAACTGCCAGCATGTTGTTCAAGGCACCACTTTCTGCAATTAAAGTTTGCAGATTGCCCATACTCATTTCTAGCTGATGATCCAAAGAAGGAGCATAGTTCAGTGGAAGAATAGTTGCTTTTTATCTCAGCTTACAGTGTGGAGAAAGTATTGCCTGTAGGTGGTGTACAAGCCCCTTATAATTACTATTGTAGCCTTCAAACCCCTGGTACTTCCTCTTACCACTCAGGCACCTGCCCCAATTTTTATATATATATTTGGAGGTGATTTCTATGTGTTTTTGGGCCTACAAATACTGAAAATATATGTAAGGCACTTGCAAACAGACTAGTTTGCCTTTTCCTCCATTGGGAAACCATGGTTTGCAGTTGCAAAGTAACTGAAAATAGAAATGGAAGTACTGTAATGTAATGGTATGTCAGTGAAAAAGTAAGTGCAGCCTGCTGAATAGAGAGGGCGGAGAGTGATAACTGCCTCCCTCCAGCGTGCAATTGCTCAGTTAAAAGGATGATGAGATAGCAGGTGACTGGTAAGCCGCTGCCAGTCGGAGTAAACAATACTGGGCTATATAGTCAAACAGCTGAAACTGGCATCTGAGCTTTGGAAAGTTCTGCCCAATATAAAGTGACTTCCTATGTTCCATAGCCTGCTGTTTCAAATAATTAAGATTTGGGAAAGTAAATAGTGCCTTCTAAATGATGGATATTTTTGCTTAACAGACACATGTTAAGTAGCATTTTTTGTGTTTCTTTTATTAAATCATGCTCAAGAACACAATTAATTCAACAATTTATTATATACATAGATGGCAGTAAATCAACATGAATACAATCAGACAGGTATTGTGATTATGTTCAAGATAATTAGTCAGTGTACTCTAAGAACGGCCTTTCTTTAACTCAGCATGTTGTTTCATAAAGTTACTGTAAGAATGAGAAGGACTCATTGTGAGTTTGTTCTGATTTGTACATGAAAGAAAAGGACATTGAATACTCTAAAAGTTGTCATTGGTTTGATAGATGGGTTAAAAGCAGTGTCAATGTAAGAGAGAAGCTGAAGAAATGCAAGGAACAATCTCTGTGATATTTTATTGGAATAAATATGTGGACAAGGTGATCCTACATACATTGTTTACTTTGAGTTCTTAAAAGGCTTTTGACAAAGTCCCTCACTAAAGACTCCTTAACAAGTTTAATAGTCATTGGATAAGATGAGAGATCTTCTTACAGAAGGAAAACTGGTTAAAGAACAGGAAGCAGGGGAGTTCTAGAGATGCAAGGAAGTAGATAGTGGGGTCCTCCAGGGATTTGTAATGCGTCTAATATTTTTCAAGTGGTTCACATATGATCTGGATTTGGGGTGAGCAGTAATGCTGCCATATTTGTGGACAAAACCAAATTATTTAGGGTGATTAAAACAAAAATGAATTGCAACCAGCTCTGAAATGATCTCTCTAAACTAGTAGAATGGGTGTTAAAATGGCAAATGTGATACTGTGTAAGTATGCTAGGCAAGCCAAGTTATTTTCTTGCCTGAAGAAAATCAACAAAATGAAGCCTCCTGCCCCACGCCCATAATCAAAGTGTGTAGTACCCTAAGCAAATCAGGTTATTTTGGCACTTACAGCAGATGCCCTCTCTTTTCCTGGGAGCAAAAATACAAAAACCAACAAGTTACCGCCTTTTCCTAACACTCAAAATCTACTTGCTGAGACAGTCCCCTACTCTATTTAAGGGTATGATGGTGTATCTAATGCCCAGAGGTGCACTTTTGGCAGATGTAAGCGTACTTGCAAGTGTAGAGTGATACACACTGGGATTTTTTAAAAAAACCCTCAGTTTCACATGTGCACTGACGGGATTTGAGTTAGCAATGATTGAAACAGAATGAAATGTTAAGGTAGTGGTGGGCAGCTCAATAAAGATGTGCAACTTCTGTGAGAACAACTAATTGCACATTGAGTATGATTGGAAAAGGAAATAGTAAAACAGAACTGCTAACATCATAGTGTCCTTATAGAAAGCTATGGTGTGACCACACTTGGAGAGGTTCTGAAGATTATCTTAACAAGTTAGGAGTCTTGTAGGGGTGAATCCAGTTGTTCAGATAACCCAGTCAAACCATGCAGAACATTAAAGATCATTATCAGAATTTCTAATTGTGATCATAAACAAGTGAAAGTCAGTACAGCCATTTTAACAAGAAAGTTACATCATGCTCCCTTTACCTAGCTACTTTTAACAACCTAATCAGTGTGTTTTTAACCATTTGCATTTTCCATGTACTCCTTCGGCATTTGCCTCCCTGAACATTATTTTGTACTTCTTCAGACCTTAGGCTTCTCTAAGTCTGTGCATAGATGGTACCATTCTAGCTAGCTAAGGATTACAGCTACAGAGAATGACTTTGCTAATTAGGAACACTAATAGTATCTGGATAACTCTTTCTGTGTTGCACTGAAGAATTCCAGGATGTGAAGGATTATTTCCTTCAAATATCATTCATGTTCCTGTTCTGCTCAGCACATCATGACAACATTTCTTTTAAGATATGCCAATAAGACCCTTCAAGCCACAATTACAGCTACATTTGCTCCTAAATGCCATCAGCATGCAGCCACAATGCCACTGCGTTGCTTTAAACTAGTCTTAAAAATGTGAAGCATTCCAGATATTTTAATTGCAGCACATTGCATAAGACAAGGGTTGGTTCACACAAAGGATCAACAGGGAGAAAATTGACTTTTAACCACTCTGTTCCTTGTTCACCGTCAGGCACAAAACCCTCAAGAATTCCTTTTTCATTTCCATTCTGAAGCACCTAATTTATCTAAAATCTATTTGTGCCTTTTAAAAAATGCTCATGCTTTTCAGATTTTTTAAAAAAGAGTTCAAGTTGAAATCAGCTTTCCTAGTATGAAAAGAAAAGTTCAAGAATAGAAAAGACAATGGCAGCTGGTGGCTCGCATGTCATTGGGTATGTTTGTGAATCTTGTCTGGGTTTTAGCCTGAGCTTTAAAGGAATTATCCAAGGTGTTGAACCTAGATCCAAGAGAGATTCAACACCTGAACAGCTCCTTTAGACTAAAACTCAGACAAGATTCACTGCCACACTAACCTGGGAGCCACCAACTTTCACTGGGAAAGGAGGATGAATAGTTTGATGAAAGTCCATTTAGTCTGCACTCCTGTTTCCCACAGTGCTCAGTGAAATGCTCCCGAAAAGCTCACAGGCCACAAAGGTAATTAATTAGCTCTCTTCTCTTATTGCTTCTATACCTGGAGATTCCCCACAGCCTTCAACATGTTATATTAGGGGAACTATTCTCCATTGTGACTCTGGCTTTATTCAAATGCTCAATAGTTCAACTGTCCTTGACCACAGTCTTAATCACAAGACTCACAGAGTCTGGTTGGCTTCCGGTATCTTAACATCTTTCTTTTCTCCTTCAGGGCAACAGTGATAGCTGCCCATTGAAAACATGAAAACTAGGTCAAAGTCCACTGCTCTACAAAATACAAATGTTCATCAGGACCATTTTTTCCTAAGATAGTAATGAAAAGCATTTATAGCAACACCAGAGGTAGGAGGGAAAAAAATTAAGCTCCACTCCCTTCATGCTACAGCTCTAATACAAATTGCTCCCCCCTTCATCTTTTACTATAAAGTATTTTTTTTAAAAGCAGACTTTGTTATATATTGTGCATTTTTCATTTTGTTTAACCTATAGGAATGCAGAAATCCAGGCTTTTAGTATAGCAGTGACTGAGTAAGACTTTGTCCCACCCCTTCAGTTCAGCCTATCTACATGCTGGCCCTTGGAACTCTTCAAGTACATAACAATATTTAAGTATTAAAATAAAAAAGGAAATTTAAAGCTGTAATAAGGGCATAAAACAGCACTGCAAGGGGAACCTCTGGCCTATTGACATAATCTGATCCATAGGTGTTTGGAAGCCAGTCCATGTAAGTAACAGGGTGCCTTCCTCTTCGTCAAGCTCTGCTATCATTCATAGGAGCCAAATAAGGCCTGATTTCAAGTACCAGCAGAGAACTGATCCTCCTTTCCTCAGCACTAAAATTGTCCTTTCCATATGGGGAAGGAAAAGGAAACCCAAATGGAGAAGCCCCAACCTATGCTTTGACTGAAAACTTCACATTAACTACTGATATAAGGTTGGAGGGTTCTCCTCTACTCGTGGCCTACAGTCTTCCCTGAAATATAGAAAAAGTCATCTCATTATCCAGAAAAGAAACTTCTGAGTTCATAAAGAAGCCACAAATCAAACTGCTAGGCATACAGCCTCGTGAGTTCACAAGTTTACCATCAAGAGGAACTGCAATGATCTGATTGACAATAAAAATGTGTAACCCTGAACTGACTTGGAATGCAGTTTGGTTGTGTTGATGCGTCATCCATAACATTCCAATCTTGGGCTGAGTATTCTTTCCCCATGAAATCCATAAGTTGTCCTTTGGGATCCTGGGAAAAATGTTCTAGAAATACTGGGAACAAGGGATCATATATCCATCATTGTTCTGTAATATGAAGCATGAGAAAATGGCACCCTCTCATGTGCCTCCGGCTCTCTCTCTCACACACACACATACAGACAGGAAGGTGGCTCAACATCTCTCTAAGTTCCTAGGAGCTGAGAAGTTGTTGAAATATTGTAAGCATGTAGAGGAGGGAGAACAAGCCACTGGTGCAACTGTCAAAGAAGCTACAAGGCAATTTTCTTTCTAAGTATAATGTATGAAGAATACTGCTGACACAAGGAAGGAATTTATGGAAGCTTTATTCTCAGCTTGTCTAAGTGCAAATACATTGCAGTTCACATAAGCAAATGACTTTTCTGAGGTCTCAAAAAAGGTTTTTAGTAAGAGTACAGAGAATTAAATCCTTGTGTAATGGAAGAAGCTAAAGGTCGAGCTCTGTTTTGAATGTAGTATGAAACTGTAACAGTAGGATTTCTGATGCTAGAGTGCAATGTGGGGTGAGAGATGGAAGAAGAAGCTTCAGGTGGGCAAGAAGAAGTGTGCTCCATGCCACTGAAAACACGAAATCACTAGTTGGCATACAAGGAGACCACTATAAAGCTCTTGTTGTTGTAGTTGTGTGCCTTCAAGTTGTTTCTGACTTATAGCAACCCTAAGGAAAATCTATCATGGGGGTTTCCGGGGCTGAGAATGTGTGATGTCCAAGGTCATCTAGTGGATTTTCATGGCCAAGCAGGGAATTGAATCCTGTTCTCCAGAGTCACAGTCCAACAGTTAAACCACTACATCATATTGGCTATATAAAGCTCTTAGTGGTTTTAAAAACCAAGATTTTGCTGAAGTTAAATTTCTCAATATACTGTTTTGTATAAGATGTAGCCATTTATTTATTTCAAGTTATCTCCACCCTATATTTATTTTAAAAAATGCTCCCAAACACCAATCCACCCCCAGAAAAAAACTGAACTAAAACTGAACTAAAAATAACAGAAACTACAATATAAAACTACATAACATCATTTACATCAGGAAAAAAAAAACATATTAGAAGAGAGATCAAGTGGTTCTGCTCAGTTCTTCAGAATTTCTTAACAGTTAGTGAATTTCCCTTTACAAAGAGATATCTCTGGAAACAAAATGGGAAATATGTTAGCACAGCTGTCTTGTGGTTTATTGTGGTTTAGGTTTTAATTTTTTTGTTTTTAAATAGATCCTTCTTGTTGTAGCTTGAATCTCCTTGGAAACCTCCCCTCAAAAACACTATCTTGTCACTGATAAGTCTGTTCTATCAATCAATATTCAGAGGAGACTGGAAGAGAGTAGGGTCTTGTGGTCAATCCTAGGGCTTAGATAGGTTCTTATGGTAGAAGGATAATCAGCATCTAGGCCATCTATCTTTTGAAAGGAGGGGTAGGTTGCAGCCCTCAAAATGCCACACCTGGTGAAGAACTCAAAAGTGCTCTCTTGTTTCATTCCTCATCCCAGGGAAAATGAAGAATCTTGCCTCCAGAACCTTCAAGTGTGTGTTTGTGTGAGAGAGATTTCACCTGAAACAAGGCAAAGGGGTGATCCTTATTTTAGTTCCAAACAACTTCTTCTCCATAAACAGAAGCGACCTAAGAAACCAGAAATGTAGCCTGCAGGGGTTGAACAGTTACGGGACTGGGGTGGGCGTTGGATTCTCCATGGTCGCACTCTTCTAGCTTTAATTTAATGTCAACAATTTCAGTTAAGCCCAGAAATGAAAAGTTAGCTGGGATAATTGTTATAATCTTAACATCGTGTCCTCTTGTTATTTTGTTCCTACCAACATTGCAACAGTCATATTTTGTACCATTTATATTTTCTTGATTGTCTTTAAAGACAGACCTCATTTAAAGCATTGCAATAATCCATTTCAGCATTTCAGGCAAGGAAGAAGGAAATCTCTTGTTGTTGCCATAAAGTTTGATCCTCTGTTTGTGAGTTGTGCCAGATTTTTGCTGAATACTTAAAAAATGATCTGCAAGGACATTTAAAACAGTCGGATAATAAAGAGTTCAGACAAATGGGTACGCTATTTATAGATAGTTGCATTGACGTAAAGCTTCATTGTGGACACAAAGTGAATAGAGATAAGTAGAAATGCTACATTGCAAAGATTTGGAAAATATGGATAGCATTGTTTTACACACAGAGAGGGAGGAGGTTTGAGTTAGTATCCATTATATTTACTGATATTAATAGAATAAAGCTGATTATCCATGGTGTTTATGAGTAAACAGGAACATGTTTTAAATGTGAGAAGATTTGAGTTTCCTCCATTTTTAACTACTATCTCATGGTGCCAATCCATCATGGTGCTCTCTCCAGCACTAGCTCTCTAATCCAGTACTACCTGCCCAATGTTACAGTACATAGATTTGCATGAGTTACTTACCTCAGCAGATTGTAAAAAGGGTGTAACTAGATGCTAGTGCTCAATGATATAATTGCTTATTTTTTATCAAGATGTTAAACCAAGCACATCTCAAGCTAATTCTGCATTCTAAGCCAATTTCCACCAATACCTCTCCTGCTCCTTAGTCACTCACTGATAGTATTTTTAGTCAGACATCTCTGCCTTGTATGCCTTTCCCTTACATTTCTTCTTCTCGTACCCTTTCCTTCTCCTTGGAAATGGGACAGAGTCCTTCCTGTTCCTAATCAAATTGATCTTTTGCAGCTGCACACTTTGAGAGGAAAATGTATAAGCATGTGCATATATTTGAAGAAGTTGAAACTAGGTGATAGGTATTTTCTCATTAAACAGGTACATGAAAGCAGGAATTCCACCACACTCTAGTGTGATCAAGAAACAGAATCGAAGATGTGTTATGTGGATGAAGAAATAAAAATATGAAGGGCAACAAGGTTGATTCACAGTCACTGAAGCAAGGAAATGATATATGGTGAGATCCTCCACTAGAAGATGTAAAGTTCTGTCATAGGAGAACTAGAAAACATCTATCCCCCAGAGGACTAATCCTCCTCTTGTACCCCTCTTCATGGCCATGTCATTGCCAGTAGAGAGGATCCTGAGAGGCCCTGGCAGATGCCTTTATTGTTGTTTGTCAGCTGTAAGAACAAAGCAGTTCTTATACTATATGGCCATTGGGGCTATAGGAGGTGGGTGTTCGGGGGACTCGGTCACTGCACAAAGGAAAAAAACAATTCCAGCCTCCTCAATGACCAATGGACTTAATGCGTGTGTATATCACTAACAGGATGCCAGACGCAGCCTTCACATTAATGGGACTGTGAAGGAGGAGAAAGAAAGTCAGGAAGAAAATGAACCAAGTGCTTTATGTCATCTGTACTTTATGGGTCTGGTTGCAAATACAAGAAATCACTTCATTTAAAAAAACTTTATCTTTTAAAACACTGTTTTAAAAATGCATTCAGAAGCTTATGTTGCTTCAGATACAGATACTTTTCGGATCCCAGAGTTTTCTTGCTGTTTCTTAATAATCTCATTTTATGATTACTATAAAGTAACAGATCCTTTTAGTTATACCCTCTTTATGAGATCCTTTGGGAATGATGACTCAAATCCTTGATGCTGGGAAAAGAGGTCAGAAGAGTACTATCAAAATGAGCATAAGAATTTGATATATCATAGAGAACCGAGGTGTCTTAAGGAAAATTTAGCAGAGGCAGATATCAGGAAGAACCAATAACCAATAACCTCCCACATGTAAATAAATAAACTATTACTACTGCTATCCCCCCCTTTCCTCCTCCTCCTCTTCCTCCATACATAGCACCATCACTGTACATGGCACTTTATAAGAAAAAGACCAACCAAAATACCTAGTTCCCTGCCCCCAGGTTTGCAATCTAATTAAGACATGAGCCAAAATGAAAAGTGGATGGCAGTTTGGAAGCAGATTAAGTTCAGCAGATATAGCCTTTTCTTCTCTTCCTCCAAGGCCAGGGCTGTGGCACTGGGGACAAATGGAGGGCCTTTCATCTGCTTCTGTGCCTGGGCATGATGGAGCTGTACCTTTTCTTCCTCTTCTCTTCCTCTTTGGCAGGACAATGACACCAGTCAGATCTTTAATTATGTCAAGATGTGACCAACATAATTTTTCTTCCTTCTCACTGCAGACATGAAATCTCAATCTCTTGCAACACAGTGCCCTCTAGCATAATGTCAGACATATTCCAAAACGATTCAGGAGAATGCAACCTGTTCCAAAGGAAACCTCTGCTTTAGAAGAATTGACATTCTATACCAGAAGTAACTTATCACTTTTTTTTTGCCACTAGGTAAAATCTTTCACTAAAAAGCATTCGGGATTTGCCAATATTTGTACCGAGCTCAAAAATAATAGCATAACATAAAATTTGAGAGGCTGACATTGTGAAAATCACAATCCAGATTTCAACTCTGCTATGAATACTGTGAGGCAAGCAAGTATATTTTGCTTTAGTTTCATATCTACAATATGGGAACAAAAGTACTGGCCTCCCCTGAAGAACTCTTGTAAGGACTCAGTTAATACAAGCAAAATATTTTGGAAGTTCTACCATAGAAGCAGAAAATCTTTGGCCCTTTAGATGCTTGGTTGGTCAGAGTTCTAGGTGCTGAAGCCCAAAATACCTGGAAGGCTAAAAATTCTCCACCCCCATAGAAGACTACCTATAATAACCAAGTATGATTAAGACCCAGCATGGTGTAGTGGTTTGAGTGTTGGTCTATGATTCTGGAGAACACGGTCAGATCCTCATCCAACCATGGAAGTCCACTGACTGACCTTGGGCAAATCACATTCTCTCAGCCTCAGAGAAAGGCAAAGGCAAATCTTCTCTGAACAAATCATGCCAGGAAATCTTTGTGATAGGTTTACCTTAGCTTGCCATAAATTGGAAGTGACTTGAAGGTATGCAACAACAAACAACAAAGGATTAAGTCAGCAGTCCAATTAACTTGCTACCTCACTGAAAATTCTTTCAACCCTGGAACATTTTTTCCCTATCTTTTAACTTCAGTTCTGTGGCACAAGTCTTAATCAAAGTTACGGCCAACCAGGGCTTTTCTATTAAAACCAGAATATGTAACCAACATTTATACATTTTGATTAAAGGGAAATGTTGGGTTTGGTTCACACAGGCATGCCTATCATTTGATGACTGAAGCACAATATGAGCCATCACAGCAATAAATCAGAAACTGAATTTATGTGTCACTTCCAAGGCAATGCTTTTCACAAACTGAGATGCCAGTCATCAGGTGTCCAATAATTCTCGATAAACTAAGTGATGCATGCAAATATGTACATCAGGCCCTCCAATCTTAAGCTATATGAAGTTGAGAGGTAAGAATTTGCTATTGCAGGAATGGACAGCAGCAGCCTCTAGGACTATTTGTGGCTCTCAGTGTGATCTTATTTGGCCTTCAGCTGCATTTCAAAAGCCTGCTGCATCTGAGAAGTTCAGGTCTTTGTAAGAGCAATTTGTCCATCTTGAAGCCTACTAAGAGGGTAAAGAAGGGGAGATGGTAGAGGGAATAAAATGGAATGTGATTGCCTGTGCTTAGCTCTGGTCCACCATTGGCTTTCGCTTTGCCCATTCCCAGCATGACCAATCACCTCAAGATAGAATGCAACCTTCACAGGAAAAAAAAAAATATTGGTCACCTCACTTCAGAGATGGGAGAAGCTAAAGAACTACATAACTCACTGTATAGATCCCAATTATTTAGACACAGATAAGACAAAGTCAGTTAAATGTACATGGACTGGCAATGCAAACAGAAGATTGAGGTTAAAGTATATTGACTTTGAATTTGTGTTTTCAGAAGATCAAGAGTAGGCTAAGGACAACCACTCAGCAGTACTTGCTTATGGTGAATGAAAAGTTGAGAGGTTAGGTCACTATCTGGAGTGAAGAGCTGTGTAACTGTGACTGGCCTTGAAGTTAAACGTGGACCTCCTCATGTTATTTTCAAATGACTGTTCTCAATCATTTTAGTTTTGTAGCACTGTAACATCAGATTGCAAGACAAGTGAACATCTTTCCTCCAAGAAACACTAAAAGCTACATAAATGTAAATGTGCATGCACCTGTTTCACTTCTAGTTAAGATTTGACATGTACATGTACTAATATTTAATGCTGTGCAGCACAGAACCATACCTTCATGTAGGTGTGGTGGGGACATTTGGGAATTTGCTGTCAAGCTTAGAACTAGGCAGCAGTCACACAGAGGTGAGAATGGGATTCTCTATGTGAGGATAATCTATGTGGCAACTAGTATGTATATGATCCTGGCAGCTCAAAAAAGTCTTAACAGTCCTAAAGCAATTATAATAAGACCATAAGTGTGAAGAGACCCAAAGAGCAGTAGTATCTAAGTTTGTTCAGAAATGGTACAATTTCAGACCTTCTAAGCAAGGTCTTGTTTCTCACACTCATCACTTAGGTTTATTAAAGCTTTATTTTAAACTCAATTATTTATAGGCAGTCTTCATTCAAGTAAAGAGGAAATGCTGAGAGCGAATTTTAGCCCCAGTGAGGGGGGAAAATCTCCTGGCTGTTCACTAGCAGATCTGTGCAACATGTGAGTTCATGGGTGAGCTCAAACTAGCTGTCCCACTGGTCAGCCAGATAAGTACCTCTGGGCCAGGGTGGTGCCTTTGGGCTGTGCTTGTTCATGAAGGAATTCAATGAAAATACTGTTCTCCTCCCCCTCCTTCCATGACTTCTTGCAGCCTGGGAAGACTCAGAGACTTACTCTCTAGGAAGGCCTTCTAGTGAGGTGTCCACAGTGTTCCACACAGGAAGGAAAGTAAGTGGGCATGAAATTAGATGGGGTGTGGGGGAAAGTGAGTTGACTGTTTGGTGCAGCAGGTAAGAGGAAACAAAGAGGATGTCTGGAGCAGCCTGGAGAGAGCTTTCCACATTCTCAGGTCACTTCATTTGGTAGCTGCAGGAGTGACTCCAGAGGAGTCTACTTTCCTCTCCTGGCCACACCAAGCATCAGTTTTGAGCTCCTGGAAGACCAGCTAAAACTTTTAGGTAGTATGTCAACTTTTCTCTACTGTTATGGTGTTTTGTTTTGTTTTGAATTTGCCAGTTGTACAACGGATGTCAAAGATGTTTGACCAATGATGATATTGCCGAGAAAGACAAAAACACGTGCAACATAAATTGGTCCTGGGCTCTCTTTTGGACAGCCAGGCCCCAGTAATTTGAAATGGCTTCCTTTCTCATCAGTCCTGGTAAAAGGAACCTGTTTATAGAAAGACTGCAAGCTGTTTCACACAAAATGACTTCCATCAGTCCCATACTTCTATGTGGGAAGAATTTGCATAGTGTCACATATCCTGAGTAAACACGTATTGATAAGACTTATTCATTATCTGCATATATGGAGTAGGGGTGGCTAAACACAGCTTCCCACCAAGAGCAGAAGTAACAAAATACACATGCACTCATTTTATGATGGGTGACAATCTACAAATGGATCTGCTGGATGAGTTTATGTAGTCAATAGTATGTACTTTTATGTAAAGAATCTGCAGACAATCTAATATTTACACACTTAAAACAATTGCCCGCAGGCTCTAACAGTAGCATAATATAGATTGAATAATATCCTTGTCTTCTAATCTGTTCCCAGACAGAATTTCACAGTTGGCTAATATTATAAAATCTTCCCCTCTTTGTCTTTTGAGCATAATAATGCTACCTTGTGACATCCTACATTATATAGTTAAACTTTCTGTAAATCTATCACTAATTTATAGCTCAAATAATTGTATTGTGATTTAAAACATTGTATGCCACCTTCGATCCCACGTTGGTAGAAAGTGGGACGTAAGTTAATTAAATAAATAATAAAATAAATAAAATGGAATGGAATGAAGCAAAATAGTAGCAAGACTTCCTTATAAATGGCACTGACCCATGTGATTGCTAAACTATACACTGAGCCTAAGATGTGTCTTAATAGGTTTAAAGTTTAGAAATGTTTGTGAACAATTGATGGGATATTTCTAAGCTTTTCCAAGTTATAAACAGTTTACTTTATAAATTCATAGTATCTGGGAGGCTTTCAGTAAGAATATTTTGGATATGCTTCCGTAACTTAAAATCAAATAAAGATTTTTTCAACGCAAAGACTACATGCTGTCCATTTCCCTCACCCGTGCACTTGTTTATTGGGGAAAGAAATGTATCATTAGTGCTTTTTGTATGTTTTCTTACTTAAAGCAATAAAGAGAAAAGACACTAAATGGAATTCCTTTCCACTGTCTCAAATTAAGTAGTAGTTTTTACCAGTAACAAAACTGAGCATTACAGACTTAGGCCATTTCTACACTACACTCTTATAGCGCGATTATTCCACTTTCAACATCCTATGGAATCCTGGGGTTTGTAGTTCAGGAAGGGGCTGACTGGCCCCTCCCTAAACTGCAAACCCCAGGATTCCATAGGATGTTGAAAGTGGAATAATTGCACTATAAAAGTGTAGTGCAGAAATGGCCTTAGAGGAATTAGCTCCGTACCCTGATCTCTGGGGGTCCCGGGAGGGGCGCCCAAATAACCAAACAACAACAATAATGACTTGGGGAAAATTAGCTGGAGCACTCACTACAGCTAGCGAGAGGCAGGGTAACTTAGCAGGATCTTGCAACCCAGCGTCTATGGGGTCAGGTCAGTCAAGCAGTCAAAAGGTTTAAAGTAATAAAAATGATGTTTTATTGAATACAGACAGATATTAAAGACACCACAGTCATGCAGATAACTAAGGGAATCAGAGATTGATTTGAAGTAGGGATTTTCAGAGGGAAGTGGGTGATATGACACCTGTTTCGTAGTCCTGTAGTTTGAGAGCGATGTTGGGGTGCAGGGAAGAAGCTCAGCGCGGTTCGCTGAAGGGAGCTCGCCAAACAAAATGGCAGCAAGGCAGTCTGGAACTCGGGAGCGATCCGAGGAGGGTCTTGGAATCAGGGGTTTTTATAGGGTGAATTGTGACTGCAGGCCATACCTTACTCGGTGAGAACAATGCGATTTAGGAGCGGGACAAAGCTTTGGAAAGGTCAGAGTTTAGCATGATTGGCTTAAAGCCGAAATAACAATAGTGTAGCCAGTATGCAAATGCGGAGCAATTAGTACAGCTTTGTGAGGCTACCAGCTCGGTGCAGGGAGCCTTTGTTAGTTTCGCGCATAAGCAGTGAGGTGTTTGCCAGAGAGGTCCCTTAAGCGACGAACCGGCTCTGTCCGGCCTGCCTGGGTGGAGAATGGAATGTCCAGCAATTATCGGCTGCGCCTGTTTACGTGCTTGTCCGGAGGCCTCGCAAACACGTGGAGTGGGGTGGCAGAGGAAAGCCGAATGGTTTGATATCAAAACGATATCAAATGCTATCTCCGGGTAGGCCTGGACTGCAGTAATACTCCCTTCTGAAGGATCTCTTTAACCTGTAATATTGTACCTTCATATAATAGTTTCCAGAATTTTTAGAAAACACAACACAGTGTAAACATACACATATAAACAAGGAAAATGTACTCAAACACATACAGCACTCTTGGTAAAAATGAGGCAAGATGCTGGCTGGCTGCATTGTTAAATTCACTAAGAAGCCAACTGCATTTTTAATATTCAGGTAAGAAATCTATTCAGGTTATCTATATCTAGATATACCATGGTCTGGATGGGGCTGCATTTCCCCAGAAAGACCAGAGGTACAGCCTGAGCCTGCTCCTTTAACCAACACGGTCACTTGAGAGTGCCACCAACTGCCTTTGTGGCAAACAGCATCAGTTAGAGGCTTTGGCTGTCCAACCACTGCAGAATTTGATGGCTAGAATTCTGGCCATTTCCGCACTACACTCTTATAGCCTGATTATTCCACTTTCAATATCCTATGGAATCTTGGGTTTGCAGCCGGCCCCTCCCTAAACTGCAAACCCCAGGATTTCATAGGATGTTGAAAGAGGAATAATCGCGCTATAAGAGTGTAGTGTGGAAATAGCCCGTCAGGTTAAATGAGACTACGTTAAACAGATTTGGAAAGACCTGCATTGCTTGTCTGTTTGCTTTTGAGTCCAATGCAAGGGCTGGTGCTTAATGGCTTGGTACCCAAAGAAATGGCTCCTCCAACACCAGGCAGGCTGTGCACTGCGATAATCATATGAGACTGTCCTCCAAGTACCAACATTGAAAGAGGTGGTTTATTATGGCACAAAGCAGGACGCTGCTTTTTTTTCCCCTGCTCTCTTTTTTTCTTTTCTTTCTTTTTCTTGTTGGTGACGGTGCCCTCACCTGAAGAAGGGCATAGACATTATTTTCATTTTGGCACTGTTTCTATTTGCCCCAGCACCTAAGATTTTATTCTTTTATATTTGTGGTATTTTTATTGGCGCCCTTCAGGTTCTGTTATCGTGGTGACTAACTGCTTGTTTGAACACTGCAACATTGAACTAAAAAAATCCACCTGTGTGTGTGTGTGTCTCTGTGTGTGTCTGTGTATGTGTACCCTACTCTGGCATCCATTTCTGGAAGAAGATTTTAAGAGAAACAAGTGTGTAATAGGAAAACTCCATGTAATTGTCCCCCTGTGACTAGGCTGAAGTGGCCAGCTGGTCTGACCAACGTTAAGATGGCGTCCTGGCCCCAGTGACCTTCTTCTGTCCAACTTTCCCAGACAAAACAGTTATCTTTCAGGCCATGGGAGCCTCATTCCACTCCCATGCCTTTCATTCCAGCTCCAGGCCTCTCAGGCTGTGTCCTGCATTCGTCATTCCATTCCCTGGAGCTGTTACCAACTGTCCCATCTGTCACTTCATTCCCAGCCACCTTCCCTCTCTCTCAGGCTTTCAGTCCCAGCGCAGGGCCACCAATTGTCCCAGGAGGCTCTGAAAACCCCTCGCCCCAGCCCGCCGGAGGCTCCAGCCATCATTCATGCCTCCTCGGCACGGATAGCCTGATCCTCCCTGGATTTGCCTAATCCCCTTTTAAAGCCGCCCAAGTTGGTGGCCATCATTAATTAACCTTTCCTCTTTCCCTCCCCCCTCCACCCTCAGAGACCACCAGGCGACTCCTTCTCCGAGCAGAAACCCCGCTTCCAGCCCCAGCCGGCCCACAGCCGCCTTCGGAGGGAACGCACATTATTCCCTATATGGAGCTGAATGCCTCGCGACGACCCCGCCTCCAGCCCGGGTTTTTCTTTTTTGGTAGCCGCTCCCCTTTCCCTGAGGGATGAGGTAATGCGGGGCTCCGATTGGTCCGAGGGGCGGCACCCCAAAGGCCCGAGAGGGGCGCGATCAAGGCTATAACTCCCCGCGGCAGCCGAGAGCCCAGCGGCGCGCGAGGAAGGAGGCAGCCGCGGAGGCTCGGGTTCGTGCAGCCGCGGCGCCGCGCCTTTAAAACCGCCGAGTGGAGTCCGGAGGGGAGGAGGAGACGCTGCTCTCGTGCGCCCAGGTCCCGCCGCCGAATAGGAGGAGGACCGAGCGGCCGAGGAGAGGCGTCGGAAAGCCCCGCCGGTTCGAATTAAACGCGAAGGCGCTCCCCCCCGCCCGTTGTTCGCGAGCCAGAGCGCCGTCACCGCGGGTCGGTATGTCGAGGTGGGTGCTGAGCCTTTTGGTGCTGCTCTGCAGCTGGAGCCTGAGCGCCTTGCTGGTGGAAGCCTGTACCTGCGTCCCCGTGCACCCCCAGGATGCTTTCTGCAACTCCGACATCGGTAAGTGTCCCGCGCTCTCTGCAGGCTCCCCCCGCTCCCCCTGCGCCCCCCAAAGAGCGGTCCGTGGGACAAGTTTCCTGAAGGCGCCCCGCTTGCCTTTGGGAAAGGCACACGGACGGGGGCGCGCGCAGGTGCTTCCTCTGAAGCGTCGGACCGAAGGCAGGAAAAGAGCAAAACCACGGCCGGCTGTTGAGCCTCTCCGTGGCACTGGGGGACAACCAGCCTGAGTAAAATTCTCAGGCAAAGCCTTCTCTACTAACTTCTCCTCACTCTTACCTTGGTGCCCTCTTTCTTGTACACTTGTGAATGACCCCCGGGCCATTTCTGCACTAGACTCTTATTGTGCTATTATTCCACTTTCAACATCTCATGGAATCCTGGGGTTTGCAGGTTAGGGAGGGGCCTAGAAAGGCCCCAACCTAAACTTGCAGACCCCAGCATTCCATAGGATGTTGAAAGTGGAAGAATAGCACTATAACAGTCTAAGGCAGAGCTTTCCAAACTTTTCGCGTTGGTGACACACTTTTTAGACATGCATCATTTCGCAACACAGTAATTCAGTTTTACTAGCGAGCTGGAGGTTAAACTAACCCTTTATAAGAGATACAGATTGTAATAACAAAATTGTATGGGGACACAACATATCTCAGGAAAGGCTTTCATGTATTTTTAAAAATATGTGATTTATAAATAATAATATACATTTCCAAAATTGTAGGTTGCACACCTACACACTTCAGGTGACACACTAAGGTGTCACGGCACACCTTTGGAAAGCCCTGGTCTAAGGCCCCTCCTTAAACTGCAAACTCCAGGATTCCATAGGATGTTGAAAGTGGAATAATAGCACTGCAACAGTCTAGTGTGGAAATGGCCTCAGTTCCAGTGGGATCATATTTACTGCTTTCAGAAAGTTCAGTGATAACAGTATGGGCTGTTGTGTCAGGGCTGAATTCCTGGACAACTTTTTTAGAAAGTGGGTGGGGATGGGGAGGCTAATACACTTCATGGGGTGCAATGTAAAACAGGACCTGCCAGGTGTTGATGGACCCCAATCCCATCAGCCATTGGCAGGATAATGGGTGTGGTAGTGCAAGCACAACTGAAGGATCACAGGGGTCCAACTCCAAATGTAAGTGGCGTGAGCAATACTGAAGGATTTACTTCTAAATGCAACAGAAAGGTTGTTCTGGCTGTTTTTCATGAGAAATGAGATGCTAGATTTCAGTTATGCCTTTTTGTAATCCCCTCTTATATTTTCTCTCACACTGTTCTTTAAAAATATTGAAAAGTATTTTAAAAGCAAACCCTAAGGAAAAAAATGTCTTTCAGTGCTTTGGTGCACAGCTGCTAGGTATATGTCTTTTAGTCAACTCTCAAGATTGTTATTATGTGCACCTGCCAACTAAATTTGCAAATTTTTGCTAGGAAGTTTTCTATGAAAATACTTTTTTTTCCCCAAAAGAAGACAAGAAGAAACAGAGGTCAAGTATTCTTGCTCTAGATTTGAAGATGAGCCTATTTGTAGCAATCGTAGCAATTCGTAGCAAAATTAATCTCTACTGCAGGGTCTATATAGTTGGGTGTGAGGTCAGAGAGCAGTATTACAGACCACACACTTCCTTTCTATGCAAAGTACTTTGAACCGTGTATGTGTGTATTTTCTTCTAGGTTTAGACCTTCAGAGAAAAAAAAGAACTAACCTTGCCTTACTTGACTAAATTCAAACAGCTCTTTAGTGAGTGCTTTGTGAAGCTTTTAATAAGTGATCCAGCTGTTTACATTATAGCAGGGCTGCTGATGGACTTGCAGTGCACTTCCTCTTCATTTGATATTTTTCCTACTAATTGACCACACAACACCCAGACTTCGTTGACAGTCTAATGATCTATAATAACTGTTTAAGAACTTGTTCTTATAGATACTTGCCAGACAACTCTGTGCTTGACACCAGCCAATCCTTTGCCTGGTCTGAAATGGAATCTTGGTACCCTGTTCTCCATTATGATCACATTACTATTATGTGAGAGGAGGAAGGGTTGCTCACCTAAGTACTTCAGCCTGACCTGTGGTTTTGTGGTTACATATCTGGTATATACAATAGTATATAAATTCATACTCACAATCTCTGGCTCAAATAATGACAAGCAAAAGTTATCCTCTCTAGATGGGTTCTTTACAAAGACATAAAAAGCTGAGTGAACCCAGAGGTTTCCTTCCTGGTTCCATGCTGGTCTGATACTCTCTTTACATTATGAATCCAGCCAAGCCTATGATTGCTTCTGTGCCAGTGAAAATCTGTTCACAACTTAAACTTCAAATACCTATTCTGCCCACATGGTTCTTACAACTGCTAGTTGGGACAAGATTTAGATAGGCAAAGTGCAGACCTCCAGAAGTTGTTGGACTGAGGCTCCCAGCATTCTTCACCATAGGTTTAGCCGTCTAGGTTTAGCTGATAGGTGTTGCAGTCCTGTCATATGTGGAGGCTGAATGTTGTCTACTCCTGATTTAGACCAGTATTTTCAGTATATCACATCCGGAGAAGGTGAAATGCCTGGACTACATGCTAAACACGTTAGGAAAATTATGCGGGTGGAAGCACATGGACTACCGGTGAAGTAGACATGGAGATGAAAGTAATCTCTTTGTAGAGATTGTCATCCATGCAAGTTAGTGTGTGTGCATGCCCATTCTCTTTCTAATAACACACAGAGATCAGCAGAAGAGAAGTAGTCTCTACTTTGAATATGCTGGCTGTAGCTTTACAAGAACCAGTGTGGCTGTTGGGCTAGGATTCTGGGAGACCAGGGTTTAAATGCTTGCTTAGCTTCAGAGGAAAGTAGTGACAAACCTCATCTGAGTAAATCTTGCCAAGAAAACCCTAGGAGAGGGCCTCTATAAGTCAGAGTTGACTTGAAGGCACATAATGACAAGTAGTGGTTTCATATTTCTTCATGGTAAAGCTGATTCTGAAATATGGGAAGGTGTTTTATAGATATTTCATTGCTGATACTGAGAAATGTGCTGTTTATTTCAAGCACTGGTAGATTTTTCTTTCTAAAAGTAGAAAACTGAATGTAACTCCCATGGAAGGTGTGTTTTTTTTCTTAAAAAAGTCCAGACTTTGAGTTTTTAGCCAAGTTCACTTATTCATGTCTAGCTTAGGTATCAGGTGTTGAAAGCCAAGAAAAACTTCACATATTAAAAAGTGCTGGAAAGGCAGTTTTACTTGAGTAGTTTTAGACTGGAAAATTCTGTAAATGGTATTATACCAGAGGATAAACTTGAATGGCTGGGACAAATCAAAGTTCTCAATTCAAGGTTCGCTCAAATATTTTTATTGCTGCTGCTCTCTTTGCTTTGTAAGAGTGGGTGTGTCTGTTCAGGGACAGCTGCCAAAATGAGCTGGCCTTTCTAAGAAAACATTAATGCTTTGGAAAACTATTTGCTTCTATATGAGAAATGTTTCCATGCAGCAATTATTTGCTGAGACGTATGAGAAAGAATGATTCTTTTAACCATAACTGCTTTGGTCAGTAATTGACTGGTGTACCGGTTTTGCTATCCAGTAAATGTGTGGAAAAGGGGAAGCAAGAAGAGTGCACCACAATAATACAAGCTAATTTAATAATAAAAATAATATAGTTTTCTGGAGACAGCTACAATGATAAACAATTCCTGGGTATTCACAGTGCTTTAGCTGTAATAGATCATACACAGATTACTATGTATTTATTTTCCTTGAACAGGTAATGTTCAATATGTTCCAGCCTTCCCTGTTTAGACATAGCACCTTTTCAGTAGCATCTGCCCTTGGGAGTCTGGTCCCTATTTGTTTATTTTTCTATATCTTGCTAAATGTTTGTTAATCTGAATATAAGTATTCATCAGAAAACAACACATAACACATTTTAAGATAAATAGAATTTCCAGTTTTAAATAGCTATTTTTGTTTTGTTTTGTTTAAATGTGTTAAGTCCATAAGTCTGTGAAGCTGAGAGACCACTGTGAAGGGCCAAGTTCTTCATTAAAACTCCCAATCCTGCCAGCATCTCTTTAGTAAACATTGCCATTCTTCTCAAGAGCCAGAAAGAGGAAGAATCAGATCCAAACTTCTAGCTGAAGAGTTAAGTGTTTCCATGGAGATTTGTAGCAGTGTACTTGATCAGTGTTTAAACAGACTAAACTACATGTTGGTTTATAAAAAATAAATTGTGTATAACTAGGAAGGAGAAGGGACATGAGGTTGGCAGTAACTTTATATCTGTTCAAATCCCTGACAAAATGAATACCTTAAAATAGTAGTCCTTAGACATCTGGGACAAGTGAACATGTTTGAAACTTCTAGTGAGTATTGTGAGTACTCTCACAAATAATTGCTATATGAAGGCCTTTGCCATTCACAAAATGGCTGCCATGGTGGGTGTGACCTGTCACAAAATATTTTCCAGAGGGGAAAGTAGGGTGAATAAAACTCGCATATGAATCTAATTACAAAGCAGAGGAAGCATGCTAGACTTATGGACAAGTATTTTAGCTAAGAATTGAGTACAAACTGAAATATAAGCCAAGTCCTCAAATACCAAATCATATTTGCCTCTATAAAACACAACAAAAAGTGATACACTCACTTTGGTATCAACCCTGAAGCTGGCCTTCCTGCTTTTGTACTGGTTTAATTTTTAAGCTACATTTGGCATTTGTGTAGTGCTTAAAGTGCATTATTCACATTATCATAAGCCCTTACAATAGCCTTGTTGGGGAAAGCAGCATTATTTTAGACTAAGAGAATAGTTTAAGCTGCCTCATGAACCAACGACAGAGGTGCTATTTCAGTCAAATATTTTGTGGTTCATAGTGTATTTTCTTAGATGCATTAGGTTTTCATATCCTTTATATTTTCCATATTGCAGGTAACCAATCACACCACTCTGTTAATGGAATTTATGTATGCAGGAAACCTGATCTCAATAAGGGTACTTTTTTTTGTCAAACATAGCTCTTTTAATACAAGCAGTCATAATAGACAGTTGTGAAAAACGGGCAAGGGGTGGGATAAAATTAAGATACAGAACAGCAAAACAACAGTAGATTACTTAAAAAATATCCGAAGAATAGGAACATAGGAAGTTGCATTATTCTGAGTGAGACACACCTAGGTCAGGATTATTGGTTATTTTGAACAGGATCAGTACTCTGGGGTTTCAGACAGAGATGCCCTTCCTACCAAGGTCACTTCTGCACTACACTAGGATAGTGCTTTTATTCCACTTTCAACATCCTGTGGAGTTCCAGGGTTTGTAGTTTACTGAGGCCAAAGCGCTCTCTGGCTGAGAAGTCTAAATGCCCCTCCCTAAACTGCAAACCCCAGGGTTCCATAGGATGTTGAAAGTGGAATAATTACACTATAACAGTGTAGTGCAGAAATGGCCCAAGATATTTAAAATGGAAACCCTCGAACTTGTGTATCAAATATATTCAAATATATTGTCTGCCACGGATGCATAATGCTTTCTAATGAAGTTAAAATAAAGAGTTGTTTAGAAGTTTTTCTAGAAATAACAAAATGGAAAAGAAATATAGATATTTCAGTGTTCCTCACTGAACCAGCCATAGTGAAATCCTCATTAGAATTCTTTCAGTGGGAGATGTAATTGCATATTTAATCTGCCTACAGTTGTTAAAAAAAATCCCATTCAGTTTGGAATAAGACAGTATACACAGTGTTGCTTCAGCTGAACTATGTCATTTTAAGTCCACACTTTAAGCTAAGTGTGTGGGATTTCCCTGTCAGCACCAGACTTCAAAAAATTCAGAAATAAAGGTCATCTGTTTGATTTCAGTCAATCAAGGATTTAATTATCAAGCACAATTCTCATATTCATATGGTAATAATTAAAGGTCTTCCCAATAGAGTTCAGTAATTGAGGCCTCTGGAGCCCTGGCAAGTGGAGGAAGTTGCTGGCAGCCTACCTTGAGGGTCAGGAGAAAGCTTTGGCTCATCACTCTTCAGGAAAAACTAGTCACTGGTTAGTACTGAATATTTTCCCATCACCTCATGGCCATTACTGCCTCTTCAGGATTGTGACGAACACAGTGCTAGGCTGGTTAATGAAGTTACAAATGGCAGAATTCCTTGTTATACATAGTTCTTAGAAACAGAACTCCCTTATGCTTAGGTCCTGGCAACTCTATATGCCCCGACTCCCTAATTATCTATCCTAAGGGGTATATAGGCAACCATTAGTTCCTCCTATCCTGCTTTCAGCTATCTCCATAAAATTCCACTGGACACACTGCCGTTACTTTTGTACATATCAGGTATGTGCAAAGTGTTGTGATCCCTCTTCTCAATTTCTCAAGGTGAGACAAAGGAATTTGAGGGTGGGAGCACTTCCATGAAAAGTTATAGGCATATATTTTCCTCATTTGTTAGACTTGGCATTTTTTAAAAAGAAAATTAAATGACATACCTAGTGCTCCAAGCTGTGGTTAATGCTTAATATATCGTACTTAATGGGATCACCAGGGGCTGCCCCTTATAACACCATCCTTGTAACATCAGCAGGGACTGGTTCCTGTGGCAGTACAACAGATCATCCTTCTTGTTCTGGGCTCTGGGAATTTCAGGGGTTGGCACAGGTCTGACCTAGCAAAACTCTACATGGTCAACATGTGCCACCCCAGATGTTGTTGAATTGAAACTTCACTGGTAAATTTGTCATGAGTGCTTGCTCTAAGAAGGACATAAATATTTATTTTCATGACATAAATTACACTTAAAAACAGCAATTGGAAACTTTGTTGCTGTGTGCCTTTGAGTCGCTTCAGATTTATGGTAATCCTAAGGTGAGCCCTAAGGTGAGCCTATCATGGGATTTTCTTGGCAAGATTTGTTCAGAGGGGGTGTGCTGTTGACTCTGGGCCTGAAAGAGTGTGACTGTCCCAATGTCATCCAGTGGGTTTCCATGGCCAAGTGGGGATTTGAATCCTGGTCTCCAGAGTCATAGCCCAACGCTCAAACCACTAAACTATACTGGCTGTCAGTAAAGAAACTAGTTAAATTTATATTTGAATTTTTAAAAGTTTATCTTCAGGACCAGTACATTAAATTACAATGGATAAGAGCAGCACAGTATTTTTCATAACTTCGATTTTCTGCACTTCACATTCCTGCTGCTGGTTGGATAAAATTCCAGACCATGTTGAGCACTGAGGTGGAGGTCTCCTGCCGTACAATTAATGTTGACCATGAATAGTCCACATTGCTGATGGTGTTTACACAAGCTCTTTCTAGAGGGGAACAGACTTGGAGAACAAAATACGTTAAAGAAGGCAGAAAATATTATGATAAAAATCAGTTGACTTGATGTTGTTTTTCTAGCAACAACTGAAGTGGTAGATAGCAGTGTTGGGTCCTATTCCATGGGACTAACATAGTTATAAACATCCTGTTCTTAAATAGAATGCACCTGCCATATATCCAATGCAAACATTGTCCTATGGACTAATAAGAATGCCAGGCTTAATCAACTAGGTAGGAGGAACAAGCAGGGTATAATAGAACTTTAGCTGTTTCTAGTAAGTTATTCTTGATAAGCTAACTGTTTGTAGGTGGGCCTATTTGTGAGCAATATTAATTCTAGTGTCCTATTTTACTAAGTTGTTAGTTCCTGCAGCTTATCTTCCCCATAAAACCCATAAGATACTGTTTGTTCTCAAGGATATGCAGTAAATCTTGACCTGGAACATGGATTAGCTCTGAGTCCTGATAGCCTGTAAGTATGGTCTGTGTAGTATTGTGTATGCCTTTTGAACAGTGGACCTGAGCTCTAGCTGGGGCTTTCTTTCATTTTCATGAGCACTAATCTTACTCAAGTAATCCCTTTAAGAAATGGAGTAGAAAGAAAGAATTCCTTAATGCTTGTTCCCAGCAAGATCCAGCGGAAAAAGGACATTTGGCTGGAAGTGGTGCAGACTTAATTGTGGGGAAACTAGGCTGCATAGAATTAGCATGCTGTATTCATGAAAGAAAAGCAGCCAGGACATACTAGGATGAGTGCATAAAGCAAAACCTACACCCACAGCTCTTCTCTGACTATCTCTGCAGACTTAAAATGCACATTTCAGATTTGCATGGGCCACCATTTCCTACAAGGAATACTGTGAACGTATCATGCTAGGAATTTTATTTCTTCACTTGAGATTTTAATCTCATTGTCTTTTATAGGTTAAAGATCAGAATGAGAACTCCATTAGCTGCCATTCCTGGCTCTTCCCCATCTAGTCTTGTTATACCTATGAAAAGATGGAGCATGATGTGACCTTAAGAGTATGAGGGAAATCTGAACTCAGGATTTTACTTTATGGTATCTTGTTTTGGACCAGCTAAATGGTTTGATAACAGTTGTGGATATGTAACTTGTTTGGCTTCATTTGAAGTGTGTCAAAGCATTCACCTAAAAGAAACTTCCAAAATAGCTTTAGTTATTTCCCTTGGTTGAAATATGTCAACTTTAACTAATACACCATCCAGGATTTGTAACAGGAAACATAACATCTTTAAAAATAATAAAGAGGCACCTTTATATTTCATCCTTTCTCTGAGGAGTTTGAGGCACCAAGCATAGTTCCCACTTGCCCTCCTTTTTATCCTATACAGTAGGAGAGACAGTGAGTGGCCCACTGTCACCTAGTTAAGTTTATGGCTGAGCAAGGATTGGAACTCAGGTTTACTCAATACTAGCTGATGGTCTAACCATTATCCCATGCTAACCTTTCTTAATTTCATGTGAGACAGAAGCAGCAAAACTTTTGAGACTAAACTGAATCTCATGTGCCTTGCAAAATCAGAAACAATCACCTGCTGATTAGGTATGTCTAAGTGATACAGAAGTGTGGAGGAACTGTAGGAAAAATCATGAATCACATTCAAAAGAATTGATAATTCTCAAACAGGTGAAATCTACATTTTTCAAACTGTGTATTGGGCTTAGCCATGTACTCAAGAGAGCTGCATTTGGTTTCTACCACAGTTAGGGACACTTTCATAGAATGGACCTTGGTGGTGGCATGACGGGATAATTCTAGGTTTTTTTTGGTTAATTCTGATCAAAGCTGTACAAGAGTACTAATGCACAAAAGAGGAAACTCACATGCATGCAAAAATGGACAGAAAAATTGAAGATAAATGAGAAATTCATTTTTTGACTGCAGCTCTGAGCATCTCCTTGCAGAATGGCTAATGATGTTCTGGGACCTATTAGTATTAAATAAGTAATGTTTCCACACACTCTGTTTGTTTTTTGTTTTTGCTTTTTTGCTTTGGCACAGTGGACATCATACAATCAGCAATATTTTATAATTTTAGTTTGAGAATAAATAGCAATTTTATGCTCACAAACCAGACAGTTATGCAGGACCTGAAAAACTGCTGTATACTGCCTCCCAGGTAAGGGAGTCAGTTAATAACAACATATGAGTTTAATACCACTAATGTTGTTAACAGTAACAGTGCTGCTAAAACAATATGTAAAACATTTACTTTGACTCTCAATAGCTCAGAGGTTCAAAATCTTGCAGTATTCAAGCTCTGGTTATCTCTCCGCCTCCATGCACACTACTAGAGGCAAGAAAAAGGAAATTGGGAGAGAGACTAGGAAATTAGAGAGGAGAGAAGTGTTGAATAACAAAACCAGATCTGAAAAGGATTTAGGATTTAAGAGAGATGCCCTGAAGAACAGTTGAATTAATCTAGATGTGAACACATCATATATTTTCAAATTTGCCAGGACTTATATAAAGGAGCTGAAGTGAACGAAAAGATTTGTGTCATTGTTTAAGTAGTAACAGCAGGAAGGAGAAGTAGATTTTTTGGTGGCCGGACAGAGGAAAACCACCAGATGTAGAAAAATAAATGCTTACTACCTTCTGTGTGAAAGGGGAAATGACTAGTGTATGAAAAGGTAACATATATTTGAGTTGGAGCCAAGTGGATATGTGAGTTAAACCAACTATTCTCTCTGACATTTCTACATCCGATCTAAAGGAAAAAATCTTGCGGTTTGGCCCCTTATAGATTTTCCAAGCCCTCCTCTCCCAATTTCCTATTTCCTGCCTTCCTCTTCTAGCAGTTCTATAAATATACTTCTCCTCCACTTTTTATGACTTGAAATATGTTCTCAGTAGATTAAGCTCCACTGCACACAATGCAACTTACTTCCAAATAAACAGAAGAAAGATTGGGCTAAGCAGTTGCGATCTTATAGATTGCATAGGGTTGTGACTGACTAGGCATTCTGGGAATTGTAGTCCAAAGACTAATGCTTTCAAACTCTGTATAGTATTAAGGTGTGCAAAGAATTAATTTGAGTACCCTTCAGGCCAAACTAGGTGCAGTTGTAGCAATCACATGATTATGCTCAGGTGTTTGCTCTGTTTACTTATTTTACATTTAACACTATCTAGTCAACATCTCCCAGGGTAATTCACAATCACAAGAAAAAATCTGATCAAAAGGAAGAGAATTTATGAGGACAGTACTCAAAATGTAAAGGGCCTGAAGGAAAAAAAATACCTGGCACTTAAAAGATAATGAGGTAAAGTGCTAGACTGGCCTATTTTGGGAAGGAATTCCATAAGTGGGTGCCACTACTGCAAAGACCTTTTCCGTACTCCTTTCTGTGCCTCAGTTCAAATGGCAGGAGCACCTGGAAGACAGCCTCACTTGATGATATCAGTTTATGGGAAGGATGATACCATAACATTTTGTCCTTCAGGTAGTTGGACCCATGGCCTAAATATCCTAAAGGCACCAGATCCTATCTGATCTTAGAAACTAAGAAGGGTCAGCTCTGGTTAGTAACTGGATGGGAGACTGTCAATGAAAGCAGGTGCTTTAAGTTGTATTTTAGAGGAAGGGACTGATAAATCCACTCTCAGTATTCCTTGCCTAAGAACACCCTATAAAATTCATGAGATCACCATAAGTCAACCAGACACATACCACACACCTGGGGTTATATAGGGCTTTCAAGGTCAACACCACAGTAATAATATATTCAGCAACAACTTGGTGGGTCTTAACATTAACACAAAAAGCAGCATCAGCATGCAGATTATTGTTTGGCCTCCACACGTTACTTTTTCTTAGTCCATGCTTTTGAATTTGCTCAATTCTGGACTCATTTGTCAGGGCCAGAAATGGTGAAAAGTGGATGGCGCAATCAATTCTATGAAAGTAGAATTTCTGCACACACCTTATTGTTAAAGTAAGCCCCCTTCCTCTTTGTACAGAAACAAGACAAATATATGTATGATGGCCCTATCTTATCATCTTTGATATTTATATTCTTTCATAGCTAAAAGAGTCTCTTTCATTGTATTGAACTGCAGGCTAGTTTTCTGGCACCTGCACCAGCAATTGCATTAATAAAGATGATCTTAGGCTTTTAAGTAGAATATGCCCCATTACTAATTATTTAATCTAATAGATACTCCCATTCACCAACCCAAAATATGCATGGGAACCTGCCAATCTGGACATGTAGAAAAATATATTATATTTCCAGGCACATAAACAAAATTCCTGGTGAGTTGGCATCCTTGTTCCTGGGATTTTTCCAGCCTTGAACATTATTTACAAATGCACATAGATAAACCCTATCATCAACAACCCTCAGTATTTATAGAAAATATGTGTTAACCAGCAGGAGATAACAAATAGTCCCAGTGTTTTAAGATTTCTAGTTAATCTGTAGTCCTCTTTGTTAAGGTTCTGTATTTTTATTCCCAATCATTTACAAGTTTTGGTTTGTTTTTAAAATCAGAGGCTTCCTTCTAGGGGAAGGGCTGGGGGATCAGCAAGAGAGCATGGCATTTTAAAGCTCTGAGAAATAAGTGCCTTTGTCCTTGTCTTTGTTGATAAGTGTACAGAAAATCAAGTACAAGTTTTGTGGAAACTAAACTGTGTTCCTCTGTGAACTAGATTTGTGTTTATCGTCAAAATAATTTTCCGAATCTTAGCAGAAAACACAACAAGGGAAGCATACCAAAACTTTGGCATCTCTTCACAACTTGAACAAATGCCATGAACACGCAGAGCCTGCCTCTTTCCATAAACACATTTCAGGGGTATATGTGTTCTTTAAATCATTGCATTCATCTCATTTTGCAAAACAATAATCTAACAGTTTGTTAGATGCAGTAAGCAGTTAGCAGTAGAGTCCCTCTTGGACCATTCAGATGCCTCACCAGGCCTTGTGAGGGCCATTTCAAGTATGGTATTTATATAACAGATAGCACCTGTGTGTATGTCTGGATGGGAATGACATGATAGTGAAAGCACTTCAATAGATAGGTTCCTTCTTTTGATACATTTCTGAGGTATGTATTTTCTCCAGTATACTATTGTCTAATTTGTGAGGTGGACCATGTGTGAAGAAAGCTTTTTTGTCTTGAGAAGCTGCATAAAAGTATTTCCCACTTGTACTAGCTGCCTAGAAAACCGTAACACACAACTGGTCTGGATTGCCTTTGGGCTTTTAATAACTTAATCTGAAGAAATCAACAAGTAAAGCTTTTCACAGCATGGAGATACAAAGTATCATCATCTGCCAGAGCCTGCAGGCCAAACTCTGTAGTACTAGGAGTCAGTAGAATTGCTGATCTCTCTAGCTGAACTTACAGGAAGTAAGTAACACATGGCTTGCCTGGGTATTTTTACAACCTGATCCTTCCCACTACTTAACAATGTCTCCCACATGCATTTTTCTTAATGGTGAGATTTTGATTCAATGTGCATCTTCTTCCATTGCCTTTCTTTACTCCATTCCTCCCATCTGTGTTTCTGCTTCATTAGATTGTAGGCCTCCAGGGATAGAATTTGTTGTTTTACATGTATCACACAGTGCATATTTATGTATGTAGTGTATAATGACTGTGGTGATACAGGCAGCTTATATTTATTTGTTACTGGGATGCTACCTGAAACAACCATGGGACTGTTGTATTCTTTTCTGAGTAGCAAAAGAGAATTTACTTCTAAGTAGATATGCATAGGATTCTGCTGTGCCTTTCTTAGGGACAACCTCCACAAATGATTAAAGAGCCCTGATATTACTCTGAAAACAAATGAAAAGAAATGGGAAAGCCAAATAGCTTTAGAGAGTTAAAGAACAATCCAGGAGGTGATCTGGGGATAGAAAGAGATATAGAACATGTAGGAAAATGTGTTTCATGCATTGATGAAGCAAACCTGCAAAAAGTGCTGAGGAGAGTCAAGGGAAAGGATCAAAGGCACATGGATATGGTGGTGGAATTGAAGCATGGCTGGGAATGAGAGTTTGCAGGTTCAGTAAGGGAGCCTGGAAGAACACATTAAGCGTGACAGCCAGTGTTTCCTTATCCCCAGAGCATACAGAATTAGGTTTTTGGACATCAGCTTTTAGAATCCCCTGGTCAGCATGATTATTTGCTATGTTCCTTTTGGGTAGTCTGGAAAATGTAGTCCAAAAAGCCTTTCCAAGCTGTGCACATATATGTTACACAATAACTTTTGTATATATGTGGGAGGGAGAAATGTACTGGAGGATATTTTCCCATAAAGAAGACTCTACTATATACACACACTCACACTTATACATAAATGCAGAAAGAGTGGCTGATTTATATGTCTATATGGCAACAGCGGGAGAAAACATTCATTGGTATTTATTGCATGGGTCCTCTGACACTTTAGGCCCTGCCACTAGGATCACAGTTAATTCTGTTAAGGCTTTCTTTTTTTCTTGGGTTTCTTTGCCTTTACCATATACCTGTTGCTCATTTATACAATTGGAAAAGCTTCCTAAATCATTCAGTTTCTAGGCTTATATGTATTGCGAAAAATAAAAATCAGCATATGGTATTTTCTGGCATACAGATTGTGCTTGGTAGAAATGCACAGCAGCTCTTCCATTAAAAAGATGGAGACCTTTGTGTCATGTAGCAAACAACGTAGTGTTTCATTTTTAGTTCCATACACAATAGCCGAGATGTTTATTTCTTAACTGAGGGATATTTTCTTTAACAAATGCTGTGTAGGTATATAGGTAAGTAACACTGGAGTACTTCTACTTGATGTTCTTTACAGGCTGTTCTCCTGCATGCCTTTGACCTGAGTTTCTGATGAAGCATCAAAACCACAGAAAAACTGCCTCAGTGTGCTTCCTAATCTAAATAGCTGGCTGGTGCAAAACAGCAATGGCCTCAATGACTTCCGGAACTTGTTCAGCAGTCTGCTTTGCTGTGTTGATCATATTGCTAATTATTTGGAAAGCTGATTCTTGCCCCTGCCCCACATCCCTTAATTCTGTGTACTGTATGTGAATGCAACCAGGAAACTTTTCCCGTGCCCCGAGGGGTGCCTGAGTGCCACAGCCATGACCCTTGGCTGAGCCAGGAGTGAAAGAGCTGCTGTGCAATGTCTGAGCCAGCTTTTAATTTTTGTTAATAGGTTAATTAAAATTCTGCCTCTCTCTTCAACCTATAGTTATACTTCAGCTTTGGAAGAGAGGGTGCTCTGGAGGATGCAGCTGCAGGGCAACCTTCCCTCGTTACCATGGAAAGGTTGTGAAGGCCTATACTTTCCTTTTTTTGTGCATAATTATGCACAAGGTGGAGACAGATGGTTAAGGTGTGCCAGTTTAGAAGCCATGTGTGCAAAGTTTTGGTTTTAGTTTTAGAAATAGATAATCTGTACAAGGCTTGAATGAAAAAGGGACAAGATTTCAAGAACATGCTTTTAAAGAAACATTCTCTCTCTCTTTTAAAATGTACCACAAATAGGGCTGAGTGCATCTTATACATACATCTGCCTGGTCTCTTGTATTTGAGATCTTACAGCTACTTAGCCAGGATCTGATCCTGTTCTGATTCAAATTTATGCAAAGATTAATCCTCTGGCAAAGAAAATAGGGTGTTAGACCCAGAATGGTATAGTTTGTAAAGGGTATGATATGGAACATTTAATATTGCTGTTGCAAAAAACAACATAATTCCAGTTGTAGAAGTTTTCAAGCAGTATGCAGAGACTTTGATCCAAGACATATGGGTGTAGACTGATTAACAACATGCCATAATATAGAAGACTTGGCCTGTTAACAAGTATTAAATCCCTCACCCAAATAATCATCTAATGTTTTCATGTGTGCAGTCTGCAGCATGTCAGGGATGAATTTTGTTCTGGGATTGGGGGATGTGTGTGAGGGTGTGTTAAGTCACATGTCAGGAGGCATTGTCTCTCATGTGGGGTCATTGTCCTTCATTAAGCTGAGTTGATTCTCTGGCAATGATTATCCAGATCTATAAACATTCAGAAAAGGTTGTATCCAGAGGCCTCTTTCTGGTTGAAAAGTTAATGGCACCTACATTCTTGCCTGCCAAGGCATGAAGATAATTTTGGCTTATTTTTAATTGCTAAGCCAGAATTGTTTTCTTTCAGCAGCGTGACACATATAGGCATCTGGGACCAAGAAAGTAGATCTTTCTGGTTAAAAATAATAATAAAAAAATCCTTAAACCCTAGGAGAACAAAAGCAGTAAGACACAGCTTGTGTTTCTTTGAATAAAGGCCTCTTTAAACAATATCTGTTTGATCTGAAGAAATTTCAATTAATTTCAGAGAAGAAATTGGCACAAAATTGTTTGAAATCATCGTGTCTGAACCAAGTAACAATTTAAAGCTTCAAGCCTGTGTTAAACATTCAAGGGACTAGACTCAGTTCACAGAAGTAAAGTAACGTCTGATATGCAAGTATCTTTGTACATACTTTACAGTCTTTTAATGGTATTCTTCTATAGAAGTGATTTTCAAGTGTCAGATGCACTGAAGCTACAAACACAGTGCAAGTTAAATTGTAGGGTGCTTTTGCAGATTCTTGCAAGGAAGAGATGGATTTAATTTGAATTTACAGTTATTAGCTATTTGTTGCAGGATTTGCAAGTGACTTTAATGCAACATTATGCACTGATTGTGCTATGTAACCCATATGTTGAATGACCACTTTACCTGTCCACACCACATGTGCAGCTGGACTTCCACAATATAAAACTGAATGTGGATGTCCACATTGGACAGAAATGGCCAACCACTTCTGCAGGGGAATTTCTGCATGCACAAGATGCTGGTAGGATTCTAACTATAGTATCTTAGATGTATTGAAAACAACTCTTGCAATATTTTCATTAATTTGATTTTTTTTAAAAATTATAGCGAGCACTTCACTGCTATACTACTGAAGTACAGAAGGATTCACATAGCCCTTTGAAAAGGTGTCAAATACCAGTAAGGCTACTGTTCTCCATACAGCAGGAGTGGAGAACCTTTAATGCTTAGGAGTGGTGGTCTAACTCTAAATTAGGTGGGTGAGGGGTGCTTCCCTGCAGTGCTAGGGCCAAGGGAAAATCTAAAGAAATTTGGTAGGCCAATTTTCCCTGGTTTGAACATTATTCCATTAGGAATACCAAACACAAGATCTGTTTTGTGCATATCTAATCAAGGACAGGGCCCAGTGAAACAGCTTTCAGGACTGTAGTGCACAGCCCAAATCTATACAATTTATTTAACAGCAAACTGTTTACAGTTTAAAAATACTCCATTATCTCCATTCACTGATCAAACTAGGTGATGGCTCCATGCCAAGTGGGAAACTCTTGGAGGTTGCATCTAAACTCGTATAGATTTCTCATCCCTCCCCAGCCACTTTATGAAAATTTACCTCTAAAGCAAGGATTCTTTGAAGGATGTATAGTAATTGTGTCTAGTACTAGACTGTACATTACAATTTTTTGTAGCACTGAAGGTAGCAGTGAACAAATAATTTTCCCTTGCAGTAAGGCTTCATTAGGGATGGTCAAAATAGGGCATTGCTATGCCTGTTACATATGTAAATTTAGAATTGAGGGGGAAAGTCTGGAGAGGCAAGGATGGTAATCATCCAGTTCAGCTCATAGTTTGTACATAGCTTTAAGTATTGGTCTGATCTTGGAGAAAGCGAACATGCAGAAAAAGTTGTGCATAGGTTGCATCATAGTTAAGAGTGTATGTTCCTTTTTACGTGGACAGCTGCTTAATCTATCATCTTGGGCAGGTTTTCTAATATGCAGGAAAGAATTTGTGGGGCCCACCCAGTCCTCACTTATGTCTGTCCATGTTTCCAAGCACCTCTTCAGCTAACTCTGGTAGCTCCTACGTGCAAAAATGTGTGCAAAACATGTGATCAGTAAAGTCTCGTCTCCTTACAGAAATGCTGGCACCCATCCCAGTGGGGTGAGGTTTTGGAGAAAGAAGAGATGGCCCTCTGACATGCCAGTGAAGAACTGTGTAAAGCATGGGCTATGACTCTTGCAAAAGAGCATACTGAAAAGGTCAAGAAAATGGCCCAGTCTCCTATATTTTTAAGCAAAATCCACTGAACTAATGAGGATTCCTTAAATAGATACCTACCCATTTAGATTTAAGCATTTGATAGGAGTACAGGTAAGTGTATCTACTTAGAGAACAGTTTGTGTAATAGAATTAGAAGTTTATTACAAACAGAGCAAGTAAGAGACAGGGACCAACTGGAGCTCATTAAAAACTGGCACCTTAGATTTTTAAATGGTAGATCATTTTTTTAAAATATCTGCATTATTTGTCCTATGTTTTAATAAATCAGTTAAGTGTTCCATAAGGAAAAAGTGGTGACTGAGTAGATAAATACCATCCTGTAATATAATTATCCAGTCAATCTTTAGCTGCCTTGCCAGTTGCTCTGAAGTGTAAGCTGCAGTGTATGGTGAGGGTTGCATGATATATTAAATAATGGACACAGAATATGGTGCTCTTGCAACTTTTCTTAACAAATTACACTTCATCAAAAGCAGTCTTTTCTTTTCTCATAGCTCTAATATGTTGCCATTCAACTACAAACTAAACACATGGGAAACAATATGAGCTGCACTTTCCACCAAGGCAGCAAATGATCCTGTAGCAACTAGTTCTTATTTTACTGGCTCTGCATTTTATTAAAATAGCATAAACTTTCTATTGGCTTTAATTTCTTTCTTCTTTTGTTCTCCTAAAATGTTGGTATGGGGGTTCCTTGGGAAAGAACTTGTGGAAATGTACATCCTGCTCATCCAACTAAGCCCCCCTTCTTTGTTTTGTCAGAGTAAGGAACAAAAATCCACTTTGCTCTTGTTGGTAGAATGGATTAGAGCTTGACTATGTGTAGCAACAGGGAATAATTTCATGATTTATCTCAATGTGCTAAATGAACAGAAGGTTAAAAAAAGATAGGATTGATCAAATGCTAATTCAGATTTCCAGGTAAGTTTTCTCATGGGCCTGTGTGTAATGGCGTAAACACAGTGGATCATTTATCTTAAAGCATCCCTGCACTGAAATTTCCATGCATGTAAAAGGTACATATTGAGTTCTAACTACAAATATTCCTTCATACTTAACATGTAGATTTCCAATTACCCTCCAGGTTTTGGCCACTGCCTAACAACTTAGGATACTTGATTTTGAGCCATATGTATTAGGGCTGGGCTGGGCTGACAGCTGTCAGAGTGGGGTCAGAACTGAAGAACACAATGAATTATCCTAAACAAAAGTGCCTTTAAAAAGATAGAAAGTGGAGTTAAGGGTACAGTTGGGGATGGAACATTGGGGGACATATACCTAGAACATGTACAAAATCTCCTTATAGTGTTGAAAATCTATTGTAGTTCCATTTAGAGCTTGCAGAGGAAGAACCGAGTAACACCAGTACTGAAAAGACTGTCACCATGTTCCCAACTATCCATATTTCTGTGGAGGTTGGGATACACATGAAAGGCTGTGAACATTCTTTTAGAAGATGGCCAGGCCTTCTACTGGTGAAGCCAATTCTTCAGATATGCCAGTCTTAAACTATACAGGCTTTAAAGATTGTCACAAACACTTTGAATTGTCCCCCCAAAACAACCTGCATCTAATACAGCTGTCTTTTTTTTTTTAAATAAAGTGGTCACATGTTCTCTCTTTGTGGCCCCTACTAAGAGTATGGTCATCTGTGTAGAAAATATCACAGTAATAATACAAATGTGATGTCACTAAAATGTGTATCACCAAGTGATTTCAGTGTTCCATTCTTTGGGAACAGGCATGATCATAGGGTATTATGTTTGATATAGTAAGCTAGTTGGGCAAAGGCCATTCTAGTTTGTTGGGCAAAAGCATGCCTAACAAAGGCCTTTCTAATACAGTCAGCTGTCCATATTTGCAAGTTCTGCATGCACAGAATGAACCAACCATGGCTTGAAAATATTTGAAAAAAAAAAAATCCAAAAATTTTCTTTGTGCTGAGAGGACCCAAATAATTATCGCCCAGTCAGCCTGACATCAGTACCCGGAAAGATCCTGGAGCAGATCATTAAGCAGTCAGTTTCTAATCATTTAGAAAGCAACGCGGTAATCACGAGAAGTCAACATGGATTTCTCAAAAATAAGTCATGCCAGACTAATCTTATCTCTTTTTATGATAGAGTTACTAGCTTGATAGATGAAGGGAGTGCTGTGGATGTAGCATATCTCGATTTCAGTAAGGCCTTTGACAAAGTTCCCCATGACATTCTTGCAATGAAGCTAGTTAAATGTGGGCTGGACAGGGCTACCGTTAGTTGGATTTGTAATTGGTTGACCGACCGAACCCAAAGGGTGCTCACGAATGGCTGCTTTTCACCCTGGAGAGAAGTGACTAGCGGGGTGCCACAGGGTTCTGTCCTAGGCCCAGTGCTGTTCAATATTTTTATCAATGACTTGGATGAAGGAATAGAGGGCATGCTGATCAAATTTGCAGATGACACCAAATTGGGAGGGGTTGCTAATACGCCAGAGGACAGGATCAAAATTCAAAATGACCTGGATAGATTGGAGAGCTGGGCCAGGGCGAACAAAATGAAATTCAACAGAGAGAAATGTAAGGTCCTACACTTAGGCAGAAATAATGGAATCCACAAATATAGGATGGGGGACACGTGGCTGGATAGCAGTACGTGTGAAAGGGATCTAGGAGTCTTCATAGACCAAAAGCTGAACATGAGTCAGCAGTGTGATGCGGCAGCCAAGAAAGCCAATGCAATTCTTGGCTGCATCAATAGGAGTATGGTGTCTAGATCGAGGGAGGTACTGGTACCACTCTACTCTGCTTTGGTTAGACCCCATCTTGAATACTGTATCCAGTTCTGGGCACCCCAATTCAAGAAGGATATTGACAAGCTGGAGCAAGTCCAGAGGAGGGCGACCAAAATGGTGAGAGGCCTGGAAGCCATGCCCTATGAGGATAGACTTAGAGAGCTGGGTATGTTTAGTCTGCAGAAGAGGAGGTTAAGAGGGGACATGATAGCCATGTTTAAATATTTGAAGGGATGCCACGTAGAGGAAGGAGGGGACTTGTTTTCTGCTGCTCCAGAGACCAGGACAAGGAGCAATGGATTCAAGCTGCAGGAAAGGAGATTCCACCTGAACCTCAGGAAGAACTTCCTGACAGTCAGGGCTGTCCGGCAGTGGAATCTGCTGCCTCGGAGTGTAGTGGAGTCTCCTTCCTTGGAGGTTTTTAAGCAGAGGCTTGATGGCCATCTGTCGGGATTGATTTGAGGGTGTTCCTGCATGGCAGGGGGTTGGACTGGATGGCCTGTGTGGTCTCTTCCAACTCTGAATTTCTATGATTCTGTGATTCTATGATTCTGAGTACTATGCTGATGTGTAGGCCTGATGTAGCCTCTCGACATTTTGCAGATCCTCAGGCTCTCTCCAGCACTCATTTGAGTTGTTTGCCATCCTATATAAGGGGACACCACTTTACTTCACCATTGTATAGAATGGGACATGAGCATCCATGGACTTGGGTATCTATGCAGGCTCCTGGAATTCCAGTGGACATCAAGGGCCAAGTGTATTAGCAGAGAGATGAGCATCCAAAGACAAGCTTTCTGGGAGCATCCTGCTAATTGCTATTTGGCAGTTTGTTGAACTAGATGCTGAACTACTTAAGATTGTTATAATTAGATTAACTGAGGGTTTTTTTTTACACATGGTAGATCCAGTGAGTGTCTCTGGTGTTTGCAAGTAGGGGAAAACCATTGAAGAAATTTAAAACTGTCAGATTAATTTAACAAATACAGTTTCTTTAAACTTTGGTCTTGAGGGACAGGTTCTGATAAAGCTGAAGACACAAATCACTGTGTAGGACATCTGATGAAAAGAGCAGGGAGTCAGTGTCCAAAACCAGCATTTCTTAATTAGTGAGAGTTTGGCTACTGTCTGATTCTTATGACTGAGCCCATCACAGCCATACTTTTGTATCTGGAAAGAGTGCTACATAGTTAGAGGAGTAGAACCTATATTCATATCTTTTGTTCAGGTGATGTATTGGTTGCTTCATCTTACTCAAGAATAGCTGGTTCACTTAAAACTCAAAGGATATGAGTACTGAGTGATATTGTAATAAACATATTAATCTCTGGTGTGGTTGTATTTAGAATAGTGTGTACAGTTCTGGTTGTTGTAGCTAAAAAGGGAGTTTGTTATTGAACAGTGCAAGAAAACAGTCCTAAAATGGTAGGGTGGAAGATTTCAGAATATTTATTCTAGGAAAAAAGTGAATAAGTGGGGAAATAACAACAGTATATAAACCTATTCCTGGTGTGAAGAAAGTTTCAAAACACCTTTTTCCTCATCTTCCATATAATATTAAACCACTAGGTCATGCAGTGTGGTAACTCCAGAATGTCCCAACGGGGCCATCCAAGGAGATCTCTCAGAATCTACCATCATAGTCAATGTGACTCTCTCGTTCATTTATTTTAATGCAAAATATTAGGCAAGATGAACAGTGCAAATTCTTAAGCCTTTCTGTAACTGACTCTGGCAGTAAGCCAAATATGTGCAACTGAAACTACTCTGTGTTGCTTTCCTATTTACCCAACTTCCATTTTCTTCCCTCTCTTCTGTTGTTTTCCCTGAATATAATTTTAGGTTATAGGGCAGTAAACTGTACAGGTGTCTATGAAAAACTATGTATGCTCTTGGTATTATATATGTAATGACTATAACAAAGATATTGGGTTAATTTGAATCAGAGAAGTAAAGTAGGTTCAGAGAAGTAATCAGAAAAGTAAAGTAGGCTCATTCCATCCAGGAAAAGAACCACCATGGTCTGTAGGATTTTTGCATATGAAACTGTTGCCCCGGAAATAGGTGTATCAGATTCCCTTGATGCTTTCCCAGGGGCACTGCCAGGGTTGACACTGATATTCATGATTTCCCTCTCCTTCACTTTTCCCTACTCTTTCTCCCCCACTCATCCTTTCTTTCCACTTGAGAGGCAGTGTCAAAGTCCAGAGTACCTTTCCTTTTTAAAATTCTTACAGCAGAATTTGGGTGCATGGCAGAATGATACTCTAGCTGGACGTGATTCTCCCAGACTGCCTCCATGTCCATGTCAGACTGTGAAATACTCTTAGGAAGCGAAGATGCTGGACACAACAGAGTTCCACTCTGGCTGGTTTTGTAAAGTTTTTTAAAAAGATGATGTTTGATAAGTACCTTTGTGGAAACTTCCAGAATATGGTGTGGTTGAGCTCTAGTGGTGCCACTGATCTTTTCCCCTACTTTCTGGTAATGGGTATGGAAAGCTATCTGGGTGATTCTGAATATACATGTACATAATTGCCATCTGATAATTGCTTAATAAATCCTATCAGAAGGGTTTACATAATGGATTGCCTTAATTCACTGATTCACTAATTCCTATAATGAAATATTCTGATTTGTTCTAATGAGTTCCCTTGAGAAAGGAATTCTGCTTTGCTTTTTCCAGAGTCATAAACTATGGCACAAACTCCGTATGGTAGCAGTCCCCCCACCTTTTGAGGGATGCTTTATGTTTAATTTTTTTAAAAAATAGCTGCAAGTTTGTGATCTACAGTTAACGGATTGCAAGGTAACTTTATTCTAATCATATGGAAAGTGCAACCTGATTTTCTCCCTTTCCCTCATTCCTCAGCTGGTTTGACCTGGTTATAGATTTTATGGATTTATAGAAAGTTATAGATTTTAAAAATATATCTCAAGGTACCATATCTCTTAGTTTTTCTTTTGCCCATTTCCTCTGTCATACTTTCATGAGAGTACCCAGCTACTGCAGGAGATACAAATGTATGGGTGGGGAATGTGTGGCTCTCCAGAAGTTGCTGGAGTGCAATTCCTATTAACCTTAACTACCACAGCCAAAAGATGACGGATGATAGAAATTGCATTTCAAGAACATCTGGTGAGCCACGTGCTCCCCATGTCTGTGCTAATATATACGCAGAGAATTTTCAGATATGTATTGCAGCATTAAAACATCTTAATGGTTGTTATTTCACAGCCCATTCTGTGCTACCTGAAATATATTCTTTGATCAATTGTCCTGTGAAAAGTTGAGCAGAAGAGACCAGGCGGCACAAAACATGACAGGCAGAACTGAACAATAAAGCTTTTCTCCTTTGTGCAACTTTGCTTTTTAACTTGACACAGAGCTATAAAGGACAAAGGAACCATGCCAGAAAAAAGTGACAATCCTATGGCAATTTACTGCCATTATGTTTGCATTTGGGAGTGGCTTCTCCCACACACTCAATAGTCTGCTTAAAAAGCCAGGTGTTGTTGAAGTACATGCCTACGGTGGGTTGCCAAAGTAACACTAAATGATGACAGTTGTTTGGGGTGGCTTTCTTTTTTCCTTACTGGGTTGAAAACCTTCGATGTGAATATGAAAGGAGCAGAGTCCTTAGATTAATTTAAGAATAAAATTATTTGACTTAGGCCCTAAAATGTTATATTGCAGGCAGTCATATTTGCACATAGACGTAAGACCCTAGCACAAGCTGGCTTTTCATATTAAAAAAAACCCCAGTATACAATATCAGATGGAAGGGCTAAGCTATCAGGTGGAATTTTCATAATCGCTATAGCTACTGTTTGAAATTTCAAACAGAATTACAAAGATACACATGTGCTTTAATTCTTTTGGCATCCATGCCGTATAGCTCTCAAGAGAGCTGGTTCAGACAGTCAACCAAAAAAGTTTTTGAAAAACTATTTCCTGCACAAAAATGAATTGTTTCTTCTTTCTGTTTTTCTGTTTCAAGCATATGGAAAATGTGTATTTTTAATGTAAATAATTGCATTTGTATACATCAACAACAATCAGACTGTTAAGAATTGGACTGTTGGGTTGTTTTGAAGCTACAGTTTCACTGTCATACTTTTCTTATGGAGACTTATAAGCCTACCCAATTTAAGACTACATAAATAATTAGAAATAATCTGTGAGCCCTTGCCAACTGCTCTGATCCCACAAAATGACTTGACCCCAAACCCCAAAGTACTCAGAAACATTCTTCTCTGACTGTTTTCTTAGGCATCACTTCAAAGTGGCTGTGGTTTTAAAATATGCTGCTATTTTGGTGTTCACTTGTGTGGGATAAAATTTCCCATCAGTAATGGTAGGATTGTAATAGGACTCCAGAGGAAAAGAGAGAGTTAATGAGTGTGTTCTTTTTGCTGGCTTCCATGTTGTGTATTGATGTAACTTTTAGAAGGCTCAGTGTTTCCTCTGAGTATTTCTTGCCTAAGAAATCCCATTAGAATCATGGGGCTGCCATAAGTGAACAGGTGGTGTGAAGGCACATACATGCACCTTCCCCAAAGTTAGCCAAGTTAACTTCCACAAGTCACAGCAGAAACAAGAGTAGCTTAAAAACCCAGGTTCCAGATTTTGTTAAATTGGTGTTACATTTTTAAGTATGCTTTTGCAATTAACATTCTCTGAGCTTCTAGTGAAGCTGCTTTTTAAAGGCCAAACTCTGTTTGGATATGTGGGAGCCCCAAGGCTGTAGAGCCTTTGAGTTCAGCCCTATTTCAAGCCTAGTAGCACCACTGAACCACCGAGAAGTATGGCCAGTGAAAATAGCAGTGGCTGGAACATGGCTGGCAGGTGTTATTTTACTGTCCTTCCCCTGGTTAAAGAAAGGTGTGCATATCTGAAGAAGTCTTACAGAAATGTAACTATTAAACTAGATTAATGCTGGCATAATAAGATAAAAGAGATATAAAGTGGAATTTTGAAGTAAAGACATAAACTTAAGTGACAAATGCTCTTTGGTCATTCTTCCTTATTCCTCAGATCTCATGTGTGTTCTTCTACAGATACTGATTGCATTCCTTGATTCCTTGATAAATTACCAGCACCATACTCCTAATTACTGCTTCGAATAGTCAAATAAGGATGTATGGTATTTTTGCAAATCGAAGATGATGGATTTGGCAGTGGGAACAGTGCCAACACGTCCAAAGCTAGCTGCTAAAACATATATATATATAAAAAGTTCCAAATAATGTTTTCTTAAAAATGGTTTTGATATCTAACTACTATGTATGACTGCAAAGCAGTCATTTCCTAGTAACCACTTAGTTCAGAATAGCCCTGATGACATCTACGGAACTATTCTAGATTAAGTGGTTTGTGGATTACAGCTTTAATCATTTACAGCTTCATCCTAAAATGTCTTTTGCCTGTGATCTTAACAAACCAATAACTTGCATGGCCACAGCTAACACAACTGTCTTTTCCCAGTAGGGGCAGAGCCAGTCAGCTTTAACTCATACCTGCATTCCCACTGTCACTAAGCTCCCACTATTAGAATTGCAATAAAAAGCTTTTTCTCTTCATGCAGTAATATGCCACCACTGTGTCAGCTCTGCAGCATTAGCAGTTCCTGTGTAGCCAGTTCCAAGAAAAGTTTGTTAACTTTTCTCTGTGCTCCTTGCTGATACACTTGAAAGCCTGGTCCTTTGCAATGCTCAGTCATTATCACAGTTTGGCCTTGTTTATGCTTATGCTAAGAATTCTACAGTGTTTTAACTACTAGAGTGGCTCTAAAGTTCTTCTTTGGTTGAATATTTTGTTCAGTGCTATTCAGTGTTACACTCTACAACTATGTATCACAGGACTTACACAGCCACTTATTCCAGAAATTGTATAGAAACAAGGAAAGAATCCATAATTAATTAGGGTGGCTTTAACATACTTTTGCTTATTTGTGTTAGTGTATTTTTATACTCGCATTAAAATCACTCTATATTATAATGCTCTCAGTGTATGAAGCAAATTTATATATACCACTCTGTGCTTTTATGAGGAATCAGAAGCTACGTATAAATTTTCTTTAGTTCTGTGTTGACTAGAACTGATGAGCATATCTGCAATAAGCTATCACTGCTAACTCAGCAATGCAAAAAAATCTGTTTTCTCTGCAATACAATGAAGCAAGCAAACAAACAAATTTTGTATTTGGCTTGTGCAGTTATGGAGAGACTATAGTCCTCATAGTGTTCTGGGTGACATATAGAAATACGGTTCTTCATTTGTAAGAAAGCTGATCTGTCTTTCTGTCATTTTTGGAATGACAATTCTTGGCACTACTTAGAACACAAAGTCCAAGACTTGTGTAAATAGCAGGATATGGCTTTTGAAATTCATACTCTCTGAGCAAACATGTATTGTCTCAAAGAAAAACTCTGCTAAAACCTAAGTCACATTCTGAACTGGGTTCCATTATTTTCAGACTATATTAAAATCAATGACCTAAATCCAATTATTAGCCTCAACTAAGTAGACCTACCAAATCAACAAGAACTTGGTAAGTCAACACTTATGTAAGTTCCATTGATTGGGTCTATCATAGCTGGGACTAACAGTTGAGTTTAGACTAATAGAATTACATGGCTTTCAAATACTGTGTTGCTTTTTGTTTGCAAGTAGAATGGAGACAGTTAGGGTGGATATCTAAATATAGGGTTACCACAGAGTTCCACAAAAGTGGAACTGTGCTTATAATGTTCATTTCTAGGAGATTCAGACCAGTATTATGAGAGAGCTAATCAGTCCACCAGGGCTTCAAGGAATACTCTGTGCCAGCCTTTGTCAGCCTGCTACCCTGTATAAGTTTTGGACTACTTGGTCATTGCCAAGTTTTTGTCTCAGGCAGTCAGGATTAGAGAACAGTAAACTTGTATATTAGGGAAAAACATTTGAAATAAGTTGTGCCTATAAGATTTGACCCAATTGTTCTTTGTGCTTTTAATTTACCTTACATGTTTATTTGAACTTGCTGGACTGTAATAAAGAACTATAGTAGTAGAACTGCCAGTATTCTTGACCACTCTCCATGCTGGGTGAAACTGATGGGAGGTAGAAGTCTAAATATTGGGACAGTGCCAAGTGGGGAAGGTTGCTCTAGGCCAATACATCTTGTACATTCAAATGCAAGGTTATATACTGGAAGAGGGGGGGTTATTCAGTTTCAGCCTCCTCCCATGCAGTCTGGGAAGTCAAGTGGAGGAAAACTTCATCTTCCTCTTGCTTTCCCAGTCTTACATTTTAAAAAGTTTGTAATTTTTCCAACTTCCAAGAGTCTTTGTACTATATCAGTACTCTCCTCTGCTCAGAAAGATCACCCGTGTGCCAACATACGCACATTATAGTCAATTTCAATTGGGGTTGAAATCCAAGATTGGGAAAGAGAAAAGGGCATTGTTAGAAATTTTCAACCACTTGAATTCAGGTAGACTAGTATAAGGGAGTAATATTAATCTTTTCAAGCAAAGGGGTGTACAGCTTTAGTGCTAAAGCTCTAGAGAATGTTTAAAAAATCAAAAACAAAGTGAGGAGGAAAACAGAAAGGCATTGGAACAGGGACAGCATAAGAGGAAAAAATCAGTTTCTCTTTCATTCAGCTACTGCTGCTGCTATTCCTTTAATTTTTGTCAAAAAAGGGAAAAAAAAGAAATAAAAGCAGGATTTGGATGGGGAAGCTGCAAGAAATGACATGCAAATGTGTGAGAGAAATGGAGGAACCCACAGACTTCTGTATTTATTTGTTGCCTGTATTTATATTGTGGGCATGTTGTATTTCTGATTTGCAGAACAGATGTAAAATTATTTAAAATCCTTCCTTGATCAATTTCATCAGACTTACAAAAAATCACTTGATGAAGTCAGCTTAGTTGACAAAAACTTATGCTACCAACTTCTTTCTCTCAGTCTCAAAGGTGCTACAAGATCCCTTTGCATAAAAAAATAATTAAAAGTCCTCAGATGTCTTGGTTCAGCTGGACAACTTTGAACAACATTTTGACTCAGATGAAATTACGGTAACAGCTCAATAGCTTGTTCAGTAAGAATATTGCTCCACTGACTATTTCCTAGTAGTGGCCCTTAGCTTAGGGGTTGTATTTGCCTTGATTTTGTGTGCAGAAAATCATTCTCTTTATTCTACAACAGTAAATGGTTTCCCATCCTATCTTATCAGCAAAATTTATTCTCTGTCTGTCTGCAGACTATGATAGGGACTTGTAAAAGGTGCTTAATAGGCAAGACTTGTTCAATAGAAGAACCAAAGAAACAGTGATTTAGGTAAAATGTGGTTTCCTAGTTCAGCCCATCTTGATATATCCATTTACTATAAGTATGGTTCCTTAGTTATACCACAAAAATAGTATAGCCGCAAAGCAGATGAGAAAATATTGTAAGGGTATATCAAGTAAAGGTTGCAAAAACAGCAACCTGGAAACTTGGCTTGATTATACTTTCCATGTGTCCCTCCGTGTGTAGCAAAAGTACAATTACAAACTTCCCTCCTTCTGCTGGTCCCATCCTCCTGTCTCTGCCGTTTATGTTATTTCTTGAACAATTTTGTTGATACACAGGGGCTAGGTAGGACCTGGAGATAATGTTGCCAGACTGCAGAACAAAAACCTGAGACCTAGGGGCAGCCCCTGGTTGTATCATTAAGCTGGCTACATTAAACATCAATCACAATTGTCCAGAGCATGTCATTCAGATAAAAAAGAATCTAAGAAATGGGAAAATATTTCTTTGGTTGAAAATTAAGTTTTCCAGGTTTTGCATTGATCAGAAAAAAAACTCCAACAACCTTTTTTCTACCTCTATTTTTAATACCTTTGCAAGCACTATTTTCAAGGAGAAATAGAAATTGTAGTCTATCTAAAAAATATTTTCCAGTTTTTGTTTTAAGCAATTTTCCAAGCGCTTCTATTAACACACAGGAGTTGTAATCCAACTACAGAAACTCTCCGAACAATTTTTTTTCAAATGGCTCTTAAAGGATTGTTCCTGCTACCAGTGCCCCACATTGGGTACATTTTCTCTCCCCCCCATACTTTTAAGTTGTGGGATTCTTCTTCATTCTCAAAAGAGCAACAATCCCAACAGCCACTACCACCACTACAACTGCTACCACTAGATAGTGGAGAGAGGAGGAAAAAGAAAATGATAATGATGACAATAACAACGATGATAAACCAACAGGGCAGTAGAAACCAACATAACAATCCTATCCATGCATGTCTATTCAGAAGCAAGCCCTGTTGAGCTTAATGGAACTTAACAGGCCTAAAATTCTGAGAATGTACTATACTTTCTCAAATTTTGGAGGGAAGAAGAGTACAAAGGTGAAAAAATTGGAGAGACCAAGGAAAACAGGAGAACAATGATGCCTCTAGCTAGGAAATACAGGAGTAGAAGGAGAAAGAGGATTAGAGAGATAAAGACAAGGATGGGAAGGAGGCAGAAGACAGATGTGGAAGATGTGCAAGGAGGTGGAAGATGGAATGAAAAGAAGGAAGAAAGGAGAAGTTATTTAGTCAGGATTAGTAGAGGGCAGCAGAGGATAGAGAAGAAAGAGAATCAGGAGAAGACTCCTAGCTAAGAGTTGTAGGGAAGAGAGAGAGAGAGAGCGCAAGAAAAGGACTAGAGAATGAGGGGGATGAGTATAGGTAGGCCTTGTGAGGAGATGGGTGATGAGAGGATAGTGAACCAGGAGTAGTTGGTGCAGATGGAGAAGAAAGGGAGAAAGTGAAAGCAAGAATTAAAAAGAGAAATAAAGCAATTCTCTTAGCAGAGCTGAAAAAAAATCATGCCATTTTTTATTTTTTATTTTTTTGCTAATGATGCAACCTACATATACCACACACCAAGAAAAGAAACTGTATTGTGGCTTCAGCCACTGAGACCACAGTGTGGAGGGTGAGGAAGGGAACAAATAAGAAAAACCACAAAGCAGCAGTCAGTAGTATGATACTCAGGGTCTCCTGGGACAGCTAAATATTTCCCTGCACTGACCTCTCCCTGCTGTTCAGCCTTGGTGCTGGTTGTGATTGGAAACCCCTGGAGATTGTAGAGCAGCCTGCAACAGCATACAAGAGATTCTTTTCAAAGTAGTGCTGAAGAAGAATGTCTGGACCTTGGGATCTTGATATTCTAGGTGGAGATAGTATTGATCTGATGCCAGAGTTATTCATAAAGCTTTCTCCTTTCATTTCAGTTATCAGAGCCAAAGTTGTGGGGAAGAAGCTTATGAAAGATGGACCTTTTGGAACAATGCGATATACTGTCAAACAGATGAAGGTGCGTATAGAGATGTTCAGTCTAATTGGACTGAGAAAGCAAAACATTTCAGTAGAAAGCCATAGTCTGAACTTTGATGTTGTGGAACCTGTTTTTATCTTAATGAATACATTTGCTAAGTTTCCATATCAATAAAAGTGAAAGAAACCACAGATGATTTATATATGTGAGCAGTCTTTTTCTCCACCTAATACTGTGCTCATATGTACACATTTGGAAAGACTGTAGACTTGTGTGAAGTGTGGCTAATTCCCCACTTTAATAAATTTATTTTAACAAACTTTTGAAGCATATAGTGTTTAAATTATGTTTTATTTACTAATCAATATTTAACAATTTTCACATGCTTATTTGCTAAAACATGGTATTTCAAAATGGGAGGAAACTTTCTTTTTCTAGTGCTAAATACAAGACATCATTTTTAAAACCTAGGTGAGAAGATTATCCTTTCTATATATGTAGCAGAAAGACTTGTCATAGGGCTGAATCTTATAACTCTGGATTATAGGAAGGGCTGTGTGTACATCATGACTACAAACAGAAACAAAGCAAACTAGACAAACATTTTAAGTACGGAGCAGTGAAATTTCTGATCCAGATTGGAACCTAAGTAGGAGCGTATGGAGATTTACATCATCTTGCTACTTATTATTCTAGGAGAAGACCTCCCACTGATTCAAAAATTGAAAATCCCATGATAGGTTTGCCTTACGGTCGCCATAAGTCTCAAACGACTTAAAGGCACACAAGAACAAAACCAATGCATGTCTGGAAGGGATAGACATCAATCCAGATTATGATTGCTGCAGGGACCAAAGGGTTAAACTCCCTCTCATGAACACTGGTAAACTTGTCCTGTTCAAAGTGAGCCATGCTGAAGAATGCTTCCTATTTTAGTAGCAGAAACTGGCACCACTTTCTCCTTTAAAAAAATCTGGAAGAAGAAACAATCCATGACATGTGACTTTTATTTATTTGAAAGGATGGCACACTCTAAGCAAACCTCTCCCTGTGTAAAGGCAAGGGGAATCCAGTTTGTTAATTCCCTTACCCATCCTTCTGAGCCTACAGAATGAACCAGCTGGTTAGGCACACGGGAGGGACAGACCCTTTGATTTCAGAAAACTGCACAGCCATTCCAGAATCCATATTTTTTAAAAATTCTCAACATAAGACTTTGAAAGAAAGTAGTAGTAGTAGTAGCAAAAGAAAGAATATGTGAAGCTGTTCCAAATAACCCTATTCATACTTGCATTCAAGTTCAATAATGGCACTCACATTCATTGGGGTGTTGGGGGTAAAGCTACCATGCATAAACTTCATGTTCTGACTTATACATTTACCTGTTCTGTTCATGTTTAAATGCCAAACAGGTCTAGTGTCAGCAAGTCTCCTAAACATAATAATGTTGCTGTCCCCGCCCCCAATATGAATGAAAAATAAGACAATGACAATTCTACATAAAGCTAATTAAGTAGAGACAACTAATTCATGGATGTTTTGATTCTCTTTAGATTTGATCTGTTGACTCTCAAGAAGAAAAAAGTTGTTTGCTCCCTTTGTTAAGTGGTTACTTATGTGCTTTCTGGCTGATGAGCAGATTTCACTTAAACCTGTTGCTTTGGACATTCCTTTGGCAATTGACCTCTTGTTATGTAATGTTAAAAATCTGCTCTGGTTTATTTTTCTTGGCTGCTACTTCTCAGTCATAAGACTGCTTAATATCTTTAGAAGAAGGGGGAAAAGAGGAACACATATTCTGGCACTGATTATAGAAGTCTGAAAAATATTAGACAAAGTAAAGGTTTAGAAACACAGCCACTTGCTCGCCTCCTGATAACAGTAATTCTTTTGATAAGGCATCATCCAGCTAAGCTCTTAGGCAGTGAAGGCTGTTTTGTAAGCCATTACAAACTAGAGTTGCTGCCAAAACCAGCTTTGACACACCTCCTTCCCTGGAGTGGAATTTTTGTTTGAGGCCTCATAGTCACTTGTTTTCTTTAGTTGTGTAGTGCCATTAGTTTTATATATTAAAATGAAACTCTCAAAATGCTGGGGGCACAGCACTTATGGCAGTGGATAATAACAAATAAGGCAGATGGGGGCTGTCTGTGTTTATCTGAGCAGAGGCAAACTTCACTGACATATTTTTGTAGAGTCTTCTTAGGAGTAAGCTATATATTTTGGCAACACAATCAAAGTTTTCAGCACTTGGAAAATTACTTTAAAGGAGTTAATGCACCACTGTGACTCCCTGGTATAGCACAGTTTGCTGTTCTATAGCGATTTGAAAGTTTTTCAGTCAGACTTTTTGGGGGGTGCTTTTTTGAGGGGGGAGTTAGTGGGAGAACTGAACAGCCATATACAGTCCTTCTAGGGGCCACACATTTCCTAATTCTGGTTAAAATGTCCATTCTTTGGAAAAGACTGGAAATACAATTCCCATCTCTAATGTTCTATAGATCCTAGAAGAAATCTGAGCACAGAGACTGGGACCATGGTGTGTGTGTATGTTCTTTTAATTTTTTAAAAGTGAACTTATTATACTGTGTACCCAGGAATTCTGCTTCACTTTGCAGAAACTGTTGTTTTATATTTGGTTGGTTTCATTTTACTCCAAAACTAACTGGCATGTAACCACTGAGTTTGGAATGAGAGGGTGTGCTAGACTCTATTTGAAATCAGGTTTTGAAAAAGAAACACTTTGCAGTAGATGTGTTTTGTGAAATATTAATTTATTTCAAAACTTAATACTAAATGAAACTTTTCTGATATGACTTTAGTACATGATGCTTTGTTATTGCTTGTTAATATGATGAGGGAGTGCTCAAGAGTCCTGATGCTACCAACATGCCTAAGAAATTAGAAAAACAAGCAGCACACTAATAATATTTTTTGCCCCACATCATACACAAGTAGAGGACAGGAAACACTATAGCTCTAAGGGAAAGGACTAAGTATCCCAATTGGTGTTAATTAAAATTCATGGAATGATGGGAAAACCCATTCCAGTTCTGTGATATCAGTTTTTAAGGTCACTGTGAATTGAGATGAGCCATGTGATTTGCACATGGATTTTTCCTGCATAGGGCCAGTTAATCCCAAAGAATGGGGGTTGCTTATGAAAATGCTGATTCAACAGGAGCTGTTGCTACCGTAGCAGGCACCACCCGTCAATGATTGTAAATACTTTGTTCTCTAGCAGTTATTTCCTAAATTGTGGTGAAAGAAGTATTCCAAGAGTAATAACACTGCCTTGTTGGTGGTTTTTTCCTGATGAAAACAACAATCTGTAAGGAATTTCTGCTGCTTAGGTGGGTGTTGCACAAAGTATAGCTTGCACAGAAAGAGTCCCTCTAACAGGTTTTGCAAGATAGTATGTGCTTTCTATGGGATCACAGAATGGTGAAGGACTTCTCAAGAGACTTTTCTTATTTCCGCAATTTTGTTTTACAAGGCAGCAAGATGTATGTGTTAATCTAAACTGAGTTATAAAACATTTATTCTACAGATCTAAACCTTGAGCAGTCCTCTCCTAGGAACTGTGCTCCTTTGAAAAGACCTTCTTTCTGGAACATAAAAGAGATACACAGTTTACAAATGACTAAAGGGACTGAGGAACAGGCTCAGCAGTGTCAAAGGAACAATACTGTACATTATTATTAGTGGCCTGATCATATGTGCACATGGGCTTGATTCTGTATAAGCCCGTCACTTGCTAGGTTTCCTAGAGCCTGAATAAATTCTAGCGTAATTATTTCAAAGGACTGGAGTAAGTATTTGAAGCTCAAGAAGCAGGAAACCTTAAAAATTCCAAAGCTAGACTTGTGTTCTTCTTCTTATTGTTGCCTGATATTTTAAAATGCTTCTCTTTCTTTTCCCTCTCCTCTCTTTTAAAGATGTACAGAGGTTTTGACAAGATGCCACATGTTCAGTATATCTACACAGAAGCCTCTGAAGGTCTTTGTGGAGTCAAGCTTGAGGTCAATAAGTACCAGTACCTGATTACAGGTAAAAACAACAACAACAGGCAGCAGAATTCTTAGTCACCTCTTGCTTTCAGATTATATTTGTTTCAGCTGTATTTTTAAAAAGTGCAAGCTGCTGGTGAACATAACTTGTAGGTATTAGGCCACCAGCACTCATCTTGCCCCAGCCCTCTTTAATGCTGTGTTCCGGGTTACCTGTTTTGGTCAGGCCTGGGAAACCTTGGTACTTAAATGTGGAGAACTGCTGTGACTCCTAATATTAGTTATAATATTAATATTAATAAAGTTATAACTCCCATCAGTAGGACCAGTGGTGGGAGTTGTAATTCAATAACATGTGAAGGATGCTTCCTTTATATTCATGTTCTATAAAATAATAAATGGAGACCTCTTCATGAGTACCCTCTTAATATGAAACCCACAAAGAAGATGGTTGTTTCAGCAGTATCTCCTATTTTGTGGAATGCTCTTGCGAGTAAGCTGATTTTGTGGCCCTCTTTAATGTTCTTTCAGTGCCAGGTTTAGACAGATTTATTCTCCCTGGCCCTTTAAAGTACACATTTAAAGGACTTCAAAAAGTTTATCTTGTTTTAATGGCATTCTTCTATCTAATATTACTGTGAATTAGACTTAAAATAGATGATTTTGTTTTGTGTTTTGATAGTATTTTTTTAATTTAATATCACTGTGAGCTACCTTTGCTCTCATCTTTGGCAGAAAGTCAAGCTGTTAATCCAGTAAATAATGTCATATTATTTTTGGTCTATTGATCATGACTTTGGCTCTTGTTTTGTTCTTTTTTAGTTAATTTGAGTGATCAGCTGACTCTTATTAGTACTTCCATTTGTTCAGTTCTTTTATTCTGCTTTGAATCTTATTAACTCTACTTCTATAGTTTTAATTTTGTTTTGTATTTGCCCTTTTATGTTGCTTATAAAATATTTTATAAAGTGACCAGCCAATGTAACAAAGAGTTGACCTAAAAGACAGCTCCTTGTTAAAACATATATTTAAAGAAAGTAAAAAATGGTCAACATCTCAGAATTCAAACTGAACTTTCTGTAGACCTGAACACTTTCCAGTTGTGTAACCTTTACTACTACTACTAGTACTGCTACTACTACTGCAATTATTACTAGTACTAATATGGCTGCTACTGCTACTACTACTTCTGCTTGATTGAAATGTGACCAATTTGTTCGAATTTGCTCTTTCTAAGTCCACTGTCATTTATAGAAGGCATATTGGGAGAAGTTTAAACAGAAAACATGAAATGTTGAATTTCTGTAATAAAGTAAAATTAAGAGAATTGCCTTGAAAATCTTCATCACCACCCCCAAAGCGCTAATTTTTATGTAGAAGTTAAAAGAAACAAGAAAACCTACATAAAAATAAGGATGCAAAGAATAGCAGGACATGCTTCCTGTGCCATATCTTACTTTATTGAAACGGTAGTCATCACATTGCTGTTGTACTAGTACATGGAACTGAACCGGCTTTCACAGCTGGCAACAAATTCCAAGCTGTCACTGATTCTGGAAATATTATCACACTCATGCATCTAACAACTGAATGACATTGTACTAGCTAATTTGTGTATTTGTTTTCTAGGCCGTGTTTATGATGGAAAGGTTTATACTGGATTGTGTAATTTGAATGAGAAGTGGGATAGACTGACTCTTTCCCAACGCAAAGGACTGAACCATCGTTACCATCTAGGTTGTGGCTGCAAGGTATGTGCTATTTGCAGACTTCCCTCAGTTAATGACAGCTTCATATATTAAGGCTGTTCAAGGAAGGCAGCAAGGGAACAAGGAAAACAGAGCAAAATTAAAACAATGCAAAAAGGAAGAATATATTCATCTGACATCCTGTTCCTATTAGACTTAGGTCTGCCATATTCAGTAAAGCACAAGCCAAAAGAAGGAACATACTTCTTAGACTAGTTAGTTTTAAAAATATTGGAGATGTGTTTTCAGGGTAGACAGAGCTTATCTTTGGGACCTGGGTAGAAATATCTCTCGAGCCATGGCTGGCCTGATGGTTCCTAGCCAGGATGGCAACTTTTTCAAAACTCAGAATGGACAGATGTTGGTGTGGAAATTCTTCAGAAAGCCTTAATGCACCTGATTCCTTTAAAACCATTCCAGCAAAATCCATTGTTTGTTTCCTTTGTGTAATTACAGATTAAGCCCTGCTACTACCTTCCCTGCTTTGTGACCTCCAAGAATGAGTGCCTGTGGACAGACATGCTCTCCAGCTTCGGTCAGCCAGGGTACCAATCAAAGCACTATGCCTGCATCAAGCAGAAGGAGGGCTATTGCAGCTGGTACAGAGGATGGGCACCTCCTGATAAAACCATAATCAATGCCACAGATCCTTGAGCACCCAGACATCTTTCCTTCTTGTTCTTTCCCTCCCATGTGGCTGAGCATTCTTTGGACACTAACTCATATCAGATCATGATGGCAACCATGATATTAGTGCCTCTTTGTTGCAAATTTTAGCACTTCGAACTTTAAAAAAATCTATGCCGTCTTAACTGATTTTTGTTTTGTTTTGTTATAAATCACTTTTTTAAAAAAAAATTGCTCTCACCCATTTTGGTTGGAAGATGTTTGTCTGGGAACTTCTGTTTGCACACCAGATGAATAAGGGAGCTTTTGCTCTAAGTTATATATCACTATATATATAGCAATATAATCTATATTTTTGTAGGAAAACAAAAATCTCAAAAATTTCCCAGTTGACTATTGTATTACAATTAAACTCCTCTTTCTCCCTTGCTCTTATTGGAGCTTCTTTTCTTACATATTCAGTCTTTGGATTACGTAAATAAAATTTCTAAAATGCAACCAATTAGGATTAACAATGTGAGCAAATTTAAGACACATGTCAGACAGATTTAAAAAAGAAGAGAGAATTACAATGTCTGTATAAAATGGAGCACTTGGGGAATTCTGCTGTTGTGTGAATTAAAAGCACCCTATCAAAATGCTTGTCACGTTCCAAATGCAAATGCTGAAGCACCATGGCACTTCTGGGTTTGCACAGGGCATAAATAACAGCTTCTAAAAATCAACATCAATTAATGAAGCTAATCCCTTTTCTAACCACAAATATAGAGCAAACCAGTTTAGAACCAAAATAGCTCCTGACAGTGTAATTGTCCTAATGCGGTTGCAAAGCTGTCTTTTCAATATCTATTTCCTTTAAAAAAAAAAAAACCTCAAATAGATAAAAACATATCTGTCACAAAATAAAGAAATAAACTCACACAGAGGTAGTTGGACTAGGGGCAAGGGAAGGACTGGAGAAAGGAACAGAAACTTAAACTTAATGTTATTAGTGTAAGAAATCAGTTGCCAAAACACTGCTTTGCTGAGTGAAAATGTATATAGATGTACTGACATAAGCTATTTTTGACAGGATGCAGAATTGTTTCATGCTACAAACTATGAGAAATCCTATTACTCTTTTCAAAGCAGCAGTCTTCACATTCCAGGTTACTGGTTACTGTTTTATTTTTGTTTTAATTCTAAAGATGTTAGAACTGCGTTGATTTCTACAGTAGTGATAATAATCTATGTTTTCTCCCTCCTTGTGCATTTTCCTTCTCTTGTTTTACCACAATAAGGGCCAATACAAAAACCAGTTCAAAGAATGGTCACTATTTCTTCCACTTTCAACATTTTATGTGATGAAACAGTCTTGTGAAAGTGCTCCAGTATTCTTAAATTATAGAGTTAGCTAACACTCTGAAAAACAGAAGACTTTTCATAGTGTGGTAATTTGTGACTTTCATTATATTGGAGCCTTTTCACAATACCCTGTGAGTATTGAAAAGTGAGGAGGTCACTCCTTAAACATCTTTTTTTCTCCTCTGTACCAGTATGCAGAGTGAAAGCAGAGACAGGTGGTAGATAGGATGGGCAGAGAATTTATAAACTTTGCCTGCCACTGAATGGTTTTCTAACGCTCTAGATCTCAACAGTTTTAAAAATAATTTTAGAGGGAGTCTGTGATATCTTCCCCCTGCTAGCTATGATTAAGGAAACCTATGGTCCTTAGGCTCACTCAGTCTTCTGGCAATAAGGATACAGGAGCTGACTCCCCATCTTCATTGTGGACTTGATGATTTCTTTGTTTTATTATGGAGAAGTATCATATAAATACCTTGCTAAAAATAAAAATATTTTACATTTTAATGTTATTAAGGAGTAGGGTTACTGATGGGTTGGGCAAAAGTGTTTTACTGGAATGGGGTGAAAGATTGACAAGTTTTCCCCCCTTCTTATTGTTATTATTTGTCTTACAGTGCTATCTTCAGTTCATTCCACCTGGGTATTGCTCTGCAATAAATATAAGTGGTCAGATAGCTGCCTCCTCCATTGCAAGGAATAGATACTAACTAGGAAAGAGGCTTAATGTTTGCATTGGAGTTTCCATACCTAAATGATACTGCTGAGTTGAAGTTCAAGATTGCAAATCTGGCGGTGGGGGGGCATGTCATTGGACATGGAAATCTGGCATGTCCTAAAGAAAGTTAAACTTTTTGGATGACATCTAGTCTTATCTAGGAAGCCATTTTAATACAAACAAGCATTCAGTCATGCAATCCCCAGTCTGCAGTTATATTTAGCCGTAGCCTCTGGATTGGGTTAGTCTAGTTTTATCCCATGAAACTTATAGAGATTGTTCTTGGTCTCAAAATTTTGTCCTGTATAACAAAATGCATTCAGTTATCATTTTGGCAGTGGAACTGGACTCTGGAGTGTGGCATCCAGATCAAGGAAAGGGGTAAAAGGTGTTTTATGAAGTATGTATAGGTCTTAGTGACATGGGTACTGTGCCTGATTTTGTAGAGATTCACCAGACATAAATCACAAAATTTAGGGACACAGAGTCCTTGGTAAGAAAATGGTTCTTGAAGTAACATATTAAGAGGCCAAATGGCTAACACTGCAGTTCTGATGCTGTTGCTCCCCCATTCAGCCTAAATCTACAGAGCTCTTTAAGAGCACAGCTATTTTCATTCAGAACCACAAACAAGGACTATCTCTCCATACTTCAGAGAAAGTTGGTGCAGATAGAGGGCCTTTCTCTACCATAGGGTCTATAATAAGAAGCTTGACTATGTTATATAAATGCTTGCTAGAGCATATTAATACTCTCATGAACTTTTCAAAACCTCTTGTGCAGCTGTACCATATCATACAAGGTCTGGGGACAGGAGCTAATTTCCTTAGTAGCTAAGTGGTATGGAAAATGTGTCCTATCAGTATATACATCAGATCTTACACCATGTTAAATTAAACTCCACTGAAGTCACTTTTCATTTGAAATGTACTTAGTAAAACTCAGTTATATTACAGCAATTCAGGTAAACCAGTTATATGAATTGCTGTAAGAGTAGGGGAGAGAAATAGCTTGTTTAGCATGTGCAACAGTGGTGGTGATTAAGCTATAGTACATCAACTTGCTAGACATAAAACTGGTCTTAGCGCAATTTTTCCAGTTTCTGGAGATCATCCTGGCCTGAGTTCCAATCTTGAAAAGTGCAAAGAGGAAGCACTGCTCATTGATTGTGCTAAGATTCTGATTTCTTCTGACTGAATGGCAGCTGTAAAAAGTAATTCTTACTTTCAATAAGAAGAATGTTAAACTCATAGCTGAGACACTATAGTACTGCAGTGAAGAAACTGTGGAAATCTTTCTAGTTGCTTAGAAGGTTTGTGTCCTTAAACACATTGTAATATATGTAAATGTTTCATATAGAACAGAATAAAATACTCCAGCCAACAAAGCTTTTCCTTTTTGTACATGAATTTTGATTCTACACTGCTAAAGATAAAGAGTGATTTGGGGGCATGCCACAGCTAAGCAGACAAAAACAGCAGAGAACAATATTTTCATCCTGCTGATGAAGAAACCATCATAAAGGGATGTTTGCATTACGTGCTTGCATTTTAATGAGGAGTTGAATGGAGGGGGACGAACACAGCAAAAAATGCATTTCTTTGGGGAGGATTCCATATTTGAAAGTAAAATTACTAATAATTCAATGTCATTAAAAATAGTAATATTTTATTCATTCCCTCCTACAAGAACTCTTGCCATCATTCCCATTTTATAGGCTGCCATAGTAAGAGTGGGACATGAATCAGGGAAGCCTGATCCAAGTGCAACCCTCTATCTACTACACTGGCTTTTAGCATTGCAGCTGCTAAGGTTAGATTTGCACTTGGAATATGGGCCTGAGCCATATCTGTCAAAGTTAACTAGTGCCTTCTTCCCATTAATTTCACAAGTTTTGAGATACATGTCTGTGCAAGCCCAGGTAAAAAGCCAATACTATGCCAGAGTAAAGATGTTTACTTTGAGGGAAGTCAGCATATAGCTGCAACCTTAGGTGTAATTCTGTATATGCTCACTAAGGAGTACCACAAATCTCAGTGAAATTCCTGAACATGCAGGCATAGAACTGGGCCGTAAATTTATCTTCTGTTCTTCTCTGCATTACTATCTCTAACAATACTGAATATTAGAATGGAAGAAAACTCAGTCTGGGAGAAATCTCCTCCCCAGAAGGAATGTACTTTTTGCTAGGTTTTGTAGCACTGTTTACAGTTTTCCTCCTTGTTTTGTTATTTATAAATTTTATATTCATTGAATGTATATGTCTTTTAAAGTAATAATGTTCACCTTTTATAGTGTTCTTTTATTCTAAAACAATAAAATGTTTTATTTCTATTATATAAATGATGCGTCTTTTGTTCTTGGTTTATAAAAATATGTAGCTGGCTTCTGTTGTCTAGAAACAGATTCCTAAAAGCGTTTTGATGTCTTTCCATTGTTGTTGTTGTTATTGTTGTGTGTCTTCAAGCTGTTTCTGACCTATGGCAACCCTAAAGCAAAACTATCATGAGCTTTTCATACAGCTCAATTTTAACCATATTTACTATGTAACTCCTTTGAGATAAGTGTGTACAGAATTACACCTTTAACATAAGTGCAACTGCTGGTCCCACCTAGAGTAAACTCACTGAATTAATTGGTAATTAATGATTCTGTAAGAATCCTACTGATATAATGGCTCTATTTTAGTGGGACTAGCAGAGAGACTCATATCTTACAACCTGTTCCATGCAATTTTGTCACTGATCTTGCAGGAGCTTACCATGGTTCCAGACAAGGAGCCCCTAAAGATACCAGGGACTAATTGTGGAACCGTTTTGCATACAAAACATGCATTGTATAACTGATCTACAGTTCTTCCTCTGTTAAAAATAGTTGTCAGAAAAAATAACAATGGTCTTAACTCAAAGTAAAGAATCCCTAAATAATTCTCAGCTTTTGTTTACCAGTACTACAGATGTTTATATTTTTTTTCTGACAATTTCCCCTAGATTTGGGGTTCTGAAGTATGGGAGAAGTTCTGTAGTTCTGAACATCTGCACATATAGTTCTGGATTTGTACTTTTGAAATTTATGTTGAAATGAACAGTGAATGGGGTCAAATATGGAAGGATGAAAATCATTATATTAAGTCCTAAGATAGCATGAAAAGAAAAATAAGAGGAAGAAACAAAATTCTTCCATCTAGGGAGATTTTTTTTAAAAAAATGCTACACACTTGTCTTTTTGTAGAAATGGAAAAAAGGATATAAACAAAAAAATAGGAAGGCTATGAAAATCTTTCATTTTTAATAAAATAATTCTAAAACTAATTGTAATTTAATTTACTAAGTACAGTAGTACATTCTTATGTAAAGGCAGAGAAAAACTTTTTGTCTTCCAGAGGAGCAAAATCTTTTGTTTGTTTTAATCTGTGTTGAGGTCATTTGCCAGTATACTTTTTCCAAAAGGAAACAAAATTCAAAGAGGCAAAACGGGCAGAAAGTAGAAGTGTACAAATACAAGCAGAAATGCCATTATCAACATTCCAAATATCTTTTCTTTTTGCTTCCAGAAAGCCATCAGATCAGAACACAACTGCAGAATAAGAAAACAATGCAACTGAGGCTAACACTCATCCTTAACAACAGCAGATCAAAAACTCAGATTTAGAAGAGTGAAAACTAGAGAAAAGCCATAAGCAGGGTTGAATATTGCAGGAAGAGAGGGTGTTTCTACGTAGTCCCTAGCACTACCCGTCAAAACACTTTAAGCAGTTAGTCTGTCTTTCTCTCCATAACAAAGAAAAGGGATAGGATGAGTAGGAAAACATGAGAGGTTTACAAAATGGAAGATAGTGATATCTGTACCTCTCTAAAATTCTGTGATTGAGGGAGGGCAGTGATAGGGACAGGAAATTATGTGCAGGGCTTGACAAAGTAAGTAGCCACAGCCACTTCTTCACATGAAATAGGATCTGTTTTCTGACATTCTGACCATTTCTGCACTACACTCTTATAGTGTTGTTATTCCACTTTCAACATCCTATGGAATTCTGGGCTTTGTAGTTTACTGAGGCCAAAGAGCTCTCTGGCTGGGAATTCTAAATGCCCCTCCCTAAACTGCAAACCTCAGGATTCCATAGGATGTTGAAAATGGAATAATAGCACTATAACAGTGTAGTGCAGAAATGATCTCTCACTTAAAATTCAGTAACTGCTGATTCTGCAAACACATAGAGTGCATTCTTGTTCATGGGATCATAGTGAAAGAGGGTATCTCTAAACAAGGATACCAACAGCTATTAGCATAAGCATTAGGCAGGGGAGAAGGTAAAGTAGTATGATAGTGCTCCTCTTTCCACAGTGTTTATTGAGTAAACCCTACAGCTCTTTAGAATGAACGGGGAATAAATTACTCAAACATTTTTACTATATATTCCAAACCTCTCTCATAAATACATAGAAGTGAGCCGACAAATTCCAGTTACTTAATATTGTGAGAACAGAAACCTGGAGTTCTGTGTAAATAATTATAGGTCTTGCTTAGAAGTTATGAAAATAATGAATATTCTATAGTGCATTTGATGACTGCTGGAATGAAAAAATCTCAAAATGAAAAACTGAGGGTGGGAGAAGAAGAAAACAGATCACATTTTTGAAACATTTTTCGGTGAATAATACCAATGAAGATTTTCAACAGGCAGCAATTGTGTTTCATATTTACCAATATTGTGAAATTCTCTTACACCACACTTATTTAACGTAGCTTGCTCATCAAAGATTTTCCAATATCTGAATGTAAATGCATATATTTTTCCAAGTACTTCACCACACAGACTGAATATTCAGTTTCCTTATATAAGCAGAACATATTCCAATGTACACAACATCTTTTGCATTAAAGATGATTTGACACAACAAAACTAATACAGTTGACTACAATGTATGATACCATCAGGAAAGCATGTCCATAAGAAGGGTGAACAGCAGCCGCCTGTGTGGTGCACCCTTCCAATTAAACTTCTGAAATTCTCTGCATTTTTCTATCCACAGCTAATGCCTTATTTCTGCAGCCAATGTGAATTGCTTTCATTCTAAACATGACTGCCACCATGAGTTGCACATGTATGGGGCAGGTGATGGCCAAGGCAGTGAATTATCTGAGGTGGAGTCACCTCATGTGCCTTACCCAAGGCCAACTCAGTTATTTTGGCAACAGAAAACAGAAAACTCTACAACCTTGCCCTGCCTGTAAAAGCACAATAATTTATAGATGAATGACAATTTTTTGCTTTTTCACTGACACTAAAAGAACTGCTGCTTATAGCAGCCACCTCACTATGACTAAAATGAAGGCTGGGCCTCAAGGCCTGAAAAGCCAGGAGAACTGGAAAAACACATTGGGACAATCATACCAGGAGAGCAGAGTTCCCAGGTAAAACACAGGACAGGGCTCCTGTATATTTAATGCTTGAGCAGTAGAGGCGATTTCAGCTGGTATTGTCTGTGTGATAAACACCACCCGCTGAAATTCCTTCTTCTGTACAGCTATTAAAGGTATAGGAGCACTCCTGTATTTCACCAAGCAATCCTTGCTATGGAGAGGCACAATGCACACCTCTCAACCTTTGCAAACTTCCTCCACTCACCCAAAACTGAATGGCTGGGGGAAGAATAATCTCACTGAATGCTATTCTGTTCTTTCTGCCCCTTTACTACTTGTCAGAGACAGTGTTTTACATTCCTTTTCCCATATACAGTGCAATCAACCACAATCAAATACAGGGTGCTTACCATCTGTTTATGGCTTGGGAAGAATGTCTGCTCTACAAGAGGGAACTTCTCAGGACCCAGAGAATTGAAGATCTTAATTAGCTGAGAGAACTACAAAACAAAAAGATGGTCTATGTAACTTTGCAAAGAAGTAAATGTACATACAACCCTTTCTATCCCACCTAAAGTTATCAACATGTCACAAAATGTTATCAGTAAACTACTTCAAAAGAGTTTAATTGGGACTTCTTCCTGAAAAGTTAATGCACTCAGCCCCTATGAGTCAAAAGTATTGTAGAAATGATATAGCAAGTTTATAGTGGGGCTGTGAAATAGATTTAGCCAAATCCTGAATAATGAAGAGAATTAGGATGATTCTGAATGATTTGTACCAGCTACAGAACGTACCAAATGCTCACCAATTTAGTTCCATAATGGAATGGCTCAGTTTTGGACAGGTTTGGAGATGCAGACATCAAAAAAGAGTAAGCAAAAGAGTGTATCTCTGATACGAACATATAGAGAAGATCCTAAGGTTGTGAGATGGCGGAGGAGAACAGGAGTTGGACTGTACCTTCTGACAGTTCTAATGTTCAGTTTGGGACATTCAGCTCACTAACCCTTTCAAATCACAGTGCTTATGGAGAGGGATAATGCGAAATCATTTAAATTGCATTGTCAATCTCCTCCAGTATTCCTTCATTCTATGTTAGTAAAAAATCATAAAAGAGTTGTGGTGAAGTGTGGTCTGTTGCTGGTTCCTTTAAGCCCCTCTCTAATTTCTTTTGGTTTTGTTGATTAGCTTAGCTTAATCTGTTTTTTTTTCTTGTTAATTTGTCTAATTAGTCTCTCTTGTGTTTTAGCAAAATATATTTTGTTGCTGTGTACCTCTAAGTCATTTATGACTTACGGCAACCCTAAGGCAAACCTGTCATGGGGTTTTCTGGGGCCTGAGAGTGTGTAATGCATTCAAGATCGCCCAGTGGACTTCCATGGTTCTACGGTCTTAGTCCAATGCCCAAACCACTATGTCGCACTGGTTCTCTTAAACCTATTCCCATCCTTCATTATTCCTCATTGTAGCAGCAGTAGTAGTAATAATAGTAATAGTAGTTGTAATTGTTACTTAGAAGTGAGAGGATCCCAATATTGCTATTTGCCTGCTGCCATGACCTAAGCAACAGCAGCATGCAGTCCTGTTCAGGACAGAGGCAGAAGAATACTCAAAGTAGGAGCAAAACTCATAGGAAAGAAACAAGAGGTGATGAGAGCAGCCACTCTTAGACCCCACCCTACCATAAGAGGCTTAGGCAGGTAACTCTGGAAGACAAGTACTGGATGGTGGTGGTGGTATGGGACCATGAGAAGGAAATTTCTACCATCAAAGCAATCTTATTTGTACTGCAGGTTCAAGAAACTAAGGCCCTTTCCGCTCGGGGTAAGTAGAACGGCACAGTGCGACCTCTGACGGAGGTTGTCCGCACCTTGGGAGCAGACTGGGTCGGACTACTTGTCACAGTTCCGCACCTCAGTCTGCTCTGGAGTGACCTGAAGTGGTTGCGCAGTGTGCTTTTTAAAAACCTATTTTTACAGGTTTTTCAAAAGCATGGAGCGCACCATTCTGTGCCACTCCGTTCCCGCGCTCCGGTGCAGATTTGCAAGCTCGCACCAGTGTGAACCTGCAGATCTGCCGGGGACGGGCTTTAGGCTGGCGAGCTTCAGTAGTTGGTGGGGAGCCTCCACCAACCGGAAGCCGCCATTTTGGATGCCGGAGCAGTGCGGAGCGACAAGCTCACACTGCTCCTCGTCAGGACGGACCCAAACGGACCCACCAAAAAGCTGGTGAGTAGCGGCAGGGAGCGTTTCCCTCGCCGTGTGTGGAAAGGGCCTACGTTTGCCACTTTATAATGCCACATCACTAAATCTTAACAGTTCACTTGCTGCTCGAATAAAGCCAAAAAGCATCTCCTCTTTAAGTAAGTTGTCATCTTGATTATTATTATGTATGATAGTTAAACTTTAACAGACTTAAAGTGATTGTTACTGTAGCAAACAGCACCAGGACAAAGACATTGTGAAATAAGTGCAAGGCAGCCAGCTTGAAGAGCTTTTAAAAATTGTTTTTGTTATTTGGAATCAGCAAATTTTACAGGTGCCTACCAGGAAATCCTTGTGAGCTACCTCGCTGCAGTTGGTTGGTTTAATCAATCTTTAGGGGTCTACAGATATCTCCAATTTTTCTTGTGGATGTGTGAAAAAAAGAAGAAAAAGCTATAGACACTTTTGATTTCCCAATACAAGTCTATGATGGAGGACTGAATGCTGGATTCCTGATTCTTGATTCCAGTGATGTCTGGAATGAAATGGACTAGGCCTGAATAAACACAACAAATTGACTGTAGATCCAAGTAGCTCAATTGGACTTGGAGCCAAATGGAGATTCAGTACACGGCCCTAGTTTCCATGCCTCACAGACATCGTTGGCTATCATTGTGTTTTGAAATAGATTATTTCTTCAAAGAGAAAGTTAACTATTTGAGAAAATCCAGGGATCTTCTCTTGGCAGTATGCAGAAATGTAAGGTGCCACCATCAAGTGAATATAGAGATCAACAGCTGAGAGAGAGACTAAACAAAATAGCTTTCTCCCATATATTTTCATTGATTATTGTTGGCAACGCAGGTTGTTGATACAGCATTAAAGAGGAGAGTTTGTTTTCCCTTACCACTCACACTAACCCTGAACATCTGATGAGAAAAATAAAATAAAATTGTTTTGGCTACCACAACGAATAAACACAAGAATTTAATGTTATGAGGATCTGTGGGAGAGAAGGAAGGGTAAACACAATAAGGAAAAGAAAGGCATATTAGGTACGTCACATTTATGTAGCATAGTAAAATATACAGAAATATACAGTTCACAAAGGGAAAAGGACAAATCACCCAAATGGAGCTTCTGCACGACTAAGCCATCCATTCATACCCAAAAAGGAGGTAATCTATCATTCTTCTACAATGTCATCTCCATTCTGATCCCTGACATGTAGGAATTTGAGTGCAGAAATTAACACTTATACCACTGTTTGAAGACAGCAAGGTGTGGAATAGTTTTCAGATGAATTTATTCTATCACTTTTACTGTTTTGCAATTTTTCTTTAAGTGGGAAAATTTACTGTTAAATTTTTAATTTTCACTGAAGGTTTGATACAGAAACCAAGACTGAGTACTCCACAAGTCACATAATGGAGGAACAGCTCATTGTTTCTCCCACTTGTTAATCCTTGCCTCCTGTAACCTATCTTAAGTGGGCATACTTTGAATTCACTTGTGGTTGTTTGTAGCCATGGTGCCACCAACTTCACAAACACATCTAGTGAAGACAAGGAAAGAGTCTTCTCATTAGCTGCTCACAGGCTTTCAAACTGCCTTCCTAAGTAGGCTAGGATGGCTCCTTGCTGTTGTTCTATCAGTAAATGATTTTTTTTCTACACTGACTTTTAGGAACTGACCACAAAGGCATTTAATAGTGTGCTGCTTTATTAATTTTTGATCAGTAGTTTGTGGGAAAAGGTGAATATAAATGGTTCATCACCATCATCTAATCCAAAGAAGAATAATGGTGTCATAATGGAGAATGACAGCATCTCATGCACTACTGGTTAAGCTGCCTGAAATCCTTTTCCTACGGCTGATGCTACTTTGATGCCCAGTGAAACAGCCGCCTTAGAAAGTCTGACTACTGCCGCCGCCGCCGCTGCTGCTGCTGCTGCTGCTGCTGCTGCTGCTGCTGCTGCTGCTGCTGCTGCTTCTTCTTCTTCTTCTTCTTCTTCTTCTTCTTCTTCTTCTTCTTCTTCTTCTTTCTTTGGTCGGGTTTGGCTTTTTCTTCTTCTTTTATCAGGTGGATAGAGAAATACAAAGGATGCTGCCACTTCCATGGCCGAATTTTTTTGGCAGACACATAGTGGACATTAGGTCCCCTGCATCTTCTTCTTCCTCATCTTGTTATCTCCTCCTTTTCTGACCTTGGTCACATGGTGTCTGTCTTCTCTAGTAAATGGGCCTACAGTTAGCGCCACTACTACCACAAATATATAAGGGTACATGACATATGGGAGGTGATGTGGAAGCACCATGTATCTTTCCATCTAGTCAGCAGAACTGCATTGGTTTTGTTTTCATCCACATGCCAACCAAGTCTTTGTGGCCATGATAAATGTGTTAACCTGATGTCCACACATTTTGGCACATCTATATAGTTTTCTCACAACTGTATAGTTAAGCTGTTTGGGGGATAATATTTCTGTCTCATAAATGAAACTAACATAAATCGAGAGATACAAATATACTGAAGAGTAAAACTAGAAGCAGACTTTTCCCCTTAGTCTTCTATTTCTGACATAACTGGCAATAGTCTGTCTCAATAGTTTCCTAGTACTACGTTCTTATGAGGTCTGTATAGTGTTATATTTGCATCCCACACTTGGAAATTAGCCCTAAAAGATTTTCATAATACCTTTTAGCAGTAGAAGAAGGTAGATAAGCCATGAATTCTACTTTCATGCTTTGTTTAAGCATGAAAGCTAAATCTGGACCTCTAGGCTGTTTCATTTCCAATGAGGCTGAATCACAAGCCAAGAACAAGTCCTGCTTGTTAGGAGTGTAATAAGCTAGAGTTCCAATTCAGACATCCCACTAAACAAATTATGGACAGGGACTCTTTGGCTTTTTTGTTCATCCATGCTGGCAGGAGGAGTCAAATGTGAGCAATCAAGCAGGGTCTGCTAGCTTCCTTGTTTGTTAATGGTAAGACTGAATTCAAAAGGTTTGTGTATGAATACTTTTTTGGATTCACAAAACATAAATATTTACCCCCCGCCAGACTTTAACCCCAATTTGTTAACAAAATTGGAGTGAAAAGGTGAAACGGACATTCTTCTCATCAGTAAACATTTATTACGGGTTGGATCCAATGGTTCCTTTTAAGGAAGCTCCTTCTTTTAATGATGGAAAGGATCCATTACTTCAAAACTAGCTACTGTTTATTACATGATATGAAAAAAAATCTAAAACTCTAGAATGTTACCACAGATAAGAATTTGCCCTTCATACTTCTAAGCTTTCTTACAATGGTGAGAATACTAGATAATACCACTGTTCTGATCATTTAAACAAAAGAGTGGATAGGTACAGAGGCTTTTCCAGCCTGAAAAGAGTATTTATTTACCAGGGATGAAAACTGAATATTAACAGATCTATGTAATGCTAAATGGTCCAAATGCTTATTCAGTATTACTTTGTGTAGCATTACATCTTAATATAATATATCTGTTTTCTTTATAGGCTGCAAGATTGTTGCAGCTGTTATCATACTATGTTACCATGGGTAAGAATAAGCCATGTGCAAATATTATAATTTTGCACATCTCTGTACCTGTATAATACTGCACTGGGTACCCCACCTTTTGGTCCAAACTCCATAATGGCTATATCTAGGTAAAGTTTGCATAGTAGTTGTGAATCACACAATCTGTGAATACCACTTTTTTCAGTGTACATATTTTACAGTTAGATTATGTGAAAAGGCACAATTGTGGCAGACAGTACAACTTTGGTCAGTGTGATCATATTCAACTTAACAATTCTACTGAAAATACTAACATTTGTACAGAAGGTTGCTGTGGGTTTTCTGGGCTTTGAGGCCGTGTTCTATTAGTATTTTCTTCTGATGTTTCACCTGCATCTGTGGCTGGCATCTTCAGAGGATCTGGTGGCATGGAAGTGAGACTGTCTCACTTCTATGCCACCAGATCTTCTGAAGATGCCAGCCACAGATGCAGGCGAAACGTCAGGAGAAAATACTAATAGAACACGGCCTCAAAGCCCAGAAAACCCACAACAACCTATGGATTCTGGCCGTGAAAGCCTTTGACTTTACATTTGTACAGAACTTTGTTGATTTAGGGTAGCACCAAAAACCAACATATTGCAAACTGTTTATATAACTATACCTATTAAGGAAAATATTGGCAAGGAGATTCTGTCTTTTAGATTTCTACTTTGAAGTCAACATGTTGTGGAAGAACAACTAAAGTGTTAGATTTTGAACTTTCTATTCTATGGAAAGATCTAAGATTTCTCCTTTCTCGATTCATGCAGGGAAACTTTTTAAAAAAGGAAAAAAGGAATATCACCTACCACCCATGGTTTGCTGCAGAAATTGTAGATGGAGAAAAGTGAATTAACACTGGGGACTCCGCCATATTGCAGGCCAATGACAAGGCTGCGAAAGTCTTCTCCTAGAGTCATGCTGTAAGCATGCTGCCGGATAAGAACAAAGTCAGGCTTGAAGGATCTAGGAGACATAGAAGACACAATTTAAAAATCAGTTAAGACTGCCTGTTCCTATCCATTTAGTATACTTTGTATGTTCCTTTTTTTTTTAACTTCTTCCTCTTGTGTTTTCCTTTATTTATTGATGACTTCTCAGGTTTCAAGTGTGCCACCAATTATTATCACTATATGAAAGATATCAATAAATAACATCCTCCATTGCCTATACAAATAGAGTTTACAAGTCTCCAAATACAGTTTTCAGTTTCCATTACAGGCAAGTCACACAGGAATGGTCTGCAATAAGAACTAAAGATAATAAACTAGAACAGAAAAAGTGTCTTCCCAGCAGTTCTCTTCTGAGAACTTGCTGGATGGGGAGAATTCGGTGACCATTTTCCCAATGTGCTAAATAACAGATTCAAAACAGAATTTTTGAATTCTTGGAGCTGGAGACTAGTTGAAAGACCAGCATGAAAGGAGATCACACAAGACATTTTTGAATGTAGACATCCATTCATTAAAAACACATTTTTCACTTTTAAAAGATTTTTTCTCATACAGTTCAGCAGTAATTAATCTCTCACTCTTGCCTTTCACATCACTCTTCTTCCCTTAAGAAAGCACAGACATGCAGAGAGGTATATACAGTGATTGCCTCCCATCTCTTCAATTCCTTGTACATTTAGTTTATATTTATGTCTAAAGCTTACATCTAAACTTTTTTTCTGAAGCATTTTAAAGCCCAGGCTAAAGATACTGTTTTAGTATTTGCTAGAATTTCAAGGGGTTGTAGCTGTGTCATTAGTACACTGTAGCAAAATGAATCATAATCCTAAAGATTATAGTCCTTATCCTGTCAGCAGCTCTGCTGAATCAATTACTGGACATTGACTCAAGACTTATGTAAATATCATTTATTTAATTGGGGTATTCTTGTTGAGACTACCAATCAGATTTAGGCTTAACAAGCTTATTTAGCATAAGAATTTGTGGAATGCAGCCCATTTCATCAGATTTTATGATGGCATGGCATGGCATGGCATGGGATTGAGTGGGCTGCGGTCCATGAAAGCTATTGTCCCTTCAAAATAAAATGCTTTATTAAGTCTTTACGGTGCCACAAAGCTCTTCGTACTATGGCTAGCTTCTTATTTCCTCTTGTTCTGTGATACATATGCATGGGATTTTTCATAGCAAGAAAACCTCAAAAGGTCTATTACTTTGGGAATCATGTTTCCACAACAACCAGCCTGATGTCTGTAGGAATCCCTCAACCTATACATTTTCAAACATCTATTTTTAAATATATTTTTTTTGCTGTGGAAAATCTGAGCATTGTAAAGAATGTAGCCAAAACTTGGATAACTTACTTTTTTGGAAGACAGCTTCCAAAATACCCCGGCCATTCTAGTGGAAGATTCTAGGAAATTTGTCTTGTTCGGATTAGTTTCAATTTTGTTTCCCTTCAGTCAGTCATTTACTGATATCATCGTTTGTTTTAAAACCAACACAGCTTCCTCAGAGTTAGATGGAAATGCAAAACAGAGATCAATGTCAATCTGCATGCTGGTGGCAGTGAACTCTAAAGCTCTAGCTGGCCTCTCCCATAAATTTCATGTATCTTTCAAATTGTGTAGAGATCAGAACTGAACACTGAGGGACTCCATAGACCAATGGCCACAATGCTCCTTCTGAATTTGTTCCTCTAGGAACAAATACAGCAGCAGAAGAACACTGCTTCCAATGAGACTTGCCAGTTCGGGACTATCACAAGTCCCAAGATTTCAGGGCCAAAATGTGAAATCTAGAGATTAATCCTTGTGGTGGAATTACAAGGAACAGCCTCTGGTGATATAATTAAGCATGGTACACTAAACATCAACCACAGGTGCATAGTGGATGTTATTTATTTAAAAAAAACACCAAGTGGAACAAATGAAGACAATACACACACACACATTTTTTCAAGACACCACTCTTGCCTGAGATCCCTCTCCTTTGTATTGAACACTGGAAGAGAGGGGCCAGGCCCTGAGATCTGAAAACACTACTCCCAATTGCATTCCAGAAAGACCGTCTGAAAGGACAGCCCAACTGACAAGTAATTAAAGCAGCCAAGGGATCCATCAGAGTTAACAGGGGCCCATTCCCTTTCTAAATCCTGGCATAGGTCATCTCTCAAAATGATCAAAACATTCTCTGTCCCAAAAGCATAACAGTAACCTTTTCAAGCTCTGAATAAAGAGATATTGTAGGGTACACTTTCAGTTCATGCCCAGGACTATTCAGCCTTTTTCTTATCTTACACAAACTGAGAGTCCTGGAATAAATTCACATTTTCCAAAGAAAGGGTTGTAGCTAAGTGGTAGAGTATGTTCAGTGACATCTCCAGGTAGGGCAGGAACATAACTAGGGGAGGAGCTTGCAGCCGTTAGTCCTAGCTGACTCGCTGATGAGCTAGGGGGAGGAGCTAGTAGTTCTTTATATCTGCTCCCAGTGGTACGTGCCTTTGGTGCATGCAGTTTCACTTTTACTACCTAACCTTAGCAAGACTTTATTGCTTCTTCCTTGAAGCTGTCCGGAGTCAATCTGCCTGTCCACAACATCTAGATAGGGTTGGAACTTGAGGAAGTACTTATAAGCACTATAGAATTTCACCCTTTCTCTTGATAGGTTGACAATAAGAACTTGGCAAACAGGGGGTTGACATAGATTTTACCAGGGGACTTTGAAGGCAAAGCCCAGTTTTACCTATTTAATTTAACTATCTAGACTGTCAAGTATGGAGGGAAGGGAGCTGCTGTGGTCACGTGCCACAGCTGTGTGTCATGGGCCCGGCTGAGCCTGTGCCCGCCGCTGCCGCCGCCACGGGGGGGGACCCCAGCTGCCACCGCGGAGGCTGCTGCGGGGGGGTGGCCACCACCACGGAGGCCACTGCTGCCGACACAGGGAGGCTCGGCCGCCACCGCGGAGGCTGCTGCCGCCGATGCAGGGGAGGCCTGGCCATCACCTCGGAGGCCGCTGCCGCCGACGCAGGGGCCCCCCGACCCCCTCGGAGGCCGCTGGCGCTGACGCAGGGGGGCCCCAGTCTCAGCGGAGGTCCCCGCCACTGCGAGGGAAGGCTCGGCCACCGTGGAGGTCCCTGCCACCGCAGGGGAGGGCCCGGTCACCTCGGAGGTCTCCACTGATGCGGACAGGCCCGTTAGTAGCGCCGGGGCTGGCCCGGGGTTTGCCCCGGCGGTTGGGGTGCCTGCAGGCTCGCCGGGGGGGCAGACCCTGGCTCCAGTCTGGGGACTCCGCCCACCTGCGGCTCTGACTCGGAGGAGGCTGCCGGCCCTCCTCCCACATTTCAGCAATGGCGGCAGGGGAAGGAGGCAGTCCGCCGGTTCCGGCAGCTGCTGGAGAAGCGGCTGCGGGCTGAGAGCTCTCAGCTGTGAGCCCAGGTGGCAGGTTGAGGGCTCTCAGCTGTGAGCCCGGTTCTGAATGGGTGCCGCCGGGCCAGGAGGCTATTTAGGACGGGCGTGGGGGGGAGGACCATGGAGCAACAACTGTCAGCCTACCACGTCCTCCTCAGCCTGTGTCCAGTTCCAGCCCCTCCCCCCGGCGTCCGCGTCCAGCTCTCCTGGCAGCCGAGCCCTTGGACTTTGCTTCGGGTGAAGTAACCCTTTCCTTGCCTTAGGAACTGGCTTGCAGTTTACTTTGAGACTTAACCTCTGTTTTGGAACCATTTACGTGTGTGCTGGGGCTTTCCTGTGGGGATGCTGTAACCCTCTGTTTACTGACTGCCAATAAACGCTGAGAGCTTCAGCCACTCGCCCCGCATCTGCTTGGTCTCCGCCCACCGCTGACACTGTGGCATGTTTCTTTTCCTGCCATAAGATGTCGTTGGGTACACCTGCAGCAAATGCAAGCTGGTCACCCTCTTGGAGGAGAAGGTTCAACAGCTGGAGGCACATGTTTCAAATCTTTGCATTTGTCAAGGTCAGAGACCTGGGCGGTGAGCCAGCCCAGAGAAGAGAGTGTGAGAGCCAGCAAAGTCCAGCTGGGAGGAGACAAGCAAGCACTTACAGAAGGAAGTCCATTTACCAGAGCACCAAGCAAAGCCATGGTCAAAGTTTCAAAGCCAAGGGTCAAGAGTCCAGAGATCAATTCAAGGGAACTGGGTGCTGGGAGCAAGGTACAGGCAAGAGGAGGGCTTGTAAGAAGTTTGCTACAAGCAAAGGGAAGCTTCCAGGCAGGCAGTTATACAGTCCTAGGCACAGGTGTGTCCGGTCACTGCTTCTTAAACTTAGCCAAGGAAGCCTCCCTTTGCACAGCCTTCTTGAGTCTCCACCTTGATTGGGGGCTTATTGAACCAGGCTTCAGAGCCTCTTCAGAATCAGATCCCTGTTGCTCCAAAGGAGCAGGCAGAGGGACCTCCGTGCCTGCTTCGTCCATGGCAGCAGGGGGAGCTCTTGAGCTGCAGGACTCATCTCCAGCCAGAGCCACAGGGACCAACAGCTGCTGCTTGTCATCAGCAGCTCTGACAGGGGCTTCAGTTATCACAGCATTATTAGGGAGGGAGAGGAGTTCTTGGATAGGGCTGAGAGGACCTATTTGAACATGGAGTGCACGGAGGGGCTAGCAGATGAAGAAGCCAGTTCATGTAACCAGGAGATGGATGCTTGGAGGAATGTGACATGCAGGAGTAGAAAGGCAAGGTGCCATAAAGAGACTCTTGAGCTACAGAATCGCTTCCAAGTTCTTGACCTTATTAATGACAAAGTGGAACAGCAGGAAGAGGTCATGGAACGTCATCCAGAGGAAATCCAACATCAGCAACAGGAATTCCAACACCAGCAGAACAGCATCCAACAGCATCAGCACCAACTGTCTCAGCATGACCAGAAATTCAGGCGGCTTTGAGGTAATCTGCTCATCGAGTAACCCCAGACAAGCCTCAGAGGAGACGAGTTCTAGTGGTTGGGAACTCTTTCCTTAGAGGAATGGAACTGACCATTTGCAACCTGGACAGGATCAATCATGAGGTGTGCTGTCTCCCTGGGGCCAGGATCAGTGACATAATGGAGAGGCTAACGAGACTGGTCAAGCCCACTGACTGTAGCCCCCTTCTTTTGGTTCACATCTGAACCAACGACACAGTGAGGTGCAGCTTTCACTGCATCATGAAGGATTATGATTATGGATAGAAAGCTGAAGGACCTCCGTGCGCAGGTTGTCATTTCATCTCTTCTCCCTGTGGAAGGACATGGCCCACAAAGGGAAAGAAGAATAGTGGAGATCAACAACTGGCTCCGAACATGGTGCCGCTGGGAGCAATTTGGATTTTTGGATCACGGCCTCCATTTCCACGAAGATGGTCTTCTTGCAAGGGATGGCCTGCATCTTACAACCATCGGCTGGAACTTTTTGCTAACAGTCTCGCAAAATGGATCAGGAGGTCTTTAAACTGAGTTTGACGGAGGGGGACAGTATTATTCTGGGCAAAGATCCAGTGAGTGCTGCAAAAAATAGCCCAAATGACATAGATAGGGCAGACCAACAAAACTAGAGACCAACAGGGAGAGGGAAAGTAACTTTAGTACAGGACTTCCACGAAGGGCACATCATCTCAAGTGTCTCTACACTAATGCACAGAGCATGGGGAATAAGCAAGATGAACTCCAACTCTTAGTACAACAAAATAAATATGGTTTAATAGGCATCACTGAAACCTGGTGGGATGACTCTCATGATTGGAACGTAGGAATAGAGGGGTATAACCTATTTCGCAGAAACAGACCAAACAAGAAGGGAGGAGGAATAGCCTTATATGTCAAGGATGTTTTCAACTGTGAAGAGATCTAGGACGCCAAGTCGAGAGCATCTGGGTGAGAATTAAAGAAGCAAGAAACAATAGGGATGTGATTGTGGGGGTTTGCTATAGGCCTCCCAGCCAGCCTGCGGACTTGGATGAGGTCTTCCTGGAGCAGATGACTACACATTCAAAAAGGAGAGATGCTATGTTAATGGGAGATTTCAATTATCCTGATATTTGTTTGCAGTCAAATACTGCAAAGACTGCAAGGTCCAACAGGTTCTTTGCTTGCCTTGCAGACAATTTCATGGTCCAGAAGGTGGACGAGGTGACAAGGGTATCGGCTATTTTAGATTTGATCCTGACCAACAGGGATGATCTAGTTGATGAGGTGGAGGTGGTGGGATCCTTAGGAGGGAGTGACCATGCTCTTTTGGAGTTTGTCATTCAGTGGGAAGGAGAAGCCAAGTGTAGCCTGACATTCATCCTTAACTTTAAGAAAGATGATTTCTCTAAACTTAGGGAGTTACTTTCTGAAATCCCATGGTCAAGAATACTAAAAGAAAAAGGAGTTCATGATGAATGGGAGTTTCTTAAAACTGAAATACTGAAGGCACAATTGAAAACTGTGCCAGTAAGGAGTTAAAATGGAAGGTCTCTAAAGAAACCGGAGTGGTTGACTAAAGAACTCTCAGCTGAGCTAAGTGTTAAAAGAAACATGTATAGGAAATGGAAGAATGGTGAAACCACCTGAGAGGAATTCAAGCAAATAGCCAGGAGATGTAGGGAGAAGGTCAGAAAAGCTAAAGCATAGAATGAACTCAGGCTTGCCAGAGACATCAAAAACAATAAAAAGGGCTTTTTAAGGTATGTCCGCAGCAAAAGAAAAACAAGGAAATGATAGAGTCACTGCGTGGAGATGACCAATTAATAATGGGGGGAAGTGAGAAGGCAGAACTACTCAATACCTTCTTTGCCTCAGTTTTGTCCCAAAAGGATAGAAGTACCCAACCTGGAGCGTGGGGAACAGGTGAGGAAGCAAGGGAAGTGCAGCACAGAATTAGAGAAGTAGTAAAGGAATATCTGGCTAAACTAGATGAATTCAAGTCTCCAGGGCCAGATGAATTACATCCAAGGATATTAAAAGAACTGGCAGAAGTCATTTCTGAACTACTTGCAATAATCTTTCAGAACTCTTGGAGTACAGGAGAAGTTCCAGCAGACTGGAGGAGGGCAAATGTTGTCCCCATCTTCAAGAAGGGGAAAAAAGAGGACCCAAATAATTATCGCCCAGTCAGCCTGACATCAATACCAGGAAGCATCCTAGAGCAGATCGTTAAACAGTCAGTTTGTAATTACTTAGAAAGCAATGCCATAATCACTAAAAGGCAGCATAGATTTCTCAAAAATAAGTCATGCCAGACTAATCTTATCTCTTTTTATGATAGGGTTACAAGTTTGATAGATGAAGGGAATGCTGTAGACGTAGCATATCTTGATCTCAGTAAGGCCTTTGACAAAGTTCTCTATGACATTCTTGCAAAGAAACTAGTAAAATGTAGGCTAGACAGGGCTACTGTTAGGTGGATTTGTAATTGGTTGACCAACCGAACCCAAATGTCTGCTTTTCATCCTGGAGAGAAATGACTAGTGGGGTGCCACCGGGTTCTGTCCTGGACCCAGTGCTATTCAACATCTTCATCAATGACTTGGATGAAGGAGTGGAGGGCATGCTGATCAAATTTGCAGATGATACCAAATTGGGAAGGGTTGCTAATATCCCAGAGGACAGGATCAAATTTCAAAATGACCTTGACAGATTGGAGAGCTGGGTCAAAGCTAACAAAATGAATTTCAACAGAGAGAAATGTAAGGTCCTGCACTTAGGCAGAAAAAATGGAATGCACAAATATAGGACAAGGGATGAGTGGCTGGTTAGCAGTACATGTGAAAGGGATCTAGGAATCTTGGTAGATCCCAAGCTGAACATGAGTCAGCAGTGTGATGCAGCAGCCAAGAAAGCCAACATGATTCTTTGTTGCATCAATAGGAGTATGGTGTCTAGATTGAGAGAGGTAACGGTACCACTCTATTCTGCATTGGTTAGGCCTCATTTGGAATACTGTGTCCAATTCTGGGCACCTCAATTCAATTCAATATCAACAAGGTGGAACGTGTCCAGAGGAGGGCGACCAAAATGGTGAAGAGTCTGGAAGCCATGCCCTATGAAGAATGGCTTAGGGAGCTAGGTATGTTTGGTCTGCAGAAGAGAAGGTTAAGAGGGGACATGATAGCCATGTTTAAATATTTGAAGGGATGTCATGTTGAGGAGGGAGTGGGCTTGTTCTTTGCTGCTCCAGAGACTAGGACAAGGAGCAATGGATTCAAATTGCAGGAAAGGGGATTCCAACGGAACCTCAGGAAGAACTTCCTGACAGTCAGAGCTGTCCGGCAGTGGAATATGCTGCCTCAGAGTGTAGTAGAGTCTCCTTCTTTGGAGGTTTTTAAGCAGAGGCTGGATGGCCATCTGTTGCGAATGCTTTGATGTGTGTTCATGCATAGCAGGGGGTTGGACATGATGGCCCCTGGGGTCTCTTCCAACTCTATGATATCCTATTTGTGATTCTGGAGAACTGCTGCCATTTAGTGCTGACACTCCTGAGTTAGGTGAAACAATGCTCTGACTTGGTACAGCAGCTTCCTATGTTCCAGTAATTGTGGAAGATGATCTGGATCGTATAGAAATCATCTATGGATCCAGAATGCTCTCCTCTTTACCAAATTATTCTCCTCATAAAGAGAAGAAGAAAACAGTGAAGGAGAAGGATGGGGCCAACACATCACATGAGCAATGAATGTCAGCATAGGGATAAGGTGATGATTTCTAGTTCTGTCCCTTGAAGTCATTTCTGCCTTATGACAAACCTAAGATGAATGTAACACATGGTTTTATTTGCAAGATATATTCACAAGGGGTGTGCCTTTGCCTTCCTCTGAGTCTGACAGCGCATGACTGGCCCAGGGTCACCCAGTGGGTTTCTATGGCTGAGCAGACACTCAAGCCCGGGTCTCCCAATTCTCAAATCACAATACTCCACTGGCTTTCTAATGATATAGGCTGGTGTACAGTAAGGGACAGGATGTGAACCACTGAGTTCTTGGTTTAAACTTAACCTGAATTATGAAAGTAGTATGTAGCCTTGGGAAAACCGTCCTTTTCTCAGTTTCATCCCCTCAGTTTGTTTATATCTATGTATACAGCAACATCGGTGCATGTGTCACTTTGCAGCTGTGATACCAGGCAAAACAGTCAGATCCCTCTTCTCAAAGAATTGTTCTCTGTTCATCTACCAGCATTTTACTGTAGGCTTGATCAGGCACAGAGTAAAGAAAAGTGTTGGAACTAAACTGTTTTCTCAGTACTCAAGGCAACTCAGGAGGAATAAATAATTAGGCAACATGCTGTGTGAAGCTGCACATTACTGTGGTAATAATGGCCTCCTCAGGAAAAATTTTGAGTCACAAACCCAGTGCACAAATTATTTCAGCGATCGAATAGAGCAATAATATTCTCAAACATGAAATGGTTCAGGTTATGTTTGATCTATTAGAATACAAAAGTTAGGATGTGTTGCATCCTCTGGATGTTAATGATATTTCCATGGTATCTTGAACAGTCATTCATACGAGTTATAATGAAGTAACTGCATATTTTTACTCCTTAGTATAAATAACTTGGATCACATCTCTCATTGAAATTACAGTACACCCCTATCTATTCAGAAGTCAGGAACAATATTCTTAGTATTCTCTGGCCAGACCATTATAATGGATGCTACAAAAATGATAGTGCATCTAAAATTTTAGTTTATCACAAATTTTGACTGTTTAGCCAGCTACAATAACTACTTACCATAATTGTTCCCTTCCTCTGACTTGGGGGAAAACTAGAGACTAATTTCTTAACATGCTAAGTTCCAGAGACATTCTGAGTGTTTTAGGGATATCTCCTCTTTTCCCTCTTCACACTTACAAGGCTGGGAACCTATTTCTATATTCCTGAACTTTGGAAAGCTTTGCAGAGCAACAACAAAAATGATTCCTTGCTCACTTGCAAGCCCTCAGCAAAAGAGAAACGGGTCTTGTCAGACTGACCAGAAAGAGGAACAGACCTTGTCATTGCAAGGAAACATTTGTACTTCAGAAAATATGGATTAATTTTATCATGACCCCCGCTCCCTTGCTGTGTTCCACAAGTTGGTCATGGCATGTTTCTAAAGTTCTATTCCTAAAACAGTTGTTTTTCATAACCAGATGAAGCTTTTTTTGTGCAATCATGCTGTCTCACTCACAGGATAGTTCTAATTTATCACCTGGTTCATTATCTTTTACACAGTTATAACCACCTGTTACCTGTGTTTTCCCACTACAACTTTCTAGGAGGAAGAAATAAGCCCTACACAGGCATTTGACTGCACACAAGTAGAGCTAAAGTGTACAGAGGAATGTGTTTACAGAGCTCCTATGACTGTTAAGATGTTTGTAATCATATTCAGCTGAACAGTTACAGACCTCTTTCCAGATCTTTGTGCTGACTGCATGAAAATCTAAAAGATATCTGGGCAAGCAGGCATAGTGTCTGTATGTGTATGTGTGTTTGTATGTCTACATCCTGTATACTCTTTAGCCTCTATATGTGTGTGCGCGCCTCTGTGAACTGTGGAATAGTTGCAAAACTTCTTTTGATCGGACATGCTAGGAGCCATCTGTCTGGAAGCACCCAGAATCTCACAGGAATCATCTTGTTACTTCCTCCTTACAAAATATAAAAGTACTTGCAAAAATAGGTTATATCACATTGGAAATAGAAAGAGAATAACCAACAATGGGATAAAGGAGCATGATTAGAGGAATAGATAGTGGTAGTCTTGTAGAAAATGCAGTGATCTTGCAAATGAAAAAGTAGCTACAGGAAAGAACTACCTACTTTTGCAACTTCCCTTACACAGATGAATGTCTTGTCACTATATTATTTCTGCAAGTCTGATTTCACTGTTGATATAAGAAGCTGTATTTTGGGGAAAGGTGCTTAAACAGACTTCCCTCAATACTGCTGTACTAGTCAAAATTTTGCAGCCACTTTGTATTTAAAAAAGAGCAGAGATCTGGTTACCAGTCTTGTGTGTCATAGATGTTTCCACCTTTGTGGTCCAATGTGGGGCACAAGATGTGAAAAGGCATCTTGAACAGATTAATACAGGTCACTATGTAGCACAAGGGAAGGGAACTTCAAACACACATTCTTACTCTAGTTCATTCAGGAGATGGGTTCAGGCAACAACATATATGGAGGTTACCCCCTTCCTACAGCTTCCCAAACCTTTATCTTCCCAAGATTTGTCTTTCATCTTCTTTCTCTTTTTTCCCCCTCCCCCAAACACACGCAAGGATTGCTGCAGGAAAGGGAATTCACTGGACTTTTCAACCCACTTACATTCCCATTACAGAATGCAAGCAGATTTGGGAAACCCCAGTCTGTGACTGTATATAAAAGCATTCTCTGTGCACATAAAGAGATGGGATTCCATGCCAATTGTCTGTATAGAAAAGGGGAAAATGACATCATGCTCAGGGTGGAGCTGAATAATGTGAGAGGAGGGCAATAAGTCTTAGGATGAAGCACCATCCCATTACGTTATTTGGCCTTGCTGGCTAAGTTCTGGTAAACCATCTGGACCCTGGGACCTTTTCCAATTCAGACTTATGTTACAATCTGCTCATTTACAGTGAAGCAGCTCTAAACTGCTGTTAAGAATTAGATGGATTAAAATGAGTTGTATGTTTTCACAGCCTCCAGTGTCTATATCTCGGCATTCACATTTTGCAGTAAAATGAGCAAGTTATCTAAAGAAATTCACAAAATAGATACAAATACAAGTATAACCCACAGTGAAATGCTCACCCATCCTTCTGAAATCTCAGATAGCATACATAGACTCCTTCTTGTTACCTTTACAGTATAATAAATAGGCTGAGATGTGGCAACTGATCCAAGGCCACACAGTCACAGTTGGTCAAGAATTTGAACCCACATATTTAACCAGTTCATGCACAACTCTACTCATTATCTTTTTATCATTGTATCTCAAAGTAGACATAAGCATTTAAGGCTGGAGGGATAAAAAGGGACCAAAAACATTGTAAACAAAAGGGCAAAATATTTCCCAATGTTAAGTTCAAGTGATCTCAAGTTTATTAAGCCCCCTCTCTCAAGGTTCACTTTTCTCCCTTTCCTCAAAGCTAGGCTCAACAAACAATGATGAAAGTGGGCAAATTAAGATAAGAAGGATACTAGTTTGAAATGAAAACAAATTTAAATGGGACTTTCATTTTTCTTTACTAATTATAAAAATGTTGGGTCTTGACACTGACAATTACTTCTGATAAGAAATCTGGAATGTGAAAAAGCCATGGAATATATTAATACCCCAAGTCCTTCCCAACTATTGTCTGGTAAGAGTAATTTCTGATTTTTTGGCAGCTGTCTCTACTCCAAATGTTTTCCCAATAACTGTCAGCATCTTTCTCACACATCGGCTGGACGCCAGCTGCTGAGAAGTTAAAGAGGGACATTATTCATCCAGAAGATAAGCAAACCCCCAATGAGTATAACCCTCCTCACAATACCAGCAGCTGTTTAATAGCAGCAACTGGAGGTGAGGCTGAAAAAGACTAAGAAAAAGAGAGCTCCTTCTATCCTGACATTTTTGTTTAAAAAAAGATATGGTGATAGTAAAAGCAGCAGGTTAAGACACAGTAATCTGTCTAACTTAACAATTTTCAGACATTGTATTCAATATTTATGGCCCAATCCCATGAGCCACTACATTGTGAATAAAGTGTTTAGTATGGGATGAAACTGCTTCTCTGTCACAACAGCTAGTACAGTTGGCCATCCACATTGGTGAGTTTGACTTTCACTGATTTGATTATTTGCATATTTCTTTAACCATATTTCTTTAACTTCTGTTCTAGGGGAACCCTCCCTCTTAGCAACTCCGATCACACCATGTGGCCCTTTAAAAACCTGCCTCTGGTCCACCAGCCAATGCGTGGCCAGCTAAGAATAGCTTGTGGCCCAGTTTCTCAAAACCGTCAACCTTCTCCCAAATGCCCTCCCAACACATCCATGGAAGGAGATGAATAAGAAAGGCAGTAAAGGGCTACCATACCAACCCAACTCTTTTCCCTCTCCCTTCCCTCGTTTGGACCCTGGGTGCCCATTCTCCCCACTAAACCTCAGCTATCCTCCCATAGACATTTTGAATTTTGCAATTTTCCTATTTTTTTAGGGTCCTGTATTTCTCTTGTATTTTGATAAAACAGATTGTTGCAAAATGGCTTGAACTGTTTGTACACTAGCCATCATTGCCAGCTACACAACCTAGTTATAAAGTTACTGATGGCAGATTGATTCTGTTCTATCAGAAGGCAACACACCTACCTTCAGTTCCTCACTTACAATAGGAACTAGGTCTTAAACACTGCTAAATACTCTTTAGTAAAATCCTTTTAAAGATGGGTCTGAAGGAAGAGGAAACAGTTAAAAATCTGTTGGACTAGGATATTTAAGTATACCACTGGAACTTTTCCCAAGCGGGCAGTTATAGGAGGAAAGCCACCTTCTCCACACCACTTAGAGAAATGAAACTTTCCATGTCTTTTCCACTAGATCTCAGCAGGCTAACAAAGATTACCAGCTTGCAAGTAACATTTGTCAGCCTTTTTTTACAAGAACAGCAAATGTAATGCACTACACAAATGTCTTACACTAATACTATTCAATTAGGTTGGCACTCAGCATGCTTCCACAGCGTATTGGTGATTACCCTGAAAGCTCTAAGCAGTGTTGGAACCTGATAAACAAAAGACTGTCTTCTCCTGTATGAATTATTTGTATTCTATGTTCACAGCTTGCCACACTGTGAGTTGTGAAGCAAGGGAATTTCAGATCAATCTCTTTCAATAGTGCATTTAGACTATGGAATTCTACCCATCAATTCAGCTTAATGTGCATGCTGAAGCAGCAATTCAGAAATGCTCCTGTCTGAACACATTTTCTCTGGATTTTGCTGCTGTTGTATTGTGCCTTTTTGCTTGTGTATTTTGTTTCTGCACAGTCATTGCTAGTTATTCTTTTTCTTTGGCAATGGATACCAGATGTTTATATTAACAGAAAAGTTCAGCTGGTAAAGAAATTGGCTAACTGGTGACAGAAACCTCAGGTATGTTTTGTTTGGACTACTGCAACACATTGCAGGGCTGTCTCTAAAGAGTGTCTGAAAACTTTAGCTGGTCCAGAAACCTCAGCTGAAGCCAGACTGCTGAGGCTGCATATGGAGCATGTGATGCCTGGTTACAACAGCATTGCTGGCTACAGGTGAGACAGAACTCAAAGTGTTATTTCTGACCTATACAGCACTCTGTGACTTGAAACCATGCTATTTGAGAAATCATATTCTTTCATACAAGCCAGCCTAGTCAGGTTTTAAGATTTTGGGAAGTGACTCACATCTACATCTTATCTTCATCAGAAACTGATGGGGGGTCTTACTGATCCATGTTAGACATAAATACTTCCTCAAGTGCTTGTAAACCCCTGTCTGAAATCTTTACCTAGTTTGAACTGGTTACTGCTGCTCATAATAGATTATTTGGTTAATGATGCTGGTTTACACTTGGAAAAAATTGTAACTGTATGACTGTATCCAAGTTGGCTATTTGAAAATAGCAGTTGAATTTCCACCTTCCATATCTTTTGAGTTCCTTGGTCATGTACACTTCCTCTCTCTGTCCATTCACTCTCCTAGCTTTCCTTCTCCCTTCAAACTTTTCGTTTTAGCTTCAGTCTCTTCTTTTTCCCTGCCCTACTGCCTTCTCAGCTAGCTGCCTTGTGCTCTCTTAGGTCGAGATTTCCTTTTAGAGATGTGAAGGCCAGGGATAAAAACTAAAATTTGGGAATTTTTTTCCTGTTTTTGAAGCCTTTTCCAGAAAAAAAATTAAAATAAATTATAGAATAGTTTCTTTTAGAATGATGAATAAAATGGTTAAGACAAGGTGTTTCTACATTTGTGTGCAGGTGCCTTCAAGTCACCTGTCAACTTATGCCAACTCCAAGAATTTCATAGGGAGCTGGTTTGCCATCCCTTCCTCTGAAATATAAGCTACAGCACCTAATACTTGTTGGTGGTCTCCCATCTAAGTACTAACCAGAGTTGAGCCTGCTTTGCTTCTATGATCTAACACGATATGGTGACTTAGGGTATTTTGCCCATTCACATATTTATTGTCCCAAAATAATGTCTAAGAACTATATAAGAGAAATAGTTTTATGTAAAATTGTGCACAGTATCAGATTAATACAATTTCTGCTCTTGGTTTCCTTTTCTCAGTTCTTTGTATGCAAATAAGTCTCTTCTGGCTGCTGGACACTATGCAGAACTAGTAGACACAGTTTTTTCCCTCTGGTTTGCTACTGGTTTACACAACTACATATAAGGTTGAAGGAGACAGGGATGTGCAAATTCTTCAAGAGCCATTTCTGCACAGGGTAATAAAAACGGTGTCCACGGAGGACATCTGCACCTTGGAGCGGACTGGGTCCGGACTACTTACTGTAGATCCGCACCTCAGTCCACTCCAGAACGACTCCAAGTGGTCCTCCAGTGTGATTTTTCTGGTCTTTCAAAAGCCTGGAGTGCGCCACTGCATGCCTGCTCTTCGGTGCAGATTCACAGGCTCGCACAAATGCGAGCCTGCAATCTGTGGAGGGTGGGCTTTAGGTTGGTGAGCTTCAGCAGTTGGTCGGGACCCACGACCAAACGGAAGCCGCCATTTTGGACGCTGCCGGAGCAGTGCGGATCTACGACCATGCACTGCTCCGGAGCAGCCTGGACCGGACCGGGGAGCCAGAAGATTTGGTAAGTAGCGGCACGGGGCGATTCGCTCGCCCTGTGTGGAAATGGCCAAGGACTGTCACAAAGAACAGGGGGCAGGCCTGTTCTCTGCTGTCCCAGAGGATAGGACCAGGGCTAATGGTTTGAAGCTACAGGTGTGTAGATTTTGATTGAATATTAATAGCAGCTAAAATGGGTTTTGGTGATGGAATCAAATGCCTAGAGAGGTGGTAGGGTCTTCTTCTCTGGAAATCTTCAAAAAGAAGCTGGATAGCTACCTCTGAGGATCCTGCACTGTGCTGGGGGCTCATGAGGCCCCTTTGAACTCTATGAATCTAATGTTTCTTAGTTTCTTAGTTTTTATTCAGTTTGTTTTCCCCTTGCACTCCAAACTGGCAAAACCAAAGAGGTTTCTTGGCGAGTGTTCCTTACAGTTTATAACCCAATAGTTCTGTTTACAAGGGAAAAATATTAAAGACATTCAAATTGCTATTATATTCTGAATAAACTGTCCTTTTAATATATCAAGCCAAAATTTTATGCCAAAATTATATATAATTATTTTTATGCTCCTAAAGAAACAAAGAATTTATTTGCAAATATAAGGGTTTAACCTTGCATTTCCCTATTTTTTGTTCTTGAAAATCTCTGCCCCATCTCCCATCTGGGAAAAACAAGTTTTTCTGTAGCTTCCAAATTTCTGGAAAATTTACATCTCTAGGTTGTTGTGGGTTTCCTGAACTTTGAGGCCGTATTCTATTAGTATTTTCTCCCGACGTTTCGCCTGCATCCGTGGCTGACATCTTCAGAGGATCCTCTGAAGATGCTAGCCACAGATGCAGGCAAAATGTCAGGAGAAAATACTAATAGAACACGGCCTCAAAGCCCAGAAAACCCACAACAACCTATGGCCATGAAAGCCTTCCACTTTACGATTTACCTCTCTGTTCCTTTTGTGTGCATCCACCTATAACCTCTCTTGCCACTGTTCCTCATGAGTTCCACTTAACCTGTTCCTTTCTAGAATCTAACCAATTCAATTAACAGAAAACAAAAAACCTTTCTCCAGAGACTTCATCATTCCTATCATGAAAATCCTTTAGCGCAGTCTCGAAAGCAATAATAGGATCTGAGCTACCACAATGCAAAAATACTAAGGCCCTTACTGCAGGACATTGTCATCCCTCACTGGGGACAGGAGAAGGACAGAACCCAGATGATGGTTCTGCATGACATCATCTGGGTCCTGTCCCCAGGCAGTGTGACTGCGCAGTACATCACTGATGGGTTTTCGCTGTCAATTCCACAGTCCTCTGGCTGCCCACCTGCACTAACGTGCAGAGATCCTGGGAGAGTACCTGGCTGCATTGTGGAAGGAAGAGGCACCACCATTGTGCTTCCTCCATTCACAGAGGCAGCCAGTTGTGCTCCCCTCCCAGGAGAGGCTTTACTGAGATCCCTGAGGGACACTGCCAGGATCTGGCGAGCTAAGGAAAGGGCCTAAGAAATATTCAGACACAGAGCCTGTTCTATATTATTCCCATGCTAGCAAAGGCAACATAGATACATTTTTTCCTTGGGATAGACACAACCTACACAAAGGGAAAGTAGCTTCCTTTAATTCGTTAAGTTTTCCCAGTTCTTACAGATAGTAAAGATGCTTTTGTTCAAATATACATTAATTTTGCCTCTATTATCTCTGTTTTAATTTCTGATATTTATTTATTGCCATTATTATGTTATTGATTGAATATCTTTACAAGCTGCCACGTGTGCATCTTGTTGTACTCATTACATTCTTGTAATAAACATGCAGCACTAAAATTGACAATAAGGATAAATATTTAGGTCATAGACAAACTCAGATTTCAGTATAACAAGGTCACAATCCTGTTGAGATTATAAACTAGGACTAAGCAATGAGAATCAATAGGAAAGTCACTTTTAATTAAAGGATAAATGGGTTTATAATGAGGAAACAGAACAACTCTCAACCTCTGCATTGTTCTGAATGACAGGGAATTTTTAACCAGCCATCAGGGTACAGAATGAATGAGACAAAAAGGTTGAAATACAAACAAAGACCTCAGCATTAAACAACTCCCTGCTAGCACAAACAATCACTTCAAGGAAATTTACTCCTTACTGTGCAGAATTGCTCTTTCAGGATTGACTTACTGCTCTTTTGTCATTTGTCCCAAGGAAATCTGATGTTGATTCAGAAAGTCTGAGATTTTATTAAAAACTAAATTTCTCTCTATTTCTTAATGGTGAAAGACCACAGAATCCCACTGATGGATCTCTATATTAATTACTGTTATGAACACATTATAGTAAAATATGGTCTCAGCTACATTGAGTTTAACTCAGATAATCTAGAAGTTTGTTACTAATGAACAAAAACACTATTATACAAGTATTAATGTTATATAGAGATCCCCACAGAGCCTCTTTGCATTTCCAGACTATGTTTTTGACCTTTGGCTTGAAATATAAAGACCATTTTAGTTTGCACTGCATTTTTTAAAAAAATCACTAAAATGCAATTACAGTTATAGTTGTGAGGATCTAAAATAACACCTTCAGTCAGTTTTTAAAAAGTAACTCCTTACTTTTCTAGTTGCTAAAATTCACAATATTTGGCCTAGGCCCTTTTTAGCTATTTGAAAATAAAGATACATCTGAATACTACAAATTGTTATATGCCATCAAATAAATTTGTCTTATGGTGATCCTAAATCTGAGGAAAACGTTAAACAGGTCTACTCAAAGGTATGCTCTGTCACCCTTTTCTCTTCTTTTCTTAATGATTGTCTGTTTCATAGCTGAGGACAATACTAATAAAAGGGAATGGAATAGGATGGTGTGTTTTTTTTATAAGTCATTATTTTATTCCTTCTCATTTCTTTTTAATTGTGGAAGGTATTACTTTTGTTTATTAGTTAAGGCTGAAACATCACCCTGTGGAGAAGTCTAAATCCATTTTTATGAAATTTTTGTTTATTTATGTGCATTGTTTTTGTTTGTTATTAGTTCATTTTTTTAATGTGTGGGTTTTTCTCTTTCCTGATATGTTTCTCTTTATTACTGTTTTTTTATTTTCTTTTTTCTTCTTTCATTTTCTCTTCTTTTTTGTATACACTCTAAATTGATAAAAATATAAATAAAAAATAATATTGGAAAAATATGCCCTGTCACTGAGTTTCATGAGATTTATTCCCAAGTAAAGTACGCATATGGATTCCAGTAAAGGACAGTGATATATAGTTATGCCAGAAGATTATAAGGAGGGCATTTCAGCATTGTTCACTGTTTTTGCCATTGGGAACAGGCCTTAGAAGGGAATGCATAAGGCATAGTGACATTTTCTACTTTAGAGGTGTCCACTTTCCCTCATAATGACTGGAAAATAATGGGAAGGGTATAGCCACATGAATTTGTGATCAAAAGCAAAGGGTGAAGGGGACTAGCAAAAAGGTAGGGCTGTTGGAATCAGCAATGGTCTTCCCTGATGCAAAACCAAACCAAACCAAACAAAACCAAACCCCACCATTACCCAACATTAAAAGCAAACAATTGATGAAAGGTCCATAGTGGAAGCAAGGGGATTGTTCAGAAAATGTAGTCTGGAAGGGAAAGGAAGCATGAAATGTTATGAAATGCAAAAAAGCTGTAGAAATATGAAATATACACTGGAACAATGCAGAAACTGACATTTAAAAGTGGCCTGTCTGGATTCCCCCATTAAGATTGTTTGTCTGTCTCTACACAGTATGTGTGTGTATTTGTTTGTAATCTTTCATACAATTTTTTTTAATGTGTATGTATGTGCATAGAAACATATAACATATTTTTTCAGAGCACTGTTGGATATTTTCTTCTTTCCTTTTCACCAAAAAAAAGAAAAAAGAAAAGAAAAGATATAACATCAGTTGAGAAACCTAGAAGTCAAGACGTGGTTGATTTAACTTTTTAAACTTATGAACTACGTGCAGACCACATTCAGAGATAGAAAGAACCTGTATACATATCTATTAATATTCTGCATGATAATAGTAGATAAGTGCCTCTGGTAATAAAATATGGAACTGTATTTTCTATTGCTTCCTGTCTGCTTTTAACTTGCCATGGCTTAAAGTTAAGACTGGGGAACATTTATGGAATACAATGGGAGGTGGGAGCCCAGACTGGAACACTGGACGGAAATCTGTTTCCTGCCTCCACACAGATTAGTTTGAATGTTATGGGAATTTTTTAAATGAAGTTAGAGAGGAGAGGAGAAAAAAATTAGGCTGTCTTTCCAACAGAGCCATTAAAAGCACACTGACAGTGCAAAGCATGTGAATCTCTTCTGTCTCCCCCACCCCCGCCAGTGTCTCCTAAATTACTGCAAGGGTGGTAACACAAGACGACCCTGCTGAGTTTCCTAAGGGCCAAATCAGCACATGTGTTGAACAAATGCTGAGCATTTGCAGCAGTATGTCAGAGCAGATATATATCAAAACACATGCCCTAGGCCACATATCCAAGGATGTCATGCCAAACACACACCTACACATTCATTAGCAGTCTGGTCCATAAACAAAACAACTTCTCCCTCCCTAAGTAAGCTCACTGAGACGAAACTGGATTGAATAGAAGTACTTTGGACCAGGTTTTGGATTCCGTTACTAAATAATGCTGCATCAGTGAAACATTATTATTACCAGGGTAAAACTTCATATGCTATAATGTCCAGATTTTCACATCTGATGCACGAAGCAAACAATTGCCTAAAATATTCATGGTGGTTTGATGCTGACTATTGCCATTCTGTTTCCTTGATTGCTAATTTTCAGCATTGTTATTCTTTGCCTTCATAGTCTTGATTTCATATACTTTCATTGCCATCTAATTCAGTTGTCGAATTGTGTCCCATGTGATTTTTATCAATAAAAGTCCACAACATCACATCAGCAAAATTAATGTGAGTCACTACATTTAGTGGCAATATAGACAAAAAAGTTTGAACAATATCAACACTCCAAAAAACAAAAACAAAAGGAATATGCCATTGAGAATAATATTCCAACAATATAATACATTTGTAGCAAGTGTCAAAATTCACAGGTGGAAAGTACTTTTCAGAATGTATAAAAATGAACACAAACCAATATGAGCCATTGTAGCTTAGCAGTAATGGTTAAAATCCCAAAGATGCAGAAATGCTGTTTCAACCCCCACCCCTACCCTGTGTGACAGCCTGTGGTGGCAGTGTCTTTGTGGCAAGGAGACTTAAAATTTATTGAGACTGGGAGGGAAATCAAAAACACATCACACTGAGTGAAGAAGATGGGAAATTGGTGCAAGAGATGAATGGAGAATCGCAGGCTGTATTTCACTATTAGTGAAAAATCTAGGGATTTTAAGAAAATTTTTTAACAAACAAATGTATTTTCAAATTGACAAATGAAAATAATGACAGTTCACTAGTTAACTGTGTTACTTGCTTCCAGGTATGGTAAAATTTTTGTGTTGCAAAAAAGAAAGGAAGTAAAAATGGTTGCTCAGGGCCATGTAACACCTAAGTCATCATATGTACTTTTCCTTTTCTTTTTACAGTTACAGTTTTTCTGTGTTTTTCCCACTGTCATTGTATTGTCGTGCATGCTTGTGAAAAGCAAGAAGAACTCTGGGCAAATTGCTTTCCCATTAATCTGAACTGTGTTGCAGACTCCTGTTGTATAACTAGAATTGTCCTTTGTGGGCAGGGTCCTTCTCTCCTCATTCCAATGTTTTCCCATAGACATTTCTGAAAGCCTTGTTTACTTAGTGATTCTCTCCCCTTCTTATTTTGGGTTGTGCACACAATCACCTGAGTGCTACCATGAAAAGAACCTCCTGAGATGCCACAAGATGGGTCTACAGAAAGGAGAGTGATGAGGTGGGGGTAAGATTAGGCAACCCTCTCCTCTGCTGCCACCCAGCCATAGGAGACTACCCCCTGTGAAAAACTATTGTGATGACTGGCATTCCCAGCCCTCCATGAATAAAAAATCTTGCAAGCCACAAGATTCTTGATATATCACATGATGTAAGATGTGAATTATCTGTGAGGTCTATAGGGCTCCCCACATGTGACTTACCCTTAGGGCTTTTTCGCACTTGCAGGGGAAAACAGGCCGTTGTGATACTTACTGGGCTGGTGCGCGCCCTCTGCTGATCCACACTGATCCAGAGCAGTGCGTGCCCACGCTCCACACTTCTCCGGGGACGAAAATGGTGCTTTCCGGTTGGTGGAGGCTCTCCACCAACCGGAGAAGTTCGCCAGCCTAAAGCCTGCCCCCAGAAGATTTGCTGCCCCCAGAAGATTTGCCCCCAGAAGATTTGCAGGCGCGCTGGCACGAGCCTGCAAATCTACACTTAGCGCAGCAACGGACTGGGGTGCGCTGTGCTATTGAAAGTCCTCTTTTAAGCAGTCTTTCAATAGCACGGCGAACCACCAATTCTGGGTGTTCTGGAGCGGGCTGAAGTCCGGACATACATAAAGTAGTCTGGACCCAGTTCGCCCCCAAGTGCAAATGTCCTTGCCGGAGGATGCTCTGCCCCGTCTCTAAATCAAAGTGCAGAAAAGGCCTTAGTCAACTAAAGCTGCATCTGCCCTTGGAATTCAGGGTTACAGATGGGCCTTTCCTGAAACAGGAAGTGAATAAGAAGTGATTACTTCTGGTTGTAGTAAGAGTCTTTTCCTGGACCTAAAATGGTCCAGGAATGCTCCAAAGCATGGTGAGAATAACGCCATATCCAATAGACATGGGGGGGCTTTTTTTGTGCAGAAATGGGTATAGCAGGGGGCGTGCAGCCCACAAAAGGCTCCTGGGGGTAAATACTGCCCTCTACCCTTCCACAGTTCTCCACCCTTGCCCTAGGCAGTATAAATTCACCAATCTGGATACCCGGAAGGCATTTTTTTTCCAGGCTACCTAGATTAACTGGAGACTGGAGCATTTTCCATCTTCCCTGGAATATTACTTAGAACATTCTACAAAAATGTAGGTTATTCAGTGAACAGATGGTAAATGATGAAGAGGACAATTAAAGCTTACTGAAAAGAAGTCTGCCATGCTTGTAAATAGAGGTTCAATGGAGATAATGGGCAACCACTGGAAGTGGGAGTGATATTTTTCCTGAAAGGTAATCTCTAATGTAGACCTTTACCACTGCAGAATGGTCTAACTTGGTTGACTGCCCATGAAGCATAAAGCAGCAATGACAGCTAGGCTGGGTCCTTGGGTAAAAAGAACAGAAGAAATAATATCTCACTCTCACATGTTAGTTTATTAAATATGCTTGTAAATGGGATCCATTTCCCAATAAATTTTAAAAATATTTCTCCCAATCACAAAATGCTGCCTGTCCCTCTGTCTCTCTGCATGCATGCATACACACAAACAAACTAGCAAATCACCCAGACCAAATTAACCTTTCTCCCTGTTGCTCCGCCTCCTGGGAAAGTAAACATTGTGCCACATCGGTCATCCTATACCTATTAGACAATCTGTTAAAGACTTCTAGAAACACAAAGTGTTTTTTAAAAAGGATATGGAAATTAAGGTACTATTCATCACCTGACCACTTTGGTGCCATTCCTCATGACTTGCATATCCACCATACAGCCAGAAGTTACATAAGCAGCCAAGTTCAGTTCTGAAAACTCTGCCTGGAATGAAAGAGTACCAAAAATATGTTACTTTGATAACAAGAGTTTTGTATAGAACAGACTGACCTATTTTCAGATTTCTCTTTCAAATGAAATATTTGTCTCAACCAGATTTTCATGGGGTAGCAACAAGTCTAATTAGTACTCTTGTGCACAGAAAACACGCAAGAAGTGTTTATAGTCTAACATTAATAAAGCATGAGGTTTCTGATTTACACCTTTTGCAGTAATAAATAAAAAAGGAATTAACTGTGATCAGGATCAAATCCCCAAAGAATATCAGCTGAGTAGGATTTAAAATCCCTTCCTGGACACTTCCATGCAGACTTTCATCTGAAATTTGTTGCCTTAGCATTGGCTAGCCCTAAACATAACACTAGAGATTTGTGCTTACGTTAGAACCAAAACCTTCATGGCATTTCAAGATTTGAAAACAATGAATAACTTCAGGGCTTAGTGGAGTTGAACAGAATCTACTAACCACTTAATTATTTAATGATCATTCTATGCTTTTTCTAGAAAGAAAGTGTGACCACAAGAAAGAGTAGCAGACTAATAAAGGATATCTTGTTTTGTTTGTTTCTGTTTTCATGTTAACATTTTAAGAGCATACATTTTATGACCTAAGTTAAGAAAAGGTTGCTTATCTGTTAATGGGGTTCTTTTTAGTGGTTACCTGTGTGGTCACACAAATGAATAGAAAGTTCTTAAGCTGAGTGAGTACCTTTGACGAAAACTTTCCTCTCTCCTTCCTAACTGGCATGTTCCTGCATCCCAAAGCCACAGCCAAATGTGGTAACCATTCTGAACCTTCAAAATGGAAGAAGAGAGGGTTCTGTGACAGCGTAGTGACCACTCAAAGAACCACAATTACAGGTAAACCACCTTGTCTGCTTCATGGTGGTCTCTATGCATCATACAAATGGATGATTAGTGTGTTTCCTTACAGTGGTGGAGAAAGTAAAGGAGTAATAGAAGATAACACTGCTCTGGTGAAAGCTGCATTGCTTGTACTCTGCATTCCAACCAAAAGAATCATGGAATCATAGAGTTCGAAGAGACCACAAGGGCCATCCAGTCCAACTCCCTGCTATGCAGGAACACCAATCAAAGCATTCCCAACAGATGGCCATCCAGCCTCTGCTTAAAAACCTCCAAAGAAGGAGACTCCATCACATTCCAAGGCAGCATATTCCACTGCCAGACAACTCTGGCCATCAGGAAGTTCTTCCTGAGGTTCAGGTGGAATCTCCTTTCCTGCAGCTTGAATCCATTGCTCCTTGTCCAAGTCTCTGGAGCAGTGGAAAACAAGTCCACTCCTTCCTTGACATGACATCCCCTCAAATATTTAAACATGGCTATCATGTCCCCTCTTACCCTTCTCTTCTGCAGATTAAACATACCCAGATCCCAAAGCCATTCCTCATAGGCCATGGCTTCCAGACCCTTCACCATTTTGGTCATCCTCCTCTGGACACATTCCAGTTTGTCGATATCCTTCTTGAAGTGAGGTGCCCAGAACTGGACACAGTATTCTAAATGAGGTCTAACCAAGGCAGAATAGAGTGGTACCATTACTTCCCTTCATCTAGGCACCATACTCCTATTGATGCAACGAAGAATTGTGTTGGCTTTCTTGGTTGCCGTGTCACACTGCTGACTCATGTTCAGCTTGGGATCTACCAAGGCTCCTAGATCCCTTTCACATGTACTGCCATCCAGCCACACATCCCCCATCCTATATTTGTGCATTCCATTTTTTCTGCCTAAGCATAGGACCTTACATTTCTCTCTGTTGAAATTAATTTTGTTAGCTTTGACCCAGCTCTCCAATCTATCAAGGTCATTTTGAAATTTGATCCTGTCTTCTGGGGTATTAGCAACCCCTCCCAATTTGGTATCATCCACACATTTGATCAGCATGCCCTCCACTCCTTCATCCAAGTCATTGATGAAGATGTTGAATAGCACGGGACCCAGCACAGAATCCTGTGGCATCCCACTAGTCACTTCTCTCCAGGATGAAAAGCATCCATTGGTGAGCACCGTTTGGGTCGATGAATAGTGTTTGATAAATGTGGATGGTTGAAATCATGTGGCTGCCATGCATAATTGAAAGGGAGAAATCCCTATAGCCAAACAGCTGAAGACATCAATGTGATTTCTAATTACTTCAGGCTTAAGGTGCTTTGCCAATTGATGGGGTAACTTGACTATCTGTACTATTCTTTTAGCAAATATTTGAAGAGAGACTGGGTTTCTTCTCTTGTTACCTCCATAAAATAGAAACAAATTTGTAGAGCAGCAAATGTATTTTTCTGAATATAATAAGCGAAGAGCAATATTGTCTACACTAACGGGGAGGCTCCAGTGTAGTCACAGCTCTTTGCCCTATAGACAATTCGATCAGTGTCCACACCACCTCCTGTTGAGGGTCCTGATCCAGGTCTTTCTTATAGCAAGATGGATACCAACCTTGCTGGGCATGGGTGTTCTGTACTGGACACTGAAGTTGGCATTTCCCTCAACAAAGATTTTGATAAAGACCTAAGCTAATGTACAATAGACAGTTTAAAGCTACACAGTCATCACGTTGAGGGACTGCTCCCAAATATGAAGTTGGAGCAGGGAAGAGATGGTTTTTAAGTTTATGGGAGATGAAACCTCTAAATATTAGACACATGTGCTTGGAGTGTCGTTCTCCCAAAGAAAAAGATACTAGGAGTGATCATGTGGCAGGCAAATTTAGCCTCCCTGTGAGGTTCATTTTGTAAACAGTGTCTTTAAGGTCGTACAAGATGAAAAGGCATTTGAGTTAAAAGTCCAAAGAAATGTAGAAAAAAAAAGTCAAGAATCCATCCTAACAAACTCTGTTTTTTTGTTTGTTTTAATCTTGGAGAAAGTAGACAACTAAAAACTAATGAAGAAGAGGAAGGAATAAACTACTAAACAGTTTTAACTCTTTGGATGAACTTGCCTCAACAGCAGATGTAAAACAACTGACAAAGAAGTAGCTTTATTGTGCAGGAGTATGTGTGTGTCAGGTAGAAGAAAGTAGGATTCCCTCCAAAGCTACTCATTTCAACAATTTTACTAACAGGGTTGTGTGCAGGCATGAGGCGACTTGTGTGATACACAGAAACCACAACAAATAAGCTCCAAAATGGTTCTTTAGATCTGGTGAAAGTATCAGTCAAAATCAAAGAAAAGTTGGTTCTGTTGGATATTCATTGGATAATATTGCCGGTAACCATACTCTCTCAATCTCCATGATCAATTTGCAACTATTTTTAATTTGTGAGGGAGTAGCAAATTGATGACAAACTGATAATTGATGATGATGATGATGATTGAGTTAATTGTTTCCTTACTGCACGAGGAGTAGGACAACACTAGGGACTGACATTCCTCTTTTCAATAGGAAGAAACTTGTTGACTCCTGAAGTCCACCCCTGCCAATGACTGACATCTGTGTTACCCCTACATGCTTACCCAGAGAGGACAATGATAGTACTATGGCAAATCATGTCATCTGTACAGAATGGTGGGGAAATGACAAACTGGGCTTCTACTCTGTCCCCATTCCACACAGTGGCAAAGTTTGGAGTGTGTGGAGGGGGCGCAGGAGAGGGTAGGACTACAGCATGAGAGACGTGGCCACTGTGCATTGGGGCATGGCTGCGGTGTGCGGGGGCATGGCCAGGGGGTGCAGGGGGTGGCTACAGGCTGGGATTCCCCAAAAACATTGGCGCCTGGAGCAAACTGCTCCTCTGTCCCCCTGTCCCTACGCAACTGATTCCACACTTCCAGTTTTACATAAATGTGTCAAACAGAGAAGTAGGTGTGGTAATGATAGAGTGATCAGTAGTCACAGTGTCTACACTCATTTCTTTTGACTCATCTTGTCTCATACTACTATCCCATGCGCCTTGTAAAATCAATTTGGCCAGAGATGCCAGGGGCTTTATATAAGCAACTACACCTCTGCTTTCCAAGTAACACCTTCAGTTTTCTTCAGAAATGACTGTTTGGGTCTTGTCTGAAACAAAGCAGCCAAGAATTACAATGAATGAACAGCAGTTAAATGTCTTGATATTGTTCTTTGTTCTGAGTCAAAAGGCAGGCAAGCCAAGGTACCAAGCTGTTGGCAATTCTTATTTTATTTCCATCCAACTATTTGAGACAATAGCCCTCATCCTTATGTGTCTGGTGACTAAAAGTTAAATCACAAAACCACAGAACTGTAGAGCTGGAGGGGATCCACATATAACCACAATAACCATTCTTATAGAAAACACGAATTAATTTCTGGAGTGAGAGGCACCAGCCTCATGCCTGCCCAGCAACCTTCACGGATATATTAGGAAGCCTGGAGGTTACTTAGGGCAGTGATTCTGAACAACTAGTCTTTCAGATGTTTTGGACTTCAGCTCCCAGCAGCTGCAGCCAACATAGCCAATGCTCAGTGATTAATGCTCAGGGATTTGGGGATAAAGAAGTTAAAACATCTAAAGAGCCAAATGTTCAGAACCACTGACTTAGGGGGAACAGCATTATACTCTAGTATATTTTCTGTTTATACTAATGGCACTGTAGTCTATTGTATTTTTTAAATCTTTTATCTACATTGTAGATAGGAGAGGTAACGAACAGGCTGTGAAGTCCGGATGAACCACAGAACTCAAAATTATCTCCTGATTTATAAGAAGTTGTAAATAAATGAGGTGTCTATTGAGTAGTGGTGAATTGTAATAGCATGTGGGGAGGGATGGGGGAGCTGGGAGTATAATGCTATAAAAAACAGAGTCTGGAGGAAATAAGTTATTTGCAGAGCAAATAACCTGAACAAAAGCCTGACCTATTTTCATGCCATGTGTGAAAAGTCTGGCGATTCAGTGAAGAACTAAAAGCAACAGATCTAAAGCAAGTGATGGAGTAAGATGAGAGAACTTATATAGCAGTTGATGGAAAAGATGAACCAGTATTATCAGGCCTTCTGTTCCAAAATCAATAATTTGCTGGGGAAAAGATTATTTGTCTTTCTCTCCATTCCCCACAAATCAGGCTGTAGGGATAGGGAACAGAAAACTGAAATATAGTAAAGGGAAAGTGAAATCTTACAAGAATGAATAAGAGACGCAGGGGTTTAAAAAGTATTTGAGGGTATGGTTCCTCATGTCAAAAACCATTGTATCACAAAACACCTGGCAAGAAAACAGGTAGGAACTGATCTTACTGGAGTTGTTTTGCAGGAGTGCTAATTGTTTGGACATATTCTACAATTCTTACTTTAAAAAGATTTTTTTTCTTAAGAGCAATAACTTTTTCTCTCAGAAAGGCCATGTTTTTCTTACAGCAAGCAAAATATTAAAATGTGTGGCATGACTCAGCTCAGCAGCCACCTGGAAAAACACTCCAGGTCTTGAAGAACAAACTACCATAACAGAAAATCAAATTAAATCTGATGTAAGCCAGCCTTGAAATGCTTGCTTAATTCCAGTCTCCTCCTAGCTGACACCTGCAAAGTTGGACCTGAATTGCATGCCTGAATCCTTTCTTGACAGAATTTTTTATTGCCCACTGACCTGTTCCACACGGATCTCAAATTCCCCATTCACCTTCTTTCCTTGAAAATATTTAGCCCTATGGAAAAAAGGAGAGAGATTGAAAAAAAAAAGAGTAAATTGCAATTGGTTACAACTAATGCTTGTACAACTGATGGCTATTTAGTCATTGTGGACTGCTGTTTTTCACTTTCCTTCTCCTTTTCACTGTGGAATTTGAGCTGGTTCACAAAACATCATCTCAGTTGCCATTCTTCCACAGCTTTTACATTGATTTAGATACAAGATCATTTTTAAAAAATGCTCTAATGATTAATTTTTTAACTCTGAATGAGTTTGTCCACCTATCCATGCGTGCATCTAACTTCTTAGGTCAGAACCAAAAGTCAGAGTACATACTCATAAAATAGCACATTGCTTAAGATACCACCCACCAGCGAATTACCTAGAGTCAAAAATGTAAAAGCAGGAAAACTCATATTTCTGTTCTGGCCTCTTAATCAAAATTTATTGTCTTTCCCAGGTATAATAATTATGCGTAGCGCCTAAATGCCTATGGATGAGTGAATGGGTGCTATATATGTATTTATGTATGCTTTAAGGGAAGCCATCAGTTGGCAATCCTAACACAGCAAACGTGGAACTCAGCTAAGACTTAATTAATAATTTATTGATTAAATTCACTTGTTAGCTGCAATCAAAGTACACCCACTGAATCAATAGCACTTACATAGCTGGTGACTTTCAACAGCCATTTTCACCCTGCACTATTATTCTACTTTCAACATCCTATGGAATTCTGGGGTTTGTAGTTTACTGAGGCCAAAGAGCTCTCTGGCTGAGAATTCTAAATGTCCCTCCCTAAACTGCAAACCTCAGGATTCCATAGGATGTTGAATGTAGAATAACAGCACTATAACAATGTAGGGTGGAAATGGCCAAAGTTTCTATTGTTTCAATAGGCGGACTCTTGTTAGGACTTTCAATAAGATTTAGACCTAAATGTTCTTATGTTTGTATGAATAATTTCTTTCTTATCACTCCTAATGTACTGACCTCACATCCATAGCTTGACACAGTTAATAGCATTGTATGTATTCCTGTTTCCTAAAATTTTTTAAAAAGTAATTTATCATTTAAAAAAAGTGTATTTTATACCCTCCTAGATCTTGTAAAATGATCTATTTGTTGAAAGTTACCCTATTTCTGTGAGAGGATTTTCACTATTGTTCAACGAAATATGTAAAGAAACAACAAAGAAATTTTTTTATTTATATCAGTTATTTAAATCAGGACATTCCCTTGGTAATTTAAGGCCATTTCCGCACAGGTCTGTTATAGCACGACGATTCCACTTTCAACCTCCTATGGAATCCTGGAGTTTGCAGTTTTGGGAGGGGCCCTGAAACTGCAAACCTCAGGATTCCATAGGAAGTTGAAAGTGGAATCATCGCGTTATGACAGACTTGTGCAGAAATGGCCTAAAACATTTACTGGACTACAACTCCTATAACTTTTTTTTTTTGCAAAAAAATATTTTTGACCTTGAGGTCTCTCAGGCCCTCTAAAAATGGCCTTCTGGGCCACATGTGTATGGCCTTACTTTGCCTACCTGTGACTTTAAAAAAAACAACCCCCCCCAAAAAAAACTCCTATATCCTACTACCCAAAATTTTTTGCCACTATTCCATCCTTTTTATCATCCAACCTGTGACCACATTTAAATCCCATCTAGCAGAAAATTGGGATACAAATCAAATAAATAAGTAAATAAATCATTTTTCCCAAGCATATTCCTCCAGGAACTTAAAGGCATCATTCTCACCTTTGTCTACAGAAGACCAAGGAGAATAACAAAAACCAACTTCTCTCCAACTGAAGAGATAAGAAAAAGTTCAGGGATAGTAATGCAGTTCCCTACACAGGGCTCAAAACTGGGGATGGGATGAATCCAGAATTTTCTGAATCCCTGGAAGGTTCTGGGAATCCACGAATCTCACAAATCTCGAATCCTTTTTTAAAAAAGGTTTAAAAAGCAAGGGAAAGAAAGCACTTCTACTGAAAAGTGTTTTTGAAGTTTAATGAAAAACAAATGAAATAATAGTTTTCAATTCAGGAAAACATACCCATGCTTATTATTAAGAAGATACAAATGCAATTGACATATCCATCTACTACAAAAAGTACATAACTCTCAAGTCAAAAGAATAGAGATTATTACTTTGCAGAGGGAAGCAGCAGTGGGGGACAGGCAGCCCCAGCGGGCACAGACAGCCTCCCGCGAGTGGCTTTATGCTGCTCTTTTCACGTGCCCAGGGGCCCACTAGCCAATCAGGTCTTTGGTGGGTCTGGAAAACACCAATTTTTCAAATACCACCACTTTCTCCCACTGGCCCCGGGCAGGATCAGGCTGCTGACGGCTGGGAGCAGAGCAGGAAGCGTAAGATCATGCTCCCGCCACCTTCTGCCCCCAGTCACTTTCTGCTCCCCCCCGGGCATGATCTCGCCAGCGGTGGGCAGGAGAAGAGTGGGAAATGCGAGATCACACTCCCCATCACCTTCTCCTGCCCAACTGGGCAGGATTCAAAAGATCCCAAAATTTCGAAACCTTGCCCAGGATTTGAGGATTTGGTTGGCCCATCCCTCCCCAAAATGCCTACCTGTCTGACAAAGTAGCATGACTGCTTTAGGTTTTCCTGCTCAAAAGCTGTCTATGCTTTCCTTAACTGCATAGAATTCAATTTCTTCCATTATTATAGAGCAGAGCTTTCCCAATGGTGTGCCGCAACACATTAGTGTGTCACCTGAAGTGTGTAGATGTGTTGCCTACAATCTTGGAAACGCTATTATTTATAAAACATATATTTTTAAAAATATATGAAAGTTTTTCATGAGATATGTTGTGTCCCTATATATTTTGTTATTACAATTTATGTGTCTGTATCTCTTATAAGGGTATCTCTTATATCTCTTACGTGTCTGTATTTCTTATAAGTTTAACCTCTAGTTTGCTAGTAAAACTGAATTACTGTGTCGCAAAATGATGCATGTCTAAAAAGTGTCTCACTGACATGAAAATTTGGAAAGCTCTGTTATAGAGTAATCTTACTGGCACACACATGTGTACATTCTGTCTCTCTCCTTCTCTTTTTCTGTGACACTATCAACTTTTTCTACCTTTAAAACCTAAACACAAGATCAAGAGCCAGTTTTCTGGTCACTCAAAGCGCTACTGAGATGTAACAGGACATCACACAGTTCCCTCCTGTTTGTTCTCGGCTACCCTGTGTGTCACTATCATTATCTTTGCTTTCCTCCTGCCTGAGCTTTCATTTCTAATTACTGAGGGAAGCCACACAATAAGGAAGCAGGGCTGACAAAGAATTTAAGTTCACTTTGATGTTCTTCGTACAGCTTCCTAAGAGCCTGATATGAAGCCAATTTTTTTTAAAAAATTATTTTTATTTTTTTAGCAAGTGGAAACTTGTGACATTAGGGCTTGGTGGATTCAGAAACGTCCCTGAACCACACTTATGCACTTCATAAACTCCAGCTACTTTCCACAGCCACGTGACAGGCAGAAGTTCAACAGGTGCACAGCCACTTCCAATGTGAACTCACACTAACTGAGAGTGCCAGCTATTGATTCTCTGCCTCTCAGTGCTGCAGAAGCACAGATGTCCTACCGGTGAAGAAAAGAAAAAAAAGGAGTCCACCACTCTCTGAGGCAATCTATTCCACTGTCAAAAAGCCCCTAATGGTAAAAAAAAAAAAAAAAAAAAAGTTTTTCCTAAATATTTAGACAGAATCTCTGTTCATATCATTTGAATCCATTGGGTCGTATTCTAGTCTCAAGAGCAGCAGAAAACAAGCTTGCTCTATCTTCTATCCCTTCAGATAATTAAAGATGGCTATGACATCACCTTTGAGTCTTCTCTTCTCCAAGCTAAACATACCTAGCTCCCTAAGTCATTCATCATAAGGCTTTGTTTTCAGATCTTTTATTGTTTTAGTCATCCTTCTCTGCACATGTTCTCACTTGTCAATATCCTTCTTGAACTTTGGCACCCAGAACTGGACACAGTTCCAGGTGAGGTCTGACCAAAGCAGCATAGAGTAGCACCAAAAATTCTCTCGATCTTGACAGTATACTCCCATTGATGCAGCTCATCACAGCATTGGATGTTTTTAGCTGCTGCACCATGTTTAGCTTGGAGTCTACTTAGATCCCCTGATCCTTAGTACAGGTACTGCTTTCAAGTGAGGTATCACCCATTTTCTATTTGCGCATTTCATTTTTCCTGCCTAGATGTAGTACCTTATATTGTTGTTATTGTTGTTGTTAACAGCCATCAAGTTGACTTCAGCTTATGGTGACCCTATGAATGAGACCTCCAAGCCACCCAGTACTCAGCTGCCCTGCTCAGGTCTTGCAGACTCAGTCACATAGGGACGGAGGGGCAATAGAGGCAGTTTGCCCCCAGTGGCAATGTTTTTGGGGTGTCCCAGCTCATAGTCACACCCCCGCATGACATAGCCACACCCCCGCACACTGTGGATATGCCCCCATGCCATAGCTCCGTCCCTCCCCCTCCCCCCTCCACACACTCCAAGTTCCACCATTGTGCAGATTTAGGGACGTGTCTTCCTTGATTGAGTCTATCCATCTGTAATGTGGTCTTCCTCTTTTCCTACTGCCTTCCACCTTAGCAAACATAATTGTCTTTTCTAGTGAGTCAGGTTGTTACTGTAGTTTCTAGCCTGGACTTGAGGGATATTAGATATCACTTTGATATCAATAATTCAACCTTCTTTACCTACCCCTCTCCATGTGCTGTGAGGTCCCCTGGACAAGCTCGTAGAGAGGCACAGACGCTAATCGCTGTAATATTCCAAACAAATACAGGTAGGCCAGAAATAGCCGTCCTGCCACTTCAGGAGACCTCAAAGGCAAGTACTCTATTATGTATGCACGCCACTTACAAAGAACTCCCTGCTCCGAGCAGGCAGCTTGATTAGAACAATCCTCATCTGTCAAGCACTCTGTATTTGCATACTGTCTACTCTATTGTCAATTCGGACATAACTCAATCATGCTAAATTCTGACCTTTCGGAGGCTTTGTCTCCAGCCCGAAACTCATTGTTTTCCCCTAGTACGGACTAGCCTATGGCCACATTTTCCCCTATAAGAACCCCTGACTTTGAGACCTTCTTTGGATTGCTCCCGACTTCCATCCCGCCTTGCTGCCACTTTGCTTGGCGAGCCTTCTCCTCAGTCCCACGTACTGAGACTCCATACCTCCGAACTTCTGCTGCAGACTACCCGGGCTTCAGGACAGGTGTAGTATTACCCAAACCAACAACTCTAAAAATCCCTCTATCCCACTCCAACCTTTATTTCTGTGTGTGCTGCATACACTGCTTGATTGTATTTTAATAAAGATCACAGTTATTATTTCACTTCTGTTTGCTCCTTGACTCGGCCTGACCCCGTAAACATTGGGTAAATGATCTTGCTCTGTTGCCCTGCCTCTTGTATTGCTAGCTTGTGCTCTTTGCTAACTTCCCCAACTTGTATAATTTGCAGCACATTTAGGTGTCCCTCTTGGGGTCCCCAGAAATCAGGGTAACAAGGTTTTCTCATGATATGGCCAGGGTATGACAGCCTCAGTTAAGCCATCTTGACTTCTAGGGAGAGTTCACTCCTGATTCGCTCTATCACCCATTCATTTGTATTTTTAGCAGTCCAGCATATCTATAGAACTCTTTTCCAGCACCACATTTCAGATGAGTTTAGTCTCAAGTCAAGTCTCAAATATGAGAGCCAATGTTAACAGAAGAAAAAAAAGGAGCTGGTGATCTGTGTATGTCTGGTGGCGGGGGGGGGGTTAAGTTGAGAGCAAGCAGAATTGGAAGGAAGCCTTTAGCCATGGAAGCACAGGAAAGCCCTTCTGAAGGAAACTGCTTTCCACTCTGCCATAGCTGTAAAGGACACTCTTTCTTTACCATTTACTCATGAGCAAGAAGGCTTTCTTTCCCATTTACTCATGAGCAAGCAGGCTTTCTTTCCAGTTTATAGAGAAGCAAGCAGGCTTTCTTTCCTATTTACTCATGAGCAAACAGGCTTTCTTTCCTATTTACTCATGAGCAAGCAGGCTTTCTTTCCTATTTACTCATGAGCAAGCAGGCTTTCTTTCCTGTTTACTCATGAGCAAACAGGCTTTCTTTCCATTTTACACAGAAGCAAACAGTCTTTCTTTCCCATTTAATCATAAGCAAGAGGCTTGAAAGGAAGCCTTCAGCCATGGAAGAACAGGAAAGCCCTTCTGATGGAAACTGCTTTCCATACTGCTTTGGCTGTAAAGGACACTCTTTCTTACCCATCTACTTAGGAGCAAAGAGGCTTGGAAGGAAGCCCTCAGCCATCTAGGAACAGGAAAGGCAAACTGAAGGAAACTGCTTCTGACTGAGCAGGGAGGGGTTAAATGGGGAAGGGAGAGTAGGGGGATGATTTCACATTAACATTAATGGGACTTCAACCCCTAACCCTTGCCAGATGCAGAGACCACTCTGCCCAAACTCATCAGAAAAAAGGTGCAAAGCCCTGTTTTTCCCTTTTTAACTTAACCTGCTCTTTTGCTTTCCTATAAAGGGCTTCTGGAGAAAGGTGGGAAACAATCAGAGAGGTGGAGGGATAAAGGCAGAGAGGTGGGGATAAAGGAGTCTGTGCAGCTCTGATTAGGTCACCAGCATAACATTCCCTCACTGCTGATTGAGGAAAGGCTGGAGGGGGAGGGGGAGGGGGCAGCAAGTTGATCACTAAAAGAAAACAAGTCTCTAGTCCAGTGAGTCGAGTCTGTCAATCATTTATTGACAAGTCCAGTGCCAGTCAAGTCACAGAAGAGACTTGTCCAACTTGAGTCCAAGTTGATTGACTCGCATCTACATCACTGGAAAATCCTAACTTTAGTATTCAATGATATATCTTTACACCTCAGGATCTTGTCTATTTCCTTCATAGTTGCCCTTCCAAGTTCTAGCCTTCTTTTAATTTTTTCACTGCAGTCTCCAGTCTGATTAATGACTGAAACAAGGTATGGAAAATCTTGAGCTAATTCAATGTTTTCATTGTCCACTCTGAGGTTATGTACATCACCTGCAGTCATTATTTTTCTTTTCTTAATGTTCAGCTGTAAACCTGCCTTGGCACTTTCTGCCTTGATTTTCTTCAGTAACTATTCCAAATCTTCTCCATTTTATGATAGTAGTATAGTGTCATTTGCATATATTAAATTGGTGATGTTCCTTCTTCAAATTTTCAGACCTCTTTTCTCTGAGTATAATCCTGCTTTACATATATGTTCAGCACATAAGTTAAACATATAGGGTGATAAAATACAGCCTTATATAATCATGATAATCAAATGTTGTGTCGTACCCATTTCTTTATGAGCTGTCCATAGTTTTTCACGATCTACACAACCAAAGGCTTTGCTATAATCTATTAAGCATAGGCTGATTTTTTTGAATTTTTTTATTGCACTCCATTATCCAATGTATGTTTGACATATGACCACTAGTGCCTCCTCCTTTCCTGAACCCAGCTAAGCCATTTGGCATTTGTCACTCCATATATGGTAGAAGTCTTTGTTGTAGAATGTTGACCATCACTTGCTTGAATGGGAAATTAATGCAATGTTCCTGTGGTTACTGCAATCTGGTGTCCCATTTCTTGGGGGCTGGAATGCATATTGAGCATTTACAATCTGTGGGCCATTCTTTTGTTTTCCATATTTGTTGAGATATTTTAATTAGAACTAGAATAGATTCTGTCTTTGTAGACTGAAGCTGCTCTATTGGTATGCCTCTGTTCCTGGAGATTTATTTCTCCCAAGTGCTCTGAATGCAGCTTTCACTTCACTTTTTAAAATTGGAGGTTTTTCTTCATACGGTTCTTCCTTGAATGAATCTGTCAACCTTTCATCTCTTTTATATAGTTCTTCAATGTATTGCTTCCATCATCTTTTTATTTATTCTTGGCCATGTAATGTGTTCCTCCACTGATTGTAGCGCTTGGTTTAAATTTCTTGGTTTAAATTTCTTTTTGATTTCTTGGATCTTGTGGAAGAGATCTCTTGTTCTTCCTTTTTTGTTGTCATCTTCTATTTCTCTGCATTGCTTATTACAGTAGTTCTCTTTGCCCCTGCGCATAAGTCATTGAACAGTTGCATTAAGGCTCTGATTCTATTTCTGTCACCTTTTACTTTTGCTTCTCATCTGTCCTAGACTCCTTGAAGAGTTTCATCTGTCATCCACTGAGGCTTTTGTTTCTTTTTGGTAGATAGATAGTGCCTTTTTGCATTCCTCCCTGACAGTGTCCCAGGCTTCAGTCAATAGTCTTTCTTGCTTCTGGTTGATTAGACTTAATAGTTCAAATCTATTTTTCATATTATCTTTAAATACTATAGGGATGTTCTTCAGGCTGTATCTTGGCATGATGGTCCTCAGTTTTGAGTGGTTCAGTGCAATCTCTTACCTTGCTGAATGCCACACTGTTGCTTTATTCCCGAACAAGAACTGTCCTTAGATTTCATTCTGAGCCACATTGTTACTTTCCTCGCTGCTTTCCTGGTTGGTAATTATCACTTGAACCCTACAAGTCCTCTATCCACAATTTTCTCTCCTTTTCCTTTGGTTAGCTCTTGTGTGTTTGTGTGAATGTTTGGATCTTTTGCATGCATGTGTGAATCTCTCAACCCCCCCCCCACAACATTTAGGTTATTTTTGGAATCTCCGGCTGGTTCTTTCCTGCATGACCCTGTAAACATTGGTGGAGAGATCTCATTAAGTTACCCCCCACAGGTCTCCTAATTTTGAACTAATTAATTCCCCATAGTCATGTGGAGGTACTTGCCTGGTGGTTAGACCCCTGAGTCACCCACATTTTGGGGTAACAATCTGCTCCTGGTCTTGTTTTTAGAAGCAAGAGGCTATGCTGACAGCCACAGTGCCGCTGGTAAGGTCTCCTATGTCAGACAGACTTTTGCTGAGAAGTCAGACTAAATGTACCAGACAGCTACTGGGTACCAGCAGTAGTGAGAGGTGACACTGTGGAGGATACCTCAGAGACAACAGCAGTGGCACCATAGCTAATATTTGTTAGTATTGCACAGAAGGAGGCATGTCTTTGAATGTCTTTTACCATGAAAATGCTATGATGAGACAATCAGAAATGAAACAAGAGATAGTCCCAAAAGATTAGACTTCCAGGTTGGATGGCGCTCAACAAGCTACTTGGGAAAAGCAGAGGACAATTATGAGTAGCACTGTGGCTAATGATAAAAATGGCATCAAGCCAAAAGCATGTTCAGCTGTTGATATGCTCAGAGGTGAAAGGAAATTCCAAAGATGCACAACACATATTATAGGAACATGGAATGTGAGAAGCATGAATGAGAGGAAGTTAGATATAGTAAAACAAAAAATGGAACATATAAACATTGCAATACCTGGGGTGAGTGAGCTAAAGTTGAAAGGAATGGGATGTTTTGAGTCAGATAATTATCCAGTGCTTAACTCAGCCAATGAAAATCGAAGAAGAAACAGGGTGGCATTTATAGTGAGGAGACATGTAACAAAAGCAGTCAAAGGTTACAGTGCAACGTCTTCAGGGAAACTGAAACACTTCAGGGAAAACCCATCAATATAACCTTAATCCAAGTTTATGCTCCAAGTACAGAGGCAGAAGAAGATGAAACTGAAAGAGTCTATGCAAGACTTCAGGGAGAAACTGATGATACATCAAAACAGGATTTCTTGTTAATCGTAGGCGATTGGAATGCAAAAACAGGAAACAGAGTAGAACCAAAGATTGTAAGAAAATTTAACCTAGGGTCAAGAAATGAAGCAGAAGACTGACTAACTGAGTTTTGTGAGGCCAACAGTTTGTTCATTGCAAACATATTCTTCAAGCAACCTAAGAAGTGACTGTATACAGTACAGAAATCAAATGGACCTTACATTTTTCCTGTGGAAATTTGTTTTGTTAGTTTTAACCTAGTTCTTCAATCTGTTGAGATTGTTTTGAATTCTGATCCTGTCCTTTGGTATAATAGCTGCCTCTCCTAATTTGGAGTCATCTCTAAATTTGATAACTATGCCTTCTATTCCATATTTTAAATCATTTACAAAGATGTTAAAAAACTGGACTTGGAATAAAACCTTTGGGCACTCCACTAGTCACTTCTCTCCAGGATGAAGAACAATCACTGGTGAGTACTCTCTGAGCTTGGTTGTCAACCAGTCACAGATCCATTGAACTGTAATACTGTCTAGCTCATAGTTCACCAGCTTGCCTGTAAGAATATGCCTTATTGAAATCAATGTATGCTATAGCTACAGCACTTCCCTGATCTACCTGTAATTCTATCACCAAAAGGAGAAAAAGAAAAAGGAGAGAGAAAGAGAGAAGAAGACAGAGAGAGGGAAAGAGAGAGAGAGATTTGGCATGACTCGTTTTTGAGAAATCCATGCCAGGTCTCAGCAATCATAGCATTCCTTTCTAGATGTATGAAGATTGATTAATGATCTGTTCTAAAACCTTTCCAAGTATCAACATCCTGTGGAATTCTGGGGTTTGTAGTTTACTGGTGCCAAAGAGCTCTCTGGCTGAGAATTCTAAATGCCCCTCCCTAAACTGCAAACCCCAGGATTCCATAGGATGTTGAACACGGAATAATAGCACTGTAACAGTGTAGCACAGAAATGGCCAAAGAAGTGGAAAGGGTCAGGGGGATACTTTCATTGGTTTGCAGGAGAACTAAGATCAGTCTATATATCTGACCTGGACAGAATACTGTCATCTCTTGGCTAGCAATGCAGTGTTTTGGGGGCATATGTCACTTGTTCACATTTCCTTTGACACTGATATGTGCCTTATCATGTCTTTTTCTATTTATGTCTTGATTAAGCAGTCTGTGGGAACAAGGCTACACAGCACAGCACTAGGTCCAATCTCTTGTTTTATCTCATTAAACGAACCCACATGGATAGATGCTGGAAACAATCCAAGAAAGGACAGTCCTTGGGAAGTACTGTGTTAAGTGGAGCCTCTTGTTTGCTCTGCCAGGATAAAATTGCTGTGTTTAGGATGCATATCAATCCATCCTTGACTTAGTGAATTCTTTGTGTGGAGGGGAAACATCCTGTTTCATAGAGGAAAGCCAAAGATAATAACAATTCCTGAAGAGGAAGCCTATCAGTAAATAAACTTTGTACTATAATTGATCTTTTTCCTCTGTATTTTTCCAAGGTCAGCCCTCCTGGGTCTAGCACCTCCCCCAACCTGCTCCATAGGCACATTATTTCCAAAAAGTTGGCTGCCATCCTCCCAGATGCTCTCTATGATTGCATGTATACCATGTGCCAGCAATTTTGTTTTACATATTAATCAAATGATTGCACAGTTGGCCTGTTCCCTGTTAAAAGAATCAGAATGGTGTGGTGGATATACAGGCACGAAGGAGGGGTAATCTCAGTTTGTTACACACCATGGAAATGTTTGCTGCAGGTCTGTTTTCGGTAGAAGCCATCCATCTGAACTTTGGGAACAAGTTAACCTGGAAACCACATGAGAACAATAAATCAGATCAACCTAGGTTCACTTGTGGGTCCCAGCAAACCTTGCTGTATTTCCTCTACAACTGTACCTGTTTTCTCATTATGGCTGACATCCATGACTTTAGCAGGTGGTTAGGCCTATAAATCTACTTCAGTTACAGAGGGTAGGCAGGATAGTGGGTGAAACCTCAGCTAAAGGAACTCATTTCCTGGGGCTTTGCCCCCTACAACTGCAAACACTTAATCATAAGAAATCTTTAAGCAGATTTGAGCCAACTTTATGTCTAGAGTGTGGAACCTGTCAATTTTCTATTGCTTCAGCATCATCTTGCTCTTGGGACACTGCAGGGCTATTCTGGCTGTCTTGGACAGCCTCTGAGGATTGTTTTCATTTCCATTTCATGTATGTGATAAGTAGAGAAATCTCTAGTTCCACATGTCATTGTCAGGGGGAAATGCCTATGCCCTCATATCTTTAACCTGTCAGAAACAGCACTGCATCATTGTCTTCTGTAGTGAGAAATGCTGTTTATGAGAATTCAAAATGTATTAGTTGCATTTCTATCCCACCTTTCTTCCTATAAGCTGAAGATTGGTATACATCTCCTTGTTCGATTTTACTCTTACAATAACATTGTGATTTTAGTCTGGAGAAAATGAGTGGTCTAAGGGTCAGGCTGAGTGGGGTTTAGAAACCAGATCTCCCAAGCAGAAGTCCAACATTCTAACCATTACACAATGCTCCAACTTTTACACCATGCTAGTTCTCACTCTATTCTCTTTATAAGGTTTTCTTCAATATATGGTGATACCCTTATCTTTCCTTGGGGTTACAACATTTTTGCTTTGTAATGTGCTTTCCCAATTTTCTTTTTTATATTTAGAAAGTAATATTGAAACACAATAAACAACAATAAATTTACCTATAGTATCAACATAAAAATAGGGTTTGTTTGTTTTTTAAAAAGTAATATTCTTAATGTAATGCTTTAGAATTTTATGGAAAGAATATAGACCATTTTGCTTCCACAGTAATAAATTATGAACCATTTGCTTCATCAGCCTAAAACAATTGTACATATTTTCATCTGTCAAAACCTGAAAAGTATGTTTGTGGTTATTCCAAGCAAGTCTCTATAGGGTTAAACATAGTACATTTAAGGAGACTCTGCTAAAGCAATTAAGGCTACCAAATTTGACTCGCATGACTGTATTTATAACCTAGGAGGGAATATTTTCCAGACCCCTTATGTCTATTTTTGCATCAATGTTAATCCTTCACATTTCTTGGTCACCTTTCTGCCAGGAGGATTGGATCCTGAGTTGCTCTAAGTATACACTATAAAAATATAAATATAAAGTGGGAGCACTGGACCTGTGAAACACTACACAGTTATGTGAGACATGTTATTATCTATCGCATTGCTTTGACAGCCTTACCTGAACTCTTGGCCACTATTTGATTATGCCCAGAGTTTTCATTCATATTCAAAATCTCTGTGTGCAGCTGTTGTGTACTGCAATCTTGCACATGGTTCACTTGTCCACGGTTGAGGTTTGTTTTTATTTATGTTTTTGTGTGTGGGCAACACTCTACTGAGGGCATTTCACATATGGGGCTTAAAAGCTGATTTGTTTTAAATCAACGCATCATGTGTGGCTAAAATCTATCTTGGACATAATAGACTAGGTTTCCTTCTGAATTCTCTTTCATGTAGAGTATATTTCTATGTGATACCAGATGTGTTAAGAAGACTCAGATCCACAAAAATCTCTTCTCCTTCACTTCTTACATGACAAAAACTTGCTTTTTGGACTTTTTGGAATGCCAAGCCTGTCCAAAAAGTAACTTTCATAGGCTTTGCTTTACCTATGGACACCTGCAAAGAGTTGCTGCTGATGGCATCTGTGGAATGTGATATACTAGTGCTTAATGTATGTGGAGTATCTGCACCGATTTGCACTGAAAAGGAAGTCATTTTTCCTCTTGCATGGTAACAGCTAATGGAATCTTAACTGAAGATTTATCTTCCTTGAACATGTATCACTAACTTTAGTGGACTTCTATTGTCATATCCTTCTTTAGTCTCTCAATGTTAACAAGATATTTCTCCTGCAACTTTGCACAGTCTGATTTGCATGAAACCCATTTATTTCCCAATTTTACACTGTTTAGAACAATCCAAATGTGGACATCTGGCTGTGCAGCTGTTAACTCCTTAGGAACCTTACCCAGCTAAACAGTGCAGAAATATGATGGGGGTTTCTCATCACAAAGGAGCTTGAAGATTCAACCAATGGGAGAGATGAATTCAGACAGAGATGAGTCCAAAAAACACTGTCTGCTAATCTAAACGACAGCTAGGGCTTAGCTTATGTACACACTGCTGCCAGCAGATTCTGGCAGGATCTGGAAAGTTCCACTCTGGTTTCACAGACAACATTTCTATTGTATGTTTCTTCTCAGTCCTATGAAATAACATACAGACACACTGATTCATAGGACCGGCTGGGCATACAGTTCCAAGTCAGGGAAGAGTATCCTTTCCGCCTTCTCTCTCCGCTCCCGATATTTTTTCCCCAAGCAAGAACCTTCAAATATGCTTTTAAATGTTTTTTTTTCTGTGGATTTCAAAGACAGCCTACTGATGCACTGCCAGTCCAATCAAAATTAACTTAAGATAATGCTATTATTATTAATTAAGTCTAACACTTCTGTTACTTTATTAAAATGTAGTCTAATCTAAAGAAACTCTCAGTTGCTTTACACAGCCAGGGTGCTCTAATTTTTGCTGCAAGACTTTAAAATAGGTGAAATTTGGTGCACACTCCGGTCTCAGCACTGGCACAAAGGCATTCTTCTGTCCTCGTATTACTGTCCATTCCATGCCCAACTGCTGACAATACAATTTTTCTCTCTGCCATGGGTGGATGGAACGTTAGAAAGGGGGAAGAGGCTGACACAAATGTTTTACCCAATACAAGAGCTCCACTATATTGTTCTTTACTGGGATTGTGGATGGGGTGAGGGAGGGAGAAGATTTTGTGCAAAGAAGCAGGAAATGTTTTGGTTTGCATGTATGGTACTCTATTAGACCAAGATAAAAAATCAGTGGTGGTCATCCTTTGTGGATTGCCACAAGTCGAATATCACATAGTAACATACACATTTGTGTATGTGCTTCCCTCAACCCTTTCCAGCCCATACTACAGTGCCATTTTACTTTTTGTTTGATGAGCTAGAGAGTAAGCAGGATTGCAGTACACGTGACACAAGAAGTAGTTCAGGTGCCTGACTCTATAGGATCCAAGGATGTCAATAACCTTCACTGTATGTGTCACTTATAGTATCTCTGCCACAAGTTGGCCAAACACTGACATGTTAAACTCTTTACCCTTATTTTGGTCAGGTATTTCTAATATTCCCGGGATACAGAAACTTAATGGTTTCTACCCAACTATGCTTCAGAATTTAATTGCCATTGTTGTTGCTTGCCTTCAAGTTGTTTCCGATTTATGACAACCCTAAGGCAAACCTATCACAGGGTTTTCTGAGGCTGAGAATGTACGATGCACCCAAAGTCACCCAGTGGGTTTCCATGTCTGAGTGGGGAATCAAACCCTGGTCTCCAGGGTCATAGACCAACACACAGGCCACTATATCATGCTGGCTCTCTCTGAACTGCCATACTCAGGTGCAAAGCACAACCTCTTTGCACTCCAGCTGCTAAGATGATTTCATATGACTGCAATCCTAAACTCATTTATTGGGCTTACGGAACACAGGAGAAGTGCTTACTATATAATTGCACTATGTGCCTGCAAGTTGTTTTTACCCAATAAATTAAGCTTCTTATAGCCCCTTTGAAGTTTGCCACATGTTATTCTATGGATGGATCATCAGAATTAGAAAACGAGTGGTATTGTAAACAAGGAAATTACAGGGCATCCAGAAATTAGCCTTATAATTTCAATTGTATACAGATTTGAAATTATGAAGAAAATTTTCAGACACCCCACATTTCCTTTTCCATAAGTACACCTCTTGTTAATTTGGAAGCCATGATATCTGAGAGATTTTTTCATGAGAAGATGATGGTGATGATGATGATGATGATGGTACAGAGGACGCTAGAGAACATTTCAGAGGTATACAGAAGAAGGTGAAATATATTTTGAAACATATTGAAATAATAAAACCTTCATCTTCTGTGTACCTTAGACTAGCTCCCCCAATACTATTCCTACTGGAATGGTACAACCAATCTTATTTTGTATTGGATCTTGTGATCTTGGAATGTGGGCATTATTTGGATAGTTGTAATATGCAGACTTTATTAGACCCTCTGGCATGGCATCCATTGAGCTGTAGTGGCATCAACATTCCTCAACAGGTAAAGACAATAGTCCCTTTCATACGTTTTAGCTCATGCAGAGCAAGTATGTCTGGAATGGAATTGGGTCACATTAGGAGGCTCCACCTCTGATTATACATGGTCATTCTGAAGGCCTGAAGAGATTCCTCTGCCCATTCAAGGGTACACATGTAGGGCTCTTGCCATGTGATTGAGAACCCTGGAATAGGAGGCTTCTAATCACATAGAAGGATCAAATTTAACTCATATGCTTGCAAGATTTCTTTACATCTAGAATGGGAATAGTTTGGCTCACCACATTTTATTGGACAGCAATGCCCATTGTCCCTCTCCATTGGCTAAGATTGATGGCAATAGCAGTCCAACAACATCTGAAGGTTGTTGGATTGTACCTTCCTCACTTGTGCTTCACAAACCTTCAAAGTATAAACATTCATATAGGTTGAGTAGCCTTAATAGAATGTCTAACAACAGTTATTTTGGATTTCATAGAATCATAGAATCATAGAAATTCAGAGTTGGAAGAGACCACACAGGCCATCCAGTCCAACCCCCTGCCATGCAGGAACACCCTCAAATCAATCCCGACAGATGGCCATCAAGCCTCTGCTTAAAAACCTCCAAGGAAGGAGACTCCACTACACTCCGAGGCAGCAGATTCCACTGCCGGACAGCCCTGACTGTCAGGAAGTTCTTCCTGAGGTTCAGGTGGAATCTCCTTTCCTGCAGTTTGAATCCATTGCTCCTTGTCCTGATCTCTGGAGCAGCAGAAAACAAGCCCTCTCCTTCCTCTACATGGCATCCCTTCAAATATTTAAACATGGCTATCATGTCCCCTCTTAACCTCCTCTTCTGCAGACTAAACATACCCAGCTCTCTAAGTCTATCCTCATAGGGCATGACTTCCAGGCCTCTCACCATTTTGGTCGCCCTCCTCTGGACTTGCTCCAGCTTGTCAATATCCTTCTTGAATTGGGGTGCCCAGAACTGGACACAGTATTCAAGATGGGGTCTAACCAAAGCAGAGTAGAGTGGTACCAGTACCTCCCTCGATCTAGACACCATACTCCTATTGATGCAGCCGAGAATTTCACACGGGAAGTACATGAAAAAGTACAAAATAAGGGCGTCATCCCACTGATTTCAATAAAAGAGATTTAAGATGATAATGTGAAACTTATAATGATGTGAAAATGATGTAAAAAGGCCACCTGGAAGCAGTAACATAATTTTACACAAGGCACTGGTTTGGTTTTGTTTTGAAAAGAAACTGAGCAATGCAAGAGGGCCCACCCAGATGGATTAAAACAACCCAGAAAGTCATAGGTTTTGTTCCTGTTCTTTCCTGTTTTATTTATGGCACATGCCCAGGCTATTTGAAGGAACACAGCTTCTCATGTGCGCCTGCAGAGCAGGCACTTCTCTGTGTCCCACTGCCTTCACAGACATGGCTGGTGGGAATTCAGGAGAAAGCCATCTCTGCTCTCACATTTTGGAACTCCCTTCTTAGGGAAACTAGGAAGGCTCCTTGTTTTCCTTTTAGGGGCAAGTTAAGACCTTTCTTTTCCAGAAGAAATTAATTTTTAACAAAGGCCTTTTATGACGCTGCACAATTTTTAATCTTTGTTTTAACAGAAAATTTTAAAATGGTTTTAATTTTGTTATTGTTTCATATTTTTTAAATCTTTTTCTAAAATGTTTTTAGCTATCTGTGTTTTTGTTGTAATTTTCTGCCTCTTTGTAAGCCACTTTAAATCCAGTTTGGGAGAAAGGCAAGATTTAAATAAAGTGATGGATGGATGGAGAGCCATACGAATTTTGTTTATCCTGGGTAATTCCTGTCAGTTCCAATATGATCAGAGACTTTTCTATCCAGCTCCTCCAGTGAGTTTATTTCAACCCAGTATTTTCAGGCAACACGGTATAATGGTTTGAGCATTGGACTGTGATGCTGGAAACCAGGGTTTGATTCCCGGTTTGGCCATGTAAACCTACTAGGTGACACACTGTTATGCTCTCAGCCCCAGAAAACCTTGTGATAGGTTTGCCTTAGAGTTGGCATAAGTCAGAAATGATTTGAAGGCAAACAACAACAACAACAAAATTCTGGAATAAAATGGATCAGTCTACTGGCTACTCATTTTGGCTGTGGGCAAGCAAAAAGAACTCTTTTCCTTGTCAGTTCATAAGATGTTATATCTCAGTATGTGTCATTATTGGAATCTGTTTCAAAAATAAATTGTTACGAAAAACATAGAAAAAGCTGTAGGGGAAAAAACTTTTCTTGCTGCAAATTCAGTTTAAGAAATTCCCTTCGGAAGGAGCATGACAGTTTCAGTCAGGAGAGATCTAGGCAAGGAAGTTCCCAGAGGTGGGATGTTTTCCTCCTTGATGAGGTCATATGCCTGGACTTGGCTGGTTTACAGTAACATAAAGTTCTGCCACTCTGTTTTCTCTTGCTGTGAACACACTTCAACAATCTACATCCCTCCTCTCCTTTCTTTCCTGTCTTTGCGGAGTGCCATTCCACACAGGTGTTCTTACAAAGTTAAAATGGTTCCAAAAATGCATCACCCAGAGGCATAAAAATACGGATTTTTCTGTGACATCAGTTAGATCAATTAGTCTTTTATATTGTGAGCTAGTTTGTCAAGAAAAAGACTCAAGAAAGAACATAAGTACAGCCTGCTCCACCTGCCAAGTCAAAACTACATGCAGATTGTACACACTACAGCCTGAATAAACATCTGTTTGTCACAGCAGGAAAATTCAAAAACTTCATCTGCAGAAAAATAAGCACACATCCACATGGTCAGAGAAGCATGTTCACTCTCTCTCTTCACACACACACACACACACATGGCACACACAGAGTGTAGTACTGTCTGCTTCTTGGTGGATCACCAAGAGTTAGAGAGGATCAGTTCATAAGGATCTTAAAACTGTCATGAAATTATTATTTGTTTAAAGAGTACCACAAGGTCCCTTACTCAAAATAATTTTGTTCTTAAGCAGACTGATAACAGGATTTATCTCTGAAACAGAGAATGTTTTGAGTTCAGACTCAAGGACCCACTGGAAATTTTGGCTTTTACAGAACAGTGTTGTACCTCATCCTAAACTGCTTTTGAAATGCACTTGCATTTTAGAAATGGCTTGCTTTGTAACCAATGGGTTACAATTTGGAAAAATCAGAAAACAGGAAACTCCTGAAAAGAGGAGGGATTTGTCGTGTTGTAAGATCAGCAAACATATGGGTTTAACATCTGATAAAAGGAAATTGAGTGACTGGTCATAGAGATGGGGAAGGGGAAAGATACTTGTATGTAGTGGCACCCATATGGGTAGTAGCAAAGAGGTAGAGAGAAATGGCTGGAAGGAGGTGCAGTATAAGGCTTCTTTCCAGACTAATCACTGATGTTCTGATTTAATGAAAACTGGATCAAGGGCAAATATCTCCTGCTGGACTTGGAAGCACACAATGCTGTAGTAGAACAGGGCTAATGTGGCTGAAGCTCCATAACTTTTTGATTTGCTTGGACAATGAGACCATTAGCCACTTTTCTCCAGTTACCTTGTGCCCTCTAAGCTTAATTTGCAATCTTTACAGCAGCTGGATGGACACTGGATTTTCCTTGCTACAAAATACTTTTGTGAGCCAATCTTTGTTCTAATGCTAAATATTTGGCATGTTATGAGTTGATCTCGAATGGGCAATTAAGACCCATCAGATATACAAAACAGCCACTCCAGGTGAAGATGAGAACTGCTAGAATTTTGTTGATGTTGACATAGCTGTCTGCACTCTTAGACTCTCCATAGGGGTTGAATTTTACTGCATGCAGAGTTTCTTTCACAGTCATCACTTTTTTCATGGAAAGCCTTGACTGCCTTTTTTTTATCCTCTTGAAAAATTAGGCAAAAGAAAAGAATAGATCTGTGCTTCTGGGTAGACATCCTTAAAGTTTGACTGACACACAGATATAAGCAGATACCTGCATAGCCTTATCTGCAGACTGGAACAATATAGCTTATGTATTTTTACTGAAGCAAAGTATTTGGAGAGGGAAGAGTGGAAAAGTCAGGAAGTAGAACTCTAAACATTGACAGATGCAAGGATGTGCCTGCTGACTGCACCACTTCCTGGTGTTGTCAGTTGTAAGTCAAAAGACTTTTTGGCTTGGATAGATCAAACTATTTGAATTATGTATTAGGGAAAGGCACTGAAAGTGATCGTAAAGAAAATTTTACATAAAATGTATATCTGTACTGCCCACAGCCAGGGATAGAGAGTGTCCCCTTCTTTAGTTTCTTCTGAGACTCAAAGTAGTAACACAGAAAAACCAATGAGTTTTCATTCATACAAACTGTACATTAAGTTCTGCATAGACAGTAATAGAAAGGGAGGTTGATGAGAGGAAGGAGAGTTAATTCCAATGGTAGAAACTGTGGCAACTCTTTTCAGAATTCCTTGACAGTGCTGACACCTACTGTCCTTCTTGTGCTATTACATGAGGCAAAAAGCCACAATGAAAGATTAGAACAGAAAGAAAAGTAGGTAGTTAATGTTCCTTTTATGGAACTGAGTATGAATTTCACCCTTTTAGATATACACAGGTCTCCAACATGAATACTATATTTGCTAACCACAATAAAGACCATTTTAAATGTTTTTAACTCTACAGATTGTATACTTTTTTTAAAAAAAAAGAAAATAACATACTGATGTTTTTGCACAGTTCTTAATCTCTTCTGGCTTTAATAGTTTGTAAGCCAGTTTGAGTCCCATCATTGGAGAAAACATGATACATAAATTAATAAAACCATAATCATTCATCATCCTCACCACCAGCACCACCACCAGCACCACCACTCCTGCAGGGTGGCCACATTTTGGCTGCTGCTATTTTTAAAATATTAATCTATTCAAATATTTGCAAATATAAAATTTACAAGACATAAATCCAACCTTTAAAAGATGGACAACATATAAGAAGAAAAACAGAATGAAACGAAATATTTTAAAAATTAGTCAAGAATGCAACCCCACCCCCCCAAAAAAAAAATTTTTCAAGGAAAAAAAATCCCTCCAGTGTTTTGCTTTTTAAATAAGGGACCAAATGGATTTCTACTTCAAATTATAACTAAATCCTACACTCAGCTATGTGCATTCAATTCCACTACAACCTGTTGAATTTATGATCATGATACGAATTTTCATTTCACAGTGACACAGACTTGTGAAACAAGTGATACTTCATTCTTTCTTAAAGTACTGCTCTTATTTTTAATTTTGGTTTTTTAAAAATTATAGCACAGACTTACAGACTGTTTTAAGTTCTCTTAGAGACTGTGGGCCCCATCGTTCATAAAAACATATATTAATTTTTTTTTTAAAAGCCCACATATCTGAACCATGTGTCCACAAGGCATAATGATTCCAGTTTAAGATCCACCGAAGCCACTACTACTAAGACAGTAAAGTGTGGTACTTACCAATCTGTGTGGGGATCATCAATTACCAAGAGGATCTGGGGTTTCTGTTGGACTACAGGGGCAGGGCTTGCAGAGTGCTCCATCAGTCCTGCAGCTGCCTGTGTGGTCTGCTTCATGGCACTGGAGAGGGAACTAAAGATGCTGGTACCAGAAGAAAGAGGAGTAGGTTGCTGCAGAGGCTGCTGCCTCCTCTCTGTTGCTGGGGAAACAGGGTTGCTGGTAGAATTATCTGGACGTTGAAGGTCCATCATATAACCATTTGGCAAGTTGGCCACAAAACTACTGTCTGAGAGGCGCCTTCGCAGGAAATTCATTGTGATCGCTTCTCAGAAGTACAACAATATGACACAGTGTTGAGAAGCTAAAGAGCCAATTGGGGCTATTGCTGGTTAATTGGAAGAAATCTTCTGTTCACCTTCAATTGTATAGTGAGAAGGACACTTGATTTCTTTAGGTATTCTTGCCTGGGAAATACAGAAAGAGACAACACATTAGAATGAGTCACTTTGAAGAACATCTCAAGAACTAGGATAGCTATTAGTCATTTCATTGTATAAGGAAATAAACAAAACATGAAAAAGTGACTCACTTAAAACCAATAACCTCAAGTGATACCTTGGGAAGGTGTTAGTCATTCTGAACTTCACTGGTTTCCTTCAGATGGGTAGAAATTCATTGGTCTCTACATGTTGTAGAGCCAGCGTGGATGATATTGGGAATATCGTAATTTCTTAGCCTTAGAGGAAGGCAGAGGCAAAGGCCCTCTGAACAAATCTTGTCAAAGAAAACCCCATGACAGGATTAGAGCTGCCTTAAATTGGAAATGACTTGAAGGCATGCACCAACACAAATGTTGTTGGGCTTCAACTTCCATCAGTCCATTTAGTGGTGGCCAATAGTCAAGTACGATGGGAGCAAAAACATCTGGAGGGCCACACTTTCCCAACCCCTGCTTAAGAATGAGCTGGTTGGTCACAAAGGTGGAAGCAAAACAATCAGTATTCCTATTTCTGCAACAATGCAGCAGTTAACTGTAGTTTTAATTTTTGTGCACTTACAGAAATGTACAAAAATTGCTCTTAGCTTCAAGATGGATATAAAAGTTCTTGTTTTCATTTTTTCCTCAGTACACAGGTTTGAATTAGGTTATGATTTACAACCTTATGAGCAACCAGAGCCTTCCAGATTTTGATGGACTGCAACTCCCATAATCCCACACCACTGGCCAGAGCCTCATCCCTTTCCAGAGTCAACAATATATTGTAGCACCCATTTTACTCTTCAGAAAGAGACAATAGATTGTACAAATGTGGCGTGAGGGCAAAAAACTTGCCAGTTCACCAAACCCAATGTACATCACCATACACATATGGTAGCCAATCATGAAGGGATCTCCTGCTTTTGTTGCCTGCATAAAGCTGTTAAAACAGAGTCATTGTCAAGCAAGTACCTAAAAAGCTATCCTGGTGGGTTACAGGCATACAGTATCTTCAGAAGTGACTGAAGTACCTTCTTCTAGTATTCACTAATCCTATCTTGCTCCACATCCATCCCAAGAAAGCAGTGAGATTTTATTGCACTTGTGATACTGTCTTTACTTATCCACTCTATACCTGGAACAGTAGGTAGTATCTTCTGCTTTCTTTGAGTAGTATGTTGTCCTTTAGAGGCTGATGAACCTGTGGTCCTCTAGATGCTAATGAACTATTACACATGTTATCTCTCAGCACTAGCTGTTCTGACAGGGGCTCCAGCATCATCAGGAGGGCCACAAGTTCCCCAGTTTTGGTTTGGAGAAATGCAATTCACCTGTAGAACGAGCCCTCTGCTACTGTTATAGATACAAAGGTATCTGATACAAAGATATTTGAAGATGAGAAGAGACTTGGCTCAGAACTAGATGAGAAACTTCTGTGACCAATCAAAATACAATCATGGGCTGACTCTCACTTCCTAAATAACATCATTTGTTTCCATGCAACCACATGCTGCACCTAGCCCAAGCAATATTTCGGGTACACTACAGGTCTAGTGTGGTATAGTCAGCATCTGTGTAGCTGTGCACACACCTCCCCCCGCATTACCCTCTCTTCAACAGATCTGTAACTACTCAACTGCTCAGTTCAACTGCCCTGAGACATCTTGGTGAGTTAGGATTTAAATTGTTAGGACCACACCTCTCTCTGCATTCTGAACTCCTAATAACTATCAGCCTTCACCCCCAGCAGATACTATTCGCATTTAAATCCTGTACCCTTAAATACAAACCACTATCTGATATTCTGTCCAACTTGGTCCACAGGCAGATTTCATATCTCTTTTTAAAACTGAAGTTCAAGGCTGGTTACACAGCAACAGAAAATCATAGAAGCTTAGACTTGGCTGGGACCACAAGATTAATCTAGTCCAACCCCCTGCCATGCAGGAATATATAAATAAAAAAATATCCTGAAAAATGCTCATCAATTTCTTTAAAGACCTCCAAAAAAGGCTTCCATGCATGCTTATAGGAGCAGGTATATAAGACTGTTTCCAAGTGTGTACCTTTTGGTCCATTATGTTTCTACATCTAGATAGCTTATTGTTCAGTCTGGAGATGTTTCAGGAGAATCAAAAGCCAGATGATTTATACAAGTGTTGGTGGCATCCTTTAAACTGGAAAGGATTGTCAGTGTTGAAATTGGTACATCATGACCCTTTGTTTGAAAAAGAAACCGTCTTGATATTAAAACTTTGATTTATAATTTTGTATCTGACAATTGTTATTCTTTCTGGTAATAGGAACAATTGCAGAGCTTCACTCCTGATGACAGCAGCTATATCACATAACTCAATGAGTTACAGAGGGCTTTTGTGATGCCTGCTTATCAGGGAAGCCAGAGGCAGCTCAGCAAGAGTCTGTGATGATGGGGAAATAAATCCAACGCTAATCCTTCAAAATTACAGAAGCCATCCCCTTCTTCAAAGTCTGCCTAAGTGACACATTACTTATTCCTCATTCCCCTATAGTAAAGGCCTTTCAAATGAAAGCCTGCCTTTGCACATTTTTGATGCAAACGCCTCTGCCATCATTAAGATTAAGTTCCTACATATATGCTAAAGGCATCTCCTTTATATCAAAGATTCAAATGAAGGTGGGTGACATTATGCAAACTGGAAAAAGTGCAGAAAATAAGAACTCTGTAGATTTAATAAATAAATCTATGAAAAGGGTCTTGCATTATTTTTTTTTTAAATCATATTTTTGTTGCTTTTCCCATTCCCATCTTCTCTTCTTTACTCCAGTTCTTGGGTTTGCAGGTACATGATGTCATGTGTATTAGTAAAAGACCAGTCTGCTGCAAAACCCAGTTTCACAGTGATAGGAGTCTATGTCATATCATGATTGGCATTAATAGTGCAGGACCTTCCTCTGCAGAGAGAGGTTTAGCTTTGAAGTTCACCGATCTGAATAAAATCAAGAAGCTGAATGCATTTAATGTGCAAGGCCTGGCCAGATGCATTAAGGATCAGCTCAGATACAAAATGCCTATGGGAACTGTTGGCAAGCAACTTGCTGGTTCTCTCATAAGAAACAGCAGAGCCTTCGCAGGCTTAGGTTGCTGCCCTGCTCTGATGGATACAACTCCGAATTCCTCCTACATCATCTCAAGGCTCTCTACATTGTGTTGTCATAGCTGTCACAACAGATTCATGTTTTTTAAAGACAAGGTTAAGGTCAGCTGTTTTCTTGCTATTGAGCTAAAATAGATGCCCCACAAAAAAATACTTCAGACTTTTATCCTACCAATACAGCAAGATGAGAGAGATGTGTTTAATTAATAAAAACTATTGTGTTTTAAAGTGTGCCTGGATATTTCTGCCATGTAAACACCCCTAAGAATAATCAGATGAATACATTTGAAGAATGGGTAATTCATAGTGAGAATGCATTGAACTATCTATGAAACTGCATTATAGTAGGAATTTTTTTGTGAGCTCAAGGCTCATGGCTCTCTTATTCCTCACTTTGTCCAGTCCTATGTGTCAGGGTATGAGAGTGTGAAAGACTTAAGGTCATCCAGTGAGTTTCGTGGTTCAGTGGAGATTAGAACCTGGATCTCCAAAGGCCTCTCACACAGCACTGGATCTACTTAAGTATTTTATTATATTACATCTTCTACTTGATAAATAATGGTATGATTCACATATGCACCCATGAAAATAAGTTTGGAATTAGGCTGGCAGAATCAGAGTTCTGTCCGATTGATGCATCTAGGAGTACCTGCTGCTATTATTGTTATTGCTATTGTTGTTGTTAATACCACCTTTATTTATAGCTCTGCTGGGACTCATATACAATTAAAACTACAATACAGGTAAAATGTACACAAATTCAGCATTGAAATGAAACCAAACTACCAACAACCTTTAAAAATAGTTTAAAACATACAGTAAAAATATGATTAAAAGCAGTTAAAAATACAGTTAAAACAATAAAAACAATACAGTACTCTCTTAAAAGCTCTGTCACATTCACCTTTCAAAAGCCTGTCAGAATAATAATTAAAAAAGAAGTCTTTGCCTGCTGATAGAAGGACTTCAAAGAGGGGACAATTTTAGCCTCCCTAGGTAGTTTGAGTTCCATAACCTGGGGGCTGCCACCAAGGTGGTTTTATCTTGCAATCCTTTTGCATCATTTTATCTTGTAGTAGGAGTGAGAGAAGAGCCTCTTCTTAGGATCTCAGGGCTAGGCAGGCTCATATGTGGAGATAAGATTTGTCACTCTGGATGCAACCTGTATATCGTTTTTAAGGTCATAACCACCACTCTAAATTGTCCTGGAAGCAGACTGGCAACCTGTAGAGCTGTTCTAACAACAGAGCTGTACAGTTCCTGTAACCAGTTCCAATTAACACTCTGGCTGCACCACTATGCACCAACTGAAATTTCTAAACAGCCTTCAATGGTAGCCTTCCAGTGAGTGTGTTACAATAATCCAAACAGGATACAACTAGGTCACATGTCACCACAAGCAGATCACGTGTTTCCAGGAAAAGGTGCAGTTGGCACATCAGCTTTAAGTGTGCAAAAGCACTCCTGGCCACCACAGAAATATGGGCCTCTAGGTTCAAGGCTGAGTCTGGAAGTACACTGAAACTATGAATTTGTGTTTTCAGGGGGAGTGTTCAATCTCTGTTCTCTAATCTGTCTTTCCATTAAGCAGAAGCACCTCCATCTTGTCTTGAAGAAGCTTCAGTTTGTTCACCAGCATCTGAAATATCACTAAGGCTCAGCACTGGTTTACAACTGAAACAGCTTCCTTGGAGTTTGATAGAAAAGAGAAATACAGTTGAATAATCAGCATACTGGTGGTGTCAAACCTCAGACATTCATACAGTCTCTTCCTGCAATATAACATAGATGTTCAATATCATGAATTCAAAACACAACCTTGAAGGACTCCATGGTCTAGCAGTCAAGAAGTCAAGCAGGAATCCCCCCAGCATCATCTTCTGGGCTTACCCCTCCAGGAAGGAAAGGAGGCATTGTGCTTCCTACATTCTATGATATCAAAAGCTGCTGAGAGATCCAGCACAACCAAGAAGGATGTTGTTTCCTCCATTACCCCACATGTTCTGGATCTAACTGAGAGAAGATACCTGTTTATTTGTGGTGTCTGAGCACAATCTACTCTGTAGCTTTCAGAGAGTCATTTGCAGCTAAAGGAACTGATATCATTAATAAAAAAGTATTTGTTGGATTTGGGTGCTGGCAAAAAAAAAAAAAACCCTGCTAGATCCATATTGATTTTACATGTTGAACTGCTTAATTTGGTTTTAGTGATGTTGCCAGCAGTCTTGAATTCTATTTCTTTTTAATGGAAAAGCGGGATAGACATGTAGTAAATAAAACTATTAATAAACAATAATAAGGAATGGTTACATAGTTTTTGAGGAGAAAAAGAAAGAGGCAGACATTATCTCTTTAGATCTGTTACTACGGTTCAGGCCTACCTGGTGACAGCACCAGATATCTCTTTTGATATCAAATTCATTCGGTCTTCCTCTGCCACCCCGCTTCACGTATTTGCGAGGCCTCCGGACAAGCACATACACAGGTGCAGCCGGTAAGTGTTGGAGTTTCCATTCTCCACCTAGGCAGGCAGAACAAAGCCACTCTGTTGCCTCAGAGACCTCTCATACAGACACTTCTTCGTTAAGCATGACTCTAAACAAAGACGCCCGGCCTCGAGCCGAAAGTCTGACAATGCCAAGCTATTTGCATACTGACTATACTATTGTTAAACCTGCGCTAAGCCCATCATGTTAAACTTGACCTTTGCCAAAGCTTTGTCCTGCTTCAAACTCGCATTGTTCTCACCAAGTATGGCATGGCCTGTAGGCACAATTCACCCTATAAAAACTCCCCGATTCCGAGACCACCAAGATCACTCCTGAGTTCCATCCAGGCTTGCTGCCGTTTTGTCCAGAGAGCTCCCCTTGGCCTCCACGCTGAGTTTCTTCCTGACCAACTTCAGTTTCTCCAGGACTATGAGAAAAGGTGTCATATCCCCCATTTCCCCAGAAAACTCTTATTTCTAATTTCAAAGTTAGCTGTGCATTTGTGGTGTCTTTAATGTTTGTTTGTCCTGTTTAATAAAACATCATTTTTGCTATTTTAAAAACTGTCTGACTGCTTGACTGACCTGACCCCGTAGACATTGGGTTACAAGATCCCTGCTAAGTTACCCTGCCTCTCGTTAGCTTAAGACAGTGCTCCAGTTAATTCCCCCAACTTGTGTTTGTGTTTGGTTATGTGGGCGCCCCTCCCGGGACCCCCAGAGAACAGAGTAACAAACCAAATTATAAAATAGCAAAGTAACTGCAGCAATAAAGAAAATATTAGCAAGAAAATACATCTTCCTAACTGTATAAATGATGGGGATGTCAACACTAGGTTTTCAGTTCTTTAAAAAATGGCTATCGCAACAGAAGTAAAATGGCAGTCTGCAAATCTAGAAGCAAAGGGAATTGTACAGTATTAAAAGGAGGAGCCACGTACTTATCTCACTTGCACTATCAAAACCTAGTAATAACAGAAGTTTTCTCATTATGTTGGACACTAGGGAGTACCGATTTGGAAATACTATGATTTATGCAAGGAATTCATGGGACATATCCTCTTGCAGTCTCTACAGTGCCATGTACATTGATGATGCTATACATGAAAAGGACAGATAGTTACAAGTTCGGTGAAATGTGGGCATGTGGCAAGGAAAGACTGAAGGGAAGAAAGGAAAGCAGAGATAGGATAGCCAATAACAGAGAGAGGGGGGAAAGAGGGAAGTTGGAAGTAATAGGGAAAGAATATGAGCAACTTCAATTTCATATATTTATTTTGGTTGAACAAAGAATTTTATGGCCTGAGCCAACATATCCATTTCCCTTCACTAGCTAGGAAAGAACAGTTAATGGGGTTGGGCTAAGGAGGCCAAGGGCTAGAACTGGCTCAAATACTGTTGGTTGTATTAACCTGCCTTTAGCATTCAGATGAATAAACATACCTAAAATCTTTTGATATTTCTATCTTCTATGAATTTGTGCAACAGGGAGATGTGTTTCAAATTTCTTGGTAAAACCATGGCTTAGTGAAATCAGCATACACATACACATACACAAAGTTGTGGGTTGGCAGCCTTAAGACTCATTTCAGTAAGTCAAGAAGGCATTTTGCTTTTTTATTATCAGCTATTGGACTTAATAAGGTGGAGGAATATGACAGCAGGTTGAAGAGGTTGGACAAAGAGCTCAGTCAAAATATTTACAGACTTGGCATGAAGTAGCAATACAGGAACCCTCTTCCTAATACAATCCTTTCTTTGTTTTGAAGTGGGGAAAAATGAGTATTACTTAACGTCCCACAGTATTTTGTTCTAAGTGCCCTTCAAGCTATTCATGTTTCTAGCTGCCTGATTTGCATTTATGAACAGAAACAGCAATATGGCACGAATGTATATGAGCTATAAGTGACAAATATCCTTGGGTCATTCTTCCTTGTTCCTCAGATCTCATATCTATTCCTATGCAAACCAGTGCAGATGTGAGCCTAACTCATTTACTCACACATGTTGTGAGACCCATAAATTTATCCATAGCATTGGCTCTCACTGTCCTTGGGGTATCAATGTTCCTGGTTAATACTGAACCAGTTTCTCCTCCCTGGTTGTCAGTTGTCACATCTTTTTGGCGCCTCCCGCCTGCCTGCACAGAAGAAATGCCTGCCAAAGCTAAAGACTTCTGGGACTTGTAGTTCTCGTGGAAAAACCAGACAGTGCAGGGCCAGGCAGTCAAAGAGATTCTCCTGCCTAAGGCAAAAAAGAAAATGGCACCCTTCACTCACCAAAGTCAAACTATACAATACCTACGGCCAGCCAGGTTCTTTTAGCAGATGAAGCAGAAAATGACACAACTACCACTTCTCTTCCTGGCAGCAAAAGTACAATAATTACAAATTAAATAACTTATAATTTAATGAACCTTTCATAACACACACACACACACACACAAATCTTCTGCCTGAGGCGGCTGTGACACACGGCCTCTGAACACGCTATATATGAAGACAGATGTTTCTCTACCTCTCAAACTTTAAGTAGGGTTTCCTGTACTAGTTAGTAGCACCCTCAGCGTGATCTGATACTGCTTCTAATTAGCCTCAGAAATGTTCAAAAGCTATATAAAGATACACAGATTTATAGATATATTTCTTATACAGATATAGAGAGATGTCTGAGAAGTAACCCTGTGTACAACCTACAATTTAGTTAGCTTCATGTTTCCCTCACAGCAATGTTTTTTTTTACCTCATGGAAATGAGCCCCTCAGACATGGGTTCACTTCAGTAAAACCAATTTAGCCATACCTTTATCCCACACAATGGTTCCACCCTATGTGGACAGCCTTTCAACTGAGACAGATCTAAAGTAAGGAGGGAGGGAGAGGCAAAAGTGAAAATAAATCGGTCAGTTGTAAACTTTAGTAGAGGAATAGTCTCCCACTTGCAGAGCTTCCAAGCTCTAGGGAGCATTAAGACAATAAAGGAACTCTAATACGTAACACAAAACGAAGCCTGCAAGGATGAGGGAAACATCTTTGTTACTGAAAGGGCTGGCTAAATTACGAACACTGCTGAGGGTAAATTTGGCTACTTTTTATGGTAAATACTTGGCAATTCCTTTGAATCATATAGAGAAGACCCTTCCATTTGGAGAAATGTCACACAAAGATCTGAACTTTTTCTTTAATATGTCATGTGCTGACTATATTGGGCTTTTTCAGCCATCTGTGTACTGTATATTCTAAAAGAGGATTTAAAAAAAAAGTTTTGTGACTAGAAAGCAGAGTGTTCCTTCTAACAAATTAAACATGACTTTGGCCATTTCTGCATGCGGCGAGGGAATCACTCCCTGCCGCTACTCACCAGATCTTCTTTGGGTCTGATCCGGTCCGGGGCAAGGAGGAGCAGTGCGTGATCACAGATCCGCACTGCTCTGGTGTCCAAAATGGCGGCTTCCGGTTGGTTGTGGGTCACGACCAACTGCTGAAGTTCACCAGCCTAAAGCCTGCCCTCTGCAGATCACAGGCTCGCATTGGTGCGAGCCTGCAAATCTGCATTGGACAGCAGGCATGCAATGGCGCGCACTGGCATTTTGAAAAACCTGAAAAATCAGGTTTTTCAGAAACACACTGGAGGACCACTTGGGGTTGCTCTGGAGCGGACTGAGGTGTGGATCTACGCTAAGTAGTCCGGACCAAGTCTGCTCCAAGGTGCAAACGTCCTCCATGGAGAACGCACTGCACCGTTTTTTTTTAACCCGTGCGGAAATGGCCTTTGTCTCCAGACTTGCTTTATGATTACCAGAAATGAAATTTTCAAAGCTGTGCTATTTAGTCCTATCTCCTTTCTGTTTGGATTTATTATCCCATTTTCCAAAGAAAAGCAAGGCCTGTTCAATAACCAGCAGCCCTTCTTGAAATGATTCTGTTTTGACTTTGCAGTTGCAGTTTTAATTATTTGTCTATTATTTATCATTTAATTTATATTGTGCCTTTCTTGCAACATAGGTGGCTCACAGTATGGATTAAAAGAAAGTACATCCAAAAGGAATGACGATTTTAAAAGTTCAATATAATTAAATAAACTGTCTGATTAAAATCCCACTAATTTAATACATTCTAAAAGCATTTTGAAATATAATAATAAGAAAAGTACTGCCCAATGGAGTAAATTAAAGGGCAGGAAGGAGAGTGCAAGAGATAAGGAATTATTCTGTGGAGAAAAGCACATGTGTTTTTAGAGCAAATTAAAATTCATTTAATTATTCTTTCTAGAAAATGGGTATTCTGCAAAGAAAACACTGTTTCCTGTGCAGGAAGTTTTTTTTTCTCCAAAGAAAGTGGGGTCTTCAAACAAACAAACAAATAAAATATCCATGTATTTTCCTCTAAGGAAGAATTCCTCTGCAACACTTTACTAGATTTTAATATGGGGGAAACATGCCAGAGAAATATTCATTTTCTCCTGCATTGGGGAAAAACTACCAGAATTATTTGTCCACACTTGCAAGAATGAAATAAAGTTTACATCACTAGGACATATTAATGCAATGGGCCATACTTAGTTGCCCGGCATGACATGCACAGCAGTGCAAACATATCCTGTTTGCCATTTCCACTATATATGCATTTAACACAGCAGTCTCAAATGTCTTACAATACTGCAGTTTTTGTTGATATTGTTTGTTTAATTCATGTCCCACTCTTATCCCATTATGGGACCCAAGGCAGCTTATAACCTAGGCAGTTGAAACAATATATATTCAAAAGTTAAAAAAAAAACCCAAAACAAAATAAGCAATATTGTACACAAGACTAATTTAAAATAGTTTAAAAAGCATTTAGAACATAGTAATGAAGATAAAAGTACAGCTCTCCTCCCCATTAAAGGAACCTTCTATGACAATTGGTTCATTGCCAAATGCCTGTTTGAACAAACGTGCCTTTGCCTCCTGGCAAAAAGACAGCAGTTACTGTTGTTAACTATTTTTATTATAATTCTTGATGGTTGTGCCAGTTCTTCATAAGCTAGCAACATGAAGGCTTCCTTGGCAATAATTATTTTCCAGTTGGGGGCCAGATATGGATATGGATATGTACATGTATATATGTATGTGTATGTATGTGTGTATATATATATATATATATGTAGTTATGTGAGACAATTAAGAAGGACTGATGTTCTTGTGAGCTCTGTGAGGGTTAAACTTTGTATTTGCAAGAGTTAACTTATTAATGTTTCATGTGTGAGGAGAGAATGTCAAGTTGCATCTGCCTTCATCAGAGCAATCAAAGATATTTTGAAATTGAGAGTCATTTAGCATTAGGAAGAAGATAATGATCACACCAATTTGTAAAGCAGATTAAAATGTTTGTACAACAGTGACAGGAAAAATGCTCAATTCTGCAATCTTGAGACTTTCAGAAAAAAAGAAGCCATTTGTTAAGTGCAAAGCTATTGAATATGACTCATTTACATGCTCAGAACTCAGTCCAATTTCCATGTTCATGTGCTAGTTTATTACATGGAAATATATTGGTGTAATTTCTGTGTGAGAGCCAGAGTGGTGTAGTGGTTTGAGCACTGTACTATGACCCGGGAGACCAGGCAGTGGCGGAGCTTGGGGGTGGGAAGGGGTGGGGCCACAGTGGGGGAGGGGGGTGGGAAGGGGTGGGGCCACAGTGCATGGAGGCGTGACCGTGTGTGTGGAGGTGTGGCCATGGTGTGCAGGGCATGGCTTTGATCCAGAATGCCCCCAAAACATTGCCACCTGGGGCGAACTGCCCCCATTCGCCCCCTCATCCTTACATGACTGAGATCAGGGTTTGATTCCCCATGCTCAGCCATGGAAACCCATTGGGTGACCTCAGGTGTGTTGCACACTCTTAACCTCCAGAAAACCCTGTGATAGGTTCACCTTAAGGTCACCTCAAAAGGTCACAAAAATGACTTGAAGACACACAGTAACAACAATAATTTCTGTGAAGGTTCAGGAACGGACATAACTGAGCAATCTGCTAACCATATGCTACAATAACCTGCATGAATTCACAATTTTGCATGGCATTATTATATTTTATGCCGATAGTATAGTTTTGCCTCCTTCTTTTGTTTTTGTACTGGCAAACAGGGAGAAAGATGGTTAAGGTGTTATGGTATGAATTAACAGATTAAGATATGTGCATAGGCTGACAAATGCAAATTTCCTTACTCCTTCCTGGGAACTACCTCTATCCTCCTTCTGAATGCCGTACAGAGACATTAGGAATCCTGGGGAATGTGGTAAGGTATAGGCTAAGGAAGAGCAGTGATTGCCCATCAGCCCCACATTAGATGGAGATGCTTTCTGTGAGCAGCATTCATCTCACAAAAAATACTGCCACTTGATTTTCAGCCCTTTTCCCCCTGCACTATAGGGGGATGTCCTCCCTTACCATGGGGAGGAGTTGATAAGTTCTTTCAAGTTGTTTCCAACTTATGGCAAACCTAAAGCAACTCTTTCACATGGTTTTCTTGGCAAATTTGTTCAGAAAGGATTTGCCATTGCCTTCCTCTAAAACCAAGAGAGTTGATCACACAATGGGTTTCTGTGGCCACACGAGATTTGAAAAGGGGAAAAACTAGAAGCACTCCCCCTCAGAACTAAGGAAACTACTATCTAGTAGTTGTAGTTTCCTGAGTGGGATTTGAACTCTGGTTTCCCAGAGTCCTTGTCCAACACCAAAACCCCTGGACCACACTGGGTCTTATGGAGAAGAAGGGGTAGGTAAGGGAATCTGCTTCTACAGTGCGGCTGAATATACATAAGTTTGGATCAAATTCACCACAATTAAACTAATTCTCATGAATAATAATTATTCAATGTGTCAGTATAAGCCAACTACAGCAAGATAGTTCAGCACACCCACAGTTACAAGCATAGTCAATATTACTGCCGGTTAGAACTAAACATCATGTAAATTGATATCATGACATAAATTCAGTACCTTCTGGGACATCAGAACTTCTAACACATATTTATTACTATTTAATCAGTGCCTGTCAGCTGGGTACCATTCAGAAGACAGAAGAACCACACTTCAGAGACAGAACACATGTTGTGCATCCAGTATATCCAAGGTTGAATTCCTGGCATCTCTAGTTCACAAGATCAATAACACATCATGGTAAAAGCTTCAGAGCTGCTGCTAGTGGAGATACACAATACTGGACTAGATAAACAGTTTGACCTTTGATCAGGCTTGAAAAGTTTGCTTTTGTGGAGTACAATTCCCAGAACAACCCAGTGGCCATACTATCTGAGGCATCCTGGGAGCTCTAGTCAGAAAAGTAAGTTTCTGATTCAGTCCTTCATGTTAAGTGGTTCTCTATGTTCACACTTATATAATAGACAAAACAGAGTTGTTGCCATCATATGGTTAGATTGTCCCGTGAACCTTCATTTTTACTAATACACACTCAGCTCCAAACTATAAAGCAGCGGTTGGCAAAGTGTGGTCCTTTTGCCCCAAGGATATTTTTTGTGGCCTTTGACACCTCCAGAACCCAAAGAACAACCTTCTTCTAGCCAAAAAGAAGGCATGAATTGCTTCTGTTAGAAGCCTCCAGGTGCAACAATTTACCTTTTTGATTGATCAGGACTCCCTGCACAGCACAACATCAAAAATACCTATTTTTGAGGACCAGAAGTTTACTTTGTTTTTATTTTATTTTTCTATGGTCCATATGGCCCCCTGAGGATCTCAGAACATAAAAGTGGTCCCTGGCCTAGCTGCAGTTCCAACTCTTGCCCCAGAAAGATGCTTAGCCTTTCTTTTGGCCACTGTGGAACCTTACTCTTACATGCAGCATTATGTCCACTGAGTAATGAATGGGTGGATCTGGCACTGAACTACTCCTTTTTCATCACAAAGTTCTGTCGTAGTTCCTTACTAGCTCTCCCGCACTAGCAGAAATTTATGCATGTTTTTGTACATTTTTTCAAATGTATACCTTCTAATATCTGTGTACCTATTAACTAAAATTTGTATTTGTACATGTTCTTTGACCTATATGCTGTTTTTGTTTGTAAGTTTTACAAATGTGCCTGTGATGCTGAATGCATTTTTTAAAATATAGAATATATTGTAAGCTCTTAAATATATGGATAGCTGACCCTATATTGCATTCCTTCCTCCATGTGGGTCTGAGAAGTGTCAACTACATTAATCTTTTTTTAAAAATGCCTTGATGGAATATATTTCTAATTGCACTCCCAGTTGTGTATTTGGATACTTTGTACGACGTGCATATGTATGTGTGGGAGCCACCCTCTGAATAATAGCCAGCCAGTTCTTAATACTTAAAGTATAAATATGAAAATCTCTTTTTAGTGATCAACTACGGTAAGCAGTTTTCTCTGAGTCACCATTTTTATAGCGGTCTCTTAATAGATGTTTATTACATGTCAAACTAAACATTATGTACAAGTTGAACTGGAGTAGGACTGTAAGGGACAGTAGGCTATCAAATGGTGATCTATAACTCTGCATAGCTAATATATTCCTCCATTAGGAGGTCTCATTATATTCCCTTCCACATCTTTCTAAACCTGACATTTAATTTACTGGCAGTAGCAGGCAGTGTGTTGATTTCCCCTCAGATAGTGTGGAGAAGATGAAGGAAAACTTGGAGATTTTAGAAAACAGAGTCTGACTGTCTACCTCTCAGAGGTAATTTAGCAATGGATTCCTCCACAGTTAGGTGGTTGGACTAGATTACCCTAACTCAATAATTCTATGAGATGGGAAGCAAGGAAAAGTTTCTACTTCCAGTTCTGTTGAATTACTTGATACAGTGACCACAGTTTAGCATGTGGGTCATATGGGTAAGTGCATACCTGGAATCTGTACTGGTGGGGTAAGAATGACAAAATTAGTCAAACTCTTCAATACTGAAGAAGCTTCAATACTGAAGAAGATGAACAGGTGTGCCCAACTTTTCCTGTAATGTTACAGATCCTAAGCACAACTTTTAGGATGTGTGGCACAATCCACTCTTATGAAAGGGTGAACAGGACTGAAAGACAATTTTGCAAGGCATGTCTTAGTAAAGCATAATAAAATATCATAATCCTGCCTATATACTGAGATCTACACAGAAGTCTTTCCTGACTGCTCATAATTCAGATGAATGAAGTCAGCTCGCACAAAGGCAGGACTTCTTGGCAGTGTCATCAGTACTGTGACATTCTCTTTGTATTCCGATGTGTCTAGTCTAGCTCCTTCTGGGCAGTTGTTTAAGGAAGCTGTGAGGACCTTTTCCTTCAAAACGGTCTTCAGTTTAATTTGCAGTTGGCTTATTTGTTAAAGCACCTTCACAAGTAGCCTGTAAGATTGCTACCACAATTGTCTTATTCTGTACTGTATTTGTACTCTTGATTGTATGTTGCTTTGTGAAGGTGTAGCCCTGAGAAGCAGTTAAAAATTCTTAGCAGGCAAGCAAACACATCTCTTTGCAGTAAAAGTTACATAGTTCTGATTGAAATTATATACTTTCTTATACATCATATGAAAACTCACATCTATTGGTATATTTTCTTACACATCACACAGAAATTCTGGACTGGGCCACTGAATATAGCTGCATATTAAAAGAAAAACTACCTGCATGTAATGAAGTGGCACCGCTCTCTTCCTAAATATAATTCTTTGCTAATTCAGCAATGTATTTTTTTTTCTCTCTCTCTTGTTTCCAAGGAGATATTATCTGTCTGTCTGTCTGTCTGTCTGTCTCTAATATCTTCTTGAATTTGCTAAGAAATACATTTAGAAAAAAGACGTGGCATAGAGTCTCCAGATTTTGACACACCACACCACTTGGTACAGTTTAGATGGTTTCCATGATTTTATTACCTTATTCTGTGTCATGTGTGGGATCAGCTCGAAAGCACTGACGTTTTAAGTAAGGCATTAAGCCCCAAAAGCTGTAATAACACATTTTCAGAATAAGAGAAAGATAAGTGAAAGATGTCTCCAGTCTATGAGCACTGAATCCTGTTCAGCTTTATAGCCATTCTTTTTGCAATGGCTCTGGCTTTGATAGTTAAATGTTTCTCACAAATCTATTCCATGATCCAGGTCAAAGTTTATTAGAATGTTCTGGACAGTGTAGAGATTATCCACCCTAGGTTTATAGAAGATGCCTAGGAAAGCTAGGACAATTGGTCTGAGGCACTGAATAGGGAAGGAGTAGTATAGCAAAAAAGCCGCCTCCTCCTCCTTTTTTTTTTTAAATAAATTATTTATATTAAAGTGAAGTGGAGAAGAAAAGGTAGCTGGTGAGCCTATATACTTGCTTCCAAGACCTCTGATACAACTTATAGGAGCTGTCATGGTGCTGGCCTGCTGTCAGGAATATGGCTCTCATACAACTTGGAGCAGCTGCACAAACAGTAGCCACGAAACCAAAAGTAGGTTCAACACCCCAGTGGCAGGAGATCCACTGGCTACCTGTATCTCAGTGGGGGGTGTAATGCATCTGTAGAACATAATCTACAGATCAGATCACAGATAAATTCTACACATCATCCACTTTGCCGCCCAATTCTGGCTTTAACAAGTAGCTGACGGATATAACCACAGAACTGGTTATATGGGCACCTGAGCTGCCAGCTGTTTCTGCCTGTATTCCTGGACCAGCCCTAGATAGTAGGAAGTACTTGGATGCCCATCCCCACAAGCACCCAACCATTAGAGCAGTCCTTTGTACCTCCATACTCCTATGGTTTATTATTTAACTTCAAGGAAGGAAGGCAACATTTAATTAATGAATCATTTCATCAATTAGCAAGAATAGTGACCTCAGATTTCACCAGCAGCAGTAGACTAGCATTAGGATGCCTAGGGAGTGGGAACTGCTGGCATTTTGCCTGCTTCTTAGTCACAATGCTAATATGAAGGAAAGAGCAAACAATGAATTCAGCCAGCCAGGGATAAATGATGTAATGGCTTCCCATTCCCAGTCTGCTGCTGCAGTTGTGTTCCTGAGAACTGACTCTCTAATAAACTCTCTTTAGACGGCTTCAGAAGGGAAAAAACAGTAGTTTACCTTCCCTAATAACAACAGGGCCCATTTTCATTTAATAAATCAACTGATTGCACTTGAAGATTATCTGCACATGAGAATCTGGCTAGGGTGCAGAATTTCCTGTTTAGGAAGCTCATTAATAGAGCTTCTTCTTTTATGGCAATTAAAGCCAGTTAACACCATTTAGCACCACATAAACATGGCACATCTTCTATAATAATAAAAAGAGGATGTCTGTTTGCCATTCTGCCTGTCTGTGACAGTCATAGCTCGAAGACCATGGCATCCAGACTCTTGAAATATGGCATACATACAAATGGAATGCCAGGAGTGTGATCCTGGAGGATTACATCAATGCATTAATTAATATTAATTAATATAGATGTGTCTGTTTGAAGCCTGCAATACTATCTTCAGTCATAAGGCAGATTTCCCTAACAGTTGCATAGATTTGCCATCAATGTAGCTTGCAGCTAGACAGAATATATCAAGGGACAGAATTATAAAGGTGTACAAATCTCCAGCTCTACAATCATGCCCTCTTCAGCAAGGAGTGAGCACCTTTCCCTTAGGAGACTGTAAAGCAGAAGCATTACTAAGGAATTCAGTGGCTGTGGTTTCACTCAGGGTGGACCCGAAGTGACAGCTAAGAGATATTGCTTGATGATTTTACTGTGTCACACTATGAGGTGTCAGAAACTATGGAAGGCTGTGTACTCTCACTAATATACAATATACTGAGAACTATGACAGTGTTATAACTTCTAGTCAAAGCCAACAACAGTTTTTGTTAGGGAAATTGCATGTAATGATCCAAATTGACCAGGGAAATGTCTCTTTTTACAAGACTTGATTGTTAGATGAAGGCTTTTTGATAGACATCCTTTGAACTGCTGGATTGTGAAATCAGTTTGAGATGAACAGATGAATGCTCCTGACTGAACGGAAGGGCAAATGAAGGAATGTGAGTCAACATCTGAGACAAAAGAACCAAAACAAGCAGTTTCTAAGACATGGAAGATTACAGAATGCTGGTTGAAGGCCAAAAGTACTTGGTGCTGAATTGTACTATCCTGTAGTTTAGAAAAGTTTCTTATCTGGGCTACAGCTCCCAGAATCCCTCTGCTGACCTTGGTTGGGAGGATTATGCTGCCTGGGAGATTCTGAGAATCATACGTTTGTTTTTAAAATTTATCTAAATGTATAGATTTGTAGAGCTAATGCTCACTAAGGTTTTCTGCTGCCTGCTTCCATCTATCATCTACCAATATATCTGTAAATAAATAAAGTATTACAAAAAGAGTCAAATGTCTTTTCACAAGAAGCAAAACTTGGCTGAATGAACCCTTGGAACATTTCAGTGCTTTGGATAATTTTTCAGCTTTGTGGGGTGGAGATAGGAGAGAATAATTTTGGTGTATGTGAATGTGAGAAAGAGAAAGCGATTGAGAGAAAGATAAAGGAGCTAACCATTTTTCACTAGGTTTTAAAGGCCCACTTTTGGATGATTGAAAAATGTACGTAATAAAAATCTGTTTGGTATAACTTGTTAGGTTAACGTCTTCTGACATTTACTCAAGCTCCAAAATCCTGGGAAATTTATGATTAGTCTCCATGGCCTTAACAGATGTGCCTTAGATAATATGCATTTAGTATGGCATGTCCCCCATCTGTCTTGATTTGGCAAGGGCAGTTCCAATTAATCCTCTCTCAACTTACCTTTTCAGCTGCTTTTGAAATATCCTAGTTTCTTTCTCTCCCCCTCAATCTGCCTGCTTTGTTTTTAGCTTACTTCAGTTGATGCAAACTGAGTTCAATATGCAAAGGTAGTTTTTACTTACTTCACTCAGCCTCACTAGAAAAGTGGAGGAGTTGGAGTTTTACCCTTCTCAGTAGGCTCAGGCAAAAGCAAACTCCTATAACCTCTGTGTGTTCATCTTCATTAATAACTTCTGACATCTTGACCATACTCTGATCTTGCTTGGCCACACATGGCCCAGTTATCATCTGTAAAATGTTGGAGGGTGTGGTATCTTATGGTGTGTTTAATTCTGGCTTCACCACTGCCTTGGAGTGGATGCTTGTTAGCGAAAAAATGATGGACCTCAGTCACAAGTTTCCCTATTCAATAAGACAGTTCCATTCATTTGGTCATGCAAATGAAGCTATCGCTACACATTACCAGTATCTTACTAGCACATTACAAGTACCCATGCTATCCACATAGAATGATATACTGCAAAAAGTAGCACATTTGCAGTGAATGTGCTTGCTTATGTTTCACTACTGCATAGTAAAAATACTGGTGTTCATCAGCATAAAACAGAGTTTTGGTGCTTTCAACAGGTATGGTTGGTGTTCAAAAACCCTGTCAGTCATTCATGACTGCAACTTAATGGGCTGAACAAGTGCATCTTGTCCCAACGTATAGATGTTCTTGAAGGGGAAAAAGCCAGTCTGAAATACAGGTTGTGATTTCCCTCTCCATCCTGATTATACAATGAAATAATGATGATTTGTTGTGGTTCTAGCATGCTTCTTGGCAGCAACCTTGAAGAAGTATGCAAAGCATTAAACACAGTGCAAAAGTACAAAAATGTAACCATTTTAAAACAAATCAAAAGCACTTTAAAAACAAATCCAAATTCACACACACACACACTGTGCCATGAGAGATTTAGTTGTTTATATATTTTAGTTTCTTTTTAGTTCTTTTAGTTATCCTTATATTATTAAGTAACTGATGTCTTTTTGATTAATTACATTTATATAGTGCTTTTGCTTCACTGAGTTCAAAGGCATGTACTCCTTCCTACTTTATCTTCATAGTCTTTAAAACAACCTGCTGAGATAGATCAGGCTGAGGGAGAGTGATTAAGCCATTCAGTAAGCTGGAACCTAAAACTAGACTTCTTTGTCCAAGTCCAATACCAGCACCCTTACAACAGATAAATTCTCTACTACAGCTTGTACAACAACAGCCATTTACAAGAAGGCAGACCCCTTTTCCAAGAAATTCACATTTAAAAATTTGAAACAAGAACTGGGATTAAAAATGGAGACAGGATTAAGCAGGAGCAGAATGCATATAGTTTTTAATAGAAAAGTAACATATCTTCATTCCCGAAATAGCTCTTCTATGACCTTGTTGTACTTCAGGAGAAAAACAATGTTGTATTGCCTGTTTCTTGAATGTATGCACAAAATAGGGAATATCATCAGCAAGAGGTAACAGTATGCATGTCATAGTCTTTGTTTGTGCCTAATTTTGGTATGGGATTGTGCATAATAAATCAACTCACATTTGGAGGAGAATATTGTTTCTTTCATGAAAGAGCCTATACCTGTGGAATTTCATGATATAAACCATTATTCTCCTAACTGATCAAGCCGAGGCATTTCTGCTTAAGGTGAAACCTCTGCCTAGTACATGAAACTGATACTAATAAGCAAAGGTATGTTGTTCCAGTTTCATAGGAATTATGAAACTAGAATGACACCTCTGATGCTAGTGTTCCAACAGTCCATTTAGTGCTCTGTCTGCCATCAACATGCACCTAAAACATGTAGGATGCAGAGGAAGGAAGAAGATGTATCATTATGATTGGTTAGAAGGGCCTGTTTCTACTTAATGTCTTCCAGGTTTACTCTAGAGCTGTCCAACAAATCCCAATGAACTTTCTTTTGGCCACAAACTACTCGGTAAAATTGAGAGAGAGATTTACCAATTAAAATGCATGAGTGCAATGGTACGAGTAGAGTATCTGTTAGAATTCTTCACACATGATAGCAACCCTGTGAAGCCAACAACAATTCAGTTCTGACAAATATATTTAGAAGTCAGGTCATACTTGATTACCAGATGACATGACTACATGGTACAGCTAGACCAGCAGCTACCAGAAATAAATCTTACTGTTAGTCATTCACACTCTTTCCCCGCGTGTTACAGAATCTGATTACACAGAGCACTTAGCATTGATTTCTGCTTGCCTGGACTTGGCTGCCCCCTCCTCATTTCTATCTCTCACAAGGAGGGATTCTTACACTGTGCCAGACGAGGATGTTTGAATCTTTCTATTACGTTTAGTTTTAAAAAAATAGAAGTGATATATTCTAATATATTGTAGAATATAACGTACTGTGAGGATGGTATATTCTACATGAAAAAAAATCCCATAGATTAAAAAAAGAGAAGAAATCTGAGCCTCATTTGTGATAGCTCCAGAAATGCACCATGAAACAGGGAGAGGAGCCCTATTTACATGTTACCTGGAGGTCTTTAGATAAGGTTAATTTCTACACAAAAATGTTAAAGCCTTGCTTTAGATGTGGCAATTCTGTCATCTTGATAGGGAAGTATGAATGTTTGCATGTTTCTGTGATACCTACAGCACAATGGATAATGTTGTACATGTTGGTTATTTCATCAAATTTTTCTCCTACTTTTTGAGTGCTTACAGATTGTCTAATTGCCTATGTATATAACTGTATCACATGATATTTGTGATAAGAGTGAGTGAATGCTCACACTTCACCAAGCCTATGGAATTACCTGCATGGTACAAGCCTAAAAGGAAGCTGGAAATAAGCTATGTTTTGCACTCTAGAAACTTAGTTCCTGTTGTACAGATCCTTTCTGAGGTTATACTAGTGAAGGAAGCATCCCCTTCACATGTTGGGAAGTACTTTCTCCTGGATTATCTCATATAAGACAGAACCAAGCCCTAACATTGCAAACAAGCCCTGGGGATGATTCTAGAGGATTCCAAGCATAGCTTTACAATGATACTTTTTTGGACTACAGATCTCAGAATCCCCTATGTAGCATAGCCAGTGGCTATACTGGCTAGAGGATTCTGGGAAAAGGAGTTCAAAACAACAACAAACTTTTTTTAGGCTCACATTTCAGAGTCCTGGTGCCCTCTAGTCAAATGAGAACCTGGTTAACTAGATATAATGACAGAATTAAGAACATAAGAAATAAGTCCTGCTGCGTTAGGTTGATGCTTCCTACGTTCTGTCAGTCAGTTAAATATCTCCGAGCAGCTCACAAAAAATACACAAAGGTAACCTCCCCCTACCTGTTGTTGGTCTTCTAAACCTGGTGCTGAGAGGCATAATGGTCTGGAATATTGAAGTACAGTTTAGTTTTTCATAGCTAATAGCTATTGATAATCATAGCCTGTGTGAATTAATCTATTACTTTTCAACAGCCACCCAACAGTTGATGGTCACCACGTTTTGCACCAGTAAATTCCCAAAGTAAATTAAGAAATACTTCATTTTGTATGTCTAAAACCTACTACTAATCAATTTTATTGAGTGACTCCTAATTACAGTATTATGAGAGGATTTCCCTCTCTCTCCCTTCTGCTTACACACTCACCATGTCAAAATGCATTGTTTCAACTAGGTATGCTACTCGGCCACCATAAAACCAGACATATATGCATTCATATATATGTAGACCTTCTGCCGCTACTGAAAAAAAGCATCCTACATCAATTTTAAAATCATCCTACAATACTTTCAAGATTTTTTCTTGTGTTATATCTGTGATACCTCACATGTGTGGGTTGCACAATGTTTGCGTGTTGGGAGCAAGCTCTTGCCTATGAAAGCAAATGCCACAATTCAATGATTGGGCTTTAAGCTGCCAAAGAACTCTTTGTTATTTTTGTTACCATAACTAATGCTAAAGTAGCTAAGGCAATATCTTCTGGATTGGCATAAAATAACACCCTAAGAGTAAGCAGTATCTTTGTTTTCCTTGTTAAATGCAATTCTGTATAGAGTTCAAGCATAAACTGATGCCATTTGCTAGAAAGTGATAGCATATGCACTATTGGGAGTAAGCAAGACTTAATTCAGTGGGAGAAAACTTGCATAGGATTGTACTGCATATCCCATTGTCATTAAAGGGGCCTATATTTATGTAAATATGTTTAGGCCCAAGTTGTAAGATTTGATCTGCAACTTCAGAAAGGTCTCTTCTGTTTTTCTTGCTCCTTTTCTGGGATCATCTCCTTTTCTGACATTTTTCTGCATTTCCTCCTAGTGTTTTCTGTTTCTCTCATCTTCATAATGTATTCTGTGGCTCTGCTTGTACAGTAATACCTCCATAAGCGGAGGCCTGTTTCACATTTGGAGATGGGAGGTATTGTAGATTACAAAGATACATATTACAACTTCTTCATTATGTTTTTTTTCCCTCCAAGATACCTTTAGGCACCTTCTGATTCTCTTAATCCAATGGGAAAATTGGTTTGTCTCTTCTTGTCCCTATTTTGTTTGTTTATTTGTTCATTCATCCCTTCCTTTCTTTTTTTACAGATACAAATACAAGAAACCACCCATCATGATACAAAATACACAATAGAAACAGAGGCATGTATAACACAGCTTCTTGTTGTAGACATTTAAAGCAGATATATGCAGCAGACAAAGACACAAAAGCAATGGCAAGCCTCCATGCTAGCAACCGCATGCATTAAACAGCCACTCACTGATATTTCCCTCCCCCACTGATAGGAAAATAGGTCTTTAGGCAAGAGAGGATACTTACACATAAGGTCTGCCTTGTGCTTAATCCTCAAAACAACTGCACTTTAGCTCTTACCTTCCAGCTTGTCTCCTAATCCAGCAGCCCCCCTCCCTGGATCTGTTTCTTCTTCCCTAATCTGCACATAAACTGCAAGATCTCGCTTCCCTTTCACATTTGCAGCACACTAGCAGTGTTCACCGTCATCCTGTTCTCCTGCATCCTTACTGCCCGATTGGCTCAAAGCAGGCAGTATATTAAACCAGGCCCCTCCTTATACCTCGATTATCACAGGAGCATGATGAATTATTTAGTAAAACAACTAGTGGGCTGGCGTGGATATCACACAGCCTGGTGGAAAGGGCAGAAGTCTTTCTCCCTAAAGGCTGTTGCTTTGGAAAGGCATTCAAGGTACAGATTCAAGGAGTCACCCTATCAGCAGTCTAGGCACAGAGGGAGAGGGAGGGAGACAGGTAAGCATTAAGTGTGTGTGGGGGGGCTGAATTATTTAATTGTAATCCCCTCCAGCACATACTATTGCTAGTGTGGGATTATGGTCTTTCTCTTTCTCTACAATGATCCCCCTTGGCCATGATGGCTGGTCTTGATGGAGGTTGTAGTCCAACACTTCTGGACTGAGTGCCTAGTTGTGGAGGCTCTCATAGATTAACATAACATTCTCCCAGCCTCCATGCATGCACACTGGTACAGAAGATGGTTGCGTCTCTTTTGTCTCTTTTTTTTAAAAATAGTTCTAAGATGCCCATGTGGAATATCTTACTGAGCTTTCTTTTAAAAAATATAAAGCAACACATACATACACACACACATAGCTGCATATTTTTTAAAATGACAAGGGGGAAAAATCATACAGTTAAATTAAAAAATGAACGGCACTGAAAAAAGCACTAATGGAAAGCATCAATATATCATTACGATGGGACTGTGTTTGGAATCCGTCCTTCTGATACTAATAACTTTCTCATTCTTATATTTGCTTGAGGGTGTTGAATTAAACATTTGACTATATAAAACATATCTAGTTTCCTGCTGTAAGTATAAAATGAGGATGAGGGAAAACAACAAGGATCAGGATCACAGTACATGGGGAGGTTTTTTTTTTTAAAAAAATACTACGCTTTAGTCCTAATAAAAATAACTCTCACCTCAGTGGTACTATTAGCTCTGGGATAAACATTTCCATTTATGACAAAATAGCACACAACTCACAGTGTATAACTACAATGGTGAAAATGATGATGTGGGAATGGCTCTGTACCTTGTCTTGGGTCATGGGTCTAAATTGAATACCACACTTGCAAGAAGTGCCTCGGATTTTTTCTTCTCTGGCTTTCCAACAGTATGTCAAGTGCCCCCTCCATACTTCCATTAGTGGAATGAGCTTCCATCTCCAGAAACAGCTTCTAACCATAGAAACAACTTATTAGAGATTGGCCACAATGCTGCAAGGTTTTCTAGATACACTGTAATTCTAGGTAATGGCATCTGAAGAAGTGGAGAAGAATCTACAAAAGCTTCTACTAGAAATTTCTTTTTCTCATCCTTCTTATCTTTTTATGGAGAAATTGATTAACATGGTAATGTCTTCAAATTACATGGTAGAAACAGTAGCATGGATAAGAATTTCTCACTTTGCTGCATCAAATATGCTGTAAGCCCTTGGAGAACTGAGACCAAAAGCCCTGTGACAGTGTCTTCATTTTGTTTTCTTATGACAGAATACCCCATTTCAGAGGCAAGGACAAAAGTATCAGCCTGGCAGGCAAGCAAATAAGAAGATGCAATCTGTGCATCAAACCCGTTACTATTTTATTCTGAATGTTTTCAATTGTTAATAGGGCCAACTACATTTTATGTGCTAAACTATGAAGCAATGGCCTGATGGCAATAGAGGAAACAGCTTCTAGAGAGAGCAATTTTAAACAGAAAAGTTGAAATTGGGATGGGAGTGAGGCCTTAAGCTTTTCATGCCATACTATTTCTCTCCTTCAGATCTTTCCTGAGCATTTTCTTCTTGTAGAGCTTAAATGGATGCCTGGAGAACACATGTTGAACCTTGGAAGGGGGCAGGGAAACAATGAATGGAGAAAGGGTTCATTCATCTTAATACCCCTGCTACAACTCCCCTGTCTCTTCATGATACTAGTGTGGTGTAGTGGCTAGACTATGAGTAGGAGTGGGAGTTGGTGGTCCTGGTTCTAGCTCCCAAATGAGCAAGGAAACCTTAACGTGATTTTGAGCCAGTCACTTCTCCCAGCCTCTACTTACCTTGAATGATTTTTATGAAGATGGAGCGAAGCTAGGATATTGAAAAGGCTGCCTTCTTCATAATGAGACTGCCTGAAATCTAATATCCTCAGTGAAGGCTCTGTTAGGTATCCTATAACCCCATGAGGCTAGGATTGCAGGTAACAGGGCTAACCCCATAGCAGCACCCGAGCTTGGAACTCCCTCCTAAAGTGGAGGGGTGTGTAGGCTGGCTCCATCTCTCCTGAGTTTCCAGTGGGCAGTGAAGACTGTATTATATTTATTATATAAATATAATGAAGACTGTATTATATTTATTATATAAATATAAAGACTGTATTATATTTATTATATTTGTATGCTGCTTTTCTCCAGGCATGGGACCCAAGGCGGCTTTTATCAACAAATTAACAGTAACAGTAAAACAGTAAAACACTTAAAAACAATTAAAAACTTTAAAAACATATCAAATAATAAAAACCTAAAACAATTGTCCTTTCCAGACGTGGGGGGGGACACCCGAACATGCTACTCACCAGATTTTTCCTGCATCCAGGCGAGTCCGTTGCAACCAGGAGGAGCACGAATTCGCCGCTGCACAGTTCTTCGGTGTCCTAAATGGCAGCTTCCGGTTGGTGGAGGCTCTCCACCAATCAGAGAAACTCGCCAGCCGAAAGCCTGCCCCAGAAGATCTGCAGGCATGCACTTGCGCGCGCCTGCAAATCTGCTCCAGAGCCAGGTAATGGAGTGACACGGGGTTGCATGCTCCGTGCTTTTTAAAAACCTCTAAAAAGAGGTTTTTAAAAAACATGCTGCGCGACCAGTTCCAGTCGCTCCTGCGTGGACTGAGGTATGGAACTATGAAAAGTAGTCTGATCCAGTCCACTCCATGGTGCAAAGGCCCTTCATCAGAGGTTGCTCTGCCCCGTTTTAATAGCCCGGTGCGGAAAGGGCCAATATTCCATTAAAACAAGAAAAAATATATGGAATGCTTTACAGATTTGCATGTCATCCTTGCACAGGGGCCATGCTTGTCTTAAATTAGAGTGTTCTTAGTTCTTAAATTAGGGTGGTCTGGCCTGGCCATTTTTAAAACTGCTTTTAATTGTCTTGTTTTAGAACTGTTTTTATAGAATAAAGAGATTTTTTGTTTAGTTTTTAAGAATATTATGGTTTCCAATTCATTATAAGATTTTTGTGTTGAAAAGCTGTCCAATTTTAAGTCCATTAAGAATCTTTCTTTCAATTGTAAATATTAGAAAAATAAAGTAAAAAAAAAAAAAAGAACTGTTTTTGAAGAGAAGTTTTGGAATATTTTTAATTGGTTTCTAGGCATGTTCTTAATGTCCCCCTCCCTCCATCCTGTATTTCCTTGGGCTGCCCTGATGAGATGAGAGAGGATAAATAAATTCCTAAAAAAAAAAAAAAAAAGAGGAGAACCATGTGGGTTTCTTGAACTCTTTGGAAGAAAGATGGGATATAAATAAACAAACACACAAATGCTGCTTTTTTCCTAGTGCTCTTGATACTCTCTTAAAAGTGATGTCCTCTTTATCTTTCATCACTTCCAAATGTTAGAAAGACAGACAGTTGTCATGTATGACAAGCCCAGTCCTCTCAGCTGACTGAACAAGACCAGAATGGATGTTTTCTGCCAGGGAAATCAAGCTGTCTGCTGGCAATTCATACCCCTCTTTGGGAGCTCTGTCTCAATATGCTCAACATGCTGTCTGCCGGTGCTTGAGAGTATTGCATCATAGCTACTAGATTCTCTTCTCAGGTTCTTTGGTCAGGCAAAAATGAATATAATGTGGGTACCAACTGCAACAAAAATTGCAAAAACATTTCAACCATGTAGCAAGCAGATAAAGCATTCTCCCCCCATTTTACATATATTTCCATATTGTATTTCATCCAGGATCTTCTAAATACATCTATATAATCTTGATAAATTCATTCTACTCAAAAAGAAATTTCACCATTTGATATTTTAATTCATTCCATTCAAGTCTTATTCTCTTCTCTGTCCACAAACATTCAAGAAACTCTAATTCAGATCCTTTCCTATATTTCCTTTCTGTACCCTTATAACTTCCTACTTTCTCTTGTTTGGATATTTTTCTGTTCTTTTATCTGTTACCTCAAAACTGTCCTATCACTGTTGACTTGCTTTTTTATAAGCATGCTTTATATTTAATTGTCATATTTAGCTAATCGATGCTCTTTTATTACTCCTAATTTTCAGATTTCATTATCTCCTTGTCCAATTGATCTCAATACATATCTTCACTGCTTTCATTCCACTTTCTTTCTTTCCTCGTCTTTCTCCCTTCATGGCACGAGTTACTCATCTAGAGTGACATATTCTTGTAATTTATTCAGCCTTTCTTCCATTTCTGGTGTTTCATTTCCTTTCCAATATTTCGCATAAGTTATTCTGGCTGCTGTGACCATGTATAAAATTGTATCGTTATGTTTCTAGTACTCCAGATAAAGTATTCTTTTAAAGTGATCTTTTTTTGCTCAAAGGGCAAGCAGGCCAAACAGAAATGTATAACATGTTGTCAGTGCAAATGTGAGGACTCCGTACAATATTCATTCATATTCAAAATAAAAGTTATAATACTTAATTTCAATTTTTTTATTTAGATAGTTTCACTTTACTTCAGTTACCTGAGGCATACTGCACTGCTTCAAGTGATGCACTGTGGAGAGATTAGTATTGATTATTGACTGTTTTGATTATCAATGTTGTATCTGAAAAGTATCAAAAAATTCAGAAAAACTTCTAGCCTGTATTTGATTATGGGAATTTTTTGAAAAATATTACAAAATTGGGTGATTGCATCTCTTCTGGCAGTAGCTCAGTGCTAAACCAAGTAGGTTTGTGCAAAAGGTCTCAGGCTCAATGTCTAGCATCCCCAGGTAGGGACTCAACCTTTGTTTGAAACCCTCGAGAATGGCTGCTGATCCGTGTAGATAATACTGAGCTAGATGAACTGACCTGGAGTTAAGAAACTTTCTAGATTCACTGTATAACATTAATGTAAAATAGATATTAGCAGTGCAATCTTGTACATTTTTATTGAGAAGTAATGCCACTAAGGTCAAGCAAACTTATTCCCTGATTGCACCGCATATTACTGAACAACATGCTTATAATTAGAGTGGGAGATTTATTCAAATCCCTGGCACTTATGTTGTAACTAAGGCTATTTCCAGACTGCACTGTTATAGTGCTACTATTCCACTTTCAGCATCCTATGGAATCCTGGGGTTTGCAGTTTAGGGAGGGACATTTAGAATTTTCAGCCAGAGAGCTCTTTGGCCTCAGTAAATTACAAGACCCAGAATTCCACAGGACACTGAAAGTGGAATAATACCACTATAACAGAGTCATGTAGAAATGCCCTCAGTCTTCTGTCATTGCTTGCAGCATGACCTGGTCACATTCACATGGGGGAGAGATAGAGAAATGAACTAATTGGTAACAGCCCTTCAAAAGCAATATATGATCCCACAGATCTGTATTTTCATGTGCTGTCTGTGGTACTGAAAAATTAAATGTGTATGCTATCATATTGCTTGAATTCGTTTTCAGTAACTCCTACTAGCATCTAGAATTCTTGATATTATACGCTCAAAATAATGAGATATAATTGGAATCATGTCAACACTGCTCTTTGTTCAACAGTGCATTAGATTTTTATATTAACAGGATTATTCATGCAGAACTTTGAGTGAATAAAGTGCTTTACCATCTGTCCTTCAGCCATTTTCTCAACATCCTGGAGAAGTAAATTAAAGCACCACATATAATGAATATGGCATCTGAGACTGTTTAAAAATATGTGTGTGGTAGAACCTTTCTGGGTCCGTACCATTTCAAATCAAGAAGGGAGGGGGTCATGTCTTTGAATTTTCCCCATGGAGCAATAACTTTTAGTCAAAAGCATCTGTTCAGTTTGCCTTCAAGAAAGGAGATATAAACCAGCAAGATGCAATATAAGACATATATTTGTATAAGACATCTCATCCTTTAAAATGAAGCAGTAACAGTATTATGGGAGCACAAAAGCATGTCTCTGAAGTCTCTTGCTGCAGGCTGTATTCCCTTTCCAATTAAAAGGTCACGGCTACTAATGCTTGTTTTTGTGGTTATTTCATAGCTGTGCTAATAGGAATCCTACAAGCTCTAATCAGCTCTAGAAGCTCTACAGGCTCCCTTATCCCAAGGGGGAAAAACAGCCATACACACAACAGCAGGCCCAGTCATTTGCAAATAATACAACAAGGGAGCACTGAAGATGTAACAAAGATATTAGCAGGATATACAGTCAAAGATGACATGGAAGAAAGACAAAGGAAAATGCTGTGTGTGGCCATTGGTGGGTATGATAACCACATGCTCTAGGAACTTCATATGGATCTTGGAAGGATATATCTTGCTGCCCTGTTCTCCAGCAGTTATACGTGAGCCCTATCTGAGTCACATAAGTCAAGCACTGATATTGCCGCCCAACCCACGAAATAATGAGATTGCAGACAGAGCTTGGGTTGAACTAGGGCAATTTAATATGCCTAATTAACGTAAGGGGTGAACTTAAACTTGAACTTGAACTTAAACTTGAACTTGAACTTTTGACCTGAGGAGAAAAGGGGGGTAACAGCATCTTCGGACTAGGGTCAAGAAGCAGCTCCCGACCATCTCCCCTAGCCCGTTGAGCGAGATACCGGGCCCCAAAGCCAACCGCTGAAGTTGCATGATGACTTTTGGCCAGCCCTTGTCTGGAAGGTGAGCCCCAAGGCTCACCCCCGCTGTGCAGCAAGTGGGGTGATCCCAGGGCCCTCCTCAAGGATAGGATTTATCCTACACCCCCAAAAAGGGGTGCCATAGGTACACGCTGAACCTTAAGACCGCCCCCCCATGCCGGCCTGGATGACCATATGCTACCACACCAGCCAAAATTCTAAACTGATGTTTGTTCTTCCCCTTCCTTCAGTGGTGGAGCTTGGAGAGTGGGGAGGGGTAGGTGGGTAGGAGGGGAGGGGCTATGGCATGAGGGTCATGGCCAGGGCATGTGGGGACATGGCCAGGGGTTGCGAGGGGTGGCTACAGGCCAGGACACCCCCAAAAACATTGCCACCTAGGGTGAACCCTCCTGCCCCCGTCCCTATGCGACTGCCTTCCTTCCTCAATAAGTGTGACCTCTCCCCCACCAAATATTTTTGCCCACACTTTCAGCCCTTTTTTATTACATTTGAACACATAAAAGAATGAAGTGGATTTAGTTTACTTGTTAAAGAATTGCCTCTTAATGCCACTATAGCTGAATTGTTTAAGTCTCTATTAGGAATAGTAGTTCACTAGCTGCTTCTAGTATGATGAAAAGACTGATGTGACATTTGAGTTGTCTGGAGTTTGAGTGGTCTGAAATTAATCTTGCCTTTAGTGATATTAGCTGAATAATTTTTGCAAGAAGATGAAGGAGAAATGAATCATCAAAAGTGTTGAAATTTATCGAAGCCCTGTGAATATCAGATACCCAATTTCATTCTTCAGCAGCAAATCTGAATAAATAGAGCTTCATGGCTCTAAGGCAATCATGAAAACTTGCATGCTCCCTCAAAAAGGAAATGGCTTTTCTGAAACACGCTGGACATTTGGGAATTCGTTTTTCCTTTGTTTTATTTTCTGCCACTGGTTTTCTAAATATTCTCCTCATAATAGTTTGTTGTTGTGTGCCTTCAAATTGTTTCTGACTTACGGAGACCCTAAGGCAAACCTATCATGGGGTTTTCTGGGGCTGAAAGGGTGTGATGCACCCAGTGAGTTTCCATGGCCAAGCAGGGAATTGAATCCTGGTTTCCAGGCTCATAGTTCAATGCTCAAATCACTACACCATGCTGCCTGTCCTTAATAGTTTAGGATGTGGTAAACAGGTGGATGTGGATCTATTAGTAGATCTCAGATTTCCTAAGCAGCAAAAATGGCTCTTATCTTGTCCAAATTATACTGCTGAAATGAACTTTGGGCAAATGTGAGTATGAGTGTATAAGAATAGTGAACTTTGTTTAGTTCTTCCATTCCAAACAAATTCTTTGGTTCAGATTTCTGGACTCTGAGTTTTGTTTTTGTTTTTTTGATGAATATAGGACCTTGAAACTTTATTTAGAAAAAATAAATTCAGTAAGCTTGAAGTTTGCCCACCATTAATTTAGGGTCTTCAATGACAGAATAATTATTCATTGTGTGATGCAGTCTTCATTTCTTGATTGTTTGCCCATAAACAAATAAATAAACAAAGATCTTTAATTATTGCATGTGCCTCCGTTTTTAATGAATGTACTGGAAAGATGTGGTCAGCCACAACATTCCATCATGGACATAGAACAAGCAGTTTGATGAGCTGAAGGAACCATATATTTTCAGTGAAGGTCATTCCTCATAACTGAAGAAACCATTACTAGATTACAGAAAGAGTAGATAACTGCTGGATTATATAGACAAAAGAGCATCTGGCAATAATGCACATGCATGTCTTCCTTGTCTTTGCTTATAATATCTATTCACCCTTTCTGCTGTTCAAACACTAATAAGCCTTGGGACATTCCTGTCTTAACTGAATGCTCTTGACCTGTGGCAGGACTGGACATCTGGCATTCCATTTTGATTGACTGAAACAGTCTAACAGGAAAAAAGGTGACAGAAAAGAGGAGCAACTCATTTTGGAGCTCTGAGACAACACAAAAAGCAGGAAAGAAGACCAACATATGTAGACCCTCTAATTAAACTCAACATTTATTCAAACAAATTTACCAAGTTCTTCAAGAACCATTACTTTGTTTTATATGTTTGTTCAGTGGTTCTTAAGCTTTTCTTTTCTGGGGATCCTCTGTAAATTTGTTGCCAGGAACCCCCAAAACTTGAGGTAAGCTTGAAATATTTAAATTTAGATATATATATTCAAGTATTTATTTAAATATTCATTCATTCATTCATTTATTGCTTGCTTACTTGCTTGCTTCTGGAGACTAAGATTCAAATCTCCACTTAGACACTGGGTGATCTTGGACAAGTCGCATTCTTTCAGCCTCAGAGGAAGGCAAAGTCAAACCTCTTCTGAACAAATCTTGTAAAACAAAGACAAAATACAAACACAAACACAAACCTTGTGATAGTTCACCTTAGAGTTGTCATAAATTAGAAATGACTTGAAGGCAAAGGGCTGCTAATAAGGGGAGGTTCTTTCTAGCCATCATGTCTCTCCCCTTTGAAAACGGACTTATGGTGACCTTAAGGCAAACTTATCATGAGGGTTTTCTTGGCAAGATTTGGTGCCTTTGCCCCTCTCTGAGGCTGAGATAATGTTACTTGCCTGAGGTCTTCCACTGGGTTTCCATGGCCAAGAAAGGATTCAAATTCTGCTCCCCAGAGTCATAGGCCATTGCTATACTATACTGTTATAGGCCCTTTCCACATGTGTGTGTGGGGGAAACAGGCGAAAACGCCCAAAAATGGAGCTTACCAGCAGCCAGGCGAGTCCGTCGCCACGCGGAGCAGTGCGAGCTCGCCACTTGCCACTTCCGCACGCCTGCAAATCTGCTTCTGAGCCGGGCGACGGAGTGGCACAGGGTTGCGCGCTCCCTGGTTTTTAAAAACCTCTGAAAATAGGTTTTTAAAAACCATGCTGCGTGACCAGCTCCGGTCGCTCCTGCGTGGATTGAGGTGTGGAACTACAAAAAGTAGTCCACGCCAGTCCACGCTATGGTGCCGAAGACCTCCATTGGAGGTCGCTCTGCACCATTTTAAAATGCTAATGTGGAAATGGCCATAGTGTTGTTATTCCACCTTCAACATCCTATGGAATCCTGGGGTTTGTAGTTTAGGGAGGGGCATTCAGAATTCTCAACCAGAGAGCTTGGCCTCAGTAAACTACAAACCCCAGAATTCCACAGGATGTTGAAAGTGGAATAGCAGCACTATAACAGTGTAGTATGGAGATGGCCATAGCTTGTGCACATGCATAAATCTGCCACCGTGTCCCTCAGCACCCACAAGCCCTGATGTTGCTTCCCTGATGAAAGAGACACGGCAGCAAATGTGTGCACACACCCAAACTGCACACACCCAAACTTGCAAGCAGTTTTGACACTGAACCCCCTGCTGCTGCATCCCTATTGCTGCCACTGTTGGTGCCCAGCAGTAGGGCGTTGTGGACACCCTGCGAGGCCTCTGCTGACCCTAAGTTAAGAACCATTGTGTTTATCTGACCTACCTCAAAGGTTAGAAGGGGAGAGAAAGCCATGTACAGCACTTTGAGCTCATCAGAGGAAAGTTGGGGATTGTCATGCCCCAGCCACAGGACTCAGGTGCAAACGCAGACAGGATCCTCCCCAACAGCTGCAACATACAGACACGAACAGGATAATACTTACTGCAGCCTTGTGCAGATGAGAAAGGGAGAGCCCACAAGACTCAGAGCATTTATACAGAGAAGACACATTAATTAGGCAAACAGCTGGAAAGGCAGTTGGCTAATAAATACAAGGGACAGGGTGGGGAGAAATCTGTTGCAAACAACTGGTATTACTGGTGGAAGCAATGTGTTCTTCTGTCCTTGGCTCACAGTCCTGGAAAATCTTGACCCTCACTTTGTGTGCTGGCTGTGCTGGTGGATACTCTCTTGAACTGAGAGTCTGAATTTATTACTGACTTGGACTACTGAAACAAACAAGCAAACAAATAAAAATGGTAACTGACTGATAAGTTTTTGTAAACCTTGACTGTGGCTGCTACAATAGACTCTACTGGAGGACTGTGAACCATGGCTGGCTATTTGGACAGATAGGTTGTCTGTAACCATCATTTATATTTGCTGAGGCAATGAAAATGCTGCAGCAACAAAACCAGGTTCTCATGACCCAGGTTGCTCAGCTGACTAAGCTGTGGCTAGTTTGCAAGCTCAACTGGATCAACAGCTTACAGTCTCCTCAACTGTTTGCTTAATTAATATGTCTTCTTTATATAAATGCTCTGAGTCTCATGGGACGTCCATTTCTCATTTGTACTGGACTGCAGTAAGTATTGTCCTGTTCGCAGTTGTCCTGTGCTGGCAGACAGACAAGGATTACAGCTTCCTAATTAACCTGTTATCAGGAACTGGCAAGCAAAGTTTGTCATAGTCCTTTTGCAGTCTGAGTATGCAGTAAATCCGGAGAGACAGTCTGAGTTCACAGTGGATCCAGAGACACAGTCCAATAGCAAAATATGTAGTTGGGGTAAAGGTCAAAGGTTCTAGGAACATGAGCAAGGAATCCAAGTGTAAACTGGGCTGCTTCCACCAATAGGACTGGTTGACTACAACAGCACCTCCCTTTCTGCTCTCTCTTTATAAAGACTCAGAGTCTTACCCAGCTGTTGGCCTAATTAATGAGTCCTTATTATATATATGCTCCAAGATGCCCAGGTTCTCCCTTTTCCAGCTACACTGACTACTACAAGTATGGTTCCTCTCACCTCTTTGGAGTGTGGCTGTTCAGAAGGGTCCTGTCTGGGTCCTGAGACAGAGGTGTGACAATGTGGCTGTGGGGGAGGATCCTACCTGAATCCTGGGGCTGGGCGTGACATTCATAAATATAACTCAAAATAATAATATTTTTGAAGAATCTCCTGTGAATCCATCTGAAGGGCTGCCTTTTTCTTATTAGCTTTCCTTGCTCTGTAAAATGAGGCAATCCTTTTCACAACTGGACTTCTTGTTACTGGGGTGCCTGGAGGTTTAAGGACAAAGAGGTGAATGGGTACACTCAGTTATTGTGTTCTCTTATGCATTCCTTTTTTTTTTTTTATTTGCCTTCCATTCTCATGTTTGTTTACATTGTGTAAAGATCCTTTATTGGGAATGTGTGAAATCTGGCAGATGCTGAGTGCCTCTTGAGAATTTGTGTATTAATCAACAGAGAGAAAGAGAGAAGCCATAAATTTCTTAGCTGCCACAAACTCATTACTATATGAGAAGTATAGCATGACTGATGACCAGAAGCTGGCAAAGAGAGAACAAAAGGGATCACTTAAAAAGCACCTGCTGTATTAGCAGTTCTCTGCTAATATGGAACTCAGTTCCAGCATTAGTCCCTACCAGTTTGGAAATGAAATAGGGCTTTCCAAAAGTAAAACAGTAGTTTCTATGTATTTGAGGGATTCCCACAATCCCACAAAAGTGTGTGTTCAGATATTAAAAGGAGATACTTTAAAAAGTAAACATCAAACTGTATACCAAGTACCAGTGAGCTTCCAGGAGATACCAAACACTGATGGCAGCTGAAAGCTGTAGTGGGATGTGAGTTCTAGTGCACAAATTTTTAAGGTCCAGGGGCAGATTTTTTACTGCCAGGACCCACTATAGGCTTCATTATGAAAATGCACAAAATTATAAAAAGTAAAAAAGAGGAAGAAGAAGTTTTGTTTTGTTTGGGGGTGAGATGAGATGGGGTAGCTGTATCCTCCTTGGTCACAAAATGGTTACTTTGGGAGTCTTCCAGGAATTGATTTCTTTCTGTTTTAAGAAGTTCCTTTGTTTTGAAGACCTTCCTGAGATCATGATTATTCTTCTGCCTGAGATGCTTTAAAATGATTCCAGATTCAATGGTACTTGGTCATGGAGATGTGATTTACCAGAAGCATCAACTAAAACTGTGAATGTCTCTTCCTTCTGGAGGCCTCTTTCTGAAATCACTGCTGAACCTAGGCTTTTCTCCTTTTAAATTGAAATCACCCTTTAAAACCTCCAGAATCTGAGATTTTGGCCTGAGAATCTTGCTTTCTCTTTCTCCAAGTTCTCGCTCTGGAAGAGGACCTTATTAGTTTGTCCTCTTTGTCTTTCCACAGTTCTAGCCAGGAATGCCAATACTCCCTACCTTCTCACGGGAAAGGTTCAATAGGACTAAGGAGAGGTGCCTCTTGGCATATCTAAAATTTATTTTTCAGGGAGTGTTTGCACACTGCAACATGCACATTGCAACTCTCCAAATCTACTCCTCTTTCTCTGGTCTCTCTGTGTGTATATATCTATGGATGTGTATGTGTGGATTAGGAAAAGTAGAATATTGCCCTTATTTTTGAACCTCCTTCTTTCTCTTATGCCTCCTTTCTCTTTGCAGCCCCTAAAACTTAACATTGCTTAATTCCAAATCCTCTTAGACTTGCAAGTTTGTGCCTTTTGAGTTAGTATCTCCCCATCCTAAAGCAAGTATGTTCTATTAGGTACTTGTTTGTATCTTGCATGTACTGTTTACCACATAAGAAACTCTAGCATAGTATTTACTATTCCCCAGAGCAATTATTGTATATAACATGTTTGTTGTGTATTTAGTAAAATTCCTCTTTTGGAGAACTCAGTGTGAATATGATTTATCAAGTTCAATTTGTCTAAGACATGCTATTGCCAAGGTCACAAGATCCCTGATAGACAGGGGTACTCAGAACATTTATGAGTTCATTCACGTGCTCTGAGGCCATATCAGGTGCCAATCCCATCTGTTATTGTGGGATTACAGAATGGAATACAGCTAAAATAACAAACAATTGAAACCAATTCCAGGTTAAGCTAATAAAATAGCTTAAACAACATAAAACATATTAAATACCACAATATGTTACAGCAACTTAAAAGCCTGCAGCAATTCAAACCATATACATGTTCATGTAAATTATGCCCCAAAGATTTTAGTACAAGGCCATGTCTTGGTTTGGCACTGAAAAAATACCAAAGTTGGGACCAATCCAAGAAGAGGGCATTCCACAGTTGGAATACAACAACTGAGAAGGCTCTCTTCCTTGTTCTCCTAGATCACATTGCTCTTACTGGTGGGACACAGATGAGGACCCCGTCCTGCAGACTTTTCCTTCCTGTCCTCCTCCTCTTCGGTATCAGCATTGTCACAAATAAGTCGTACTGACCAGTCCTGTTCTATCCCATTTTTCTTTTCTAGACTATTTCTTGGCTGCTGTTGAAGCTGCTATTTAAATGCAAATGAAGGCTAGGAGTTGGGAATGTCACCTCAGATGATGTGACTTTCATGAAAATGAATGGCCATCAGCTATAGTCTGCTTGCTTCCAGGAAAATCTTCTTTGCCATCATTGGTGCTGGAACATTTCTCTACCTTACCATCTCCCTCTTTGAGCTCTGGGTGTTTCTCCCCACCCTTCTAATTATTTATGTAGAAGAGTAGATGGCATAAGAGATGGCTTCTGTTATTCACCCTACATGTGCCAGCTCCTGTGTATATGTGCCATTTTACAGGGATGTGTTAACTCTTGCAAGAAAAACATGGGAAGCGAATGCTAGTACTAGAAGGATATGTGAAGCATCAGAAACCAAATCCATTCTTCAACTATCCAGTATTTATTTCTTCAAATGTAGATATTTTTAAATGCCACTAGTTCCCTCAAGAGGAAGCAATTCCTGTAGTGCCTTCTTTGAGTGCCCACCTTGTCTTTCCTCATTTTGTTTTCAAAAGAGTGGGTGCACTAATTTATGAAGATCATCACAAGTTATTTTTAAAAGGAAGATTGTTTCATTTACTCTTCCTTCATGAAAGATAGAAAGAGCACACTTTGTCTTTAGCTAGGTAAACCTGATCTGCCTTCCTGCTCCCCATTGTTGATTTCTCAAAGTGTGTAAAACGAACAAGAACATTCACACTGTCTTAGAAAAATCCTTCTAAAAGACTACTAAAATTCCAGCAAATGAAGACTGGCTAAATAAAACCCATGGACTTAGCTGAAATGGACAAATTAACAAAGAGAAAAATAGTTGGTGATTTTATTTTATTTTTTTTAAGGACTGCAATCCTTTGGGCTTTTTGCAAGGAAAGGAACATAGCATGTTAACTGTAGGTTTTGACAATTAGTATTTCTGGAAAATAAGCAGTTGAAGTACTTGAATATTATTACAATTACAGAAGCTGTTTTCTTTTTTTATATGTATGTATAATCTGTGTTACATTTGACTTCCAACTTTTGTATGTTCTTTACTTATTTTTAATTTTTTAAATATCTTTTTTCTCTTATTTTCTTACTTTTTTCTTTGTTTGTATCTTGATTTTTTTTATTGTATTGTAAAACATTTAGTAAAATTTACTCAGAAAATAGTGTGGGCAAATCTGTATGTCTGCATGTAAGTTTCTCCCTATTTTTAATACTATATTTAGGTCACAGAAACCAACTACTCACTTATAAGATGTGGGATACTAGGGATCCTGAACTGCAAATAATCTTCATAGATCATTTTTCATGCAAAATTCACACTTTGTTGATTTTCAAAGAAAATTCCATGTAGAAAATGTTGTTTTCTGTGAAAAAAAAAATCTGTATTCTGTATAAAACAATTATATGTGAATTTTATGCAGAATAAATTCCAAACTGTGAATAGACTTTGAAAATTGCTAAAATTACTCATTGCTTCAGGGATAAAATTATGAAAGAACTAAAGATCTACACCTCTACTATAAGGACAATCACTTCTTGGTCTCACTGCTAAGAACAAGTATGGGACTATTCTACTGACTTAACCTTTTAGTGGGAACATTTCCCCTTTTGAACTTATTTTAATGATTGTGGTTTATTGCAAGCTGTGAACTCCTGGGCTTAGCTACCGTAGTAGAGAAAACAGTATGATTGATTTAAATCCACTGTGTTATTAAATATTAGTGGACTGTAGGTTTCCAACAGAGGCTCTGATTGGGACCATATAATAACAGCCACTCTATCTCACTCAGCCTATAGAAGGGAACTATAATCATATGTTAAGGAGATAGAAAGATAATTACTTCAGGCCAATTCATTCGTCTCCATACAAATAATCATTTTGTGGCCACATTCCAGATGCTGTATCTGAAGAAATGCAATGAAGGTTGGATTGGATCCAAAAGAATAGACGAGAAAATACATAAGATCTAGTTCTTGATTTGACGTGCTTAGTTCCTGTCAGTCTAACCCCCAGAATCTCCTTGCCACTTTAGAAGGCACATGCTGGATAATGGTTTTCTTTCCAGAAAAGTTCCAAAACCAACTGATCATCTTGGCATGCCATTTTGGATGCCTCAAAATATTAACAATCTGCCCTCTGTTTTCTCTTATCTATGGTGAATCTCAGGTTAGTTGGGATATGAGTTGACGGCTGCACCCTCCTGTGTACGAAAGAAAAAAGATTTGTTCATCAAGAACTTATGGAATGGGAAAGAAGTCACTTTGGACACATGCTGTTCATAACTTCAACTCATAAGGGTATTTTTGGCAGAGTAACACTCATACTGTTGAATCCATATTTCATAGTCAAGAATTCAACCACTGCATATAGCCAAAATGGTTTGCCTTTAGAATCAGTTAAAGCACATGCATAAGGTGTATGACAAAATCAAAGGCACATTCTGCTGGCTTTGTTTGCTCCACAGGTGTAGCTTTGAAGCATCGTCTATTTGCTTAAGTATGAATGTACACAGGAATTTTGCCTCTTTCACTCCCTCTGACTTATTTTAAAGTATGTTTAGTCAGTATATGCCAGAATCCTGCTGAATATGGTATTGAAACAGTGTCTCTCAGTTGTTAACATTTAGAAGAAAAGAACGGAGTTCATCCTCACATCCTTAGAGTCTGTGACTGGAATGTAATGTAATATAGAACATAGTCTCTTCTCCTTGACATGCCAACTGGAACACATTAGCCCCGTATCAAAGTCAAAACAATCTCCTTATGATTTGCAATGAAGGTTGGATTGACATGTGACTTGATATTCAACACACTGATTCCTTCTGCTCTGCCATATGTTCTTGACACAAAACCTGACTAATTCCAGAGCAATTTTGGTTGAATGCCACTAAAAAAATGGAGATGGGCTGGGCAATTTAATTCAGTGGAGCAGAACAGTTGTTAATTTCCCCAGTGGCTAATACAGCAACATTCCAGGAAGCCTTCTTCTTCTTCTTTTACATAGTCTTTCATACGCCTTTGGCCAGAAACCCGATGTGTTGTTCACCAGAACAAAAAAGCCTGGAATGTGTAGTAAATACCTGTTAAGCAAGTATTTGCATTTCCCAAGATCCAGTGCCTGGAGTGGAAAGCATATCCAGATTTGATGGACTGTATTTCCCCTATTTCCAGTTCTGTTTTCTACTTCCCATTGCATGCCATTCCAAAGTGAATTAAAATGGAGTGAAGAACTACAACCAATGTGACCAGAAAAGCTTTCTACTTGCAGATGGAGATCCAAACCAATGTTAGATCCATATATTCCATGGGTGGAGGGAATGAACAACTTATTTTTATTCTCTAAGATTTCAGAGTTGTTTGAAGTCATTGAAACTCACATCTTTCAATGGAAATCAAGTTCTTTCAAGTGTGCAGTCAACTAGCCTAGCAAGTATAGAATATTATGTTCTATATATTTAATTTCAAGCCACTTTTCCTATATTAAAAATCAGAATCATCTCTGATTGCCAGTGACAGAGAAGCATGTGTACTGGAAATGTTGCCAAGTCATTTTTATGATCAGGATGGCCTTTGAGTTATTCTAATACGTTAGTATGCTATTTTATTTTTATATTTGTTAAAGAGAATGATAGTTTGTGCATAGGCAAAGCTCTCACAGAATGTTTAACTATTACTTGGAATGACACGTAAAAAGCAAAGTTCACAAGTGGATTTCAATCCTGTCCTTTTTAAGTGCCATTCATGGATATGGCTGGCAGCACCTTCCATGTTTACTTGTATTAACCCCTTACCACTCAAAAACACAAAAGTTTTGCCCTCGCAAGCATCTAACTAGAAAATAGGAACATAGGAAGCTCCCTTACAACAAGTTAGATCATTGGTCCATCTGACTCAGTATTGTCTATGCAAACTGGGGGCTGCAGCTATTCAAGATTTCAGGCATAAGTTATTCCTGTTTCTAATTGCACAATCTATGAATTGCTTATTGGACCTCTTGAATGCAAAGCATTCTACTGAGTTATTGCAAGTATCCCCTCTGACTCCTCCAACAAATTCCAACCCCTACCCTACCCTAGTTGACTAATGACATCACTATAACACAAAGCTTTCCTACTTCTAAATGGCTTTATCTTTCACATTGAAAGGAACTGTTCTAGAGCGCTATGTCAGATTTCATTCAAGAAGGGCAGGAATATTTCTGATCTTCAATATTATTAATCTTTAATATTAACAATCTTTAATATTCAGTTGCATACATTTAGAGAGGATAAATGGAATTCAAAGTATTTAATAGAATTCAGCATAACCAGACAAGCAAAGAATAAACACTTTGCTTGGATTATATGATATAAAAGAACAGCAAATGTTATTAACTATTCTATCTTGTGCTCTTTGTCCTTCTTAACATTCTCTGGACCTACCTTCCATGCCTTTCTTGTTAATATTATTCATTTGGAAGCTTTTGTAATTCTAGTTTATGTTGCTATGTTTTATTATTGTTTTGGATCTTTCATTCTGCTTGAAAATTAGAAATAAAAATTGCATGTTAGTTAAGCTATTTATCCTAGAAAATCCATTAAAAATCGATGGGATGAAACTTAGATTAAATTATGTTTATATATGGAAATAATACACAGGCACCTAAATACCCCAAAATAAAGCCATCAGATCCCATCTGACATTGGAAGCTAAACATGGTCAGTCCTGATTAATACTTCACTGGGAGAGAGCCAACGAATATCAGACGCTATTGGCTATATTCCAGAGGAAGGAATTGGCATAACAACCTCTGTGTATTGTTTGCCTAAGAAAATTCTATGAAATTTACAGGGTTGCCAAAAATCAATGGGCAACTTGAAGGCACATATGTACATATAAAAACAGCACTGAGGACTGGGAGAAGTTACTGTCCAAAGTGCTGAATTCTGTCTGACCACTCCACCCCTTTCCTCAGCTTTATACATGGATATTACCTGATGGCCAATATAGAAATCAAATAGACTACATAATTGAAAGCAGAAGATGGGGAAGCTCCATTCTCTCTGTAAAAACAAGACCAGGAACAGATTGTGGCAAAGACCATGAACTGCTAATATCAAAAATTAAAGTTAAGCTAAAGAAAAACCCTAAATCAACCATTTTGCCAAAATACAACCTGAAGAATGTCTCTGTAGAATTTAAAGATAGCATTAAAAATAGATATGCACTATTAAGCCTAATAGGCTGGGAGTCAGAAAGAGTGTGGATTGAAGCTAGGGACATTGTAAGGAAAGAATGCAAAAAAGACACTATCCTCAGCCAAAAAAGGAAGAGAATTCTCAATGGATGACAGATGAAACTCCTCAAGCAGTTAAGGATATATGCTAAGCTAAAGTAAAAGGGGCAAAAATAGTGTCAGAACTCTAATACAACTGTTCAGCAAGTTGTGCACAAGGAAAAAAGAACTACTATAATAACCAAAGCAGAGAAATAGAAGATGCCAACAAAAAAGGTAGAACAAGAGGTATCTTCCACAAGATCAAAGGGAAATTTAAACCAAAGGGAATCAAAGGGAAATTTAAACCAAGAGTTGGGATGCTATACAACCAGCACAAGAACATACTAGATGATCAAAAAGAAACAAAAATGTGGTGGAAACAATATACTGAAGAACTATATAAAAGAGATGAAAGGTTGATAGGAAGAACCATTTGAAGAGAAACCAAAAAATTTAGAAATTGAAGGGAAAACTACATTCAGAATACTTGGGAGAAATAAATCACCAAGAACAGATGGCATACCAATACACCTGTTTCAAGCTACAGAGTTAGAATCCCCTCAAAGTCTAATTAAAATCTGTCAACAAATATGGAAAACAAAAAGAAAATGGCCAACAGATTTGAAACACTCCATATATTCCAATTCCCAAGAAACCAGGGATTGCAGTAACCACTGGACCATTGTGTTAATCTTCCATGCAAGCAAAGTGGTGATCAACATGTTACAACAAAGACTTTTTCTTTTTTATGGAGTGAGAAATGCCTGACGTCCAAGTGGGTTTCAGGAAAGGAAGAGGCACTTGAGATCATATTGCAAATATACATTGAATAATGGAGTGCCTCATAAAATTTCAGAAGAAAAGCGGCTACCATCAGGGCAGAATACAGAGAAATGGAATGGTTTCCAATTGGAAAGGTTGTCAGGCAAGGCTGCATTTTATCACCCTATCTATTTCACTTGGATGCTGAAGATATTATTTTAAAAATAGGATTAGACTTGGAAGAAGGAGGTGTGAAAATTAGAGGAAGGAAAATTAAAAATTTAAGATATGCAGATGATACCATATTACTATCAAAAAATAGGAAAGACTTGGAATGATTACTGAAAAATAGTCAAAGAAGAAAATGAAAAGACAGTTTACAATTATAATGGCCACACATGATTTATATAACTTTAAAGTAGACACTGAAGATGTTGAAATAGCTAAAAAAAATTTCCATATCATGGCTCGGTCATTACTCAGGATGGAGGCTGCAGTCCAGAAATCAGAAGAATACTAGGACTTAGAAGGGAAGCTATGAAGTTCCTAGACAAGATCCTGAAGGGCAGAGGAGTATCTAGGGTGGCGCAAGTAGGACGCATGCTCTGGGTGCCAACGCCAGGGGGGCGCAGTGCACCCTGAAAGCAGCAATGTTCCCCACCATTGTCTCCACTGCCCTCACCAGGGTCATTCTCAGCCCAGGGTGGTAGAGGTGGTGGCAGGATAAGCCACCCCTCCATCCAGGCCTGGCCCATTGCTGGAGTCGTTCTCAGCTTGGGGATGGCAGCAGCGGTGGTGGGAGAAGTGGCCCCTCCACCCAGATCTGGCCTGCATCTGCTGCCCTCATTGGGGTCTTAGAATCATAGAAATGTAGAGTTGGAAGAGACCACATGGGCCATTCAGTCCAGCCCCCTGCCATGCAGGAACACCCTCAAAGCACTCCCGACAGATGGCCATCTAGTCTCTGCTTAAAAACCTCCAAAGAAGGAGACTCCACTACACTCCAAGGCAGCATGTTCCACTTCCGGACAGCCCTGACTGTCAGGAAGTTCTTCCTGAGGCTCAGGGGGAATCTCTTTTCCTGCTGCTTGAATCCATTGCTCCTTGTCCTGGTCTCTGGAGCAGCAGAAAACAATCCCTCTCTTTCCTCTACATGGCATCCCTTTATGTCCCCTCTTAACCTTCTCTTCTGCAGACTAAACATACCCAGCTCTCTAAGTCTATCCTCATAGGGCATGGCTTCCAGGCCTCTCACCATTTTGGTCACCCTCCTCTGGACTTGCTCCAGCTTGACCATGTCCTTCTTGAACTGGGGTGCCCAGAACTGGACACAGTATTCAAGATGAGGTCTAACCAAAGCAGAGTAGAGTGGTGCCAGTACCTCCCTCGATCTAGACACCATACTCCTATTGATGCAGCTGAGAATTGCATTGGCTTTCTTGGCTGCCGCATCACACTGCTGACTCATGTTCAGCTTGTGGTCTATGAAGACTCCTAGATCCCTTTCACACGTACTGCTATCCAGCCACATGTCCCCCATCCTATATTTCTGTATTCCATTTTTTCTACCTAAGTGTAGGACCTTACATTTCTCGCTGTTGAATTTCATTTTGTTAGCTTTGACCCAGCTCTCCAATCTATCCAGGTCATTTTGAATTTTGATCCTGTCCTCTGGCATATTAGCAACCCCTCCCAATTTGGTGTCATCTGCAAATTTGATGAGCATGCCCTCTATTCCTTCATCCAAGTAGTTGATAAAAATATTGAACAGCACTGGGCCCAGCCCTGTGGCACTCCGCTAGTCACTTCTCTCCAGGATGAAAAGCAGCCATTCGTGATCACCCTTCAGGTTCGGTCGGTCAACCAATTACAAATCCAACTAACAGTAGCCCAGTCCAGCCCACATTTTACTAGCTTCGTTGCAAGAATGTCATGGGGAACTTTGTCAAAGGCCTTACTGAAATTGAGATATGCTACATCCACAGCATTCCCTTCATCTATCAAGCTAGTAACTCTATCATAAAAAGAGATAAGATTAGTCTGGCATGACTTATATTTGAGAAATCCATGTTGACTTCTCATGATTACCGCGTTGCTTTCTAAGTGATTAGAAACTGACTGCTTAATGATCTGCTCCAGGATCTTTCTGGGTACTGATGTCAGGCTGACTGGGCGATAATTATTTTGGTCCTCTTTTTTTCCCTTCTTGAAGATGGGGACAACATTTGCTCTCTTCCAGTCTGCTGGAACTTCTCCTGTCCTCCAAGATTTCTCAAAGATTATAGGAAGCGGTTCCGAAATGACCTCTGCCAGTTCTTTTAATATCCTAGGATGCAATTCATCTGGCCCTGGAGACTTGGAGACTTCCTCAGCCCAAGGCAGTGCCAGGAGAGGCAGCCGCTCCACTTGGGCCTGGCTCACTGCTGCTGCCACAGCACTTGCCAGGGTCTTACTAAGCCTGGGATGTCAGTGATGGGAGAGGCAACCCTTTACCTGGGCCTGGGCCTCTGCTGCTACCAGAAAACAACAGAAGCACTTGTTCCCACTAGTTTATGGTGCTTTGCTTTCCCTTTTGCATTAGTTTTCCCTCCTTCTTGCCCATGTACAAGGAACTCTGGGATTTGGAAGATAGATCATATTGAAAACAGGAGAACAAATAGCTCTGCCTCTCAATCTCACATAGTCATAATTTCTAAAACATCCTTTCCTAGAGTAGGGAAGTCCCTGAAGGCAGGGACTGGACCAAGAGGCACAGTCATTCAGAATGCTGCTTTTGATTGGCTGTAGCAATTGTCACAAAGTGTAGACATAGATATGTATTTTCCTGTAAATATCTCCAGTCATTGCTTACATTTTATTCATGTTTTCTTCATACTAATGGGCATTGTAGTCTGGACTGGACCTTATTGACTTCTGGGCTTCTTTGACCTCTAGACCCATGTAAAGTGTACTCACAGCCAAATTTAAGTGCCCTAATACTGGCTGGCGAATTTGGGGAGCTGTAGTCCAAAATATTTCTCAGATTTAGTCTGGACGAGCTCAAGAGTTTCGATGCACATAGCTGGAGCTTTATTCTTGCAGAAGATTCTTGCAAATAAAAAAGAGAAGACAGTTAAATGTATTTTTTTTACTCTCTCATAATGTTGAATCCAATGAAATGGAATAGTAGGATACTGAGAACAAACAAAACAAAATGGAAGTAGTTCTTAATCCTATTTCTTGCTAATTTGAAGATTTCATGGCCACTTGCTGTGATGATGGCCACAACCCTAGAAAAACAATGAAGAGCTGCTGCCAGTTGAAATAGCCAGAATTGTTCAAGATATTCTACTCATTCTCATTCCAGTTCCACTAGCTCCAAAGTATTCCTTACTTTTCAGATTTTTAATCTAGACTCGGCATCATTTTTCTCATTTTGTAATGAAGCATTGGCCAAAATCTTCGTACACTTAACCTGGGAATAAGTCCCACAGAACTCAGTAGGAATTATTTCTGAGCAAGCATAGACAGAATCAGGCTGTGAGTTCATTTTTGTTTTCTATTAGCTGACCCAGGGTGACACAGCAGATCTGTACAGAAACTGATATTTGATATTCTCTTTTTTTCTTTGCTTAACAAAAGCTATTAATGAAGCATTTCAGATGTACAGAGAAAGCTTTCCGTTCCTGAAGTTGTAATTTGTTTTGTTGAACCTCTGACCTGCCTGCTGCTTTTTCTGTAGTATCTCTTACAACCCACTGATTGAATTACTGCCTTGTCAGCAGTGAATCTACAATTCTGCAATTTATATTAGAGGAAGCATATGCTGCAAACAAAGGAGCCAATGAGTCAGAATACTCCATTTTCTGGACCCGTTATCATCAATAACAGGATTTGTTTCCAAATTTTATTAGAAATTCATAGCTTTGACTCTAAATTGGGGTATGTCAAGAATCAGGTACATGTGAGCCTGCCTATAGTTGTTGCTCTCTAATTCCCATCATCCTTAGGCAGTGCTGAGGGATGATGGGAATTGTTGCAACAACATATGAAGAGCAATCAATTTCCCATCTCAGATATATATTTTCATTTTCTCAGCTGCAAAATCAGATGAGGCAGCTCCTCTAGAAAACAAAGATATTGGAAATTAGATTAACCTTCCCCCATTATTTGTGGGATTTCAAGGGCAACATTCCCTTTTAGTTAGAGATAAGGCAGTCTGAAGTGATTGACAGATAAACTTCATAGGGCAATCTTATGCTTCCTGCATGGTTGACAGAAGGGTCTTTGGATGGTAGAGACTTCTTTTTCTAGCAGATCTGTCTATAGAGGAGTAGAGGAGTAGATGTTCAATCATCTAAACATCCAACCTCCCCACTACCCAAAAAATGTCATTGATGGTAGGTCTCCGTGAGTGGAACTTTGAGCTAATGTACGTGAACTCCTCCAGAACACAAATGCCATTCCTGCTAAAGATGCATTTTGGTAGCATCCTATCCCTCTGTTGGAGGCTGGCTGGGGGCCTTTAGGCTTGCAATCTACCTTAGTTTCAGTATTTTAGGTTTCACTATTCCTAACATTTTAAAAATTTTGTCATAGCCATTGGCATGTGTGTTTTGAACCAATATTACATTGTATCTAACTTTCTTCATTTATTGATATGGAGGGTCTGATCCACTGAGGTCAATTTACATTCAAGGATACACAGTAAGTAAGTAAGTAAAGTCTGTATGGCATAGTTGCTTAAGTATTGGATTAGGACTCTGGGAGACTAGGGTTCAGATCCTCACTCAATTATAGTTACCCACTGCAGGAAGTTTAAGGACGTTCTCAGAATACATTGTTATAGTGCTATTATTCCACTCAACATCCTATGGAATCCTGGGGTTTGCAGTTTAGGGAGGGGCATTTAGAATTCTCAGCCAGAGAGCTCTTTGGCCTCAGTAAACTACAAACCCCAGAATTCCACAGGATGGTGAAAGTGGAATAACAGCATTATAAAAATGTAAGGGGGAAAGGCCCTAAGTTACTAAGAGTAGAAATCATAGCTTTGTTGGTGATTGATGGGAAAGGACACAGAAACAAAAAATATAAGCAAAGAAAGCATTCTCATATCCTTTCAGCTGAAACTCTGATACAGCCTCAAGTGCAGATAGTTTGTGGGGCTGCACTGCTAGATATTTTCTTGTTAGTTCCAGGTGGGCCTTCATGCTCTTGGTCAAGTGGCCAGAGTTTCCTCTTCCCAAGATGAGGACAAGAGAAATCGCTCCCAACTGGCAGTTATATGCCCTGACAGGATTGACTTTCTAAGCTTTAAGATGGTGCTCAAGGGTTCTCTGAGATTGAGAAAGGAGAAATATTCAAGCTCTCAGAAAAAGAGCTTATAAGCACCAAGAATATTATAATCACTCAAATATGTAATACATACACACACAATATTACATTATAACAAACGTGCATGAATAAGAAGTCCAGTTACTAACAACTCTTTGCCATTCTTCCAGAAATGCAACTCACTACACTTCAATCTTGTAACTAGTTGACTAAAATCAAAGGGAACTTGCGTGAACTTGTTTACACTTCCCTAAGTGTCCAAGGCAAATTTAAAGAGATGATCACAAAGAAAGCCTCCCTGACGTGAATCTGATAACTGCATTACAAGGTAAGGTTAAAAGGAGAATCTTCAGAAGGAAGCTTTAGAAGATGAATGGGATTAACAACCCCAGTGCCAGCTGCTTTTGTTCCTGTAAAGGAAATATGCTCAATTATTCATGCTCAGTTTAAACTGCCAATGTGCCCAAGTTTTAGCAGAGCATTTCTCTTCTATTATTCATAGGATCAAGCTGATGGAGACCCAGTGGGGAGATATTTCTGCAAATGGATGAGTGGAACCTGGAAATAGCTCACTTCTGAAGCAGAGGTTGCTTGTTAATTGAATGAAGAGACAGGGGGAGCTTTAGTTACTACTCCCAGGTCCCAGATCTAGGAAACAATTAACTATGCCTTTGTGTATAAGTATATGTAGTCATGTTCCTTTCTACGTGATAGTGTGTATATGTACCTTCAAGTCACCTGTTGATTTATGGCAACCCCTTGAATTTCATAGGGTTTTTTCAGCAAAGGAATACTCAGAGGTAGTTTTGCCAGTTCCTTCCTCTACATGATTACTGACTTATTATTAGTGCACATTATTATTATAATGTGCATAACAGCAAGAGTCATGGGTAACTGTTGACTTCCCTCTGTTATTGTTTTTAATAGATTTAGGTTTTAAATGTCAATTTCTTTTCTATGGGCAAGGCTACATTAATTGCAATCAGTGCAGGGCTGGTACATTCAGGAACTGGTGCTGAATCCAGTCTTCCTGAGGTCACAATTCAGCCTCAGTCCCAATGACACCACTGATTAATGATTTTCCCTGCTTCTATATAAGATTGTTTTTGTTAATTGCTGTCAAGTTGACTTATGGTAACCCTCTGAACAAGACACCTCGAAGTCACATAGTTATCAACTGCCATGCACAGATCTTCCAGAATCAGGACTGCGGCTTCCTTGGTTGAGGCCATCCATCTGTAAAGGGGTCTTCCTCTTTTCCTACTGCCTTCTACCTTACCAAATATTATTGTCTTTTCTAGTGAGTCATGTCTTCTCAATATATGTGAAAAGCACAAGTATCAGTTTAGTCATCTTGGCTTCTATGGAATGTTCAGGCTTGATTTTCACTTGGACTCATTTATTTGTCTTTCTGACACTCCATGATATCAGCAAAACTCTTCTCCAGAATGACATTTCAAATGAATTGATTTTCTTCTTATCAGCTTTCTTTATTGTCCAGCTTTTGCAATCATACATAGAAGACAGATATACGATCGCATTGATAGTCCTAACTTTAGTATTCAAAGATATATCCTTACACTTGAGAATCTTGTCTAGTTCCTTCACTGCCATTCCAAGTCGTAGGCCATTTCTGCACTTACACTGTTATAGTGCTATTAATCCGCTTTCAACCTCCTGTGGAATTCTGAGGTTTGCAGTTTACTGAGGCCAAAGAGCTCTCTGGTTGAGAATTCTAAATGCCCTTCCTTAAACTGCAAACCCCAGGATTCCACAGGATTTGAAAGTGGAATAATACCACTATAACTGTACTGTGGAAATGGCCCTAGTCTTCTGATTTCTTGACTATAATCTCCATTTTGATTAATGACTCAGCTAAGGTATGGACAGTCTTCAACTGTTTCAGTATCTTCAATTCCTACTATAAAGTTATATAAATAATTTGTGGTTGTTATTTTTGTTTTAATGCTGCTGTTTCTTCATTGACTTTCTTCAATAGTTGTTCCAGCTCTAGTAGTATGATATTATCTGAATATCTTAAACTGTTAATGTTCCTTCCTCCAATTTTCATGCCTCCTTCTCCTAAGTCTAATCCAATTTTATGTATGATAAATCCAGTGTACAATTTAAGCAGATAGGGTGACAAAATGCCATACCATCTTGCCAAATGTTTCTCCATATTCTATCCTGACATGTCCTCTTGTCCTGAGTGCAGGTTATTTATCAGGACAATCAAATGTGGTGGCACACCAAGTCCTTTTAAGAGTGATCCATAGTTTTTCATTACTTACACAATCAAAACCTTTGCTATCGTCTATAAAGCACAGATCGACATTCTTCCAGAATTCTTTGGTGTATTCCATTATCCAATGTATGTTTGCAATTACGATCCCAAGTGCCTCTCCCCTTCCTGAACCCTACTTGGACATTTGGTATTTCTAGCTTCATATATGGGGAAAGTCTTTGTTGTAAAATGTTGAACATCACTTTACTTGCATGGGAGATTAATGCAATGGTCCTATGATTACAAACCCTGGTGTCCCCTTCCTTGGGGATTGGAATGTCTATACAGTATTTCAAATCTGTTGGCCATTTTTGTTTTTGTTTTCCATATTTGTTGACATATTTTAGTTAGACTTTGAGTGAATTCTGACTCTGTAGCTTGGAGAAGCTCTGTTGGTATGCTATTTGTTCCTGGTGATTTATTTTTCCTAAGTGCCCTGAATGCAGCTTCCACTACACTTTCTGAAGTGGTAGGTTCATCTTTCTAAAGTGGTAGGTTCATCTTTCTAAAGTGGTAGGTTCTTCCTTGAAGGACTCTGTCATCTGACCATCTCTTTTATATAGTTCTTCAGTATTGTTTCCATCATCTTTTTTTCCCTTTTGGTCATACAGTGTGTTCGTCTGCTGGTGGTATACCATTCTTACTCTTGATTTAAATTTCCCTTTGATTTCTTGGATCTTGTGGAAGATGTCTCTCAACCTTTTTTCTGTTGGCATCTTCTGTTTGTCTGCCACTGGCTCAGTAATTTTTTTCCATTGTAATTGCAATATTACCAAAGCACTGTCAAGATAGATAAGGGCCAATTTACACAAGTCTTTGTGTGGTAGGGGAAGACTGTTTTTTTCTTCTTGTTTGAGTATAATGGGAGCTGGATTTGACATTACTCATTACCTTAAAAGATACTAGCACCAGGTTACCTCAGTGGCCCAAAGTGGCTTTTACCAGCTTCAGCTGAGATAACTTGACTGGAACAGTCCAGACACTGTCAGTTCTTTACTAGACTATTACAATGATTCTGTGTGGTGTTTCCACTGAGCAGAATACCCATGCTTTCTGACTCAGAAGCTGCAACTAGGACAGAATACTTCCACTAAGTTTATTATTGAGGTGACTAGGTTGCCAAGTGAAAAACAGGACAGGATTCCTGTACCTTTAACAGTTCTTCAGAAGAGGAAATTTCTAAATGGAGCTTGTGTGACAAGCATTTCTTGCTGAAATTTCTTCTCAGTGCTTTTTTCATGGTATAAGACACAGTGCAATAATTTTTATTTTTGTACACATGTTGGCGATATATGGCTATTTTCCTGAAGTATTTTACTTTAGCCTACAATGCATTTTTACTATTTTTGATAATGTAGATGTTGGATATTGATTTTATGCATTGTTATATATTTTATGTTTCATTATGGTTCTATACTACTTTGAAATCTTTAGATGTAAAAGATTTATAAATATGAATGAATGAATGAATGAATGAAATTTCCATCCTTCCTTCACCAAGGATACATACATAGCTTGTTTAACATGGTAATAATGTGTAGCAAATTGTTCTATGGGGTCCCAAGAAAGCCCTGGTATTGAAATACATGCTATTTGTAGGTTGTTCGCTGCCTCGATCCATATGGAGAGGTGGGATAAAAATAAATAATAATAATTTTTAAAAAAAAGAAAAAGAAAGAAAGACAGCAAGGGTGAGAGATACTTAATTCATTTCTGAGACTGCTTTTAAAGCAAATTCAACAATTTGGATACAAGGCCCAGTTTGGGCTTCTGTGGCTGTTACTGAAATTCTATGCTGAGACTTGTTGCCCCAGAAAGCATGTTGCAGTGTCTGTTATCCAGAGCTTGGAAATGTCACTTTCCTGGACTCCCAAGAGTTCCCCAGCCAGTGGTAGAAAAGCAACTTTTCTGCTTTTCTGCTGTTATCTGTCTGGCAGCAGTATGATCTTACAGATTGTAGTCATTTGTAGAATATCACTACTTTGGAATACAACATGAGATAATAAAACCTAACATCCCTCAAGGGACATATAACAGTTTTTATTTATTTAACATGAAACACAAGAGCTTGTCTAGAACTGTGTTATCATTGCCTCTGGGTACAGTGATTCAGCCTTATGGTGTGTGCAGTAGGTACTCCAGGGAGATGGCCAATTGTTTAACACAGAACAGTCATTCCCCTCGAAACAACAAGATGGCATTTGCCTGCCTGTGATCAAACCACTTCTGGCTGGTTCTCAGTGCTCTCAGTAAGAAGTTATTTTTATTTTTTTCAAAAGGAACACAGCTATTCTTTGTACAAAAGATAACCACCTGCTACAGCCATTTGCATCTCTGCCTCCATTACTTATTTCCATCTTGGCCTGGTCCTTTCGCAGTCCACAGCTACTGCAAATCAGAAACCACTAGCAGGCACACAACAGCAATGCACAAAGCTACTCTTGTAATTAGGGTGTACAGTAACACTGTTGCTTTCCTCCTCTCAGTTGTTTGATAACTGTACCAGCCCACTCTTGAAGAGTAACATGTAAAAACAAAGCTTCAAAAATTACTTTTTTTTGTAAATACAACTAGCACAATGTTACAGCCAGCATAGACAGTAGATTTTGGGAACAGTAGTCCATGAAAGCCTTGCAAGATACTGTCCCCCATTTTATCCACCTGTCATTTGTTACATGATGGCAGATTGAAGAATGTGTAAGGTAGGAGTGGAATTTCAGTGCACATGTGGCGTATGGCCCCCAAATCCCACTTCTGTGGGCCCCAGAGCCCCGGCAATTTCCAAAAAGTCCCCTCAACTTTAAATTTTAATTTATTTGAAATGATATTTGACGAATTTTCAATCCTGCACCAGAAACGAATGAAAACTTCACACATACACAGCTGTTTGGCTTCTCCCATCACCTAGAATCTCACCCATTCCTCCCCGAACTTTTTTTTTTTTTTAAAGCTGAAAACTGGGGAAGAATGGTGCATGGTGGTAAATCGGTGCAGTCCGTAAAGAGACAAAAATTGGCCCCACTCCCAGCACAGTTGCGCAGACTGGCATAAATACAGCAATATAGGGGCAGTCAGGGCTTTTGTTATTTTCAAGAAAACCACAAAAATCGTCTATAACAACCTTGAACAATTAACAGAAAGTAAAATGATAGCAGTATTATTTTCAGTTAATAGTCCAATAAAAAGATTATTATTTCTATTTGTGTTTTTTATCATTATTTATCATAGCTTGCCCTAGGCTGACATGTAGAAGCAGAAAACTGCAGCAAAAATGTCCACCCTTCAACTCCTGTTATGTTGTATGTCCTGAAATGAAATATTCTCTTAAATAAAGCAGCCATTTTCAGGAAGGCTGAATGCTCCAGCATTTCAATTGTGTGGTACTTGTGGCTTCTTTCATTTTCTGTATCAAAGCTCCTGGGCATAACTAAAATAGTTCTTTGGATTCAGGCTTTATGACTAAGAAACATTCTAGATGAAGAAAAACAGTCTGCTTTCCATGGAAAAGTCTGGACAGCTTTAATAGCTATGTCTTAAGTTAAACCACCTTATGATGTCAGGGACTGGAATTTTAGGATATATTGGTACCTTACAACAGTTGCTCCAAATTGCAAGAGGTGCGAACTATGACAAGTACCCTTAAGCAAGTGAGTGCAACTGCATAGATTTTCACAGTTGTGCCTTCCTGTACCCTATACTCTTCTATACTTTCAATAATTTGAAAGCTCTGTATTTTTTTAAAGTTATTTGAAAGCTGTGTCTTTTTTAATAACAAACAAACAGACAGACAGACAAGTGCCGTGAAAGCTGTGTGTATGCATAGTTCTCCTAATATAACAGCACTTTTAGGTGGTAGGTGCTGAGAAGACTGTAGCCAGAGAATACAAACAGGAAAAAGAAGGAGATAGATCAGGAGTGATGAACTAGTTTGATGTTGTGGGCTGGCTTTCTTCTGCCAGCCCTATGAGGCTGCATAGCTCAAGATTGCACCTATGATATCATCATCATCATCATCATCATCATCATCATCATCATCATCATCATGTTTCTGACACCCTTTTCACCAAAAGGCGGAACACCAACTTATATAGTCAGGAACAAAGACAATAAGCATAACGCTATAGCAATACATGGGATGTATGCAAAGAACTGAACCCTATTCCTAAAAAGAGTCAGCACATTGAAGAGTTTCAACAAAGCTAGTTAAAACCTGGAATGGATTCATTGCCCAACTGGCATGGGAAGCATCAGCTGGCACTATTCCAGACCTCATTAGATCTCCAGCCAAAATCATCTAGAGTTTTACCACCCAGTACTTGAACTGGAGAATAGATTTCCTCTTCCCAAATGGAATGTGAGGCAAGCACACCTAGATGGCTAGGAATCAGCTGAATTCCAGCCTCTCTTTGTTTCCCTTCATTTTACATAGGGAGTTGAATTTTTGGACACCTAAGCCTCTTTCACGAGAACCAGCATGGTGTAGTGGTTTGAGCACTGGACTTTGATCCTAGACACCAAAGTTCAATTCCTGCTCAACCATGGAAATCCACTGGGTGACCTTGGGCATGTCACATACTCTCAGCTACAGAAAACTCTTTGATAGGTTTGCCTTAGGGTTGCCAGAAGTTGGGAGTGACTTGAAGGCACACAGCAGCAGCAGCAGCAGCAGCAGCAGCAGCCACAACAACACTCTTTCACATTACAAAATTGTAGTACATTTATATTATTTAAATGCCACAGCTCCAGCCTATGAAATCCTGAGATCTGTAGTTCAATGAGGCATTTAGAATTCTTTGCCAAAGGACTCCATTGTCTAATCAAACTGCAAAATCCAGGATGCTTTAAAGGGTAGCTATGGCAGTTTAAAGTGACATTAAACTGCTATAGCTGTGCAGTGTGAACAGGACCCTATAGTCTATATAGCAGTTGCATAGTTCTGCTCCTAGGGGGGTGGCTAAAGACATACAGTACTGTTCAACAAAACTAATTCTATACCTGTTAAAGGGTAATATTTATGTTGACTTCGGCAGTGGTTGGAGGGTGAGAGAAAGAGGTGAGATTTGTTCTATCATCTCGGGCCTCAAAATGCTTTGTGAAGCATGACTATTGCTATTTGCATGTGGAATTCAGAGGAACATTGGCTTTGTACGTATGCCTCAATGTGAATCAAAGCTAATCATTGTTAAGAAAATCCACATCACAACCACTTCCAGAACCTACATCTAAGAGACAATGGACTTGTATGTGAACAAGTTTCCTTGGAATTATTAAAAAATAATTAAGCAACAAAATCTAAGGGACAACTGGGTAGCATGTGAACAGATTTCTTTGGAATTAATAAAAGTTAAGAAAATCAACTGTCTTGTGTCAGTAAAATCCTAAGGACAATGAGCTTGCTAAATAGTTTTAAAATAAATGAAAGAAACAAACCAACAACAACAACAAAAAGCAGAAACAGTCCATCTAACTCATTTGGATGTTGAACTGTCATTTTTATACATAATGTGTAAAGAGGTGTTACATCCTACAGAAAGCATGAAAGAGAGAAAGTCATTCATCTCCCACAATTAGATTTACATCTGTCATGATTTTTGGCTGATTTTCTCCTGGATCAATCAATTAAATAAACATTGCTCATTTGCCCAACATGTAAATATTTTTTTAAGTTGGATGTGCTAATACACATGGATCAGATCTAGGTCAGTATCTTTCATTTACTGGAAACTGGCATCATTTTGGGGAAGAGGGGGAGAAGGATTATAGTGCTCTAAAAGTTAATAATAGAGAAGAGTACACTTGGCAGGAAACTGAAGGTGAACAAATTATGACCATTAATAAAATGTGGGCAGGAGGGAATATATGAGTATTTAAGGGGAAGGCATCATTCAAACATACTTCAACTTGAGTGTAAGAGGAAGTTGGTTGTTTTGTTAACAGAAGATCACTTCTAAGAACTCAAGATGATTTTGGGGAAACACCAAGGCTCCAATATCTTTTGGACAGGTTTGATATTCTTGTCTTGATTGTAGGTATAATTCTTTACCTGGGACAATGATATTTGGGTGGGAGATGAACTGAAATTTCAGTCTTTCCTAAGCTGAATTCCTACTGATGGGAGAAGAATTTCTCTCCCCCATCCCCCTTTGTGGAGGCAATTAAGAAGTGAGAAAGCTTTCTAACAGTATTAGCATTCTGAAAGAGAAATAAAGGTGAATTTCATATAACTCCTCCCCTCTGAAGTAATTCATATTAATTTTGATGGAATTAATCTTAAAGTTAGTATGCAGTCTTATTCTAATATCTAGTTCATGCTTCAGAAAGTGATTCATTTGTGAACAGAGCCATTCCTTCAAATAACCACAGAGATGAAGTTTGAAGAAGAGGGGCAATCTACTTCTCTGTTATTTTCATCTTTTGGCACAACCTCTGAGCACTCCCCTATAGGAAAAAGAAATCAAGTTTGACAATGAAATTGAACATTCTCTCCTTCCTTTTCCAAAGACTTTCTAAGAAAAAAAGATGACAATGGTGGATTCTGGCTATGGATGAGAGTTACTGAATTGTTTAGAACTGTACTTTGTGCACTGACACAGGAATTAAACTTCATTGCATCAAACAGGGCTTCCTTCTAGGAAAGGGTAGATGTAGGACTGCACTACAACCTAAGAGCTGTAAGATAAGATATGGCTATTTACAGGATCTTCCTTTTTTTCCCCAAAGGAAAAGTCAGGTTCCTTATCTCTAGGGGCCACTGGCTTCTTTATTGATTCTTTCCCACTATCCACCAGCCAGGGCATGGATGTGTTGAAGGGGGGCAGCAGCAGAGAAAAGGTTAGTTTGGAAGGGGCTTGGACAGGAGATATATCATTCGGTATTTGCTGGTGTTTAAGACTCACTTTTTTCCTCCAAAAATACTGTTTGAAAATGAGGTGCATCTTATATGCTGGTATGTCTTATACGCAGGCAAATAGTATTTTCCAGTGTATAAATGGGATGTGCCTTATACATGGGTGCATCTTATATGCTGGCAAATATGGTAGTTATTCATGTTCGCTATATCTCATGATCTGAGATCTCAGTCATAATTTAGTAAGTTGTAGGAACTATATAAATATTTTGCATGTGACCAGAATTTTGTGTAATTGGATGAAAAAAAAAAAAAAGGTCAGGACTCATGCACTTTTAATAGCTGTTTATAGAAGAAGTGTGGCATGCTGCATGACAAGATATGCATGCTGAAATTCCCTTTTTAATACACAGCTATTAAAGATAAGGGAGCCATGCATTCAACCATCCTAGAAATATTTGCATACTTAATATTCTTTTGTTATAGGTGAAAAAGGAGGACCCTATCTGCACATGTGAGCCTCTCTAAGGCCACTTTTAATTGTATCTTTTGCCTTCAAGGGTTTCAATAGGGCAGTGGCTTTTCATACCACACCCATTTTATTTTACATTGACATCAATCTAAAGCAGCAATGGATTCACAGTCACATCAAACATATGGACAGGAAACCTGTTAGTGAATATGTCTCTTTATAGTTGTAGAAGGGGGCTTCTAGCATCACTGTCCACAATGAATCCCTCCACCTCTCTGCTTCTGGGGTACTCCCTATAGCCATTTTGTATCTTAGGAAATTGTGAATGGCCAGTCAGTATCCAGATGCATTTTTGTAACTAGACACAAATCCTGGTCTCCCAGGATTTCAGGATTCTCTAGAGATTCGGGAGCATGATGTTCTCTTGGTAGAGAGGTAATTTTTATGTGTGGAGAGGAAGAGAGGTAAACTACATCTATCAAAGCTTTATGCCATATCAGGCACATGTAGGACCTTGGCCATGGAATTCTAAACCACAGAGTAACTTCAAGGCATGACTAGCATGTGTGAATTTATACTGACAGTCTTTCATTTTGTCATGTGTTAACTTTATCAGCTCCAGGACATTTCAGTGATATCAGCTCACTAGATCAACTGCCAATTATTGCATTTATAGCAATAAAGTGTTGACTTCATTATAGGCAGTTAGACTTGTAAGCTGCTGTCACTGAAAGCTGCTGTCACTATTGTTGTTGTTGATGATGATTTTAATATAGCTAAACTTGCTCATTTCTTTTACTATAGGTCTCTGGATTGTGGTAATTTTCTCACTCGTGACAACAGAAGGCCAAGGAAAAGATGATGCTCAATCTGATTTACCAGTACATATAAGCCAAATTGGACCAAGAGGGCCCCCTGGTCCTCCTGGGCCACCTGGACCAATGGGCATGAAGGGAGACCCTGGGCTACCAGGTATGTTTAGGAGAACTAATTAACAGCAAATTTTCAGGTACAGATTACCTTGAAAGGAAAAGCATTGCAATAGAATATGTCAAGAATTTATGTGAAGCAGAGCCTGGAAAAGTTACTTGGCCATTGTAGCTGGAGGATTCTGAGAACTATGGTACAAAATAGCGGTGTTCCTATACTCTATTTTGAATTTGTTTTCTGAATGTTCAGATTAAAAGATAAAACAACTGAAAGCTGTAGAATTTTAAAAAGCCGATGAGTGGAGCCATTATAATAACAGTATAGTAATATAATTCTTAATAGTTAAATTTTTTTAAGAGAGTGTGTAAGTTGAGAGTAAGTTGAGCTCCTTTTTTTGGTTAAAAGGAAAACAAATAATAAATAAAGTATTTAAATTATATTTTAGTTTCTCCCAAAAGATCAGTTTCAATATGTAACATGCCTAGAGGAGGAGAGGGAATGAGGAGGAGAGAGAATGATGCCTGGGGCAAAATAAAGAGAGGCCCTTGGGAATGACTCCCATGGTAATTATCATGAAACAACTTCTCAACCATTTAGACAGCGTAACAGAGGGCAATTGCATACATTGTTACCATACCGTACACGCCATGATTCGCTATGGTTTAATTGGCAAATATTATTGGCATAAATAATAAATTATACACTGCTATGGCTGTATGGCCATGCTGGCTAAGGGGGAAAGACTGGCTGAAGATGTGCAGAAACTAAGTCAGGAAAGGCATGGCCAGGTCATAGTTAGGAAATCACCGGTAAACTCCAGTGATAATGGACCTGCTAATGTCCATCAAGGACTCAAACTTCAGAAACAATAGGGCCTGAACCTAAACTAATTATCTTCAACTGTCTTCACACTCCCCAGCAAGATCTTCCTTTATCCCCTTTCCTGGCCATCAATCATAGAGCTATTGCAACTCTCATCACTCCTGTGTTACCTAATGCTAAGATCATTAGTCTGTTCTAGACCCCATTGTTTGGTCTGCCAGAGAGCCATTAACACCTTCAGTCTCCAAGCAGAAATAGGGTATTTAAACCCCAGTCAATTTGCAGTACATTGGTTGTTGGTTACCACTCTGCCACTCCAATTTCTGTTGGTGTATTGTCCTTGGACTCTCAGTCTAAGCCACATTGCTCTGCTTCTTCTCTGCTGGATTGGTAATTATTACCCACGATGTCCTAACCTCTCACTATCCAACTTTTCCTCCCTTTTCCTTCAGTTAGCCTTGTGTGACTGTGAGACTGCTTGAATCTTGAGTGCATGAGTATTAATTCCCCCAATAAAACCTTTTAAAGACATTCTTTGGATCTCTGGCTGTTATTCCTGCACTGGTACTGGTATATACAGGTGTTAAAGATCTTGTTAGGTTCCCCCCTCTTGCAGGCCTCCTCCATTGAGCTAATATTCCCCACTGTTTTGCAGAGACACTAGCATCTCCTGAGTCACCCATGTTTTGGGGTAACAACATCATGGGAAATCTGCCTTCAAGCTCCATTCATAGGCTGCCAGTCTGGCTGAACACTGTGCTTTATGTACCAGAGCTCTGATTTGAATGCAAGGGACAAGGTACACTAGGACGGGGGAGGGTCACAAATCTGGGTACTTTGTGGACCCAGAATTTGGCCCTTGCAGGAGACAAAAGCTCCTTTGTTCACCATTCACTGTGACAAGCCATGTGATTATTGTCCTGTCTGTTATGTTGACTAGTAACTCTGCCCTCCATGGCAGCATCCTGCAGACCCATTGTCCCTCTCTCTTCCTCCCTCTCTCTCTCTCTCAATCTCCCATCTTTGCAGCATTTTGCTAGACTTCTTAACCCTTCTAGAAGTGATAGCAGCACAAAGAGCCCCCACATGGGCATTCTGTGAATTTGGAGGTGCAGAAATGGCCTGGATCTGTACCGGCCCCACTCCTGAATGTGTGACTCAGGCTGGCACACTCACTCTTATCTTATATCTGAATGATATTTTTAAGCTTTAGGACAGTGGTTCTTATTTTTTTTCCTTATCATGGACTCCTTTTAAATATATTTTGTTGCCACAGACCACCAAGACTTAAGGCACCTTCTGGCTGTGTGTGTAGTAGCAAGAAATGTCACAGGCTTTCTCTCAGCTACTCAGTGTAATTTAGTTGCATGTTCTAACCATGTGCAGAGGTAGCAAGTGCTAAGCACATTACTTGCTATCCAAAAATTCCATAACTTTTGAATGGTTTGAGATGTTGTAATTAAAATGTGTTCAAATGATGTCTGTCACAGGCAAAAGACCCCCTGATTTCTGAGATCTATGTTTGACTGTCTATCTGTCTGTCTATTTTATCTCCCTCCTTCCCTCCCTTCCTCCCTCCCTCCCTTCCTTCCTTTCATTCTGTTTTAACTGTAAAAGCTCATAACATTTCCTTAAACCTTCAGTGCCCCCCTATGAGAACATCATGATCCCCCAGAGGTCCACGGATCTCAGATTAAGAACCACTGACATAGAATGTCTTTAAAGCAGACACTTCCTGAAAACTACCAGAACTTTTGTCTCTTTTTAAAATCAGGACCATGATCCTGCATCAGTCCTGTTGCCATGATGTTGTAGCTATATTTTAACTTCCACTGGACTCTTAAAATCCACCTTAAAAGCCAGTCAGCTGTCTTGAGCCATGAAGATCAATGCTGTGTGGCCAAGCAGGGTGCTTCAGGATGATGTGACTGGCCCCTTCCTCAACTGAGTGACATTGCAAGGACTAGAATCAGGCACCCCTACAGGTACCTGTCACAAGTCTTCATCACAGAGTCACTTGCTGGCAGGAGGGAGCTGGTCACATCGTTCTGCAATGTGCCACTTGGCAGCAGCACAGACCTCCATCAGTCTGGAAAGCTGACTGGGTATTAAGGTGGGTTTCAGGGTCATTTGCTGCCATGGTATTATGGCTTGATTGCAAATAAGAATATACAGCAGTTACAATGTCCTAAGTCTAATTGATTAGCAGTTCAATTATTTGTGATTATGTTCATAAGTCCCAAACAGAGGGACAATATGAAACTGACATACATCATATTATGTGTAAAAGGGCTTCAAATCAAACCATGGTATGCTCTCCTGAATAGAATTATGAGGGGCTATTGCAGTACTCATTCTGCTGATCTTTCTTTTTTCCTGGGTTCTTGTTTTAGGCCCTCGAGGACTAACGGGCTTCCCAGGTCTTCCAGGACTTACTGGACCACGTGGAATCCCAGGACTACCAGGCTTTCCTGGAATTTGCCTTCCCCGGCAGAAATCTGCTTTTGCTGCGGAACTGGGGACAAATTATCCAGAACCCAACCAGCCTATTGTATTCCACAAGATCCTATACAATGAACAGCAACATTTTGATGAGGCTTCAGGAATCTTTACCTGCCAAATCCCTGGAGTCTATTTGTTTGGCTACAACCTACAGGCAAACTTGAATGCCCATATTGCATTGGTAAATAATGGTACTGAGGTGATAGGATCTTATCAGAATAATACAGGTGCTTTTGAAAACCTTTCAGGAAGCACAATCCTGAAGCTAGACAAAGGAGAGAAGGTGTGGTTAGAAGCAAAGAAAGACTATAATGGAGTAACCCAAAGAAGTTACTTTATGGGCTACCTTATTTTTACATCCTAGAGTCCATATAAATGGATTGGGTTGTAAAATTTAGCACAACTCATCCCATAAACTGATTTGCAGATCAAATCATCCTGATTTCTGGGCCACTTAATGGGCTCCTTGCTGAGTCACAGGAATCAATCAGGATAGAAGATGCTGCTCAGTTGAACCTGCAAACAATTATCTAGCTTATTTGCAAATCTAAATTCCTGGTCTCACTTTCTCTGGCACTGTGCAGTACACTTTCCTGTCCCAAAGGCTAGGGCTGCAATTCAAAACTCCATTCAACAAAAAAAGTCAACAAAGTCAACAAAGCTTGCTTCTGAATAGATATACCTAGAGTGCATGCAGTAGTATATTTATCTGAAGCTCATGCAATGTTCAGAGAATTTTTGTGTGCTTCTCAAACAAACAATTTGGTAATTGTTGAGAATAACTTGATAATATGTATAGCATGGAAAAGATTTGCAAAACCTTTTTAATCATTGGTTTGAAATTAAAAATGGAGATATAAGTGATTGGCTTCATTTTCTGTGTTCAGAGACTTGGGTTCTAATACTGGGGAACAATCTGAAAAGTACTGAGCATTTCTACATGCTGTTGGAAAGATCAAATCTGTCAAGTCAATTTTGACTTATCAATGAGAGACCTCAAGGACACCTTGTTATTAACAACCCTGCTAAGGTCCTGCAAACTCAGGTCTGTGGCTTAATTGACAGAAACCTGTAGTCTGGGCTTCCTCTTTTCCTACAGCCTTCAATTTTACCAAGCATTATCATCCTTTCCAATGAGTCATATATACTAAATATGACAGCCTTAATTTAGTCATTTTGGCTTGTAGGGAAAGCTCAGGCTTGCTTTTCTTTCAGACCCATTTATTTTGCTTTGTGAAGTCCATGGTGTCTGTGAGGCCTAAATACCCTAAAGGCACCAGATCTCATTTGATTTTAGAAGATACACAAAGTCAGCTCTGGTTAGTACTTGGATGGGAGATTGCCATCCAGTGTAACCTCTGCTAGCAGATCCAGTCCCGGGGGAGTGTAATATCCAAAATGTTGGGTTGACAACTGCTTATCTTGTGCCATGGTCAATGCTGACCACACTGGACCAAAAGCCCCAATCCAGCACCAAAGAACTGAGGGACTTTGATCCTGCATCCAAATTGACTTCATAGGGCTCCTTCCATGGACCCCAAGGGGAAACAAATACTGTCTGACAGTAAGTGATCCCTTTAGTAAGTGGATCGAGGCTTTCTCTTGTCACAACAATACAGCTGCCACAGCAACACAACTATTATTCAACAATGTTTGGTCACGTTGGGGGGTGTAACATGACTTAGATTGCGATATGGGATCCCATTTTACTGGTGAGATCACCCAGGAACTCTGCAAGGCCCTCAGGATAAAACAGCAATTTCACATCCCCATCCCCAGAGTTCCTGCCAAATTGAAAAGATTAACTGATCCCTTAAAGAGGCTCTCTGAAAGGTAGTTTGCATGTCAGGGAGGGATTGGGACCCCAAACTGCCCATCATTCTGATGGCCTTCCAAGATACCATGGCATCTCATGGCTTCATGCAACACATGGTAATGACAGGCAGAAAAATGCTGCTCCCAGAGGCATTCTGGGTAGACATGAGCATCCTCTCAGATTTGGAGCCTGTTGTCCTAAACAATGAGTAGTTGAGGAGTTTTATCCAGAACATTGGCCAAATCCACTGGCAAGTGGCCCTCCAGCTAGGAAAGAATTTGAAAAAGATATATAGGAGATTAGGATGTGTGCACCATCCCTGCCAGTTGGAGGAAGGACAGCTAGTTCTCTATAGAAATTTCTATAAGGACAAGCACCCCCTGGCAGCAAAGTGGGTAGGACCTGTCCTCATAGAAAAAAGGCTATGCACCAGGTGCAGATCCTGCACAAAAAGGGAGGCTTGTTTAAATTTTTCCACGCCTCCCAACTCAAGGAATGGAAAGGAGGGCCAGTTGACCCTAACTGGTTGAGAGTGCCCAAACCCCCAGAGGTGGTCCCCCAAGGTTCGAATCCGCCAGTACTTGCGCCTCAGATGTTATTGAGTCACCAGAAGCTGCCTAAGATCGACTTGTCTGAGACATTTTTATTCATTTCTACTACTTTTGACAATGGGTAGAAAGTAGGGATAGTTAGGAGTGGGATGACTCTTCACAAGTCCTCCATCCCCACTCTCTCTCTCTCTCTCTCTCTCTCTCCTCACAGCTGAGTGCCCCTCAGTACAAAATCACAAGCCCTGCTATGTTCTGTGTTCCCTACAGGGAGACAGAATGGGCTCATCCCTGTTGATCTTGCTGCTATTGGGAAGTGTCATTGGAGCCTCATGGACTACAGAATACACCATTTTATAACCAACTGGGAGTATAATATTCAAGCCATATGTCAGTGGAACTCAAATGAAGGAATAGAGAAGGATCTGGCAGAAGTTGGTATGCAGTCATGGTATGAATGCCAATATCCTGCTGAGGTTTACACCCAAATCCATGTCCACCCCAATGGTTAGGTCATTTCCAACCTAAACGTGAGTGTGCCTGGTTACGTGGATCAGGCCTACACCTTCACTGACAGCTTTCCACCATCCCGTAGTTTCCAGCAGTTTGTGGGGTTAGCCAACAAAAACCCTGCCTTCCTAGTTAAGTTCACCTTCAATGATTGCCACCCCTCCTGGGACTGGAAAACTTTCCTCCTCATTTGCCCAAACATAACCTGAACTTCCACTGGTTGCAAAGTTTCATGTGACCAGATAAAGTGTCCCTTCATTCCATTTGCAAGACTCCCTCCAGGCCAATTCTCCTTCCCTGTACTTAGGCAGCACCATAATTAGGAGAGATGTAGAGGAGTTTGCCTATTCCTGAATGCAGTCCATCAGCACTTTCATTCTGCTCAACTTCACGGTGGTTAACATTTCTAAAGTTCGGCCCATATGTCAACTGCTTCTCAAGCTGACATGGACTCCATGAAAACACTGGGAAAAACACTGGCTTTCATTTTCTCATCCACATTCATGTGCCAAATGAGACACCCTAGACACTGTTTTAGGAGGCTTTGAGAGTAGCGGAGCTATACTCAATGCCATAGATACTGAAATTTTAGCAAAAAGTTAGGAGTTGTTGGGACCAAGACCAAGGAAGACGGAGTTTCTTCGGTCATGGGATTGACTAGCCTGATGCAAGGCATAGACTTAATTGGACAATTAATGCCCCAATGGGTCGAGGTCGAAAAAGACATCTTGGGAAGTCACTTCAACACAACACCCACAATTTATCTGTAGCAATCCATTGCACCCAACTGCAGAGTAACGTCATTGCTTTCTTCACCCAAGTAATTCAGTCTAGCTTCATTGGTCATTTACACCCAGGAATCCTAAATCTCCCCCGGGAAAGATATCCAGAATCCTTAAGGCATCCCTCTGCATTGGCTAGAATAGGACATGCCTCATGGAGGATTTGACCCTCCATGTGGAAGTCTTCCATGAACAAGTTTTGGATCCAATTTGGCTGCACCTTGTATCCCATCTCAGACTCCTCTTAGCCCAGATTAACGCCACCTTCCTCTGGGATTGACAATTTTGGTGGTCAAATGGCACACACTTCTTTGATTTAGCTGGATGCATGTTTACTAGACAGTGAGTTCATTGTTTTCATGATCTGAAGGGGATAGCCCAAAAGAACACAACAGACTACAGCATAGTCCCTGTTAACACTTCCATAATGGTCAAACTCAGCCAGGACAGTTTTTGCCAAAGGACTCCATGTCCCGTGGTACACATTATGCCAGGAAAACATGCTGTTGCCATTAACCAAATGACTGAGAATCTCTGCTTTTGTGGGCAGCATGTCAGAGACTGTTTGAACGAAGGCTTCTTTTTAAAAGAAGCAAGCAAAGATTACATTTTGGAAGCAGCGTACATACCTCCACCTTCTGAGTTACAAGGATTCCACTGGAAGAAAAACCGCATGTATTCACCTGGCTCTGTAATCTGACTATTTTAAATAGAAAGGTCCAGGAAGTCTCACACATATTAAGGACAATTGCCATCCAAGTAAATCACGCAGCACAACAAATTGTGAAGACTTCCAAAGAAATTGAGGAAATAGCATAAGAATCATGGTGGGACGCCTTTGCTTGGTCCTCCACGGGCGGGGCCATTGCGCATTTGGCACTGCACCCCTTGGTAGTCATTTTGTCTTTTCAGATTGTATTAGTGGTATGCCTTCTTAGCTTAGTTTGCTGGGCTAGATGACAGATCATACAGCTCCAATCTAGGCAGCTCAGTTGGAGCTGGAAGCTTTACTTCTTTCCTTTACTAGTAAAAAGAGAAGGGGGTTGGGAAGTGTTAACAGTCCAGATGGAGCATGGATAGACTGAAAACCCAAGGCTCAATTAAGAGTCAGAGCCCCAGGTGCTCTTGAGGTGAATTGGACTTCCAGAGTGAAGTCTGATACACTGAGAGCTGGTGGTCTGCTCCATAGCGACTGGACCTGTCGGGAGAGGGACCACCGTGCAATGGCACCATTTCACAAGCTTGGGACCTCTCTGATGGTTGGGACCCAGCTCTGGAGTACTGATCCACCCCTGATCTGCATTGCCAAGGAACCCTCTATCCCATCATCCATGCAAGCCCTTTAGGTCATGAGTGCCCAAATCCAGGCATCCAAGTTCTGAGTCACCACAGAAGTGTAAGTGATCGGCGACACTCCCGTGTCTTCTTTGTGTAAATATCCCCTTAGATTTTAGAGATTTTTAGCGTTTAGGTGTTTTTTAGATGTTTAGTAATTTGCATATGCCCATAAGGCAGTGCCATGAATTGTTGCTTAAATTCAAAAATGAAATTCCTGCACCTCTGCAGACATGCAGGTGCCAGCAAGTTCCCAGGCTCACTTGCTTGGAGGATTGCAGAGGCCATGCCTTTGCAATGTCCTATCTTTTCCCAAGTAAAGGGTGCTCCTGCTTTCAGAACAAGGAGCAAAGGAAATTGTCAGAGCCAGGTCCATTCCAGGCAGAGACAGTGTGACCTCCAGTACATGGAAGAAGATATTAGTGTCTTGATCACAAAAGAACCCTGAAGGGCAAGTGTGAAAAGAGGCAGACTCCAGAGGTTGAATTCATTGCCTCAACCATATACAGAAACTGCTTGCTTGCAGTCGCTCCAGCAGCTGCCACTCTCTGAACAATGAAGGGTGACCAGCACCCAGCTTTGCAGAGCTCAGCCAACCAGCCAAACTGGAGGCATCGCAGCCATCTCCTTCCTTTCCCCAAAAACCTTAATTCAACTCCCACGGAGCTTGCTCTGCTCTGTCAAAACTCTCTTTCCATAAGACATCCCTCTGGTACCCCATTTTCCTGGTTGGTTCAAGATTTGCATGTTACTAATCAGTTTGCTTAGTCCATATTCAGACAGGAACCAGAATGTGCCCTCACCAACCAATGGAGCAAAGCCAGAAAAACACCCAACATTCCCGATACAGCCCAGAAGCAAGCTGTGTTGCCAGACTTGATATCCAGTGAAGTCCTGCATAAACTACAACACCATCTCCAGCAGCATGGTGTGTGTGTGTGTGTGTGTGTGTGTGTGTGTGCAAATTCTCACTCCCCACCCTGTTTCCAGCCACCATCTACCAACTACTACCATGACCATAGATAGAAATCCTGTGTTAGAAAGACCAAAGAAGATTTTGTATGTTGATTTTCCCTTCTACTGCCTTCCAATTGTTGGAAGTGATTTGATACTTTTCAATGTACATGTGTTTGTGTATGTGTGTTTAGAAACACTAGGAGTGTAAACATCAGGCTTTTCTCCTTTGTTTCTAAATGAAGTTGCCCTTTCTCTTGAACCCTCTCCCTATTTCTCAGTTTTCCCATTTTAGTGGTTTTGCTATAGCCTCAACGAGAACTCCTTTTTCTCTGTAAGACAAGCATTTTTCCTTCAACGTTAAGATTCTCAATTTGGCTCCAAAATTATTATTTTTTTAATTGGGAAAATGTAAGATATCATACACTCATCACCCATTTTCCAGGAGGGGATTGTAACTCCTGCTAGCAGTCCCAGTCCCAGGGAAGGGTAATATTTAATATCCAAAATTATTAAGCCAGGGGTTCACCAGACAGGAACGTGGACATCTGGGTCTAAAACCAAAGCATAACTAGCAAGGTCAGGCCAAAACTCCTCCAGTCACATCTCCAAGAGGGAAACCTCAAAAAGCACGTAGACACACACAGTGGACCATCAACAACAATGACACCTTGAGGGGACTAATTGTCCTCCAGATGAAGTTAATGATTGCATCAGCAAGAAACACAAAAACAAGGTCCATCTGCATGATTCGGCCATTATCCTTTTCTGGGAAAGGCTCAGCCCCCGAGGCATGTTTTGCCCTATAATTGAATCCCCTTTTGGGGCTCTTTTTGGAGAACTCCACAACGTAACTAGAGCCCTGGCATTCTGCTAGTCGAGAGCTTGCCTCAGCATTCTTCCTCCACTGGACCACCTTTGCCTTGCTTTCTCCTGAGCCACAGACTACAGGATAAGGTGCAGTATAAACCACTCTCTTTCCCTCCACTTTTCCCGACCTTCATATCTTTCTGACTCATTAATCCTTGTGCACTTGTGTGAGTGACTGCTTCGTTGTGTATGTGTGTGGATATTTTGCCAATTCTGCTAAATAAGCTACTGACAATTGGACATTTGACCTGGCTCTTGTGTGGTCTGACTCCATAGACATAGGGTTCAAGATCTTGCTGTGTTACCCTGCCCTCCACTTTGCTGAGCAGTGTCCTGCTAATTTCCCCAGTCTTTGCATTTTTTGAGGAAAGTAGGATGTCACCCAGAGACCCCAGAAATCGGGATAACACCAGGTGCTGTTGGCTATATTTCAGAGGAAGGAACTGGAAAAACCACATCAGAGTATTTCTTGCCTAAGAAAGCCTATGAAATTCATGGGGCTACCATAAATTGACAGGCGACTTGAAGGCATGTGCGCACATACACAGGTAGAAGGCAGCAGTAAGAGAGGAAGACCACATTATGAGTGGATTGACTCAATCAAGGAAGCCATGGACCCGACTTTGAAAGACCTGAGCAGGGCAGTTGGTAACAGGGTGACTTGAAGTTGTCTCATTCATAGGGTCACCATGAGTCAAAGTTGGCTTCACATCAGTTAACAACAACAAAGGCCATTCTGCATTACACTATTATAGTGCTATTATTCCACTTTCAACATCCTATGGAATCCTGGAGTTTGTAGTTTAGGGAGGGGCCTTTAGAATTCTCAGCCAGAGAGCTCTTTGGCCTCAGTAAACGAGAAACTCCAGAATTCCACAGGATGTTGAAAGTGGAATAATTGCACTATAACAGTGTAGTGCAGAAATGGCCAAAGATATCAAGAGAATGTAAACATAGCAAATATAAGAGTTCTAGATGTGAACAATTTTTAGGGTCTCAATGCAATGCTAGAAATTTGGGAACTTAAGGAAAATTTCACAGGGAGGAGGACAGAATTCTTATTTGGAGGGGAGATGTCCTCATTCTGCCCTACATCCCAGTGGCTAGTGGTATCACTTTGAACTTTAAACTGCAGTGTTTTGTTTTTCACCTACATCCAGAAGTCTACACCTATTAATGACAACATGCACATACAGAAGGGATCCATTTTTCATTTTGAGCTAACAATCACAGTGCATCATGGAAAAAATGAGTCTTGTAATGATGTGGAAGTGCAAAATTTGTGAACTAATTCTATTCTATTTATGTTATCTCCTCTGCTGGAAAAGAAATCTGTCAAAGCTATTTTTGTATATCCTAGGCTGACATCTAGAGGCAGATAAAGGAAACATTGTGCAATTCAGCATGGGTTAAGTGTTTAGGAGGGAGTGGAGTTGGGCTTGAAAGTATGAACTGTGCTACTCAAAGTGATTGCCTCCCAAGATGTGTTTTGCTCCACATTGCTTATCCCTGGTAGGAAGTAACATACTTTGAGCATTTTCACTGCCCAGAAATGATCTGATAGGAAATGAGATACAGAGTGTATCATTTACTGCCAACAAGAGAACTTTTGACCACCTCTTCCTTGCACTTCTGCATCTTCCCTTTGCCCCCACTCTCCACCCCCACCCCAGTAATGATTTCATCCTTGAAATTCTGTCTTGGCAAGCAGAACAGTAGACAGGACGAAGCAGAAATCATAAGAAGAGGGAGCAAACTGGACTGCTTAAGTGTACTAGTCACATCCTTATTTTAAAAAAAGAAAACAAAACTACATGGTTCTCTTTCAACCCTTCATTCAGAGCAGTTGAGCAGCCATTGTTGTGCCAAGGAAACAGATAAACATCCTTCCCTAGCAGAAATTCTAGAAAGCTGTAATTCAGCACTTGGAATGGTTACCTCTTTGGAATAGGACTCCCAGAATCCCTTTGCCAGCTGTGAACATGATGGCTGGAGGATTCTGGGAGTATTGGTCCAATAAAGTAACATTTCCAGGTTTTTCCAGTAGTAATTGCACCATAATCTATGGTAGAATTCAAAGACACAGCTGTGTTAGCCTGGATTGGTATTCAAGGGGATATTGTTGCACCTTAGAGACTAACTGAAAGAAATTTGTACCAAAGTTCATTCCCTCAGTTAATCTCAAAGGTCAACATCCCTTTGCACAACTTATGGTGCCCCCCTGGGAGCTATCTTCCTATATCTAGACATGTTTTTTGATAGTTTCCTTATATTGCCCCCTTGGTAAACCCTGTCCCAGGGTCTACAACTTTGATATAAAATTAATCTAACCCACTAGAGAGGTCACCCAAATGCGCACATAGGCAATAACAGTTGTACAATCAAACGAACCAGGTCAGGCCAGTAAAATCCCCAGTCACGTAGCAACAGGAGACCTCATGGTGTGATAACCCATGGTGGACAAAAGGTCCTTAACCTTTAAGGAGTCCACTTGAAGGGAGTAAAAGTGTTCCCAGAAAGTTGGGCATTGGAAGCAATAAAACCTTATCAAATCCATCTCCAGAAACTCACACTGCAGCCTCAAAGAGGAGGAAGATCCTGTTACTGGAATGACACCTTGTTATCTTTCGACATCCAAGAAATGCCAGGTGTGGAGTTGTTTTTCTTTTCTGTCCCTGTTTGTTTTCCCTGGGAAAGGATTTGCCTTCAAAGTAAATTTTTCCTACAAATAGTCCCTGCTTTTGGGCTAGTTAGGAGAGAAAGGCGAGACGAGGAGAAGAAGTATGATGCCAACTGACCGGTCCCCCCTTCCAACAGCTGCGCTATCTCCTCAGCGTCTCTTCGATGAGCTGCTGTTCGATCGCTGTTTCCCGGACCAAGGACTTCAGGAAGAGGTGCAGTATCACCCAAGCTGCGAATCCTTCAACAATCCCTCTCTCTTATTTCCACTCTTTATTTCTATTAGCCCTTGGATGAGTGTGTGTGTGTTTGCGTTAGTGCGAACTATTACTATTCAATAAAGTCATTCATTGGACCTTTTTGTGTGATTTCTGACTGAGCCTGACCTCGTAAACATTGGGTAAAAGATCCTTAATTACCCTGCCCTCTTTGCATTGCTAAAGCAGCGTTCATAGCTAATTTTCCCCACAAATGATAATTTTGACAGGCGTTGGGAACCCCCCTAAGGGACCCCCAGCAAGCAAGGTAATACTTAGATTTCTGCAAAAGCTCCAAAGTTTATGTTGTACATTTTTATTTTATGTACAATTTCATTTATCTTACCACCTACTCTGGATAAAACCCCATCTTTTTTAAACAACACTCATCTGTCTAAAAGGAGGATCTGTCCACATGCATTTTTCAAAAGACATCACCTGCAGAAGCATGCAGCTCAAGTAAGACATGTAACTCTGGGATGACAATGCCACCTCAGTTTTTGACCAAATGCACTTTAAGATCTTTATTGATCTCTGGATGCAGACATCTAAATCCTGTAGAGTCACAAGCTGCAGACTTCCATTTATCCACAATAGTTCTCAAAAGTTTTCTCAAAGGCAAATGTGGAACCTTATGTAGTAGACCTTCTACTCATCACACTCTCTTTCACCAGCGCACATAACACATATGAGCAAGGCTGCTTATAGTAAATTGCAGGCTCCTGAAATAGTAATCTGTTATTAATTTGTCTGTGTGATAGCATTTGTATCCCTGACTTCTGCATGTTTTTCCTCCATTAGACTTAACTACTTTTACATAGGAACATGAAGGATGATAGCTTTCAATGTTAGACAATGGACATGTTGAAATTGAAATGGCCATTTAAAAATAAATTTTGTGCCATGACATTTCAAAATAAACTGCATTTTCTGGCATATACCATATTTCAATGATGTCACTGTTTCCTCCTTTTTTGTGGGGTGGTGAAATTTAAGATTAGAAAAAGAATCTTCAGATCTAAAAAATGCCACACCATACCACAGCTTGTTTTTCCCCCCAGCCTTCTGTTTGTAACAGCCACCCAGTAGGTGATTCTAAACAGCCAATCTTATCATTAGACAAAATAAGGCAGCAGCTCCAATCGGCCAATGCTAAAAGACAGTGATAAAGCTACACTCCCACACTCTGCCTCCAGCCTTTAATCCTGAATTCGATCTATATGGATTTGATCAGGCTGCACAAGTAATTTCTTGTGTTTAAATATGGCAAAAATGGGAGAGATGGAAGGAGAGGAAAAAGTGCACAGATGCATTGGATATCCTGTATCTTACAGCAAATATTTCTTATCGAACTTCATTGTGGGAGATCTGAAGGGACCATATATTCAAATTCGAAAGAAGGGGATGGAGAGAGCATCTTAGAGTACATTATAGCCATTTCTGCACTGCATTGTTACAGTGCTATTATTCCATTTTCAACATTCTGTGGAATTACTGGGGTTTGTAGTTTACTGAGGCCAAAGAGCTTTCTGGCTGAGAATTCTAAAGGCCCTCCCTAAACTGCAAACCCCAGGATTCCATAGGATGTTGAAAGTGGAATTATAGTACCATAACAATGTAATGTGGAAATAAAATGTTCCCTTACAGACTGTTTTACTCATGGGTTGATGACTGGTACAATATTGAGATCTCATATATTTGTAATGGATTTTGTAGTGGAATCTTCATGTTAAATCTTTCCCCTTTGAGATGATACTATAATGAACTAACTTACTAAGTGATGTTTAACAAAGGTAGTCCTATGCCTATTGAGATGTACTATGTATCTTTACATCTCTGGCATCAAAATACAAGAGCTGCACCTGCAAGCAATGTCCAGGGTCATTTCTTCTTGTTTGGCCTCAACAACTGCTTTTCAGAGGAAAGGTGACTTCTACTGATTCCTTAGAATTCATCAAAGTTAATCATTACCATGAAAATCCACATTGCACCATCCTACAGCATAAAAATCCAAAGGACAATGGGCTTGTGAACAGATTTCCTAATTAAAACAAACTAACTAGAAAACACAAAGAGGAATATGGGAGATTACTGAATCGATATATTCCATGGGCCAAGTCTAATTCATTTATCTTTTCAAAGTAAACTTACATTTTAAGCTCCTTGTGTCTCCTATGGTTTTCCTGCTATTTTTGGGATCAATTGAGTAAATAAATATTACACATTTGCTTATTATGTAATTTTCTTTAAAAAAGGTCTAATACACATGGGTCACTACCAGACCTTTCATTGGCTTGAAAGTGGTGTCATTTTTAATTTGTCGATGGGAGAAGAGATAACTTTTAAAGTTTGTTAATTTAAAAATATGTCTGTTTCTGAGAGCGCAATAGGGACACTGTTCATAGAAACACTCTATAGACAAGCTAATAAAGCTTGAGCTGGGAAAGAATGAGATTCCACTATAGTGATCCTACTGTAGCTGTGTGTACCTATATACACGGTAAATAGCAGCTGCCTCCAGAATATGTTACTGATATTAAAGAAGGATAGACCCATTGGTTTTGGCATCAAAGTAGAAACCAAAAAAAAAAAAAAAAATTTGGAGACGGGTGAAACAAAAGAGGCATCCCTAGGGGCATTTTTGGAAGAAGCTTCTAATGGTCTCTACCAGGTTTAGAATGTTTTTGTTTACTTACCGAAGGCTTAGCTGGCTTGATTGTTTCATTTCACAGGTGCATATTGTTCATTTTTGGGGAAAAAAGAGGTTTTCTGAAATGTGCTGAGTGCTCTTCCTTTTTGTAGTTTAAGAACCTACTTCTATTTTTGCCAAAAAAATTTTTTTGGCTGTGGTACCTTTTCTTTTCTCATGAATTACAGCAACTACTTTCAACCTGGGATCAGTTTTAAGTTTGTGGCCACCCAAGATAATGATGGGGTGGCACTTGTGTTCAATTGCCCCCAGTTTGAAGCCCTGCCTGAAATATAGTAAATTCCAATCTGTCATACATAATTTCCACACGGGCTTAAAGAAACGATGCAGAGTGTCCTCCAGAGAGGACGTCTGCACTTGGGAGTGGACTGGAATGGACCTACTTACTGTAGATCTGCACCTCAGCCCACTCCCGAATGACTCGAAGTGGTCATCCAGCGTGCTTTTGAAAGACCGCTTGAAAGAGGTCTTTCAAAAGCACGGAGTGCACCACTCCATTCCCGCGCTCCGGTGCAGATTTGCAGGCTCACACCAGTGCGAGCCTGCGATCTGCCGGGGGCGGGATTTAGGCTGGCGAGCTTCAGCGGTTAGTGGAGAGCCTCCACCAACCGGAAGCCGCCATTTTCGTCCCTGGAGCAGTGCGGAGTGGCGGCCACACACTGCTCCGGACCAACCTGGACTCAAGTGTCAAGCCCAAAGGTCCAGTAAGTACCTCGCCCCGTGCGGAACTGGCCATAGAATCAGGGTGAATTTGGGTTGCTGTGTTTTGTTTAATTTTTAAAAAATATGGTTCCAGGAGGACTGCTAAGTGACTTTCTCATGAAAACTGCAACTATCATTGTCGTCGTCGTCGTCATCATCATCATCACCACCACCACCACTATTATAAGGACTTGATGCATCGTACAAATTAAAATGATTATGATATAGTTAAAAATATACAAGAAGTCAAAAATAACATAAAATTAAACGATTAAGGAGAGTCAAACAATTTAAAACACACACTTGGAAAGGATAAATTGCAGTTAAAAGGTACAGTTTAAAACAGTTAACACTCTCTTATAAGCCTTTCCTTAAAAGGTTTCATTTCTAAAAGCCTGTCAGAACAAAAAAGTCTTCATCTGCCCATGAAAGGACAGCATTTGGGGCCATTCTAGCCACCCTAGGAAGAGAGTTCCAGAGCCTCAGCTCAACTGCTGAGAAGGCCCTATTCTGTGTTTCTACCAACTATACCTGTGAAGCTGGTGGGACTGAAAGAAAGGTCTCAGGATCCAAGCAGGCTTCTATGAGGAGTGTGGCCTGTCAGATAGCCTGAACCTAAGCCATATTGGTCTTTATAGGTCATAACCAGCATTTTGAATTGTGTCCAGAAATAGAGGGGCAGCTAGTGGAAATATTGGATCAAGGTAGTTACATGATTCCTGTAGCTAGCTCTTTGTACCAATTAAAGTTTCGGAATACTCTTCAAAGGTAGTTTCCGAACACTCTTCAAAGGCAAAGGTGGAAACACTATTCTGCTGGAGATTTTTAAGCAGAATGATTTGAATGATGTTGTAAAGGTTCTGCTTAGGAGCTTCTTTGAGATTCCAGCTGTGGTGGGAGGCATCACTACAGTTAGCATTTACAACACAAATACAATTCATCCTTCACATTTGCAGGTTTCACTTTCATGAATTTGATTATTCATGACTTTCTAGCTCCTCATCCCCCCCCCCATGATTTCACCTCTCCAAAATTGTCAGAGGAGGCAAATACAGATTGGTACTAAAGACACCAACAGCAACAACTGCAATCCAACGCCTTTCTGTTTTTCTGCTGCCCACTCCCCCCATTCTGCCCCTGCTTGGAAAAGCCATGAAATCCACTTCACTTCACAACTCTGCTTGTCCCAGGTCCTCTGAGGAAGCACCCTCAGACCTGCATGAAAAGTTTTCCTAAGAGACATCATGATTCAAACCCACTCTCCAAATTTCTCATCCTCAGTTCCTTCCCCTCCTCTTCCTTCAAAAAGGCAACCAGATTGTCATAGGAGACAAACACAAATCAGTACTAAAGACACTGGGAGCAGCCATTGTAATCCAGTACTTTCCCCTTTTTCTGCTTCCACTCTCCTCTTCTTGGAAAAGCCATGGATCCCACTTCACTCCACAATTCTGTTTGTCACAGATCCTCTGAAGAAGCAATCCCAGACCCGCATGAAAAGTTTCCCTAAGACCCATTGCCATTCAAACCCCTTCTCCAAGTTTCCCCTCTCCAATTCCTTCCCTTCCCCTTCCTGACAAAAGAACCAGAACTGGAGTCTGAAACTGCTTCCTCAGAGTATCTGGGACAAGCATTTTTTGATTTTTGCAGAGGTCCTGCATCCCTAACTCTCGCAAATGTGAAGGGCTGACTGTAAATACAAGTTATTGAAGAGAGATCTCCATTTTTCAAAGTGCATAGGACAATCTGGCCTAGATCCCTAATCATGAACAGGGGACAGATTCTAAACACCTTTTTATCAGTGAAAATACAAAGGCATTAATGCAATTTTCATTTTAATGTGAATACACATAAATTGTCCATTTGGAACAAATACACATCCTGAATTGATTGATTGATTGATTGATTGATTGAATTTATTGCCCACCTTTCTCCCAAGATGGGATTCACGGTGGCTTACAAAAGCTGAAAAGGTTTAAGCAAAAATGTTAGTTTACAAAAGTTAAAAAAGAGTTAAATAGCAATAATATTCTTAAAAAGCGTGATTAAAAACATTTAAACATCATTTAAAATGAAATTACTAGTAAAAGATTAAAAATACAGCACACCACTTCATACACACACATTGTGTGTGAGTATGTGCCTTTAAGTTAATTGTTGACTCATGGTAACCCCATGAATTTCATAGGGGTTTCTTAGGTAAGGAATACTCAGAGGTGGTTTTGCCAGTTCCTTCCTTTGAAATATGGTCTACACCTACTGGTATTCGTTGGTGGTCTGCCATCCAAGTACTAACGAGGGCAGATTCTGCTTGGTTTCCAAGCAGAGTGGAATCTGGTGCATTTAGGCTATTTAGGCCACCACACAAACACAATACTGCTCCATAAAATTCAGAGGTTTGCCTGAATAAAAACACCTTCACATGCCAGTGGAAAGAGAGCAGAGAGGAAGCCAAATGGACTTCCCACAAAAGGGAGTTCTACAGCCTGGAAGCAGCCTCTGAGAAGGCTCCTTCTCAAGTCCTCACCAAACATACCTGTAAAGCTGGTGGGACTGAAAGAAAATCCACACCTGTAGATCTTAAAACTTGAGCTGGCTTGTATAAGGGGACATGGTCTTCCAGATAGTTTTGATCCAAGCCACTTAGGGCTTTAAAGGTCAAAAAAAGCACTTTGAATTTTGTCTGGAAATGGACCAGAAGCCAGTGAAGCCATTTCAGCAAGGGAGTCCCATGATCCTTGTAACCAGCCTCAGTCAACAACTTGACCACAACATTTTGGACTCACTGAAGTTTCTCAATGGTTTCCAAAGGCATTCCTTCATAGAATGTGTCACAGCAGTCCAAATGGCATATAATCAAGGCATATATTACTGTAAATTGAGTCATATTTTGACTCTCACACTTTCTGGATTTTGTGATGCAGGTCCTCGGTGAAAAAATTGTGCATGAAACAATATGGCCATTTCCACACCTTGCCTGACGCCATCATTCTTTGGTTGTGATCCCAGCAATGCCTTTGCTGGGAAGGGAGTGAAATGGGAATGCTCCCTTCTGCACCCAACTGGCTCCCTGCAGAAAGGAACGCAAGGGACATGCCTTTTCCTTCTGAAGTGCAGCCGGGCTCTTTCCATGCTGTACTGGGGCAGAAAACAGCTCTATCATACTTCCTGCCCTTTCGCATGGCAGATAAGTATGGGGGCATCACCACAAGTATAGCAGCATCGTTGACGGACAAACTCAGTCAATGATTTACCTGGGTGCAGCAATGACATAGCCAAACTCCCAGTGTGCGGAGTGAGTGGCCCCTGCCCTACCTCCAGCCCCGGCCCATCCCTCTGAGTCGCCATTCTGGGAAGTGGCTTCGGCTTTTTTCTCTCATGCATCAATGGCGCTTTCTGTGCATGTGCACTCAGTTATGATGGGACCAAGGCCAGTTGTCCTGAGCAGGCCTTCGGGCTCAGGGAAGAGCACTTTACTGAAGAAGTTGCTGAAGGATTATGAGAATGCCTTTGGCTTCAGCATCTCCCATACCAGAAGACAGCCAAGACCAGGAGACGTCAATGGAAAAGATTACAATTTTCTGACCAGAGAAGAGATGCAGAAAGAAATTGATGCTGGAGGATTTACCCCGTGATTGCACCGGGTGGCAATGGGAGAAGGGTGCGACTGTGTCAATGTCATGCAGAAGCACTGTCACAGTCCTGCTCCTCTTGCGTCCCCATGGTGGGATGCAGTTGTTGTGCAGAAAGGGCTTATATGCTAGCAGGGTGTGTGTGCATGGAAATGTATACAGTATTGAAAATAACCAACAAAACTGGAATATACAAGGCAAAATTGCATACAAAAATGCGTATCTTAGCAGACATGTTTGAAAATGCATACCTTTTTATGCTGACTTAAAAAATGCACGTTGAAACTGTAGAAAGCAATCTTGGCGTTTAAAAATTGAAAAACAAAACATGATAGAGTCATTCCATTTATCAATGCATATAATTTGCATATTTGCATTTATATAGTTTGCATACCTATAAGAAGTATAAAAGATTTCCAGAGAGAGAAAGAAAAGAGAGAGGCAGACTGACAAAAACAAAGAAAAAGAGGTCACACAGGGAGACTTTCAAATTGATTTGTGCATTAAAATGTGTTGTTACATAAAATATGTAAGGAGGAGACAGGTTCTCAAACAATTGTCTGACAGAGTTTGTGGTTTAATCAGTAAAATAAACACAGTGCATTGCAAAAATGTTCCAGTTTCAATAAATTAGCATGCAAAGTTCAAATAAGGGCAGCCAGCTGTGATTTCATTCATGGTCAACTGGTCACATGCTGACTTTTCCTCGGAAAGGAGTGGGGATTTTCATTCAAAGATTATATGATAGCAAAATTAAATATCAGGGAGAAGGAATGCCGAGTATGTTAAAAATTTGTTCCTGGATTTTTAAATAATGACTAATCTTAAAAAAAAAAAATCAACTAGGCAAAGGAGTATATATAAATATTTAAGCAATGAAGTTGGCCACTCAAAAGTCAGCAGCTTTATATGGGCTCTGAAAAACAGTGGTTTGCCATGAAGCTGAGAATACCCCAATCTCACTGCTTTATTATTTCAGGTTTGTTCCTTTATTCATCTAACTATTTAATTCTCTTCCAGCAATGACATCAATTTCATCCAATGCTTTAAAAAGTAACACTGGAAACATACCCATGCCTTGGAACCAGTGTTACCCTGTTCTCTGGGGGTCCCAGGAGGGGCGCCCAAATAACCAAGCAAAAACACAAGATGGGGAAATTAACTGGAGCACTCTCTTAAGCTAGTGAGAGGCAGGGTAACTTAGCAGGGATCTTGCAACCCAATGTCTGCGGGGTCAGGTCAGAAGAGCCTTCAGACAGGTTTTAAAACAGTAAAAATGATATCTTTATTAAAAGACAAACGACAAATAAGACAATGCAAGCACGTAGCTAACTGGGAATTGGAAATGAGAGTTTTCGGGGGAAATGGGTGATATGACACCTTTTCTTGTAGTCCTGAAGAGATTGGAGGTTGCAGGGAGGAAAGCTCAGCGTGGTTAGCTGAGGGGAGCTCGTCATACCAAAACAGCAGCAAGACAGGATAGAAGTCCAGAGCAATCCGAACGGGACGAGAGGTCCAGACGGGGTGAGCGAGCGATCCGAGGTGGACTTGGAATCGGGGAATTTTTATAGGATGGATTGTGCCTGCAGGCCATGCCATACTCGGTGAGAACAATGCGAGTTTGGAGCAGGACAAAGCGTTGGGAAAGGTCAAGTTTTACATGATTGGCTTAGCGCAGGTTTGACAATAGTGCAGCCAGTATGCAAATGGCTTGGCATTGTAAGGGCGTCGGCTTGAGGCTGAGCGTCTTTGTGTAGAGTCGCGCTTAAGCAATGTGTGTCTGCAAGAGAGGTCCCTGAAGCAACGGAGTGGCGTTAATCTGCCTGCCTATGTGGGAGTTGGAATGCCCAGCACTTACCGGCAGCGCCTGTGTACGTGCCTGTCTGGTGGCCTCGCAAACACGTGGAGTGGGGTGGCAGAGAAAGGCCAAATGATTTGATATCAAAAAAAGATATCTAGTGCTATCACCGGGTAGGCCTGAACCATAGTAACACCAGGACCAGCTTGGAACCAGCTTAAGGACTTAAGCAATACTGCCTTTCTGCCACTCCTGCCCATAGACGTTTTGAGAAGAGCTGATAAAGCATATCCACCTTCCAAGGTAAGGGGGCCTTTCCTCATTATGCAGCCTGCAAGTCTATACAAGCCAGACAACAACACTGAAGCCTGGAATTATTAAAGTTCTTCCTTTTTGATATATTGGGGGCTACACGGTCAGGGAAATATAATGGTTGGAGCTCAAACCATTCAACTCTGTAGCACAAGCCATCACTGTTATGGAACCGAGGAAAAGTCTCCTGTATAAGACAGAGGCAGAATTGAAGTATTTTTCTTCCATGCTGGGAAGAGGGAAGGAGAGATGGTTGAAGAGGTAAAGAAGGCCATGGAGAAAGTCTGATGCACAGCTTAATGTGCCAGAAAAAGCTACAACGAGGAGAGTAGATGAACTACTACACTAAATCTATTTTCTGTTCTTTTATCTGCTCACTATGTGACGGATTATAACCCCCTTAATTAGGGTTGTCAGACACCTAAATAAAGGGATGTCTTTTATTTGAGGTTTGGAAGGCTTTTACTTTTATATAGACTGAAAAGGATGCTGAAAAAATACTATATTTTTTCGTGGTAGGCCCTTCATAAAGACAGAAAGGTGTCTCTCGATGGCGTTGTGAGCGGCGGCGACAGCGACAAGCGCTCGTTGTCTCCGTCATCCCAAGCGGGTATTCCGGGGAAAATCTACCTGGGAAAGTGCCCCCCGGTAAAGGGGGACCAGAGGAACTCGGCGGGGACCCTTTTTTCCTTTATGGGCTGGAGGACAGCAACCTCGGAGCTCGAAAGTGAGGGTCGAAGAGTATCCCGTCCGCCTGGGTATCTGCCTTTTTCAGAAAGCCAAACAACGCCAGAGACTTTTTTAACTTTTAAAGAACATCGAATAGCTTTCCGAAAAGAGCAGCTATCACCTGTATCTCAACTAATTTCTCAATCAGGGAGAGTTTGTCCCAAGTGTCTGACTGCGGTGAGTGGGGGTGAATTCTTTGGGCAGAGAGACGAAAGTAAGAAGATAGACTGGAATAAAGGCAGAGACGCTGGCAGCGCAGTCTCTCAGTCCAGATAAAAGTTAAGTAGCTGGAGAGATTTGCAGAGATCGGAGGAGGAGAGGGAACGATTTGGCTTGGCAGATCAAACAAAAGAAGAGGAACAAGTGAGTTAAATGAGTGGGGGTAAAGTTGGGGTGGAAGAAATTTACAGCATGAAAGGACAGTAATGGCGTTGGCTTGAGGATAATGGAAAACGTAGAAACCCAGCTGAGCTCGCGGCAACGCTGGAGCTCGCTGAGTTATAAAACGCTCAAATAAGCTAAATATATTGGGCGATAAAAGACTGTGATTTCCTCAAGTAGAGCGGAACGAGAAAGTGGGGAGAGAAATCGGCATTGAAGGAGAGAAAAGTGGTGAATTACTGTGGCTGAGACGAAGAGAGACGGCGGGGATTCACAGCGGAAGCGATGATGAGAGACAGAGAGAGAGAAAGCTAAGGGAGAGCTATACAGCGGCGACAGTGAGAAGGAGTGAGGAAACGCAGCGAACGTGATGGAGTGAGACTGAAGGGAGCTTCAGCGATAGAGGTGGAGAGAGACAGTGGGGGAATTACAGCGGTGACGGCGGAGAGAATCGACGGAGAAGCATTGTGGCTGAGACGGGAAAAAACAGCGGGAAAACACTGTAGTTGCGTCGGAGAGAGCCAGTGGGGAGTTATAATTAGCAGTGATTGAAAATGACAAAGTAAGAAATAGAGACAGTTTATTGAAAGCAGTTTGAGCTCACGAACAAGACGCTTGAGCTCGCTGGAAGACATTTCAGGTGGCAGAGTGGAAGATCACAGACAGTTGATTACTGGGAGATCTAAGCTGTTTATAAAAGTTGGAATTGGGTACTCCCCAGAAGGTTAATAGACGCTATTTTGTACTGTAACAAACTAAAATAAGAAGGACTAAATTGATATATATACATATATATAAGAAATAGAACTTGAGTTGTAATAATATATAAAATTTAAGTTGATATAATTATATGGGTTAAGATTTACATATATAGGTAAAGCATATAAGAAAGGGTCATAGACTATAAAATAGAAGAATCTCTCCTAGGATAGAGAAGGAAGGACTGTTTGAGCGACAACTGGTAGAGCGAAAACTGCATTAGCTTGCCAACCAAGAATATTGAATCATTTGGGTGACACTGTGGGGGTTAATTAATTACAAAAAGAATTGTAAGACTGAGAAATAATTAATTTTCTTTTTCATTTGGGGAGAGAGAGTTTAAAATATTACATTAAAAAGGAAAGGGTTGGAGAGGTGGTTAAAAACATCTGCTGGTGGGACTGACCTTGGGACTTTATTAGGGAAGTATATAAGAAAGGGATTGAGATAAGAACATTTGTAAACTAACTCCTGAAGTGTTAATAAGGAAAGAAGAAAAGGAACAACACTGCCACCCGGTGGGTCATGAGAATACTTACTAGTACATTACTTATAAAAAAAAAAAAAGTGACAATGGCCTCGGGAGTTAGAAAAGGAACCAGGACGCAAACACAGACACAACTGCAATTGATAGACACATCCAGAAGAGCATCAATGATGCGGGAAACTCTATAGCGGAAGTACTAAACGAAATAAAAAGCTTAAAAAAGGAAATGAGGAAAGAGATGAAGGAAACGCGGGAAGAAATGAAAGCAGACTTCAGGAAAGAACTTGACTGTTTAGTAAAGAAAATGGACTATATGACTAATGATATGAAGAAAATGAAAGATGACATTCAAGAGATTCAAGAAAAGACGGATAAACTAGAAAAAGAGAAAGAAATTCTGACAGAAAATCAAAGACACGAAGAAGTGAAGATGAATCAACAGGAAATGAGATACCGTGAAAAATGCATTAAAATGAGAGGCATAGAGGAATCCCCTAGGGAATGTCTAGAAGAAAAAGTTATCACGGCATTGACAAGCTTTGCAGGCATGAAAGAGGAAGATATGGAGAGGGAAATTGATTGAGTATTCAGAGCGAATTCGAAGATTGCGAGAGAGAGAAATTGGCCGAGAGATGTTGTCGTTTGTTTTGTCAGGACCCGGATCAAGATACTTCAGATAAATTATGAAAAACAACTAGTGATGGAAGGAAAAATTATAAAAATATATAAGGACATCCCATTTGAAATCCTGAAAAAGAGACAGGAATATAGATTTATGACTCAACTTTTACAAAAACATGGAATCCAGTACAAATGGGAAAGACTGGAAGGACTGTCCTACTCATATAAACAAAGAAGATATAAAATTACAAACGTAATGAGAGCTAGAGAGACTTTTGAAAAATCAAGGAAGGACTTGGAAAATCCAAAGGACCGAGAAAAGAGTAGAAGGCGAAGGGAGGTACAAAGTAGTCAGGAAGAAAGAGCAGAGGCCGGGGAAGAGGAACAAGCCTCAGGAAACAAGGAGAAGGAGAGGAAAGAGGAAACAAGGAGCTACTCGAATTCAGACATAGAACAAGAGGAGAAAATAGACCAACAGAGAGCGGAGCTAGAAATAGAAGACTTATACGTAGAGGAGGAAGACATCTAAGAGGAAAGCAAGACAGGAACAAGACAGAAGAAGATGACCATAAAAATATTATCATGGAACGTAAAAGGACAGAACTCTGATTATAAAAGAAGGCAGGTTTTTCACTACGTGGAAAAAAGCAAAACAGATGTGATATGCCTGCAGGAAACAAAAATTAGAGAAGGAGATGAAAAATATCTGAGAAACCCAAAGCTGAGTAAATGCTATGCGTCCACGTCCCCTAAGAAGAAGAAGGGAGTAGCCCTATATATCAAACAAAAATACCCCTCAGAATTGAAATTCAAAGATAACAAAGGTCATTTTGTTGGCGTAGAAGTGCAACTACCCCAACAGAAGCTGTTATTGATAGGGATTTATGCCCTGACAGAAGAAAAGAGTAAATTCTATGAAAAATTACATCGAGAGATTTTGAATTATTCAGAAGAAACTAACCAAGAAAATTATTTAATGCTGGGGGACATGAACGTAGTGATGGATCCAAACAGAGACAGATCAACAAATGCGCCATGCGGGAAACAACACGGGAAGTTCCCTCAATCCTTTTTTAAATTAATGAAAATGATGACACTACAGGACGTGTGGAGAGGGATCCATAAGGATTCACATGGATATACCTTTTTTTCAGATACGTATAAATCCATGTCACGAATTGACATGTTCATGATATCAAAAAATCTTCGACAAACAGTTAAAGACATGGAGATCCTCCCGAGAATTCTCTCAGATCACAATCCTATTCAATTGGAATTAAAATCGGTACAGAAGAAAGCGAGATGGAGATTGAATGACACTATTTTCCAAAACGATGATTGTTTGAAGAAAATAAAAGAGACAATAAAGTATTACTTTAAAGAAAACATGACGGATGATCTGAAGATGAAAACAATATGGGATGCAAGCAAAGCGGTGTTAAGAGGGCACCTCATTAAACTAGGCTCAGAACTTAAAAAAAAAGACAGGAAAAACATCAAGAATTGTTAGGCAAAATAAAAATACAAGAAACAAAGCTGAGAGAAAATCCTTCGGATAAGAAAACACAGACAGCACTAAAAATATTACAAGAACAGGTGAAGGCTGGAAATCAATATGAAATAAACAGAAAGTTGACATGGCTGAAGCAAAGACATTTCGAACAGGCAGATAAGCTGGGTAGGTGGCTGGTCTATAAGTTAAGGAAAGAAAGAGAAAGGAGATTGGTATTAGAGATAGACAATGGAGGCAAAAGAACTGCGAATCAAGAGGAAATAAAGAAAACCTTTTCTAATTATTACAAAAATCTGTACAAAGCGAAAGAACACGGTCAGCCCCAAAAGAAGGTAGAAGAATTTCTGAAAAATCAAAAAATTGCACAAATAAAGGAAGACTTAAGGCAGATGTTAAATAGGAAGATAAGAAGGAAAGAGATAAAAGAAGCAATTCAAAACTTGAATACATCTAAAGAGCCGGGTCCAGATGGCATAACTGCAATATATTATAAGAAACTCCAAGAATATATTTTAGACCCATTGGAAAAGCTATTCAATGACATCAAGGAGAATGGCATTCCCGATTCGTGGAGGGAGGCATACATAACCTTGATCCCGAAGGAAGAAAAAGACTTAAGGCAACCAGGAAACTATCGACCCATCTCGCTTCTCAATATCGATTACAAGATCTTTACAATTATATTAGCAGAAAGGATGAAGTTAATTTTACAAGAAGTAATACATAAAGATCAAAATGGACTCCTTCCAGAAAGACAAATTAAAAATAATATTAGGACAGCCCTGAACATAATTGAACATTATGAGAGAAATAACGAAAAGAAATTGGCTTTAATCTTCATCTACGCGGAGAAAGCTTTTGACAACATTCGTTGGGACTTCATGATGAAAGTATTAGAAAAGATGGACTTTGGTGATTCGTTTTTAAATTGGATTAAAGAAATTTATAAAGACCAAAGAGCGACTTTAATTATCAATGGAGATAGAACAAAATATTTTAAGATAGAAAAGGGAACGAGACAAGGATGCCCACTTTCTCCGCTGCTATTTATAACAACATTAGAGGTGCTCCTAACTGCAATCAGAAACAACCTAGGAATAAAAGGATGTAAGATCAATAAGTGCAAATATAAATTGAGAGCCTATGCCGATGATATGATGATAATTCTGGAAGAACCAAGTAAATGCATAGAAATTTTAATGCGGATGATGGAACAGTACGGAGAAGTTGCGGGATTAAAAATTAACAAAGAGAAGACAAAAATCATAACTAAGACTATAAAGAGGGAGGAGGAAGAAAAGCTAGCTCAGAAGACAGGTTTTAAAGCAGAAAATAGAGTTAAATATCTTGGAATTTGGATCTCCAAGAAAAATAATGAACTTTTTGAAAATAATTATAAAAAAGTGTGGAAGGATATAAAAAATTCATTGGAAAGCTGGAGACTTTTAAGATTATCGTTACTGGGTTGCGTATCAGCAGTTAAAATGAATGTTTTGCCTCGATTAAATTTCCTATTTCAAAATGCACCTATTATAATCAATGACAAACCCTTTAGAGAATGGCAAAGGGAACTATCCAAGTTTATATGGGACAATAAAAAACCCAGAATCAAATGGAAGTTACTAACGGAGAAAAAAGAAAAGGGAGGTTTAGATGTACCTGATTTGAAAATTTATTATTACGCGGCCAGACTCATATGGATTAAAGAATGGATAGTGCTATGAGATGAAGATCTGTTAAACCTAGAAGGCGCTGGTAAAAGAATGGGCTGGCACGCGTACATGTGGTACGGAAAGCAAAAGATAGATAAAGAATTTGAAAATCATTATTTAAGAAGAGCTCTACTGGCAATATGGCTACATTTTAAGAAAAGATACTACGTTAAAAAACCTTGTTGGCTCTCTCCACATGAGGCCTTGTATGGAAGGTTGAAGGAGCCACGAGACAACTGGCTACGATATGAAAACATATTGAAAGTGGAACAAAGTCAAGACTATGAGTTGAAATCAAAAGAAGAGATAGAACAAGAAGGATTTAGATGTCATTGGTTTCTGTAAAGACAGCTGAGAGAAAGATTTACAATGGATAAGAATTCAGAAGGAATAGAACTAGAGAGGAAGAAAGACGTTTTTGCCAAAGTTATATTTGAATCAAAAAAGCAAATGACCTCAAAGCTCTACAAATTAATGTTAGAGAGAGAATTAGAAGCAGAGCGAGTAAAAGAGGTCATGGTGAAATGGTCTCAAAATATTGGACATGCAATTCAACTTGAGCAGTGGGAAAAAAGCTGGTCAATTACAAATAAATTTACAGTAGCTCAAAAACTGAAGGAAAATTATATCAAAATGCTCTATCGATGGTATTTGGATCCTGGAAAATTAAGTAAGATATACAAATTGAAAGAAAATAAATGCTGGAAATGTGATAAGGAAAATGGAACCTTTTTCCACCTATGGTGGGCCTGTGATAGGGCTAAGAGCTACTGGAAAGATATCCATAACAAAATGAGTGAAATTTTACAGATCAATCTACCACTAATACCAGAATTGTTTTTATTGAACATGACTCATAAAATAGAGAGAGAGGACGAAAGAAAACATTGGAGGTTATCTTATATATGATAACAGCAGTGAGGCTTATATACGCGCAAAAATGGAAAAGTAAAATTATACCCCAAATGGGAGAATGGTTGACAAAGGTAATAGAGTTGAAAGAAATGGATATGTTATCTGGGATAATTCAGGGTAAAATGCAGAGCTGACATGTAGAAAGATGGCGTAAAGTAGAAGAATTTGTTGAATCTGAAAGATTCAAGAATGAACCCTGATGGAAATCTTGATTAGAAGCGATAACATTAAAAGTATTAAAGAGTATTAAAGAGACTGAGTAATGAAAAAAGGACAACAAGAGATGAAGTAAAAATATTTCATAGAGAATGAGTTGTAGAGGTAAATTAAAAGGTCTTATAGAACGAGACAAAAACATAGAAGTATGTGTGAGCGACAATAAAGCAGACATTATAGAATACGGGAAAACCCCGGTTGGGGAAAGTAAGAAGAGAAACGTTGTACAGTACGATGGATAAGAGATAAAGTGATGCTGAGGAAGTAAACCATGTAAGGAAGATTACTTAGAAACTATTATAACCACGGATTATCATCCGGAATGTAAGAATGAACGAGAGAGATTTGAGAGAAATAATGCTTGTAAGGAACGAATATAAGGTAAATGAGTAATAAGCAGAATAAGAATGGAAGACGAAAGGAGTGATGTAAAGTGGTTATGAGAACAATATGTAACGAAATTGTTTTTAAATCTGTTGTAAATTTAAATAAAGATTATAAAAAAAAATAAAGACAGAAAGGTGTGCACTGTGTAATTTATGGATGTGGACAATATGTTAATTTGACAGAGAAACATATGACTAAGTTAACTGAAATCAATGCTGTACAAATAAATAAATAAATAAATAACCAACCTCTTGAACTTTTTGGGGTCCTGTGGATGTCCAGGAAGATGATACATCACCTTCCTTCCACCAGCTGCAGAAATGGAGCCATCCAGCTGCCTGGCTGCCCCTTATTCTCTCCTTGTCTTCCACTAGCTGCTGAATGAGTATGGGGAGGGGGCACCCAGCAAGAAAACATGTAAATCTGGTATGCAGAGGGAGGTTAGACATAATTACACTTAGTGGAACTGTATGATCCATGAGAGCAATGCAGAATTTCAGCTGTGCTTCCACATTCTTTATCATGAATGCCCTCAGCTCTGCATAAACATCTATGGAAATACTACATAACAGCATATTGTTCTCTTCCATTAGAAAGGAAGCTGCTGGCTTTGTAAGTGCAAAGTGTCACATATTACAGAGAAAAGAATGGAAACTATGTATGTATATAGTTCTGTGGAATTTTTCTACTGCCTGTGTTATTTTCATGTGTTTAGATATAGGAAAGTTTTCTAATAGTTCAGGTTGAGTGGGAATGCTTTGATGGGTGTTCCTCCATGGCAAGGGGTTGGACTGGATGGCCCCAGGAGTCTCTTCCAACTCTATGATTCTATGATATCTATTTGGATCCTTATCCAAAAGGCTTGAGAGCAGAAACGTTTTGGATTGGTTCCCCCCCCCCAGATTTTGGAATACTTCTTTTTGCATGTATATAAAATACAGCACTGTACTGGAGATCTTCAGGGAGCCTATAAACAAAAGAGTATGAGCACCTCAGCTGCTGCTTCATGCTGAGTGCGTCTCCTGAATTCCTGCCGTTTCACAGATCCTCACATTTCTCTCCAGCCTTGTTTGCTATTTGTGTTGTGTATGAGACATGAGGCTGGAGAGAGAGTTAGGATCTGAGAGATGAATGAGCAGGAGCACTGCAACTGCCATCTCAAAGGTGGAAATAAGTGGCTGGCTGCAAAAGGTTTTGGTTTTTGGAGGTTTTCAGATTTCCAGATAAGGGATACTCAACCTATATATTTACTTTTTAAAAAGAGTGACATGAAAAGATACCATTTTGTGGTGGTGGTAAAAAGAATCATACAATCATAGAGTTGGAAAAGACCACAGGGGTCATCAAGTCTAACCCCCTGTCATGCAAGAATACACCATGAAAGCACTCCCAATAGATGGCCATCCAGCCTCTGTTTAAAAACCTCCAAAGAAGGAGACTCCACCATACTCTGAGGCAGCATATTCCACTGCTGAACAGCTCTGACTATCAGGAAGTTCTAGCAACTAAAATGTGCAATATCACTAACTGGAATCATATGTTATTGCAAACAAAACAGCTACTTAGGGATGATTTTTGGGTGCATTTTCATCAGTTTCTGCAACAACAAATGATTACTGTCATGTATGGGTTAACCATAAAGATACAACAACACACTCTGATCATAATCAGAAACATGAGGCTTTCAAATTACATTGCTCCCTCCGCATTTGCGGGTTTGGCCTTTGTGAGTTTGATTATTCACAAGGTTGCACACATGCCTTCCCTCCCATTCTCCTCCTCCCATTCCCCCTGTGTTTTGCTGGGTGCAGAGAAGGAAGGCAAGCACACCCAGGCAAAAGGCAAGGGAATGGGTGGGAGGCATGTGCATGCATGTCTGCCTTCTCCCCTCTGGAGCTTCCCTCACTCATTCCCTTGCCTCTTGCCCTGGCACTATGAATGCACATGCCAAGGCAAAAGGCAAGGGAATGTGGGGGTGAAGGCATGTGCATGTATCTCCCTTCTCCCTTCTAGAGTTCACTCCACCTATTCAGAGAACTTGCTCTGAGACAAAAAGTAAGGGAATCAGGGGAAGTCATGCATGTGAGCCTTCCTTCTCCCCTCCAGAGATCCCTCCTCCCATTCCCTTGCATCTGGCCTTGACTTGCAAAAGGGAAGGGAATGGGAGGGGGGAGCCCTGGAAGGGAATGGGAGGGGGAATTGCGGGAGTGGTGGAGTTATTAACAGTTTTTCAGCTTTCGTGAGAGTTCTGAGTCCCAAACCCACATAAAAGTAGAAAGGTCACTGTAGATTAGTTGAGAAATTTTGTTCATTGTTAACCATATGGAAACCAAGTAGAGAGCTTTCAAAAAGATAGCCATGTTTTCCTGTTTCAGCATAAAAATGGGAAAGGGGTAGGTGGGGAAGAATCTAGCAGCATTGTTGAGACTATGTCAGGAATCTCTCCCTGCCAGGCCGCAGCCAGCAAGGGAGGAGAGAGGCCAGGAACACTTGGGGAGTCCGAATATACCAAACAACAGGAAAACAAAAGGCAAGCCAGGTTGAGTTCAGTCCAGAGGTTCAGGAGGCAGAAATCTGTCCGGAGGGTTTCAGGGAGCAGGAGACACAGAGGTTGTGAGGGTTTGCTAATAATTTTTTGCAAGCAAGGAACAGCCACGCCAGCAGACTTAAATAGCCCCTGTGAGCAGGTGCTACTCACTATTGTTTCCTCAGCCTAGTCCAAGCAGCCTCCCTCTCCGCAGCCCGTTTCAGCCTTTTGCGTCATTGAGAGCTGATGGGCACAACTGGCTGCAACTCCTCTGCATCACTGCTGGCTCCCTCTCCGTCATGAGCTGGCTGGGGCAACTCAGTCTCTGTTTGACCTTCCAGTGCAGGGAATGTTTTCAGGTTGACTTGCTCAGTCACTGGCTCGGTCCCCTGCACAATCAGTTGCTTCTCAATCACAGCATCATCATCTATCACAGACTACCTGATTTATTTTAGCATGAACATTAGCATCAGCATTTCAACTTTGCTGGACATGCATTCTGTGACTTACAAGCAGTGATTCTTGCGGGGGGGGGAATATCGAAGGAAGTTTGGAAGGAGCAATAGTATATTTCCTATGTCTTTTTTTTACTACAGGCCTGTGTCTCTTGGCACTTTCTTTATTCAGAACGGCAGAAACTCAATATATGGATGATGCTCCAGTTAGTCTACCTCTGGGCCCACCTGGACCCCCTGGCTTCCCAGGTCCTCCTGGTCCCCCTGGAAAAAAAGGGGGATATAGGAGATACTGGGCTACCAGGTATGCTCTCTGATTCAATTCATAGCAATTTCCTCCCATAAAGCAGCTTAAAAATAAAAAAAATTGCCACTGCAAGTTGATGAACATTTTTCTGTGTTTATTTAGGATTTAACTGTAGAACAGTCCCAAGCTACAGTATTTCAAATACATAAGAAAGAAGAGGTACAGTAAGGAAACAAGGAGTTCATCTTTTAAAAAAAAAGGATTTTTTTTTTACTCTGAAAGTGCATCACTCTCTCTTTTCAAAGATGCACAGTAAACAAAGAAACAAACAACCTGGAGATATCCAATGTCTGCCTCATGCAGCTAGCAACTGGAAATTGTTGCTGCTAACATATTTTCTTTGCTATCAACCATAGATCCAGGTGGTGAAAAGACACAGGCAATTCCTAAGGCCATTTTTTCCAAATGCCTCTCCAATTTTATTTTTTTAAATTGAAAATGCTTCTCTTTGCCCCTTGGAGCACTGCAGTTACCCATCCCCTTGTATAACCTTCTAACTGGGGACACCAGGAACTGAATCTGGGACATCATACCATGTATTCAACCACCATGTAATGGGTCCTTACTAGTATTCACCATGAGTTTCTTAGGTATCACAGCAATTTCATGAGTTCTTCGCTGAAAAGCTATACTATATATTTCAAATATTATTTGAATAATTTTATTCCAGAGTTGCTTCGGTGCAACATTATCTCCCTAGGTAAAGTGCTAGGAATACTGCTTGGCATTCCAGATTTCCTTCCAACAATCCATACTTATTCCACTAATTCTTATTCCACTAATTGTACATGGATGGCGCTACATAATTAAAGGATGATGATGATGATGATGATGATGATGATGATGATGATGAGATGTTATCCACTATTCCTTACAGTATGAAATGCCTTGTTTTTACCGCTGTAGAGAACAGGACCCCCATTGGTGCATATCCAGACCCCATGAAATATAATCATCTTGTCTGTTAAGTTCCAAAGCTTTATGGTAACTTCTGCCGTGCTATTAAAATGAGCTGAGGCTAGGGCCCTTTCTGCATGGACATGGTGTCCTGGCATGGGGAAGTGAGAGGAATGGGTCTGTGACTACACTTCTGCAAGATGTCACCACAGTCCCATCCTTGTGTCGCCAGCCGGTGTGATCATAGGGAAAATCACTGATGGATTTTCTCTGTCAATGACCCCCGATTGCACGATGCTCCCACACTTACCTGCCATGTGGAAGGGCTGGAAGTGCAATGGAGATGCTTCCTGCCCCAGCACAGCATGGGAAAAAGCCTGGCTGTGCTGCGGAAGGAAGAGGCATGTCCTCTTCCATAGGGAGCCAGTCCGGTGCAGAGAGGAGAGTTCCTATTGCACTCCCTTCCTGGTAAAGGCACTGCCAGGATTGTGACCACAGAGTGATGTAATAAGGTAAGGTGCAGAAAGGGCCATGATCATTTACTTGCTAATCCCTGAGGGCATGTGTATACACCAACATTTCACATATGAAAACTGGGCACTCGTGGCCAAACAGCATTAGAGTGTGGTTGACATGGCAAAAATTATTAATAAGGAAGAAAAACAAATTAGGAAAGGCTACAGCAATTCACTTTTTCCAAACCTACCGGGAAGGGCAAAATTCTGCTACCTTCTCTCCTCTTCCTCCTGCTGACTTAACTGGGTGGAAACTACTTATATACTTCAAACTCAGTTTGCAGCAATTGAAGTAAGCTGAGGGGAAAGTGGGAAGAAGAGAGAGAAATGGGATGTCTCAAAAAGAAGCTGAAAAAAGTGGGATGAGAGAGGATTGAAAAGAGCTGTCTCAGCCAAATTGGTGCAGTTAGAGAGCATGGGCATGTGACAAGCTCCCATAGTGATTTTCCTGCCTCTGGTCTTTCAGATGTCTTCCTCCACTGCTTATTGCATAGTCTTGCCACCAATTGCTCCCTTAGGAGTGGTCAGGAATTTTCTCTGCTACATCCTTTAAATTTTGTCTGCCAGACATCGATAGGAAGTCTTTTACCTTTACCCTTTACCTTTACTTTATAAGTCATCTGGAGCCCTTCTGTTAGTTGATGCTTCACTCTTGTCTCAGCAACAGTGTTGTTCTTCCCTCCTAGATCCCAGGCATCCCACTCCTACTTTGTGAAAAGTAGGGAAAGGGATGCCATTGGCCAGAGTGCTAAATCAATTGATTGACCTTCCCAGCTCTAGAAAGATAGTGAAACAGTAACAAGGATTTCAGCTTTTATTATTATTTTTAACAGTGAGGAAGTCAGGAAAGTATGACCCCTATGTCTATCCACTGATAAGACTAAACCGAGCATTATGTGCTCTCTCTCTCTCTCTCTCTGTTTCATTTTTGGATTCTTTTTGAGGGCAAGGCCAAGGATGTGTTCCTGCTCTTCAATATTTACCACTATATCACTGCGGTTCAAGCCACACATTTCTGGTACAAATAGTCATCTGGAAGATGGAACTCTGAGGGAGAAGCTTCACCTTCAATTTTTGCCTTCACCAACGCCAATCAACACATTTCTAGGGCAGACTCTGGTGTCTAACATGCAATTAGATATTAGGAAATACTTACAGCTGGATAACAAACTCAGTTCCATGCAGGGCTGAGGTAGAGTGAAGCAGTAGTTTACTATGGCAGATCTTGAGAGAGAGAGGGAATGATGGAGACAGAGAAACCACAGGGTTAGGAAAAGTCTGAATAGGAAATAAAGCAGAAACATTAAAAAATTAAAGAGTAATATAGACAAGCAGAACAGGGCAAGTTTGGGTTCATAGGAAAAAAGCATAGATAAAATAGTGGAAGGCATGTGGTACATGTTCACCTTCCTGATCTGGGCAAAGAGAGGGGAAGCTTCCATAATAGCATTATTATGTAATTGTGCAATATACAGCTCCCCTCCTTTTTTTTCTTTTTTAAAAAAACCATGAATCTTGGAACAAGGGGCAGAACAAATTTCAAGTGCAAGGAAGCAAACACAGGAATTAACACTACTAAAATACAAATGCAGTGACAGTGTGAAAGAATGCGTTGCCATTCCACTACCTTTTCAAGAACAGGAGAAGCAGTTTTGAAATGGAACAATTGAAAAAAAAAACTGACTAGTGTGATGAGCACAGGGGTAGGGAGTGATAGGTATACCTCGGGGTTACTAAAATTTGGAAATGACTTGAAGACAGCCAACAGCAATGACACATGAGATAGGGTGGTTTTTTTCCTTACACTGTGGCTCAACAACCCTGAAGATTTTTTTTCTTCTTCTGGCTAGCTAACCAAATAATCAAGTCAAATTTGTCCATGATAAAAACCGTTTTAATAAGCTGCTGTTCAAGCCAGTATCTGAAGTTTCACTTATGGGAAATTGGTGTCATGCCTACATTTTTCTTCTGGGAAAAAGGGAGTTGGAGTTTCTGTATTCAAGAGCAGCACTCTAACAGTAAATATTAGAAAAGAAAATGATTGGGAAATTCCTTTCTGGATAAAAACATTATCAATTTAAAAAAAGTAGGCAAAGGAGTATATATCTAACAAAGCTCTTTAGTCATATTTGAACTTCAGAGTACTCTGGGTACAAACTGCAAAATATACAAGAAGTAGTTGGGAGAAGAAATGAAGATATTTAGAAGACTTATCACTTCCATTGAGACAAGATGATGGCGGAAACACTTCAGTCTCACAGCTTCATTTGACCAAGTTTGCCCTTCTTTTTGTTCTTGGCTCTGATTCTCTTTCCAAAGCAATCACGCTGTGCTGATCATATGGTATTTTATTCATAGCCTATAAGAGGAATCCTGATATTTAGTTAACTGCTCTGTTTGGGGACTTTTAATGGTTTATTTTATTGCAATGTTAGATACTTTGAAAACTTGCTTATAAACAGAGAGAAAGTTTCTATAAAAGATGTGTGTGTGTGGTTTTGAAAAATAATATAAGTGAACCTAATAAAATGCAAACAGAAATTCTAGGAAGAGTGAAAAATATATCAACCCCTCCCCCCAAAAACCCAGAACATTGTCATACATTGAAACTTATCTTCAGATAATTAGCAACCATATGATAGTCAGAGACATGACATTCCTTCAAAAAGATCAGTGTTGGCTTGAGAAATGTACTGAAAAACTCTTTTATATATTAAGTAATCAAATTTTCCCATTGTTTATATATTGAGTAAACACAGACACATACACAGATTTATCAATATAACTCTATTTATGTTCGTATATCAGACATCCATACATGACCAGCTGATCTGTCCCTTTGTACAGCTGACAATATGTAAGTGAATTATTGGTTCATTTAAGAGCAATAACAATAGCCACTAAAACTTGGACAAAGTCTTTGTGAGACTTGTCCCTGAGATTCTCTAAGAATTCCAAGCAAAAATAATTTAGGATTTGGAATTAAATTGTGACATAATGTCTTAAATTGTACTGTTAGTCCCCCAACTAGACAGAATTAAAATGTGTCTGTGTCCTGGGGCATGCTTAATCATTCTTTCAAGAATGTAAGCTGATGGTAAGAATGGAATTGCTTTCACTAAGCTTTGCTGAGCACTTAGAATTTCCATAAATAAGTATCTAAGATTACTTTTTGCAAGGAATGATGGCTCAGTGGTTCAACATATGTTTTTGCACAAAGGGGTACCAGATCCAATCCTCAGCATCTGCAGTTATGGCAGGAAAAAAAAAAAATCCTATCTGAAACTCTGGAGAGTAGGAGTGGAATGAATCCAGAATTTTCCAGATCCGAATCCCTGGAAGGTTCTAGGAATCCACGAATCTCACAAATCTTTAATCTTTTGAATCCTTTTTTAAAAAAGAGTTTAAAAAGTAAGGGAAAGAAGGGTAATCTTGGGCAAGACGCACTCTCTCAGCTTTAGCAAAAGCCTAGGCAAAGGCAAACCTCGCTCTGAAGAAATCTGGCCAAGACAATTGTCATAGTATTGCCTCAGGATCTCTCCAGATTGAAAACGACATGAAGGCCCTTTCTACACAGGCAGGAAAATGTGAATTAATCCCACATTTTCCTGCCTGTGTAAACAGGGCCACATACTACAGTAAAGAGATAATCCAGGTCAAAATTAGCTTTTCTTTGCATAGCTTCTTCTGGCATCCTGGGGTTTGTAGTTTGATGATGCACCAACACACTTTGTAAGAGAAGGCTGTGACACCTTGTAAAACTAGAAACCCCAGAATTGTGTCTGAAAGAGGTCTGCAGGGCAGCTATGCAAAGGAATGTTTCAGCTGTCCTTGAAATCTCAAGCCTGTAGCTTCCAGTCAAGTACTGAATTTAAATATGAAATGTTCAGTTTAAATATCTTAGAATACAAGCCCGGATGTAATTTCTGAAATTGTTAGCAAAGGCCATTATTACTCCAAGGGAAAACCTCACCTACTTACTATCTTCCCTAGTATGTATGGTCTTCCAACTTTACAGGCATCCCGGTCTCTCTGGTTTTCAGGTGTCCCGGTCTCCAACAATCTATTTAGTTGACAGATTCGAAAGATTCTGTTTGCCTATTTTGGCACAGGGATTTGGATTCAGGAATCTTGAATCCTTATCCAGGATTCAAGGATTTGAGGATTTGGTTGGCCCATCCCTACTGGAGAGCTTCAGTGTTTCATTGTCAACAAGAATGAGGTAAATGGACCAATAGGTCCAATTCAGTTTAAGCTTGCTTCCTATATTTACCAGGATCATCAAACACAGCTCAGCTATGCCTCACCTGAACAGATCATTAGTGTGCACTCCTGGTCTTGAACAGCAGAAAATAAGAATCACATTGTATGTAATTATAACCAGTTTTAAAGGGAAGAGTTTTTACAAATGATTGGTTGAGATTCTACATCAGTGTCTATGTTGTGTAGCTTTATGAATCCTGTGCTATGTTGTAGAGGTGCAACAGAACCTTATTAGTGAACTGTGAAGAAGTGCATCAGTATCAAAGCACTGGCAAGAGTACTCCAATGTGCATCAAGCATGTCAAGTGCACATTGGGCACTTCCCATGTACTTTGTGCTCTTCTGGTATGCACTGGACTCTTCTGAGGTTGTAGGGATTTTCTGATACTCACTGGTCACTTCTGATGCAGATTGGGCACTCCTCTTGTGGTCCAGCACTTCCTGGATGGTATCCAGATATGCACTGGGGAGCACTCTGATACACATTGGTGCCCACTGTGCATTGGACCATGGTGCATCAGTTATTCCACTATTATACAACAGATGCCTATACATAGTAATGTCACAGAAGCCTCTAGATGAATGATGATGTTCTAAAACTGTTCAGTTCTGTTTCCCACACATGTAAATCTACTTAGGAAGACATAAACTCTCATACCAAATTCCAGGACATTCTTAAAGCTCTTGATATAAAACCCTTGGTTGGTATAAGACCAACTAATCCCAATTTGATAAAAAATTTGAATGTACATCTTGAATGCAAATGAATTTCAAATTTAAAAAGCTTCCTAGTATTCGTTCATATACACAGAGCAATTTAAAGATGAACATTATAGTTAAAGGAAAAAACAGTAAAGAGTGAATTACTTTCAAGTTTATGTGAGCTGAAGGCATAATACAGAAGAAATAACTTGCGATCTTAAAGAAAGCTAAAATAGAAGTCAAATTACATAGCAATACTTGAATGGAAGCTGTTAGCTGCAATTTGAGTCTTACTGAGACCTAAATTTTAGCCTACCCAGAAGTAAACTAGCCTTCTGGTTCAAAGCACGCAGAAGTTGCAAACCGAAACACACTCATCTGAAAATAATACCCACTGAATACAGTAGTACTTACTTCTGAGAAGGCACAAATGGGACTATATTAGAAATTCAACAGCAATTTAGAATAAATCTTTACAAAAAAGAATGCCAACAGCAACCTCTCTAAAGGAGAATTCCAGGAAACCGCTCTTATGATCTTAGGTGCTGCTTAGCTGAAATCTGTCTAGTATCCAAGCAGAGATTCCAGATGGAGAATTGCTCTTAGTAAAAACAAAGAAAAATGTTTAAAAAATATAGAAGGGTTTTCTCCCAGCAAATAATTGAACAGAATGCTGACTGCATATTTTGTCTCAGATTTCAACTCCCAGAAGAGCTTGAGACTTGAAAAGCTGGAAATCCATTCTGGTTAATGGTATAAATGAGCACTGAGTGGCATGTTTATACTCACTCAAACAGGTAATATGGGAGTTTTATGCCATTTCTGCACTAGACTGTTATAGCGCTATTATTCCACTTTTAACACCCTATGGAATCCTGGGTTTTGCAGTTTAAACTGCAAACCCCAGGATTCCATAGGGTGTTGAAAGTGCAATAATAGTGCTGTAACAGTCTAGTGTAGAAATGGTCATAGTCTCAGTGCTTAAGAAGTGTAAAATATGGCATGTTCTCCATAGTAGCTTTCTATCAAATATCTTACCCAAGCCTTAATCACTGCTTATTTGTCCATTTCAGAAAACAGGCAGAGTACAAAATCTTCAGCCTCAAGTAAAACAGGAAGGCCTACTTTGTGATTTAAACTATGAACCAGGGCTTTCTTGACCATATTTTCATTCCATTCAGTGGATGTGTGGGTTTTTCTTTGTTACCTAACTAAGGCCCTTTTCGCACAGCATTTGCCATGCGAAAGGGTGCCTGGAGCGTTGTGCAATTGTGAGGAGCTATCTGCACGATGCACTCACAATTGCACGATGCTCCAGGGTAGGGCAGGCACCGCTTGTGGACTTTTTCATTTTCAGCTTTCAGCCGAAAATGGTGCACGATAGTGCATTGCTCCAGGGCCCTGCATGCACTTGCAGTGTGTGTGGAGCCTCCAAAGCCACGACGGTTGCGCTTCCTGCCCCAGCACAACCTGGGAAACTCCCAGGCTGCGCTGCGGAAGGAAGAAGCGGGGCTCTTGCGCTGCCTGCTCAGGAGCAGGCAGCTTGTGTGGAGTTGAAGCAGCAGGGATGCGAGAGCCTCTCGCTGGAGGCTGCTCGCGCAATCTCTGCACCCCAGCGCTGATAGAGGGTGAGTTGAGGAAAGGGCCTAAGATATAGACTAAAACCCATGAACAAAGAACACTAGTAAATTCATCTGAACCTTTTCAAGTGTTGTGTAATCAAGTGGAAATGAAGAAGATGTCTTGATTCAAGATAAATTTAATCAATGACTACTATTGAAAAGTTAAACTTTCCTCCCTAAATTCTTTTGCTGTAGGAATCTGGATGTTGACCATAGTTTTGCTTAGAAGAGAAAAACCTGAAGAAGGCAGCTTTTCAATGCTAGGGACAACTGGGTTTTCTTGGCCTTGTGGTCCCCCTGGACCTCCTGGACTCTGAGGGAAAAGAGAAATCCTAGGCCACCAGGTATGTTCTTTGGTCAAATTAATAGCAAATTTTGAAAACAATGACAACAACAGCACACTACCACTTCACGCAACTCAGGTTCTGGAGTGCAGAAGGACTCTCAAAGGATGATGTTGTGACAACGCTGTGTGTGTGTGTGTGTGTGTATGTATGTCTATATGTATGTGTGTGTGCGTGTATGTGTGTGTGTGTGTGTGTGTGTGTATGCCTTCCAGTCACTAGAGTTTTTTTAGCCATGGAATACTCAAGGGATGGTTTTGCCACATCTTTCCTCTGAAATATAGCCCACAGCACCTGGCATTCATTGATGTTCTCCCATTCAAGTCCTAACCAGGGCTAACCCTGCATTAACTTCTAAGGTCAGTTGGGACCTGGTGCCTTTTAGAGTATTTAGGCCCTCTGTGCCAGCCCTAGTGCAACCTAAAGCAAGCAAACGTAGCTCCACATTTGAGGTTCTGGGTATGTAGTATTGAATTGACAACTTCATTATGTCTGTTGGTGCAGCTATGCCCTGTGGTATCCTTTAGCCTGTGAAGAAATGTTGAAGGAAAGTATTCACCCAAATATGGCTCATGGAGTGCCCTCTGCACATTTCAGGCAACAACAACAAGAATCACAAGCACTTCTGCATTCCTGATGATAAAAATACAATAGTAGGAAATAGCAAATAGGTTAGCACCCTTTCACAATATCCCTGATCTGCCACTGGGGGTGAGCACCTGACATCATCAATCATCATCATCATCATCAACATCATCATCTCATCATCTTTTATATCTCACCTTTCCGTAAATATTCTCTCACAAGGGAGAATATAAAACAAGAACATATTTAAAACAAAGAAGAACAGATCAAAAACATACACGGCCTTATAGTACATGTGACTTTGTTGATTGGTCAGGGAGTTAGCCACGTGGACTGTCATCTACTTGCAGAAACTGCCACGATATTTCTTCATGGCAGTTTCTAAGATCATGTGATCTGATGGGGGAAAAAAAGATACTTCTGAATACATTTCTGTAATTCCAGGAATAAATAGTGATATAATTGGCCCTCTGTATATACAGATTCAACCAACCACGGCTTGAAAATATTCCAAAAAGCAAGCTTTTTAAGTTGTTCACCATTTTGTTTATGGAATGCTGTTGTATATAATTGGACTTGAGCATCCAAGCTCCTGGAACCAAATCCCATTGGATACTGTGGGCTCACTGTACCTCACCTTTTGGAGTCCCACAGACAGGCAGGGCAGCTTGCCAGCTGACTACTGAAGCAGGGCTCTCCTGCTGCATCCTTTACAAGAAGAAAGTATGTCTCCTCTCTGTATAAAATGCAAGGGGTACTAAAAAGACATGCGGAGATGCGGGGTGGTGGTGGTCTAATCAACATTCCAGTTTGCGAACTGAACAGAATGATGAATTGTTGAACAAATAAAGTGGAAAGCAGAATTAATCCCGTTTTGATTTGTTCTGTGAAATCAGTCATTTAGAACTCAAAGGTGCCAGAGGCAGGGCAGGAATAACTTAAAGCAGAATTTCTTTTGTGGATTCCCCACATATTTGCCCAACTATTTTCAATGCCATAAGTAGGGAAAAGCATCCTGTCTGCATGGGAGAAAAGTAGGAAATAAATAATCAAGCAAGCAAACAAACAAAGTTTTCCAGGTATTTTTGACATATTAGCATCACACATCTACCAGTTGTCATGACCAGTCAGGAGTTCTTTACCAGTCTCTCTTTTAAAGAAACAGAGGTATCTTTTATAACTTTATGACATAAGACGCACACCTTTCCAACCAAGTACAAAATAATTCCCCCGAGCCACTGAACAATAGTAGCCAATTCCCACACATTTAGATTAAGGAGCATGGCTTCCTACACAGGTCCTGGCATCTCAAAACTGCTCTCCAGTCTCTGACCAGACAGAATTATGTAAACATAGTCTAATTTTCCTGAAATATTTCCTTCTTGATATTGGAAGCTTTGCACATTTGTAACTCATATTGTTATTTGAGTCATCGGTAGGAGGTGGGCGTATATTATTACTAGTATCCTCCCAACAGTGTTGTTGTTGTTGTTGTTGTTGTTGTTGTTGTTGTTGTTGTTGTTGTGTCTTCAAGTAATTTCTAACTTATGGTGACCTAAGACGACCCTCTTATAGGGTTTTCTGGAGCTTAGTGTGTGTGATGAGCCCAAGGGCAGCCAGTGAGTTTCCATGACTGAGCAGAGGACTGAGCCCTGGTCTCCAAGGTTGTAGCCCAATGCTTAAACCACTATACTATCACAAAATGTTGGCTCCCTACAGAGGGGGTATCAATTTCCCCATCGCAGTTCTTAATAGACTGGGTTTTTTTGCCCTCAGAAGGCTTGTCACCAGGGTCTTAAATACTTCTTCTGAGTGAAATAGAATTCATCTCTTTTTAAATATTACAGCCACTAAGAGGACCAAAGAAGACACCAACACTGTGGCCCTTTTTGCACGGCATTTGCCATGTGAAAGGGCCCCTGGAGCATCGCGCGATTACAAGGAGTGATCCACACGACGCACTCACAATTGTGCGATGCTCCAGGGACCGGCAGGTGCTGATTACACACTATTTCATTTTCTGCTTTGAGTCGAAAATAGTGCACGATCACACATCACTCCGGGGCCCCGTGCACACTTGCTGTGCGTGCGGAGCTCTGGAGCTGTGGCGCTCGCACTTCCTGCCCTAGGGTGCACTCTGGAAGGAAGAGGAGGGGGTCTCATGCTACCTGCTCGTGAGCAGGCAGCGGCTGAGGTGCTGAAGCAACGGCGATGTGAGAGCCTCTTGCAAGAGGCTGCTTGTGCGATCCCCATACCCCAGCTCCGCAAAAAGATAAGCTGCGGAAAGGGCCTGTGAGAAGAACAGTGAGAGCTGTCTCATGAACTTAGTCTTTGAGTTTTTTATTTACAATAGCACATAAATTATCATATTGTTACATGCAATCAGTGGATTGTTAAAGAATTTGGGGTTGTTTTTTTTAAAAAAATATAATTTAAGTGAAGTACACACACACAAAAAAAATGTTGGGAATGATTTCTTGTTGTTTGTATGGAGGGGAAATATAAATGCAGCCATGGATGGGAGGTCCACAGTATCATTTGAATGAACCCTGCCCAACTATTACTGGGTGACACATGAATCTGTCCATGTCTCTGCATTAATAAAAGTTAATAACTGTTTTTAAAGGAAAATCCATATTGAATTACAACAGTACATAATATTGAAAGATCAGTTTGCTTGCCCATGACTAGACATCGTAGTTTTAAAAAGCAGAACTCTAAATATAGACAGCCCATGATGACTTTCTGGTTAAAATATGGATTTGTTTAGATTCAACAGGTCAAAAGGGTGCTGTATTCTATGGAAACATTAAGCAGAACAAGTTTAACTTGTTCTGTCTCAACTTCACCTCCTTCTTAAGAGCACGTTTACTTTTTTCCCCACTTGTCAAAGCTTTCTAGATTTATTAGGAGTTTCATTTGCCTTCTATGTAAAGCGTTTTAATTTCAGTAAATTACTCTGGGAAGTTTCCATCTTGAGCAATATCAGAATTTTCATTTTCCAGAAATGGATTTAGATACATTCTGTTCTTTCTTTTCTGAGAGGGAATAATTGGAAAAGCAGATAAGGAGTTAATAAAAAAAAGAAAGAATGCTGGGAAATTCCTTCCTTGCTCCGTTAATGTTATGACCATAAATAAAGGAGAACAGACTCAGGGGTATGCGGAATATATTTAAATGTAGCAGGCATTCAAAGATATTTGGAACTTTACAAGATCACTTAGGAGAAGAAAACAGGTCTTCAAGAGGTGGATCATTTCCAAAAACTCATGCTGATGCTGCTTGCATCTCACTATCAGATACACTTCTGGAAAGGTTTGTTTCTTTTTCTGTTTTTGATGATTAATCTAATTCTCTTTCCTTTTAATGCTTGATTATGTTCCATTGTTAAGAGAAGTTCTGACAAGGTTAGTATGATAGGAACTCTTAAATATAAATCATAAATGCAGATATTTATAAAAATAAATAATATAACTATAACACATATACAACGTGAATCACAGTTCAAAGCTGTCCAAGCTGGTAACCTTAATAACATCTTGTGATAGCAAATCCACAGTTTAACTGTGTGAACTGTGGAGAAGAAGTTCTTGATATCCATTATGAATTATGAATTTCCTATCAGTTCACATCTGGGAATGACCATGAGAGGAAGAAAAATGACTGTTTGTCATTTAGTGAGTACAACATGATGACAAATGCCATATAGGAATTAAATATCATAGTCAGAACACCACTATCAGAAGTATAATTTCTGCCATGCCTTCCATGGTTTCATTGCAAGACAACAGCAAAGGAAAAGTGGGTAACTTATTAAGATCTCTTGGAATTTGACCAAGAACAATATAGAACAATATAGAATAGAACAATATAGAACAATATAGAATTAAGTCAAGTGAACAATTATTATTAGACAGTTACAGTTTTCAATGGTTCTCTTATAAGACAAATAATATAAAGATTTAAAATGGACAAAAAAACCTATGATTTTGAGATGTGCAAATCACTTGTCCTCAGATTATGAATATTTGATTGGAAAGATATAAAAACTTTTGTTAAAAATAGAGATGGAAGAGGATCAGGTCAAAGACTGTGTGACAAAATTGGCACAAATGTTGGACAAAGGCCATTTCTGCACTCACTGTTATAGTGCTATGATTCCACTTTCAACATCCTTTGAAGTTTAGGGAGGGGCCTTTAGAATGCTCAGTCAGAGAGCTCTTTGGCCTCAGTGAACTACAAACCTTAGAGTTCCACAGGATGTTGAAAGTGGAATAATAGTACTATAACAGTGTAGTGCAGCAATGGCCCTAATACATAGTTAGAGCAATGGGAAAAAATAGGGCCAGGGACTGAAATTTGCATTATATTTTGATCTTAACAAGAACTTTTACAAAATGATGTACCATTGATATTTGAGGCCAGAAAAATTGGCCAAAATACATTCAAAGGTTTCTACTGTGTGCTGGAATGTGAATAACAGGTGGGATCTTTTTTACCACATGTGGTTGTGAAAAGGGCAAAACAATCTGCAGTCAAATACATTGTATGGTGCAAAAATTTTTGAAAGTCAATGTTCATGAAATATTAAAAGTGAGATAATAGCACTATAACAATCCAGTGCAGAAATGGCCACTGTGTTCAGGATGATGCACATTTATGTATTTTTCTTGCCATCATTAACAGTTGAGTATGATGGGGGAATGATAATGGCAAAACCCAGAATATGTTATCTAAAAGCATATTTCAAAATGCAAACAAATGCAAGCTGATGGATTAACATAACTCAGCAAAATGTAGCCACAGGAGGAAAAAAAGATAGGTAAGCGATAGCAGGGGACCCCAGTAGCATTTCTTGAGTTGACTGTGAACACACATGCTGTGTGTGTGTGTGTGTGTGTGTGTGTGTGTGTGATTCATTTATTTACGTTACAGAATTGATTAAGAATAATTTACAGTTCACTTGTACAGTAATAGTAATGAGAGAGCAAGTATGGTGTAGTGGTTTGAGCATTGGACTGTGACACTGGAAACCAGGAATGGATTCCCCACTCACCCACTGGGTGATCTTGGAAAAGTCACACTCTCTCAGACTTGGAAGCAACCCCCCATGACAACATCTTGAGGAGTACGCATTCTCCACTCCCAGTACATGGTATTGTACTCTCAGCAATGTTTGGGTAAACCTTCCTCCCCTTCTGCTCATTTTTCTTCTTAGAGGGTGAATCTGTGATTTTAAATCCTCCCATTTGGTTTGACTCATGGATCCTCTATAGCCTAAGAGAAAAAAATCATGTAACTCATGTTGATCATATGTTGCACTAGTGACTGTTCGTTTGATTTCTTTTTGAAATAAACAATCTTCACTTCAGTCTGTTGGAGTCATTCTAATATACTGGTAAAAATACTTGTTTATTATGAGTGGTATGTGTGCATGCACATGTGTATACATGTAATGCCCAAAGGTGTTGTGGGACCAGCTCCCCCCTGTGTGAGGATGTTTTCACCATGAAAAGCCCCTTCTCCCCCACATGCGCCCCACTCCCCTTTCCTGGACTCAGCGGCCAGCTGTTCTTCCCTCTGCTCAGCAAGCCCCACTGCGCTCCTGCTTTACCAGTACCATGGGTCCCTCACCGCAGATCCTTCCATGGCAAGTTGTGGAGATTTAGGGGAAAGGGGGCCCTCTTCCCTCTCAGTGCTGACTTAGGCCTTGAGTAGGAGCTAGGAGCCTCAATTTCTCTTAATTTCACACTACCACTGTTACCCCACTGGCATACCCTATCCCAGGAACTATAAATTTGATATTAGATATGCTCGCCATGCCAGAGAGGTTGCCCAGGTTGGCACACAGGCAAAGAGGTCAAGCAGCCGAAACTAGGTCAAGATCAGGAAAATCCCCAGTCACCTCAGAGACCTCAGGCTGTGCAAATCCACATAAACAAAGGGTTCTCAGCCAAGAGTAGCCAACTTGAAGGTATTATTGGGTTTTCCCCAGGTTGAGCAACTGTGATTCTGGAGAAATCCTACAAGGCGAGGTCCATCTACATAAACTTACACTGCAACCCTTTGCAACTGCAACCCTGAACACTTGTGACCCAGCATAAACCAATCATGCAAACGACCAAGTTGCTATTGTTTGGCATTCCTTCCTTTGTTGTGACCATTATTCTCCCTGGAGAAGCCTGCCCTCCAGGTATGTTCTGCCCTATAAGTAGTCCTAGTTTTTGATGGTCTCTTTGGAGAACTCCCTGCCATGCTAGCAGACCGGCACTCTGTTAGTTGAGTGATCCGCTCAGCCATCTCTTTGCTGAGCTCCGTTCTTCTCACCGCTTCCCAGACCAAAGACTTCAGGATAGGTGTGGTATCACTGCCTTTACAATCTCTTTGCAATATCCCCTATCAATTTTCACCTCTTTTCCTTTTCAATAGGTGTTGTGTGTGTGAGTGCATGAGTGCGTGAGTGTGCGGTACTATACTCATTTAATAAATTTCATTCATTTAGCACATTTGTCTGGCTTTTTGCTTGGCCTGAACCCATAAAGTTGGGTAAAAGATCCTGTTGGGTTACCTTGCCCCTCGCTTTGCAATGCCAGTGGTCTGCTAATTTCCCCAATCTTTATAGCTTGGAGCGAATCAAGGTGTCCCCCACGGGACCCCTAGGAGTCAGGGTAACACCACAACCCACTGATTTGGCCCACTCTACAGCAACACAATGGGATATTACTTGGAAATTTACAATCTTTACGTTCAAGGATCCTTTCCCTTACCTAACCTCCCCCTTCTGAGTAAGAGGAATCCTATCCCTGTGTGCACCAAGGAATGCGTGGGAATGGAGAGCAAATGGAGGCTTTACAGAAAAGTATTTATTTTAAACATGCAAGGTAAACAAGAAAATAATACTCACGAAAGGGCTTCCCCCCTCAGGTACACTTAATAGTTACAAGTAGTTATAAGGACAGATAGATTCTCAAGATCAGCCAAACTGTCCAGAATAACAAAGCTCTAATGCAGCTAACTAGACACATTCTAAACTACTCACAGCAGCTGGTCATTTCTGAGATGGTATTTTGGGAAGGGCCAAGAGGTTATCTTGTCTGCCTCTACTAGCTTCTCTCACCCTCCTTGTGGTCTCTTGAAGATTTTCCCCCCCACTTCTCATGGAAGCATCTAGAAGATTCTCTCTTTTCTTCCCCCTGATTGGGAAACTATCTCATGTGACTTCTAATCAATGTAACCTAACCCTAGCAATCCATTAACCCTTTGTATGCCTGAGGGAGAACTGTCTCCCTTATGTTCTGTTACCTAGATAATGGGGAAACCCTATTATCACACAAGCCCTGCATCACTCCAGGCCAGAAGATGAGCAGCCACCTGAGCAGCTCAGCCAGGGGCTTGAAGTACTTCAAGACAGGCACCTTGTTAAAATACATCACCGTGGTGGCAGCTTGTCAGTTCAGCCAGGGTGAGCCAGTGAGGAGGTTGCCGGCGGCAGCAGAAGCAGCGGCCACAGGACAGCCATGTGGGGTGCCAAGTGGAAGCTGAACCTTGAGGCCATCGAGGGCACCCGATGCCTTGAAGACGGTGGGGCTCTGGAGGGTGTAGGGGAAGACAGTGGTCTTTAGCTTGGCCATGTTGTGGAGGGTCATTGACACCCCCCAAATGTGCCACCTAAGGCAGACCACGCTTCCTGCTTGTGGGCCACACAAAATCCTTTAGTGGGCCACTTGCGGTATGTTGTGCAGGTCTGAGTTAGATGAAATGGACAAATTAACAACACTGATAAGAGAAAAACCACCAGGAAATTTTTTGAAAAACTGGGAACATTTAACTGACTTTTTGTAAGAAGAAGAGAACAATATGTTCTCGATAATTAGTATACCTGGAAATAAATGCAGTAGACATATAGGAATATTATTTACAATTGGAGAAGTTACTTTTTATAGTCATGTATAATCTTCTTTAGGAAAGCTGGAAGTCAAATACATATTCTTTTTCATTATTTTCAATTATATTTGCTTTTTATTACCTTCTTTCTTCTGTTATCGTTTGTCTTTTTTCTGTTTTTCTTTGTTGTTTCTCTTCCCTTTGTTTGTATGTACCTTGACTTTTGAGCTGGAAAATGCTCAATAAAATTTATTTTAAAAAATTACTAAAGTAATTTTTTATCTGTCTCTGTCTCTGTAGGTATCTGGGGTTTAACGCTTTTTTTGGTGACAAATGCAGAGGTTCAAGAGAGACACAGTTTTCCATGCTGTGTACCAGGACCCCAAGGTCCTCCTGGACTCAATGGAAACCCTGGTCACAATGGGTTCAATGGAGAAAAGGGAGAGAAGGGGGACCCTGGAGAACGAGGTATGTTGTCTGTTTCAGGACCAATTTAATAAGAAAGCTGCTTTCAAGACCTTCAAGTGCTCTCAACATCTGTTTGTTTATTTTTCTTTTACTCAAAACATCCTTTTGCTTTCTACCAGGCGTGGGGAGAATCATGCAGGATCATCAGGTTTTTGGCCTGCACAAAACTGCTTTTAGGCCTTTTTAATGACTGGGCATCTTCCAGTTTACTTCATTCACAAAACTGCTGCACTGGGCTTATATGATCTCAGGCAGAGTCAAAACTGTCCCTTCCTGAAGATATAGGGAGCAATTTTAGTAAAGGAAAATCTAAAAATTTTAACTTTTCTTCCATCGGTGTTGCATCAGAGTTGGTACAGTGCTCTAAGGTCCAATGAGAAATTTGTGGCCACAACACCTCAGGTAGCACAAGGATATGTTTTAATATTCAGTTTAGCAGTGGTGCAATTAGGCAATTTTGGACTCAGAATTTAATCATTTTATCTGAGACCTTTCTTTAAATTATGATACATATGTGGTTAAGGCTGCCCTACTTTGTTTGAGATGTTTTTCTAACCTCTGCCCAGGTGACATCATGATATATTGGAAAATAGTGATGGGGAAGGACAATCTCATCCTCATCATTTTCCAGAGCAGTCTGGGGCCTTTGCAGTCTAGATAGGCCATTTCTGCACTCACCTGTTATAGCGCGATGATTCCACTTTCAACATCCTCTGGAATCCTGGGGTTTCCAGTTTAGGGAGGGGCCAGCCGGCCCAGGATTCCAGAAGACATTGAAAGCGGAATTATCGCACTATAACAGGTGGGTGTGGAAATGGCCAAAGTCAGGGCAGATGTAGTGGGGTGAATGCATAGGGTGGCATTCATGGAACAGATTCCCTTTTTTTTTTTTTTAAAGAGAAACTTTATTTCATCAGTCCTCTCCTCCTCCTCCTTCCCATCCATTTTGTCCCAGGAGAGGCAGCATAATCTTTGGAAGTCAAAGTATGTAGTACAACAGATAGCAATATGTATAAGAGATGTCCCTGAGCAACTATCAGAGTGTGGTCAAGATGGCAAGAGGTATTAATAAGGCAGCATAAACTAAGGAAGGCACCAAGAGTTTGCTTTTGCCTGAGTCTACCAGCATGGGCAAGAATCCATCCTCTCCTCTCCTGTTCTCTCTCCACTTGCTGAGCTATTACTTGAGTACAAACTACTTTTGCACTTCTCATTCAGCTTGCAGCTATTGAAGTAAGATGAAGATGAAGAAGGAAAGTGGGAGGAGGAGAGAGAAACAGGGTCATTTTAAAAGCAGATGAAAAAAGTGGTATGACAGAAGATTAATATGGACTGTTCCTACCAAATTGAGACAGCTGGAGGGCATGCATGCAATTCAGTGCTCTTTAGCCTGAGCTATTTTCCCCCTTACCCCGGTTGTTTTTCAGGTGTTCCTGGATCTCCTGGTATCCTAGGATACCCAGGAAAACAAGGACCAATTGGCCCAAAAGGCGAACGTGGAGAAGCAGGCCTTCCTGGCCTTCCTGGGTCGTGCCCACCGCAACAGAGATCTGCTTTTGCTGCACACCTGGGAAAAAATTATCCAGCACCAAATGTGCCCATTCAGTTTCACAATATCATCTACAATGAACAGCAACACTTTGATGCAGCTTCCGGAGTCTTCACCTGCCAAATCCCGGGAGTCTATTTCTTTGGCTACAATATGGAGACAACCAGGAATTCAAGTGTCCGACTAATGAAAAATGGTACACCAGTGGTAGGAACTTACCAGATTACCCCAACTGGTTATGAAAACATGTCTGGAAGTATAGTCCTTAGACTGGAGGGAGGAGATAAGGTGTGGTTAGAATCAAGGCCAGGGTACAATGGAGTAACACACACTAGTTACTTCTTGGGCTACCTCCTATTTGTATCTTAAGATATGCAATCTTTTGAATACGGATTAATTGCTGTGGAGCATTTCTTTAAAAAAATTTAGTGAGCTGATCTGTGACTCAGGACCTTTCCGCATCTTACCTTTTTCCGGCGCTGGGGTGCAGGGATCGCGCAAGCAGCCTCCAGCGAGAAGCTCTTGCATCTCTGCTGCTTCAGCTCCACACGAGCTGCCTGCTCACACGAGAGCCCCGCCTCTTCCTTCTGCAGTGGAGCCTGGGAGTTTCCCAGGCTGCTCTGGGGCAGGAAATGTGACCGGCGTGACTTCAGAGGCTCTGCACACCAGGTAAGTGCACATGGGGCCCGGGAGCAATGTGCAATCACACACCATTTTTGGCTTCCAGCCAAAAATGAAAAGGTGCGCAATTGGCACCTGCCGGCCTCTGGAGCGTCACATGATTGTGAGTGTGTCATGCAGATCACTCCTCACAATCACGCGATGCTCCAGGCGCCCTTTCACATGGCAAATTCAGCCCTGTTTAGGCTGCATTTCAGCCCTGTTTAGATATGCAATTGCTCATGTGATCTGAGGAAAGCAGGAATGTCCTTTTTGTTTCTGCCATCTTCATTATTCCTCTTTCCCTTTCAATTTGTTGGAGGGTGTAGATCTGCTGCCCAGACTGTTGTATGCATTTAAAATCTTCTGCTTGATTTAGAAGTCTGATTGTTCAAGGGTTAGACAGAGATTAGAATAACAGATTGCAGATTTATAATTCATTAGGAAGTTCTTATCTATCACTAGGGGTTTGGATTGGAATAATAGATTCTTATCACGTTGCATGTGTTAATTGGTTACCAAATGCCAGAATGCTTCTGTTATCAGTGACAGTTTTGCGGATGGCAAGTGTTAATAATGTAGTTGCCACTGTCAATATTTTTAGTACTTAATTTCACTCTGACTACACCATTCCCACACCAAACATGCAATATATGGTTGCGCGTGCACACACACACTCACACATATACCTGACATTGTGAATAAAACTTCCAACTGAAGAGGTGGGCTATGGACCACAAAAATCCATGCTGCAATAAATTAGTTAGTCTTTAAGGTATCAAAATAATTACTGGTCCCCCCCACTTGCAACAGCTGAACTGGTCCATTTGGAAGCTGGTCAAAGGCTCTATATTTTTGAAAAATGTACACATGTAATATAGGGTCCCAGCCGTAGACCAGGGCAGAAATCCTGTTGGGACTTTACATTTTATAACCAGATACAGTTCAAGCAATTGGATATTTTCCAGCTTGTATAAGGAGGTTTCCAGGACTTTCAGGACTTGCAAGCACTGTCTCTACCTCCCCAGTGCTGCCACATTGGTTTCCTTCAAAATCTTACATTATTGGTTCTCAGCAGGATCTGAACCAAGGATTGGCAAGAAACACTGATTCAGTTTTTAAAAATCTGTGATATTTAATCTATAATTTAAATACAAACATTTCAGATAACATATTGGCCAAGATCCTGCATCAGAGATTATGCTGTACAGCTTTAGAATGATGGAGTTATGCTGCAGACATGATAGGCAAAGAAGTGATTGAATAGTGATGGTGCACAGTGGGCTACTGTGCAAGATGTCCCACGTCTGTATGTGCAACGTGTCCCATTGTGCATCAGAACATACTGCACATTAGGACATGTGCATTGGGACCATTGAACAAAGGCCATGCTGCTGTCTTAATCTGTGCAATGATCCCAGATATGTGGCTGTGTTTCTGCTTCTTTCCTGAGAATATGAACATTGTGCAGCACTGCACTTCACCTTTATGTGATTATAAATCAATTCACTATGATGTAACTAGGTAAATCTAGGTAAACTGATATATTCTATAAAAAGACACTGGCTACCAATTTTGTGAAGGAAGGTAGGATATGAATACATACATAAGTAAGCAGTGCAACTATTTGGACCTTTTCTCCTCAATGGATTTTTTGTGTCATTTGAAAAAAAAACCAAGAAAGAAGCAGAAGAAGCAGAAAGAAAACAGAGGTGGGTTACAAATGGAAAATGAAGTCATCTGGAAATCACAGAATGAGGCATGGCTTTGGTAAGAAAAAAGGCTTGTCTGGAATCACTCAAAAAGAGATAAAGCAGAAATGAAGGGAGAAAAAAGAGGGAAATCCAACTGGGATGGGAAATTTAGTCTGGAATTTTTGGACTGGAATTGGACTGCAGCCCAATTTTATGGCTAACTACCCATTTGGAAGCAAACAAGAGCGATTAAACTACAGTGTGCATGTTGTCTTGAAGCTACTGGACCTCTCTTCCGACACCCAGAGTTGCTTGTATTTTTTTTTATTTATGGATAGCAATGCACAGTTTTTGTTTTTAGCGTACAAACAAGTCACACAAAAATGTAAACAGACAGGAAAACTGGATATTCATATCCGATTCCAGGTATGTTCAGCTAACAGAATAACTTAAATTGTCTATTTAAAAGTTTTCAGTGTTTGTTCCTAGAGCAACGCAGATTTAATACAGGCTTCTTCCACTTATCTGGTGGGTTAGGAACCGAAACACTGTTAGAAATCAGAATTGGTCAAAAAGTGGAACCCATCTAGGGAACATGAAGGAATTACGGAAGCTTGCTTGGGACTGTACATGCATGTGCACGTGCTGCTTACAAAATTTCCCAATTGGCTTGGCACTTTCCCACCTCTCAACTTGCTTTGCAAGTAGCACACATGCACGTGTGCATATAAACTGTATGAAGTAATCCTCTGTAGGTAAGAAGAAACTGACAAAAGTCCACTGTTTAAATGCTTGCAAATTATAGACAAGTTCCATTATTTTGAAAAGAGGTTCACTCTTTTATCAGTTCTTGCCTGCAGCCACTTGCTTGAGGTCACTTGCACATGCACGTGGGATCCAAACTCCTGCCTACAGAAGGAATAGAAATGGAACTTGTCTGTAATTTGCAAGCATTCTAAGAGTGTAATGTCAAAAAATGAGTCAGCTAAATGTGGGGGAAACATATATTGGCATACATTAATAATTTCATCTCTCCATGTAATTATGCTAACTGCTCATATAAATTGTCTATGAGCTGTCATCTTCAATGTGTTATTAGATTTTAATTTTGTTCAATAAATAAATTTTAAAAAAGAAAGACACAGAGAAAATCATTGCACAGAATGTGGTGGAACTACACTTCAGGCTTGAGTAGAGTCCTGAAACATTGGATCCACTTATCATTTGGCTTGAAATACCCTGTCTCAAAAAGTCAGTGCACATTTTGTAAATTTCACTGCACAAATCTACACCCTGAAACCTTCTTTACCAACCTTTTTGTATCTGCCTCTTGGTGACAGGTAATACATTTCTTAGAAAGGTACAAATCTCCTAACACAATAGTGGAGATAATTCAAACAAAGCAATGTAACCAAGAACTGACAAAATTGATGCCCCAAGACAAGCCAGTGACATTTAGTATGATCTAAAAGAACCACATCCTTGGTTTTATTTCTGAGATGAATAAAATGACAGGAGCCAAAGACTGGGCACTGATGTAAATTTACAATGGATCTTTTCCCCTGGTAGTAGGTAGCCTTGGAAGAAGTGGATGTTTGCATCTTTTGATGGGTATCCCATGCTTGATAGTGGCTTGCCATTTTCTCAGGCTTCTGGGGTGATTATTTTGATGAAGTGTTTCTGTAAATCATGCTCCTTCTGGAATCTAATTGACATAAAGACTCCAGAGAAAAGGCAGAAGACACCTGCACTGCCCTGTATGAGTTGAAGATATATGAGACTTACATACATGCTTAGGTGAAAAATGGGGGAATAATGGCATGAGCTTTACAACGGATTTGACATATAGTTCCATACGTTTAAAAATCTTGGCAAATGCGCCTTCAAAGGACTAAGAAATATGAGAAATGTACTGCATGCTAAACTCTACCTCCTCACTAAAACCAGTGACTCCATCCCTCTGTGGAACGCAAGGTATTTGTTCCTCCTCCCCTCTTCTTACCATTCATCAATCAGTGTAGAAAATTCATGGAGAGGGCTTGGAGAAATACACCTCTGGCTATCTATTTTACATCTTACTCTATTCCCTATTTCAAAAAGACTGTTTTGCATTATTGGCCAGATGACCAAATTTATGAGATCAATTGGCAGTGCTCTGAGGAAAAGGCAGGAAGCGGTGACCAGCTTCACCTGCAATACAGCAGTGCAATAAATACAGTAGGGTGTAGGAAGTGCCAGCTTCCAAAGCTTCTAAGTCCTTTTTATCTCCAAAATGGTATGTTTACATCTGTGTGTAAGAATCTGGTTTCTAGAGGGTTCAAAAATACTTTTGTTTACATATGCAAGGCTGACTTGAACTGATTATTTGATTTCCATGTGCATATTGCTAGTTCTGAATAAAGTCAGTTGAAACATGCTGAGCTGCTCTTCTCTTTCATTAGTTTAAGAAATCTGCACTTTTTTGAAGAAAAAATTGGTACCAAATTTTTTGTTAAGGAAGTAATGCCTTTACTTCTGGCCCCTCCCAAAACTGCAAACCCCAGCACTATAACAGTCTAGTGCGGAAATGGCTCTACTTTGAAGCTGAGGTATACTATGATGAATTATCACTTCCAGTTTGTTGTCATTTGCATATTTGATGAGCAAAATTCCTTCTCTTTTTCTCTTTTCATTCGTTCATTCAAATAAAAGATGTTGAACAACACCAACCCCAGGACAGAACCCTGGGGGACCTCACTTGTCACTTCTCAGGATGATGAGGAACCACTGGTGAGCTCTTCAGTTATGCTCCATCAACTCTATAAATACATCTCACAGTAGCATAGTCTAGCTTGCATTTCTGCTCCAGCAGAGACTCTCCTATATTTGAAATGTGGTGAAAAGGTTCAGTAGTAATTTCCAGTGCTTTCTCACATTTATCATGACATCCACTCCAAATGGGATGAAAATTATATAACATAGTTTAAAAATGTGTAGAAGAGACAAAAGATAATAAAACTATGGCCCTTTTCACACGTGGGCAGCGGAACGGGGCAAGCCATGCCAAAACGGGGCTTACCTTGTTCCATCGCTGCACGGAGCAGCGCATTTTGCTGCTCTACAGGCAGCAGCGTCCCGCGGCGTCCTCGGCACCCAGCAGTGCCCAAAATGGCGGATTTTGACTGGCGGAGCCTCTCCACCAATCGGAGAAGCTCGCCAGCCAGAAATTCCACCCCCTCCCCAATCTGCAGGGATGCCCTTTCGCGCGTCCGTAAATCTATATGGGGGCTGGACGGGGCTGGACACCCCGTGCCTTTGAAAAACCACATAAAATGTGGTTTTTCAAAAGCATGCAGCACCGCCTGACCGTGGATTGGCGTGTGGATTTACTCGCGAGTAATCCACCCCAATTCGAGTAACAGTGTAGACGACCTCCGTGGAGGTTGATCTACACCGTTTTTTAACCTCATGTGGAAAGGGCCAAAGTCTCTTTTCTTTTCTTCCAGTGCAAAACTTGCAGAGTTCAAGCACTTGAGATTCATCTGCTGTTACATCATTTTCCCTCTCTCCCAACTCAGTTGTTCTGCCAGAGTTTTCAAAAAAAGTTCAGAATAATAGAACACCTGGAGGGACATTTTGCTAGCCTTGCCTGTGAGATGTACTTTTATTTTATTTTATTTTAATTAATTAATTTTACCTTTTCCAAACAAACTTTCTCTTGTCGAGTGGGGTCTGGCAGAGGGGGAAATGGCCTGGCAATGTTTGAGTCTTATGGCCCTTTTCACACGCGGAGGAAGTCACGCCTGAAAACATGCCAAAACGGAGCTTACCTGGAGCCGTCGCAATGTGGAGCAGCGCGAGTTCGCTACTCCACATGCAGCGGCGGCCTGAGGAGTCCTGCGGTGTCCAAAATGGCAGCTTTCAGCTGGCGGAGGCTCTCCGCCAACCGGAGAAACTCACCAGCCAGAAGCCCACCCCCCCGGCCGGTCTGCAGGCGCGCACTTGTGTGCGCCTGCAAATCCACACAGGTCGCTGCGACGGGGCTGCACCGGGCTGCACGCCCCGTGCTTTTTAAAAACCACTTGAAAAGTGGTTTTCAAAAAGGACGCGGCACCGCCACTTCCGGTCACCCCTGCACGGATTAGGGCGTGGAACTACACAAAAGTAGTCCGCCCCAATCCATGTTACGGTGTAGATGACCTCCATCAGAGGTCACTCTACACCATTTTTTTAACCCCATGTGTAAAGGGCCTAAGAGTCTTCTCAGGAACACCAGTTCGCTGTTTCTGAGATGAATGGGAATTATATTTCAAATGCCTCCTGGTTTACTGGAATAAGCTGGTTGACATTGGAAGCTACCATTGCCATGTGTTCCAGCAACAATAGGATCACTATCATCAACCATGGGCTCTTTCACATCACAGTTATGGCACTATGATTCCTCTGCCATGGTTCTACCAGATCATATCCCAGGATTAGCGCTTTTGGGAGTTGTCTTTAGAATTCTCTGCCAGAGATCACTAATGCCTCACCAAATGAAAAATCCCAGGATTCCACAGTGTAAGGCCCCACTTTGGGGGTCCCTGATATTAGTATGATTTGGATGGGCACCATATCTAATTGGCATCATAAGTAATTGGCAACACATTTTATTGGCTCTGATATCAAATTCAAGCCTGAGAGGTGATAGAGGGGTCAAACCGAGTGAAGGAAAGCATTTGGCTATAAATGTGAGAAGGATAGGTCAACTCGAAACTTCTTCCAGGTAAGACTGAGACATTTGTCAGGCAAATACACACCATTCCTATGGATAATAGGCTTAGATAGAAGCTGGAATTTTCCAGGGAACCCAACTGTGAGAAGCCCACCAGGACACTGATTGAGAGATATCCCTCCCTTGTACACCTGCTGTCTATTGTAGACAGCTATTACAATACCCATCATGCCTTTGTCAATCAAGCACTAAGCCCATCAACAGGCAAAAGACCCATTGTCCACAACAGGTTCTTTTTGTATTGCATCTGGAACCTTCACTGCCACAGGCTATTTTCAGGGTACAAATACCCCTGGTTTGAGGATGCCCAGGGCAGTCTCTTGAAGATCTACCTGTCACTTTGCCCGTCTGGCTCCTGAATGAAAACTGTCCTTAGATTCTACCTAAGCCAAAATACATTTCTGCTCTTCACTACTCTTCTGGACTAGTAATTATAAATCCCCCAAACCCCTCAGCCTCTCTATAATTTGTCTTGCCTTTCTCTTTCAGTTAGCTCCTGTGTGAATGTGTGATTGTGTGTATCTTGTGTGCATGCATGAGCAAATTCCCCCCAATAAAAACACATTTTTAACTTACTTTTAATCTTTGGCTGGTTCTTTTCCTGTGTGTGCTCGTAAATGCTGGTAGGAAAGATCTTGCTAAATTGTCCCCCTTTTGCAAGCCTCCTTTGTGAGCTAATTCATTCCCCACTTTTGCAAGGAGGCACTGGCATCAGAGGGTGGCCCTTGTGGCACCTACGTTTTGGGGTAACAATAGGATGTTGCCATGGCAATTAAAGTGGAATTATAGTACAGTATAACTGTACAGTATGAAAGGACCCATAGTTTTCTTTGCTGCTGACTTATTATTCCCTTTACCCACAATTAAGTCTGCAGCTTTCTTGGGAAGGGGAAGACTGTCTGGTAGTGAGCCCATTGTGACTCATGCTTAAACTTTGTGGGGCCTTAGATTCCCTTCATAACAAGGTAAATAAGCTTATTAACATCCCAGCTCTGAAGTGGGGCTAACATTATGGCTCAGTCACACCTGCAGCAATCTGTCCATCTGAGTGAATTGGAATATCTCAACAATCGTGTCCCTTCTTGCACTCATCTGATGTTTCATAAAAGAAAAAAAACCAGAGTCCCCACTCTGACCTGACAGAATTGTCATGCCTGTCAGCCATATGAGCATGTGCAGAGGAGAAAAAAAATCCTTCACATACTCTCTTTCACCTCTCCATAGTTTATTACTAGTAATGGGTACCAAAGAGATCTTGCTAAAACCCCAGGAACTACATATGAGCAGAATCCCCACTGTGGGAGGAGGGGTTTAATTATCTCTCCAAAGGAAAGGAAGAGAAAAGTGCATAGGGATAAAAGTTCCTGCCCACAGTCCTAAATTTTTCACCTTCCTGAACATGCCCAGAACAGATCCATCTGGCCACCATTTTCTGGTGGAGTACTGAGACTTAGGTCCTTTCTGCACTACACTGTTACAGTGCTATTATTCCACTTTCAACATCCTGTGGAATTCCGGGATCTGTAGTTGACTGAGGCCAAGAGCTCTCTGGCTGAGAATTTAAATGGCCTTCTCTCAACTGCAAACCACTGGATTCGATAGGATGTTGAAAGTGGAATAATAGCACTATAACAGTGCCCATTTCCGCACCACACTGTTATAGTGCTATCATTCCGCTTTCAACATCCTGTGGAATCCTGGGGTTTGCACTTTAGGGAGGGGCATTTAGAATATTCAGCCAGAGAGTTCTTTGGCCTCAGTAAACTACAAACCCCAGAATTCCATAGGAAGTTGAAAGTGGAATAATAGCACTACAACACTAGTGTGGAAATGGCCAGTGTAGTGTGGAAAGGCCATTGGAGCACAGTTGCTTATTTTAATCATCACCAGCTGTTTTGGAGTCATGACAAAGCATGTGTGAATGTTAAAAAAATTAAAACCAAATGTGGTTGGGGGACAGCCAGTAGCAGATGGTTACCATGTTTCTCTAGGTCTGGAGTTTTGATCCTGATAGGTCATCTCTCTCTTTATTTTGATTCTCCTTTCCACTCCCCCTTTTCCTTTTTTCCTGCTACTATTTAAAAAATGCTGTGGCTTGTCAGGTTTTTTTTTTAAAAGTTGTGGTTAGCATGGCGGTTTTCTCCCCCCTCCCCCCGCTTTTAAGAAATCTGTCCTTTTGTTTGAAAAGTCAACTTGTGGCTATTGCTTGTGGCTTTTTCATTGCTGTGCTTTGGTTTCTCTATTCATTTTGAGGCTTTGTGTGGTCATTGTGAGGCCTCCTGTGATCCTTTATATCCTTTTTTTTTAAATTTAGATTTGGCCTTTGAGACTTGCATTAATTTTGGGAAGCCTTCCAGTGATCTTTCAAACCTGAATATTTTTTTTTTTTTTTTAATGTCTGAACTTGCCCTTTGAGATGTGGATTAATTGGTGGGGAGAAGCACTGCAATGACCTCTGAGTCTTGTATTTATTTTTGTTTTTTGTTTCTCAGACCTGTATTAAGTTTGGGCTGCCTTCAAGTGGCTATTGAAACTTCTATTAAAATGAAGGAAGGCGGTTTGTGTTGGTGAATGATTTTTTCCCCCTTTCCCATTCTCCATGGCTGGCTGCTCTGCAGCAGAAATCTTTCTTCAAGGAAGTACTGATGGGCTTAATTGGAGGATTGGGATTTCTGTAATGGGCAGGAGAAGCCTCAAACCTTTTCCTCTAGCATGAACTATATGTGCAACTGCCTCTATTTTTGTGCTCTTGTCCTCTTTTCTTTCTTCCTTTGCTCAGAACTCTTTTTTAAAATTTGGATTTTGCTGCAATCAAATCCCCTCGTCAAGGAGCAGAATTCATAATAGCGAAACTCAGGTAGCTAGAGAGATGAAAACTAACAACTGATTAAGTTATTTTGAAGGGAAACGGGGGATCAAATTTATTTAGGTTGAAATCACCATGGTTCAGATTAGAAATTACTGGAACCTGAATGACAGATTTAACTTAAAGTGATTCAGTGCCATTTCCTCCACACCCTAACCCATTTCAACAGTCTTTTATTATTGTTTGAGATCTCAGATCATTGAGATTCTCCTATTTGCTGCCCATTCTTGCGGTCCAAATGAAGAGTGATTGGGCTGGTTTAGAGCAGTGGCAATGGTGACAGCAGAAGTGGTAGTGATACAGAGGAAGGAATGGGAAGTGTCAGCGTGTAAAAGACGAGGACACGAGTGCTTAGTCTGTTAGGAATTCTGTTATACCTATGCTTTCTTGAAAGCGCACATGTGAAGACTGCCAGGATGGAATTTGAGAGTGGAAGGAGGAAAGAGAGAACAGAATGTGTGACTCTGGGATATAAGCACAGTTGAGTCGTGATTTATCTCAGTATTTTATTCCTGGTCTCATAGTGTAAACTGATACTGATATAAATGTGTGTAGCTAATGCCATTGAAGACTAGAGGAATGCATGCTACTGGAGCTGAAGTAGCCACAAAATTAGTGATTTTATTCAAGGCATGCTCAGTTTTAAAGAGGTTTGAAGCATAAAAAGACAGAGCTTACTTTTTCTAAACTAGAGAAACCCCTACGCTCCAGATGACAAAACTGCAGTTGCTGATGCCCCACCTCAGCAACAGGAGAAAATTGCTTCCAGCCCCAGCAGAATCCAGTTTCCTTCTCTGCCTGGCACCACCCTTTAAGCAGCAAAGAAAACCCCTTCCTCCAAATGGTGGCAGGACTCTAATTTCTTTCTCCCTCTTGTGCTCTCCCTTCTAAGCAGGCAAAGGAAACCATTTCCTTCCAAAAACACTAAGACAGCAGTGACTTTCTCCCTCTGTGCTTTGTGGGTGAGATTTCAGTGAAATAAATTTAAATTCTGAAGAAACATGTTTGAAATATTGTAAATTATGGCAATGCAAATTGAGAATCACCTATAGTGTGAGAAGAGAACAGATCCAGAAGCAGAGGATAGAAGTTGCAAAACAGATGTTTAAAAAAATAATAATCTCAGGAGTAAGCAGAAACTACAAGGGAAAAAATTAGCACCTTCTTCCTCCTTTAGGAGAAAAAAATAGTTCTACAAGAATAGATGTTTATGACGTTCCAATGACAAGTGTTTGTAATAAATTATGAGAAAGAGGCTATTAGGATAATTAGTAGGAGCCCTGGTGGCGCAGTGGTTAAATGCCAGTACTGCAAGCCATAAGGTTGTGAGTTCAATCCTGCCGGGCTCCAAGGTTGACTCAGCCTTCCATCCTTCCACAGGTCGGTAAAATGAGTACCCAGCTTGTTTGGGGCATGTATAGAAATACATGCTATTTGTAAGTTGTTTGCCGCCTCGATCCATATGGAGAGGCGGGATACAAATAATAATAAAAAAAAGGATAATTACAAGGGTACAGTGTAGAACTTCAGAAGTTATCTTACACAGTTGGCCCTTCACTCTCACAAAGATTAGGGGTACAAGATCCTTGTAAAAGTGGGAAAAATGCAATAAGATTTTAAAAGTCCAACTGCCTCCTAGAACTACTGATTTTATAAGCGGCAGCAGCTGTCACTGGCCATGCTCTCGACCCTCTTCTCTTCCTGGACCTCCCCCCATCTCCCATCATTCCAATAACCCCACCTCATACCTTCTTTTGACACCTTTGCCCTCATACATCTCATCCAGAATTTAACAGCCACCCAACTCAATCTGATTTTCTCCTCCTTCTCCCCCCACATCTCCCATTCTTATCATAGAAACATAGAATCTTAGAATTGGAAGAGACCCCATCGTGTCCAACCCCCTACTATGCAGGAACACCCATCAAAGCTTTCCCAACAGATGGCCATCCAGCCTCTGCTTAAAAACCTCCAAAGAAGGAGACTCCACCACACTCCGAGTCAGCATATTCCACTGTCAGACAGCTCTGACCATCAGGAAGTTCTTCCTGAGGTTCAAGTGGAATCTTCTTTCCTACAGCTTGAATCCATTGCTCCTTGTCCTAGTCTCTGGAGCGGCAGAGAACAAGCCTGCTCCTTCCTCAACATGACATCCCTTCAAATACTTAAACATGGCTATCATGTCCCCTCTTAACCTTCTCTTCTGCAGACTAAACATGTCCCGCTCCCTAAGCCATTCTTCATAGGGCATGGCTTCCAGACCCTTCACCATTTTGGTTGCCCTCCTCTGGACACATTCCAGCTTGTCGATATCCTTCTTGAATTGAGATGCCCAGAATTGGACACAGTATTCCAAATGAGGTGTAATCAATGCTAAATAGAGTGGTACCATTACCTCCCTCGATCTAGACACCATACTCCTATTGATGCAACCAAGAACTGCGTTGGCTTTCTTGGCTGCCGCATCACACTACTGACTCATGTTCAGACTTCTAGATCTCTTTCACACATACTGCTATTCAACCACGCATCCCCCATCCTATATTTGTGCATTCCATTTTTTCTGCCTAAGTGCAGAAAAATTATTTTCTTCCAATAGCCCTACCTTGTGCCTTCTTTTGACACCTTCACACGCACACACTTCATCCAGAATTTAACAGCCATCCAACTCAATTTGATTTTGTAAGCCATGTCTTCCAACCCTTCTTCTCCTGGTCCTCTCCTATCTTCTGTTGTGCCAATAGCCCCAGTTGTTTCAAATCTCATTGAATTGGGTGGAAGCAGCCTCTGCCAGTCAGAATTATCTTTAGCCATTTCTGCACTAGGTTGTTATAGTGCTATGATTCCACTTTCAACCTCCTATGGAATCCTGGGGTTTGCAGTTTCAGGATGGGCCGGTCGGCCCCTCCCAAAACTGCAAACCCCAGGATTCCATAGGAGGTTGAAAGTGGAATCATAGCGCTATAACAGCCTAGTGTGGAAATGGCCTTTGTTTTCTAAGGAATCTGACCTAGTACAAAGTGGCTTCCTATTTTTTTCCCCCTGAAAGAATCATCAGGATGATGGCTTGACAATGGATAATTTAAAAACCTCAGTGTGTTTCTTGGATTGTCTTTTGTAAATTTAAGCAAGATCTTTTCTCTGGGGACCTGAGGCACTGTTGAAATACAGTAATGCCAACAGTGCTTTTTGCCTTTTCCATGTCTTGAAAATTTGTTAAGCTGTTATATTTTGCTACTTAAGTGAACTCTGCAGAGATTATATTAAGACTTTTTATATCTATCCTTTGCCTAACTCAATTAGCTTTTATATATACTGGCATATAAACAGAAATGTAAGGAAATGTCAAATGATTCTTCAACCTGAACTACAGTGATACAAGCCTAGTGTTTGACTCATTTGACAGCACCACCTGTGTGCTAAAAAGGAGAGAGCAAACTTGCAAACTGTACTAGTTCATCACCACAAGTCAGCAGAGATCAACAAAATGATTGTGAAATCCTGCCCTTTAATTGCACAGACTAATTATAAAACTGTATGAGTCTAACAGCAGAGGGCAGCAAAGGCACATGTAGAACTGTCTATCGAACAAAACTGGTATCTGTAGTAGTCATACAAGCTGCACATTTCCTGCAATACATGGTATATTTCTTTGTAAGACTGTGAGCCCTTAAGAACAGTTCAGTGAACTTGATCCACCCCTCACATATATAGAAATATGCAATAAAATAATTTTATTTAACTTGGAATTTTCTCCCTGTTACTGTAACTCCCTCCTTGGAAATAACTTTTTTGTTATGAAATACTTATTATTCCCAAACCCATGCAATGAAAAAAAAAAAGATTATTCATTTTAAACCTACCTCTGTGCTTCCTCTTTAAATTGTAGACTATAACTTGATTTCTTCCCCTCTTGTTTCCTGTGCTGAATTTTAGACTGTAAGACTTGGGCTGAGATCTGAACAAAGCAGTCATCCTCTTGTCCAGCATGTAGGGATGGAAAAGATTTTTGGTAGTTTTCAAATTCTTGCTGAAACTATCCATTTCACACTTTCTAAGGTTGTTGTAATACAAATTTCTCTTAGAAATATGCATGCAGTGAGCTTGCTGTATCTGCAGGCTTAGGATTCACAGATTCAACTAACCACAGATTCAAACTAATGCACAGTATGGTACCCACACAATGCAACATATGTTACACAACAGATTTGTAAAGATGAAGAAGCTGCAGAAAGACATGAAGTTGCAGAGAGACGCGAGAATCTGTGAAATGTTACGGATCCCAGCATAGTGCTTTACATCAATCCAGGCTTCCTGCCATTACACAAATCCCCATATCTCTCTGCAGCCTTGTACCTTGCTGCAGTCTCATGTTTGCATAGTTTGAAGTTTCAAGTGTGTGATGATGGGGGTGGCTGCTGAGGCTGTTGGTCTTTCCCATCAGAGAGAAGACGAGGAAGGAGTGAGGGGATTCAGGCTACAGTATTTTAAAAAATACAGTACTATACAGTAGATCTCTCTTGTATAATATCTTACTTATAAGTCTCTTATTAATAAAATGTCTCAGGGTAGCAGCGGAGGTGGAAGCAACCCCTGTCGCTAGGGATACTGCCAAATACTCTTTTCTGCCTTGCCGATGGATGAGCAGAAGCACTGCTGCTGTCAGCTCAAAGGCAGATGTGAGTGGCTGGCATAACCCCTAGAGGCAGGGCAGCCTGAAGAATGCATGCCTGGTGGTTGGAGCTTGCTACTACCCCCGACTGCTGCCCTACACTATTTTATCAACAGGGACTCCAGCATTTGCATTTTTTGCTATCCATGTGGGGTCCTAGAACCAATCCTTGCATGTACCAATGCCCACATGTCTTTGGTCCTCTCTGTTTCAATTGTTCTCCACATGTTGAGGCTGACTTTTGTAGACGAAAGCCTCCTTTCTTTGTTGAGATTCTCCTGGAGATTTGGAATGGAGGAAATTCTAGATCCCAAAATGCATAGAATTTCCTTGGATAGACGATTCAGCAAGTTGCCTTCCACATGTAGAAGGCAACAGAAACTGAAATGGAGTTGGTGAAGCAAGTAAACAACCCTCCTTATAACTTTAATGAACTCAGTTTTAGACTATCTGAGAAGAGCATGTGTTATAGTGACAGTGATGCTCTGATGAATTATATAGAAATGCACTTCTATCTTTTTTGAAGAAGAGAATGTGCAACCTGATGCATGAATGTGTTGCTTTGTATATCTGCCGAAGCCTCCTTATGTTGAGAGATATGCTCATAGGAAGCTGCCAGCTCATTGGACCATTTTGTGTGGCATTGCCTATGCTGTTAACTAGTCTCTCTCTTGAGTTTCAGGCAGAAGAGAGACTTTTTAAGACCTAACTTGAGATGTCAGGAATTGGACCTGAGACCTTTGTATTCAAAGCATGAACTCTGTATTGGGCTATGGACATTCCCCATGAATCTGTATGTGAAACATGAATGACTATGGAAAAAGAATAATAGTATTTACTGACTGACAGTGGACCTTGGCAACTGCAGCAATTGCAAATTACCTTTTTTAAGGTGGAGGGGACAGGAACAGAACTTGGGATTATTTGCATGCAAAACAGGTATCTTTCCACTGAGCTCTGGCACCATGTAGATTCAGCTCATCCTTTCTCTCCTGTTGAGAGGTGCTTAACTCTGGAGATCCATTCTGTTAAAAAGGTGCTTGTAAAACCAAACAGATGGGTTATTTCATTGTCACCCAAAAATTATACTCTAAGATTCATCCACAATGGGTAAGTGAGAAAAGGTTCATAGATAGTTCAAATCCCTAGTCTGCTCCATAATCCCAAAAATTAAATTACTTTGTGTGAAGTAACTTCCAAGAAAATGACAAACATAATTTCATGCGCCATTCACCAAAAGGGTCATGAAACCATGGGTTCTTCCCATAAAGAATGTAAAAACCACATGTGTTGTGACCAAATGGAATGCAATTCCAAAGCAAGTAAAGCTACAAAAACACACAAAAGAAAATGTTTGTTCTTTCTAGTGTCTTTAATTCCAAGTTATTCTGCTTTTTGTGCTGTGTTATGGATATGCTAACCTTTTAAAGCATGGCAGCTGCATCTTTTTCAGACTTCATGCAGCAAAGACCTGTCTATCTATTTTTTTTAAATTTTCCACAGCACCTTGTTTTGATCATTGTCTCAGTAAGGGCACCATCCTTGTACTCTAAGAGATCATAGATGTCTGATTCTGGATGGTCACTTCTGATTTTACACACCACTCACAAAGTAGTAATTTTCATGATAAATCACAATTTGTATCCTGGCTATTTTTTTCTGTCTTTCTATTGGATCCTTCAGGGTCATTTCTTAAAGTAGGGGACGGGAAAATCGCTATTTGTCAAACTAGCAACTGAAGGTCAACATTGACCAGAAACTGAAAAAAAATCCTGTATCCCATTGCAAACACCAGTAACTTATGGAATATTATTCTCCCTAGCCACACTCAGGTCTTAAGTTACAGAATCATAGAGCTGAAAGAACGGGAACAAATTCCAACTGCTGCAAGGTTTTTCAGCTCTGTCCAAGAGTTTTCAGCAGTAGAAAAAGAGCTTTATTTTAGTTTTGCAGCAGAGTCCCCCCTTTTTCCTTTTTTTTTTTTTTTGTGAAAAGCTAGATTCAAAAACAAAGAAACAAACCTTCCTGAAATGTGAAAAACCATTAAAAGATGTGCAAAGACTTCCTTAGTAAGATCACTCAGTGGGGAGAATATTTGTGAAATGTTGTTGTTCTTGACTAGAAGGAACAAAGGACGTGAAGATTTACATCTCTGGTTGGAAACGATTGTGGTAGTCATCTGTCTAAACTGTTGCTCAGTCAATGATGTAGCTATGTCATCTCTGAGAGAAAGCTGTCTAGCTGGTTTAACTATTTCCAATGAAGAAGCTCATCACTACTGACACAGTGTGTTCCACTGCCAAACAGCTCTCAAAGTTATGAAGTTTTCACTGACATTCAGTCGATATCTATTTCCTGGGAATTTCCATGTATTAGTTGTAATACTGCTCTCTTATTCAAGAGTGAGTAAGTCTCTTTCATCTTCCAGATGGCAGTTTTTGAGATATTTGAAGAGCACTATCATGTCTCTCCTTAATCTTGTTCTGGGGGGTAAACATAGGTCTTTCAACCAATCTTCTTCATAGGACTGGTTTTCCAGCCCACCTGCAATTCTGATCACTCTTTTTTGAGTCCATTTTAAAATATCGATGTCCTTCTTAAGCTAGCTGTGTGACACATAGAACAAGACACAGTAATCCAAATATGACCTGTGCAGAACAGAGTGGAAATGATATGTCCTGTGTCCTACATATGATATTGAAAGCCAGCGTGATGTAGTACTTTGAGCATTGGACTGCAAATCTGGAGACCAGGGTTTGATTCCCCACTCAGCTATGTAAACCCACCGGGTGATTTTGAATACACTACATACTCTCAGTCCCAGAAAACCTTGTGATAGGTTTGCTTTAGGGTCACCATAACCCAGAAACATCTTGAAGGCACACAACAACAACATATGATACTACTATTAGCTGTCTGATATTCAGCATATGACTCACGAAGATACCTAGGTCCTTTTCACATGTAGTATTGCCAAGCCAGGTCTTCCATATCTTATACTGTGTCCTTAATATTTCTTGTACATCAGTGAATACCTTAACAATTATCTCTATTCAATTTAATCTTGTTAGTTTCAGCCCAGTGTTCTGTCCTCTCTAGATCCTTTTGGGCTTCAATCCTGTTTTCTGTGCTCTTGACTGTCCCTTCCAGTTTATCTACACATTCAGTAAGCAATCCATCTGCACAATCCACAAATACCATAAGGCAGGATCAAGATCTTCTGGAGAGGCCCTTCTATCTGTACGACCACCTTCGCAGGATCATTTGGCGGGAGCAAGGGACAGGGCCTTTTTGGTGGCTCTGTCCTTGCTTTCTTTCCATCAGCAAGTCAAAACATTTTTATGCCGTCAAGTTTTTCTGAATGATGGCTAGAATTGAGCTTTAAATGCTGCGTGGTGCTGTTTTTAAGGTTTGTATGTATTCTTCTAATAATTTTTTTTTAAGGTTTTTAAGGTTTGTATGTATTCTTCTAATAAATTTTTAATTTAATTTAATTTTTATTGTCTAATGTTCTAACTTGTTTAATTGCTTTTTAGATCTTTTACTTATACTTTTGTTAATGTTTTTGAATAATAATGATGATGTTGCACAGCCTAAGGCCTAGAAGAGCAGAAACCTGAACCATGCTAACCTCAGTCCAGGAAGAAGCTGAGGCATTAATTAGCTGATATGTTGTATGGTTGTTCAACCAGCTGTTGATCCACCTAACTGTAATGTAATCCACTATATCTTTTACCATCTTGTTAACAAGGATATTATGAGTAACCATGTCAAATGCATATACCACATCCAAAGTGTTTCCATGATCCACTAAATGCATATAAAGCTACCAAAAAGGGAAATAATGGTGGCCTTGCATAACCTATTCCTGACATGTCCATGTTCATTTCCAAATTTATCATTTTCTAAATTATCACAGACAGACCATTTAATAATTTAGTTTAATAACTGTGTTGAATTTTGCCTTGTGTGTATGTGTATATGTATGTATATGTGTGTGTGTGTGTATGTGTGTATGTATATATATGTATGTATATATATGTATGTGTGTGTATATATATACACACATATATATACACACACACACACACACTATATATATATATATATATTAATATATATTAATTACCATGGACCTCTTCTCTTTTCAAAATCACTCTGTGAAGAAGCATGTCTTTAAATTAAAAATTGTACCTGGAGATGTTGTTTATTGTATGAAGGATAAGTTAAGATGAAAAAGCAGAAGAACAGTTTGCTCATGCTGTTCTGGAAGACCCAGGATGTTCTAATGAAAAAATTATCTAGGACCAGAATTCCTTTCATATTCCTATTATCCACCCCATGAGCTTGCAAGTAATAGCAAACTTGAAAGGGATCTTGTCAGTGATGGTTTGACCAAACCTCCAGAAAAATACTTTCTAAAGTTAGTGTAAAGGTCATGTTGCTCTAATTGCTTTAACTGTTAAGTGCACCTGGGGAAAGGAATGTCACTCAACCTGAATTTGTGCTGAGTCAGGCTGATGAGCACCCGGTGCAGACAATACAAGGGTTGGCCAGGATTGGCTAGGTGTCTGTATAAAGGTAGCACAATCCCAGCCAACACTGTACACATTGCCTGAAGTGTGTGTCTGTTGGGGGCTCTGCTAGAGAGAGGAAGCTTGATATGCTGGATTGCCATCTGGACTTTGTAAATATTGTATATATGTTGTAACAAAGATTAAAGAGCCTCCATATTGGAAGATTGCAACTTGGAGTTGGTGAGTGTTACTGGCTTAGTGCTTGTGTTGCTAATTCGTCCCACGCTGCCTAGCTTGCTATGGCGGGGGGGGGGATGGCCTTTGCCGCCCTCCCACGCCATGAGATCATGCTGCATTGGCCGGCGGGAGGAGGAGGGGCAGGGCTCAGTATTTGGATCCTGCCCCTCCTCCCCGTCGGCCATTCTCGTCGATCCAGGAGACCCACCCTCCCCCCGATGGTTTCAGTGTAAGATAGCTGGGCCGGGTAGGAATTTTTCCCTCTCTATATGGAGCTTTTTTCGCCTACCCTACACTGCGCCTAGGGCGGGGTAATTGGCTTTTCAGGGTGGTGTCTTAATTTGGTATTAATTAGGTTGTCACTGTTTACATATAATTATGCTGGCCGGCAGGGGGGGCTTTAGGTTCGGTGTGTACCTATGGCACCCCCCCTTTTGGGGTGTAGGATAAATCCTATCCTTGGGGAGGGCCCTGGGATCACCCCACTTGCTGCGCAGTGGGGGGTGGGCCTTGGAGCTCTCCTTCCAGACAAGGGCTGGCCAAAAGCCTTCATGCAACTTTAGTGGTTGGCTTTGGGGCCCGGTATTTCGCCCAACGGCTGGGGGAGATGGTCGGGAGCTGCCTCTTGACCCTAGTCCGTGGATGCTGTATACCCCCCCCCTGTTTTTCTCCTAAGATCATAAAACACAAGTTCATGTTCAAGTTGAAGTTCAAGTTTAAGTTCACCCCTTGTTAAATAGGCATATTAATAAATTGCCCTAGTTCAACCCAAGCTCTGTCTGTGGTCTCGTTATTTCGTGGGTTGGGCGGCAATGGTGTTCTCTGCTGCTAGGCATGCTTCCATAGCTGTGCGTAGCTATCTCTGCTAATCTATAAAGAGTTTTGCCTTGAATGGCTATTTTTGCCTTTCCCCCCTTTTGTTTTTGGGTGACAGTCTTTGATTAACATCTCATAACAACAGATTGTTTACAGTTTAGGTTATAGCATAACGTTCTGCATTTTCAGATGTTAAATTACCACAAAGAAGATTCTTGAGCTTAAACCCTGCGTGAATTCCTTTGATTTGATCCAGTGTCTTTGGGTAGTTTCATTATTAACTGCCCTGAACTACACTTACATATTTTTTTTGCATTATAACTTTTATTAAGATTTTGTTATACAATAAAAAATAAGCAAAACAGCAAACATAGAATAAAGAATAAAAAAAGACAGAAAATAAGGAAAAGAAAAAAGATAGCTTGGAAGAGAAAAAAGAGAAAAAGAAAAAATATGCTTCTGATCTCCTCTTCAGCAGGTATTAAAATATACAATTAATCTGTGTCTCTCTCATCCATCACAATTATTCTTCACTGTCCCTTCTATAGCATGTACCTATTAATAGCTAACTTCAAACTTATACAACCATATATATATATATATATATATTCTACAGAACGTCGATAAAAGCTTTAATAAAGAATTGGTACTCTACTATGAGAAACTATTATTACTTCCCTAAATTAAACTAAAAAATTTAACCTCGATGTTCTAATTTAACATTCATCTATCATCATACAAAGTAGCATCTCCTCTCATTCCCATTTAACCAATTTCCCAATTCTTCTCCAGTCTTCTCTCCCTCTCTCTATGCCATTTTCAGCTGTGTCTTCCAGTAAATAAAAACCCACCTCCTTATAAGAATTTTCCTCCTGCCTTTTCCCTTTGAATTTTCATGGCTATTCCCCATTTGCTCTCCTCTCTTATTATTGTATTTTCTGTAGCTGTCTAATTTCCGCACTACAGTGTTAAAGTGCTGCTATTCCACTATCAACCTCCTATGGAATTCTGGAGTTTGTAGTTTAGGGAAGGGCACTTCAAATTCTCAGCCAAAGAGCTCTTTGGTCTCAGTAAACTACAAACCCCAGAATTTCACAGGGCGTTGAAAGTGGAATAGCAGCAGTTTAACACTGTAGTGCACAAAGGCTGTAAGTCTGTAGCCCACATAAAAAACAAACTTCGATATCATTTTAAACAGTTCCACAAGAGCCTTGTTTTATAACAACTTCCATTACAGTAGGCCAACCTTGAACATCAAACCACAAAATAATGCCTAGAATCCAGTAAATCCACTCATTATTTCCTTAGTTCTCATTTTAAATTTAACCTTTGCCTTTTTGCCAAACCTCTGCAATTGCATAAACTGAACATAACTCACCAAATTCCATAAGAGGAGGAGGAAGAGGAAACCCTCCCACTGAACTTACTGATTTTTTCTCCTCTTTCTTCCCTTTCCAAAATCTGATTGAAAACCAAATATCACCTGTCCTTCCAGAACTCTCACCCCACTAAAATTGTCCTCTTCAGTGCCTTCATTATGAATCTCAGTATTTCCCCATCACCTTGAATGTCTTTCAGGAAAAAGATCCAACTTCTCACTTCCTTTCCCATGTCTCCAGTGTTAATCCTCTCTCAGTTGTGTTCAGTAAATCCAGTACTCTCTTCTGGCTTTTCCAGGATCATGTCTAATCCAAAATTACCTTCGTCTGGCATCACTTCACCTTCGTCTGGCATCACTTCATAATTTCCAGTACCACCTCCAATATCTCCTCTTCATCTGATTCTCTTAATTCCATTCTGTCATCAAATAATCTAAAGCTGTTAATATCATTTTTCAGCAATTGTAGTTCCTGTCAAATCTCCTGCTAAATTGCTGAATCTTCAGCTTCTAGGAGATAAATCATTGCCATACGTTCTATTGCACAGAAACTTGGCAAAAATAGAGTTAACACCTTTGCCTCCACAGAGACTCCTTCGCTAGAGTGTTGCAGTAATACATCCTGGCTGCTTATTTTCTCCTATGATTCCAATTGTTCTCAATGGGGTACTCTCCCAGACAAAGCAAAACAATTTTCCCATAACAAAGCAGCCTTTTACCTTCAACCATTTTTACTTGCACATCACTGTTTTTTTTTAAAAAAATCAATATTCCAACTTTAAAAATATCTTTCCAACCTTCAGTATTATTAAATCTTTTATCACATTCTTATTAAAGTTTCTGCTTTCAAAATATGATCTCAAAAGTCTTAAAAAGAACTTTTAAAGTCAATTTTACTAGTACAGACAGGAGGAAACTCGTGGAGGTAATGATGTCATCGCTGAATCAAAGATCTTTTTCAGTTCCAAGGATTCCAAGGATGTTATATCAAGGTATTTAAGAAAGTGAGATGTGAGTTTAGTGTCCTTTTAAAGGCTTGCATACAATGGCTGAGCTTGATGGAGTTTTTCCACAATCCCTCCTTCAGTTGCATTCAGTTCCACAGTCCTTGCAAAAATAGCAGGGATCCTGAACCTGACTTGGGTGATCCCTTTACTCTTCCCTTGTCTGGAAAGAGACTAATCACTGGCCAGAATTTGCTTCCAAGCCAGTGATCTGCTGCTGTAGCTTTGTCTTTCATGGAGCTTTCTGTGAACGGCTCTCAGCCTGCCATCATCTCAATCTGAAAGTTGACTATGCTTATATTTCTAAAAATGTTCTTCTCATCTTCATTTCAGCATTACAAATATAAACAATAATTCCACTAATTATCTGCCATCCTCGGCATCGTTTTTACCAAAGCTGCTACTCTTTCTTAACTTTTCTTCTCAGACAGATGGAACTACAAGCTTTGAGTGCAAAATCTAACCTTGTTTCTTACTTTGCGTCAAAACAAGTTACGAGGGGGGAAAGCTAACAAATGAGAGGAAGAAAAAAATAGATTGAATCTCAAGAATACAGATACAGAAGAATTAATATTCTATTCCAGGTTTCAAGTAAAATTCTCAATGAGGAAAGAGACAAATGTGTTCAATATGCACCTATCATTCCATGAAAATGTGGGGGGAAATGCTGCAGTGAACCTATGTTAACTTTATGCCTATTTTACTCAGAGAAGTAACATCTGACTAGTTATTTAAAGGACAGCTTTTGATTTCTTATACCATTTTTCTGCCAGTTAAAGCTACATTTAGCAACTGTCAGCCTTGCTGCCATGTACATTTATCTTGCTTCCTTGCCAGGATGTCTGGTATTCTGTAAAGAACATTCCAGGGACAATCAGTTACCCATCTTTGAGTATCCCATCAACAAAATGCATGCTGAAGGTCTTTGCATCTATTTGTCCTGTTGATAATTATAGTTTTCCCTAACCTGCCTAGAGAATTAATCCTAGTTGTGGTTAGAAAGACCATATAACAATTTCTATAGGTATAGGTTAGCCACAGAAGCACAACCACCACCCCAAATTGGCCTTTTCGAAGGAAGCCTCTGATTTTGTCTTTCTGTGTTCCTTTTCCACTCTTGTTTGGGGGAATGAAAAAATCACAGAATCATAGAGTTGGAAGAGACCACAGGGGCCATCTAGTCCAACCCCTGTCATGCAGGAGCACACATCAAAGCAGCCCCAATAGATGGCCATCCAGCCTCTTGTTATACCCTGAGCACCCCCAAAGACCATGTCCTGAGGAACCTATTTATTTTATATCAAACATAGTGAGCCATAGAGATACTGGAAGGACACGTAGGCAGGAGATTTCTGTTTTCTGTCATACATCCTGGGGTTATCTGGCAAATTGGCTCAACGGACACTTGAAAGGATTGTCAGCAGCCATCAGGAAGACCATTACTCTCTGAGAGTAAATAAACAATGCAAAACCACCTGGAATTCGACACCTTAAGGCATGCATGCATCTCCGGAGAGATACTGATCTTACAGGAGACAACAAGGATGTTTGGTTGTATTTTCTTTGAACTACAAGGGTATTTTCTTTGAACTAAAAAGGAAATACTCAATCTTAATAAAAAGATGCAACATCTGGTTTTTCCCAGGACATTGAACATATAACTAGGATCTTTCCCTTCTCCTTCGGAGAGTTTGAAAGATTCTTTTTGGAGTTGGAGAGTTTCTTTTGGAGGAGTTTTGAGAGATTCTTTTGGAAAGTAAGGAGCTCTCTCTCAGATTTGCAAAACAATGAAGCTTTTAAACTCTCCTCAGCTCCTAAAGGCATGGCTGACATCTTCTTTTCTCCCAGCTGAAGACTTCTGGAATTGGTATAGTATTAAATCAAATTCTTATGTCTCTCTCTCTTTCCTAATTCTCATCACTTTCTAACTTTCTATAGTTTTGTATGCTTAGAGTGTGAGTGAAGCTGAGTGATTGTATGAAATTTAACTTTCTATAGTCTTGTATACTTGTTATAGTGAGTGCAGCTGAGTTATTGTAGGTTATTTACATTTATGTTAATAAAATACTTACATTGGAACAATTTGTGTGGTTTTTGACTGGGCCTGACCCCGTAAAAATTGGGTTAAAGATCCTAAAATACCCTGTCCTCTTTGCATGGCTAAGGCAGTGCTCGGAGCTAAATTTTTCCCCACAAGAGACAATTTCGACAGCTTTTGGGAATTGTTTAAAGGAGTCCTACACAAGAAGGGTAACAGATTGGTGGAGAGAATGCAGGCAAGTAACACTCTACTTAAAAACCTCCAGAGAAGGAGACTCCACCACACTCCGAGGCAGCATATTCCACTGCAAACAGGTCTGACCATCAGGAAATTCTTCCTGAGGTTTAAGTGGAATCTCTTTTCCTGTACTTTGAATCCATTGCTCCTTGTCCTAGTCCCCTAGAGCAGCAGAAAACAAGCCCATTCCCTCCTCGACATGACACCTCTTCAAATATTTAAACATGGGTATCATGTCCCCTGTTAACCTTCTCTTCTGCAGACTAAACATCCCCAGCTCCCTAAGCTGCTCCTCATAGAGCATGGCTGCTACATGGAGGTGAAAGAACAGGATAGGGAAGTGCACTTATGTCAGAACTTTCTACATGAACTATCATATACAGGAATCAAGAAATGACCATCCAGAGCCCCTCCCCAACACTTTCAGTAGATTCAATAGCTGTGCAATTATGAATTCTAACATTGCATTCTGTGTGATTCCCAGCATCCTATTGGCAAGCTACAGTAACATAAACTCCCACTGCATCGCGATATATACTTTTAAAGTAACTGGAGAAAGTGGTATCCAGTGACTTCTTGCACAACAATTCCCCTGCTTGCAACCCCAGTTGATGGTGCCAGGGTGCACCTATGCAGCCAATCAGTAGCAAATGGGGGCCAAGAGATCCCTGACATGAACCAGTCACAGTTTTAGAGTCAGAAAAAAACAAGAGCGCTTACCCTTCTGGACTTCCTGTAAGTACATATGGCGGCAGAGGAGGAAGCCCAGTGGAAGTACGTTACTGGAGATTTTTGCTCTGCTAGGAGTCATAGAAGATTTCAGGCAATATATATATACTTATTTCTGCATCATTTTTGTTTGTATGTTTGTATTTTGAGATGCTTTGCTTCACGAGCCAACTGGTTTATTTTGATAATATAATATGAACTTCTTATGTCAGAGGTCATTGCAGCTTGACCAAAGATTTCAGAACATTGAGCTAGTCAGAGACTTTATTGTGACTGGCACAAGGCTAAAGCTTCAAATTATCCAGTTTGCAATACAGTTTGCCCTCCATATCCACAGGTTCTGCATCCATGAATTCAACCAACCACAGTGCAAAAATATTTGGAAAAAATAATTTTAAAAAGCCAAACAGTTATTTTGCCATGCACCAAGCACTATGCTGGTGTGTAGGCATACCTTGTTGTAGTCTCCTGCCATTTCACAGATTGTCAGACTCTCTCTGATACTTGTTCGAGTTGTTTACCATTTCATATAAGGAATGCTATTTTACTATGCCACAGTATTTAATGGGACTTGAGTATCCACAGATTTTGGTATCCACGAGAGGTCCTGGAATCAAATCCAGTGGATACTGAGGGTTCACTATACTTATATACCTTTTTCTTATTTCCTGATCAGAACAGAATTTCACATCAAGTGATGTCTTGTGGTCATTTTCCTGTGCAATAGGTCCAGTCTAAAAATGGGGACTGCAGTGGCCAGGTAGAACTCTGCAAAGAATAGTTTCTTCTCCCTCCATTTCAGTGTCAGGTGCATGTATTTTCTCTGCTTGTATTTTCAAGTAAATAGTTAAATACCTTTAAATTCCATTGATTCCCAGCATCATAACCCTTTTCACTATGAAAGCTTTTAAACAGTCATTATGTATTTGAAGTAATGAACTTGATCATTACAGCTTTAGGGACAGCTCTATATTGTTATAGGCTGGTAATACTGTTTCTCATCTCTTTCTTTTCCTGCTCAGTCCTTCCCAAAGGCAGAAACTGAAATCTCATTCCTTCCTAAAGGAGGTGATTGGAGTGGAAAATATTTTCAGCTCAGTAATTTCCTTGGTGTTCTTGCTCAGCTGAGTGTAACTGTTATTTATGGTCAGCTGAAGAACTGGCACACATGTTATTAGAAAAAGAAACAAGCATTTATCTAACTGATAGACTAGATTAGTCTGCTTATTCACACATATTCATCTTTACCATAATGAGTTTGTTCGAGTCATCTGGTTAAGAATACATAAGGAGTTCTATAAAGTTGCAGTTTGCTGATGAGTTTGTGTTGAAAGATCAATGGTGTTACCATACCCTACCACCCCTCCTGTGAGATATGCAATTTTCATAAATTGGACTTATTAATGACTGAAGAACATGATCGAAGTCATGCTGACCTGAGGACGTGTTTTGGGGTCAAGCTGACCTGAGACATAATCAAGATCATAAATCCAGAGAGGATTAGATGGGAAAACCCAATGTTGATGGGTTTGGGCTAATCCTTTTACCACTCCATACACTTTGCCTTTCCAAAAACAATGAAAGACAAACTGCCCAGACTAGTGACCAATCAGAGACCATCCCTCTATCTTATTATATGGAGATCTTCCCTACACACATTAGCTGACTGAACATTAAGAGATCATAATGACTCCCATCAGTGTTTTGTCACTTAAGAGTTACGCAATCAGTCCATTCCAGACTCCTTTGTCAATCCCATAGAGATTAACATACTCCTTCATGGTGTGAAATAGGGTATAAAACCCCAGCTTCAACCCCCAGTATGTTGGACCCCCAGTATGTTGTATGTGATGCTCCAAACTGCCCTTCCTCTATGCCCTTCCTCTTAGATGCTATCTGAACCACTTTGCTGTGACCCCTTCTTCAGGACTGGTAGCTATCACCTTTTCCATCCAATCTCTCTCTATTTAACCTTTCTTGCCTCGCTTTCCAATAGCCTTGTGTGGTTCTTAAGAGCGTCTAATCTCTCATGTGTCAATTCAAATAAAATACTGTCATTTTAACTGGATTCCTCTCTATAGTTAGCACTGGTATACATAGATGAAAAGATCCTGCCATTACCCTCCTCTCGCAGGCCTCCTTTGAGCTATAATTCCCCCAAATTGTAAGGAGATGCTGGCAATGTGGGTGGACCCCAATGTCCCTCACCTCTTAGGGAAACAGTGGCTCCTCATCAACTTAGAAAGAGGTGACAAATTGAATATTACTGGGTTTTGTCCTGGACCCAGTGTTGTTCAACATCTTTTTAAATGAATTGGGTGAAAGAGTAGAGGGGATGCTTGGCAGATTTGTAGATGGCACCAGGTGCAAAATAATGATTTATGTTGTCTCAACTTCTCCCTGTAAAAAGTGAAATAGTTTGCCCATCCTAAAAGAGATTAGGCACACAATTGGAGAAGAATTCTGGTATTGATATTCTGGTACTCTAATTTCCAAAATAATAAAAAAGAAACTTTTATACTTTTTCTGCTCATTTTTTCCCTTTACCCTTGGCTTAATTTTAAAAGCTATCTGCTATCAATGAGTTCAGACATCTGGCAAGAGCAATGAGTCCTGGTTTTCCTGGTAACCTATGTGGAGAGGAAGATGGAGAGAAAGGGGAGCAGTGTTCTGGTTCAGCTATTCACTGGCTTCAGGTTCAGCCACCACAGAAAAAAGATTCCTTGGCTTGGAGCAATGGTGGTGGTGGGGCACCTCTTTCAACTAGAGGGTTGAATTTGGTTTTGGAGACATTCTTGTGAGCTGCATTCCAGGGTGTTCAGGAGCAAAAGCAAGAAAATGGGAAAAAAGATACCAGCATATATTAACTTAAACATTTTCTGCTAGTAACCAAGCTTCAAAAGAGACATTTCAGCCTTTAAGAATGAGTAAAAAAATTACTAAACCAGTGTCAGGGGTAACCAACTGGGGAACACTAGAGGGCCAAATTGGGACCCCAGAAGGTCTGGCTGCAATCTCAGGGTCCTGAGGTTCCCCATCCTTAGCTTAAAAGATTCACATAGACAGATCAAGCATCACAAGCTGTTATATTACTTTGATGTAATCACTGTTCTACATTTGCTGCCATATTTAACTTCCTATTTAACCTTAGACAAATGAATGCAGAGTGTAATATTTCACAATATTGGGGAATACAAGATTTGTCTCTTGAAAGGTTTTGTGATAATTACCTGTTGTGAACATGTTCCGACTGTAAAGCAGTATAGAATATGTTGAAAGTTGCACATCACAGAATATAAAGGTCAACATTTGAAACTATATATTGATTTTAAATTCCATGAAAGTTGATCCAAAGCCTTTATGGAACATTCATGAAGCTGAGCAGAGGTAGGTAAACTGGTGCAGTTATAACTCCCATCTGCACCAACCAGCACAGCCAATCAACAAATGTTTTTCACCATTTTTTTGGATATTTTTTCCATCCCTAGTTAGAGGCTGCTCCTGGACTTTGCTGAGTTTAAGGAGTAGATAGTCTGGTTTACAGAAGGGCTACATCCAATGGCTATGGGTGCACAGAAGATATCTCACAAAGGTAAGCTGTCTGAAGCCTTCTAGATGTCTGAACTACAACTCCACAACTCTTGATGTGTCCTGAAACCTTCACAAAAAGAATCTTGGACTGACAATACTTTTATTCTCTGAAAAATTCACATGTGGTTGTTTCACTCAAAAATCAACATTTTCTGTGCAGGAAACAGCCCTTACTGTGCCAAAAATAATGCAGGCTGGGTTTCTACATTGACTACTTAGGAATACTTAACTAAGTATTGTCTCCTGGCCTGACCCTTACCCGCCCCCAACATCCTTTACTAGGTATCTGTCAAATGGAGGAAAGTGGGGGTCTGTTCTGCTAGTGATTAAGGCAAAAGTAGATGATATTTCCACCCCCTCCTACCAGCCAGAGAAGATCCTTGTTCATTTCCTTGTTGCAGCCTTGCTGGCTGGTAGCAGGGGGTGGAAGTGACATCCACCAGCACCCATTTCCAGTAGAAAGGAATCCCTTCTTGCTATGCAGCTGGTGCCTGTTAAAATAGGTGTGGGAGGCAACTACAGTTGTGGCAGTAGCATCACAATCATAAATACATAGGTGCTGTGAGTACAGATCTGCCACATGCTACACACCTGTATGTCTGATTCTGAATTCTGGGCATAGTTTTCTGTGCAGAAAAGGCTGTTTTCTGCCCAAAGCAGCCACATGTGAATTTTGCACAAAATAAATCCCCAATTCCAAATTTTCTGCACAGAAGTATTATTTTGTCAACAGGAAATGCTGTAATTGAAGGGGGGACTCTTCTGCACAAAATTTGCATGTGATTAATTTGCATTGAAAATAGTCCTTTCTGCACAGAAAAAAATTCTGCACAGAAAGGGCTGTTTTCTGCACAAAAAATGTTGCTTTGTGTGCAAATCAGCTCCATACAAATTTTGTGCAAAAGAAACTCAGAATTGCAAATAGGCTTTGAATATAGTGTTCTTCAAAGACTTTATTGCAGTGGGAAGAAAATTACTAAAAGTACTCATTGCTTCCTTCATGAAGGAAATGAATGAAGAATTACATCCCTACCTCTAAAATAGGACTTTTAGGGAATTGGAGGAGAATGTCTTGGCTGGAAGTTCTCTAGGTCTGACTGTTAGTTATTCCTTCAAATAGCTGTACCTACAATATGTTGAATAATGATGATATGTATGTCCCTACCCAATTGAATGAAGTGTTCAAAGTATCTCAAACTTCCTATATGTTACTGAGTTCCCACTTAAGGGAAGAGAAAGACAAAAACACTGCTATTCTGCAGCCATTCTCTGATGTTTGTGTCCAGCATTATTCCCCCAATATTCAACACTGAGTTACATCAGAGATGTGAATGTGTGTCTTTAACTCCTTCATCTCTGAGTGCTGACTGGCCATACTGGTTAAGGCTGATGGGAAATGCAGTACAACCACCTCTTTGGAGCACTTAAAGAATATAATAATTGGCTTTTCCCCCTGATCCATATGTTGAATGCCATCCTTGATGGCCTGTGTGGTGGCCCCATGTACCATTTATCCAAATGGTAAAAAAGATGCTTCAGTCCCCTGGTATTTTATTTGCCTTTTGTTAGCCCTTCTGTAGTATGTACATCTGAAATAAAGACTTAATCCTAAGAATTGTCCCTCTCAAACTTACAAAACCTTAACAGATTTCTTGAATCCCATCCAGCACTAGTTTTGGACAACTAGTCATGCATAACATTTGCTAGCCCAGATGGGCATCTCTGGTGGCATATAGATCTGGATTTGGATTAGCATTGCACATCCATCCGGATGTGCACAGGCAGATAGTGCCTGGAAGGCTACTTAAACCCATGAATCTTTCTTTCTGGATTGGACAGTCACCTTTGCCTTTGAGTAAATGTGTGGATCACCTTTTAGATTCAAAATTTAACTTTTATTTTGTAAGCTTGTTGTTTTTGAGTTTCTATATTATTCAGATTTTTTAGACACTAAGCCTCCTAATTAAGAAGAACTGATGGTGAGATACTCATTTGTGTATCAGATTGTCCCCATCTTGAATCCTAATTTTGCCATGAGGTCACTGCCTTATGTCAGTTCATTTGTCAAAGCTGATGCCAGGTATGATGGGTCTCCTGACAAAGCAGCCCACACTGACAAAGCAGCCCACTCCTGACAAAGCAGCCCAAAGCTGGTAGTGCCCCATCTGGCATACTGGTTTTGAGAAGTAGTATGACTGCCATGGTCTGTGGTAGGCACCCTAACACAGCTGCCATTGGGATGTATCTACAGTGCTCCTGGACCTTATAGGAGCTCAAAAATCTTGGCTTTCCCCCCACTTACTGCTTCTTGGTAAGTGTGGCAGCCTGCTGGTCATCTTGCACTTATTCTCACCATCAAGCTCCCCCATCTGTAATATGTCTATCATTCATTTACCAGACAAAAAACAAGTGAGCAAGGATGTAATTGGAACTGTTGGTTTATTTTACTACTGCTGTTGCTCATTGCTCACTCTTTGCCCTGCAATCTGAAGAAAAGGACATGTAAGAAAACAGGTGGCAGTAGCAAGGAGCAGCAGCAGATCCAAGAAGTTCTTAGTGGTGGTTTTCCTGGTGACAACAGGTGCTTAAGTCCATGAACCTAACTTTGGGAGTGGTGGTGGTGGCATTTTGAGGCTCAAGACTGAGACAAATTGGGGTTGGATTGTTGAGCTAAGCCTTTCTAATCCAAGTCAATGAATGCAAGAAGATTCTACACATTTCTCATGCAGAATTTAAAACTCATCTACCATTTTCTATCCTGATTTCTCAGTGTGGAGAGATTCTTACAGAGTTCATATCCTGAGAAATGGCTTACACTAAGTGCAGCCATAGGGTTATTGAACACACCATTGTCTACTTTGACTAGCAATGGTCCCTGAAGGTCTTCAGAAGTAGTCTTTCATGGCTGTTTTGATACAAGATGTCACATTCTGGGCCCTGATGCATGTTTTCTACCGGTGCAGAGGTCATTTCCTCACTATTTTGCTGGGATTTGGCTATTTTACTTTTTTAAATATCACCTCTACTCGTGGATATTTTATTGTTTATTACTGACACCAGATCATTTGCATGCACCTTGACCCATTTGTGAAAGCTGTCCCTTCCTGACCTCTGCATCTCTTTAGTCAGCTATGAGTCTATAAGTAAACTCACTGTTTCATATCATGTTTGTTAGGATGCCTGAGGTGGCAAGGGAAGTTGTTTTTCAAAAGCCAGTGTTAATTAGTAGGCTGTAGAGTTCTAGTTGTCTTAAATAATGTTATCTCATATGGTGTTTGAGTGTAGGAATATATACCCAGTTCTGAAATTTATGAGCTCTTTTTTAGTCAGAGCCTTAAGTACAAAAATATCATCATTCCAAATCATTATGCATAGCAGTCAGAGGGTAAAAAAATTAAATCACAAGACTAAATCATAAGAAAATGCAGGTGTATATAACATGTCATACTGATAAAATAGAGTAACCTTTTCTTAACCCATCCACAGCTGTCAATGGAACAGTGCTATATCTATGAATGAATAGTTCTTTTGGTGGAGTGTAGGAACCTGTCTCTGTCCTCTTAATAAGACACAAGTAGAAATTCTTGTCCTTTCTTTTTCTTTCAAGGTTAGCAAATTCCTTACCTGTAGTAAGAGAAAACAGCAGCAATGCCATGCAATGGAATTCAAAAAGGATTTTAGCTTCCTTGCAGGAATGTATATGGAAAAGAAACTAATTATTCAAAGGGTGGAGGAGTAAATTACTGTCATGGTTTATTAAACACTAGCTAAGCCTTGGCAGAGTCAATTTTCAACTTGGCCTGGAGCATGTTTGCTGGGGTCCAGTGCTGCTGAATGCATCTATTAATTATCAGGCAAAGCAGTGAATAACCATGCAGGTGCCAGCATCTGGTTGGAATGATACAGAGCTATTCAGATGAACAGAGGTTGGTGCCACTGGAAAGAAATCTAATGAAGCTGTCAGAGTGGCCAACCAAATGGTGGATGAAGTTAAGAAAGCAAACTTGGAAGATAAAACATGAGTAGTTGAATGGTCTGGATATTTGTTCAGAAATAATTCCATTTTCTGTGGTGCTCAGTGACAGATATGTACATGCTATATAGTGTTGCAGCTCTTATGTGGTCAACAAATTGAATATTTAGTCATTTAATATTTATTTACAGCATTTTTATGTTACTGACTGGCTTCGGCATTTTAAATTAACCGATTGCAGCTACATTTTCATGAATGTTAAGCACTTGGAAATCCTATAGAATGCTTAAATCCTGTTGATTTTAATGGGACAAGTGTATATGAACATGTGACAGAGATTTCAAGCATGGGTTGTACTATTGCCACCATGCCCTTCCACATATTGGGAGTGGGGTATATATATGCAGAGATGAAACTATTCTGAGCACCAGATGTCCCCTCTGACAAGGAACACTGATTCAACAAGGTCTGGGTCTCTGGATCTTACAGCAGTCTCCTTGGCTCATGGACAGCAGGGAATAGCCTAGCTCTCTCCCCCTGTACATGCTATTAATCACACAACAGAGTATTTGAAAAGTAGGAAGTGTACAATTTTGTGCAGATTTATTGAGAAATGAGTACTCCTTTGTTAAATGGAACTTATACCTAGTAAGCGTGGTTGCAATTATGTGTTTATATTCAAGAATGCTCTGAAGTACTTTACATCCTAAATTACCCTCCAGATGTGCTGGAGAATAACTCATATTATTATTTATAGCCAGCATGGTGGGTGGGGATGATAGAGTATACAATCCAGAACTTCTATGAGGGGATGCTGTTCGGAAAAGCTGTGTTAGACTTACATATTTAGAGTTTTTAGATGTCTTTTTAAAGCATGCTGAATGAAGGTGATGCTTTTGAACAAGTATGAATTAACATTTTAGGCATTAATCCAAGTCTTTTGTCCCAAGTAAAAGCAGATCCATTGAATCAGTGGGAACGTGGTATGTTAGCATTTACAGAAATAGATTCAATCAAAACAATTAGATTTAGGCCTTAAAATATAGGTTAGAATCCTGCTGGTTAATATCAGTTAGAGCAGATTCATTGAATCAGTTGCTGAATGGTGAGTAAATACATTAATTGTTATGTGCTTTCAAGCTAAGTCTGACTTAATGCTAGCCCTGTTGTAGAGTTTTCTTGAAAAGAGTTGGTCAGATCTTCTAAGGCTGAGAAAGTGCATTTGCCCAAGTTCATTTAGTGGGTTTCTGCGGTTGAATGGGGACTCAAAACGCTGGTCTCCCAGAGTCTCAGTTGGACATTCAAGCCATTATCCTGGCTGTTCTGGTAAACACATACTTCAATTCACTTCATTCAGCACTCTGCTCTAATAAAGACTAACAAAAAGATTTAGGCCAAAGTCACCATTTAATGTTACATCTATGGCAAATGACACTGTCCTGTATAGAATAAGAAGCCAATTTACTTTTTTTCCTTATCCATGAAGCAGATGAACAATTTGAATTTAATAAATAACTAGAGATAATTGGACAGCGATTTCCTTTGGTTCTTTCCCAATCAGCTAACGATGTTCAATGATTAGTCAAAGCATATTGGATCAATGACAAGAACTAAGAGACGTGAACCAGGTATCTCTGAATAATACCACCCTGCTGAACAGCTTTACACTTGGTATCATATTGATGATAGGATATCAACAGTTCTCTCTATTGCTTTCTTCAAGCACTGGCATGTCTGGAAAAAACACCTTTATTAAGGTAAAAACAACAAAGACTGTTGTGGCTTCTTTTATTATGGCTTTTTTTGTGTGTGGATTACAGCCCAGAATTTCAAGGAAAGATGCCAGGGTGAAACTAATGAACAAGAATTTAACAATAGATTGAATTTCTAAGGGCTGAGCAGAAAAGAAGCCTTTTTATCATACTCTGGTTGGTATCCAGTGTGTGACATATCTTTATGCCCAAGTATATTTTTTTTGCCTCCCTATAAGTTTGGGATTTTCTTTTATCTTCCACAATGACTATAGTTTCCCCAGGACTCACAGCTTTGCTGCAATAGTCCCTCTGAACAGCTGCTATGTGGCTGGTGATGAGTACAAAGGATTGGAGAGGTGTCTGACTATGGTCTATAGCCAGATGCAGACTGATGACATTATCCACCAAGACACTGTAGTGGAGCTCCTCTTGTAGAACTGTTAAACTAGACTGGGCAGTGTAGATTTCCTGAATGTTGTGTGTATTAGTAGGTTGTACACTCCCACGGTTTGATATGGTGTAATTGGGAAAATATATATTTAGTTGGCAAATACTAATTGGCATAAATATAAATTATAATCCTGCTATGGCTGCATGGCCATCCTGGCTAAGAAGAAAAACCTAGCTGCACACATGTATTGCACAATCAGGTCAGGATAGCCAGGCCATAACTAGAATCACCAGGAAAGTCCAGTAATAATGGACCTACAGTTAGCCCTTGATGACTCAACATTTGAGAGACAATAGAGTCTGAGATGTTTCTACAGAATAGTTGATTATCTTAGCTCCTCTCCCTCTGACCAGCAAACTTCCCTTTCGTTCCCATACCTGTCTGAAAATTATAGAGCTATCACGACTACCATTAGCCCTTTGCCACCTAATGCTAAGACCATTAGCTAATTCCAGACTGTACTGTTCACTCTCCAGACTTCATTGTTTACTCTGCCAGAGACCTATTACCACCTTTGCCGTCCTGGAAAAATAAGAATATTTAAACTGCAGTTTTGGGCTTAGCCAACTTGCAGTACACTGGTTGCTGGTCATCACTGTGCCACTCTGATTCCCTTTTGTGTACTGTCCTTAGACTCTACATCTAAGGCACATAGCTTCTTTGCTGCTCTATGGATTGGTAAATACCATGCATTTTGCCTTAAAATCTTGCTATCCAAAACTTCTTCTCTTTTTGTTCAGTCAGCCTTGTGTGATTGCATGCCTGCTTGGATCTTGTATGTGTGATAGCAGTTCCCCCAATAAAACAGAAAAGCTTACCTTTGGATCTCTGGCTAGTTCTTCCCCACATCAATACTGGCAGACATAGATGTTAAAGGTCTCTTTAGGTTACCCTACCCTGTTTTGAATTAATGTTCCCCATTGATTCCTGTTTTGAATTAATGTTCCCCATTGATTCACAGAGGCTCTGGCATCATGGGTGGACACATTTTGGGGTAACAAGAGTTGCTAGCTTTGTCAATGCAAGAATGTCTGTATTACTATTTAATGATTTGTTTATTAATAGCCACTCTTACTTTAAGTTGCATTTCATTGGTATCACTGCATAAAATTCACCAACAGAGGTGGAAATTTTGAAGCTCTCCAGAAGCTGTTGGACTGCACTCCCATTAGCCATAGCCACCAAGTCCACTGGTGAGGAATGCTGGGAGTTTCAATCCAACAGCAAGCAGACAATAGCATGTTTCTCACCTTGATCTACATAAAAATTTGATATTTAATATGATTTAATCCATCCATCCATTTCAGCTACATCAGAGTGATTCGCTGGTGCTTATGAACACTTTCCTATACAAGTGCACAGACAAAGGAGGTAACATTCAGTCCATCTGAAAAAGTGAGCCAGAGTCCACAATATTTAGAGCTTATACCATTATAAAATGCATTAATCTTTAAGATGCCACAGAACTCAACATGGGCACTGCCTTGAAATAATGAATGTATCCCACCAACCAGGTCATGAATCACTGATTAATTTAGACTTCTTATGCTAGTTATTTAGTTAGTTGTTTAGTTTCTAGTTATTTAGGATTGTTTACAGTCACAGATTATGATAATTACCTCCATGAATATGGTTGTCTGACCAGCATGATATTGACTGGAGCTAGCCAAGAAAAAAGATCGTTTATTATTCTTGGGCACTTTTCTTTCTTTCTTTCTTTTGTGAATCTGTATTTTATATTCTTGTTGTTGACAGCAAAGTTGGATAGAATGCAAAGTTATCAAACAGGATGCTTCAGACTGGGCTGATTTGACCTGGACCAGCCTGATTTGAGATTCATCTGCAGCAGTTTCGGAGTTCTGGTAATTAGCCTTGGAGCAGACTGAAGGATTTACATTTCCTGCGTTATCTATGGAGTAAGGCATACTCCATACATGGAATAAGGCAATTACAAGTAGATGAATATGGTCTCTGCTGTTTCAGCCATTTGCAGTGTCTTTAGCTTACATGTGTCTGACTAGCAGTGAGATCCAGGAGATCTGGGTATGCTTGTTGGCCTCAAGAATTTCACTATACAAGGGATATGCATAAGTCTTGCTACACATTACAGCAGAATGAAAGAAAACATGAATATAATGCATTTGTACACTCCCTTTCTGTGAGAGATTTGGACTGGCTCTCAAACAATCATTCTAATATTCTTGGCTTGATGCTGCAGTTTTTATCAGTGATGAATGCGTTCATCACTGATTAGCATCTGATGTGTAACTTGTGGAAAACCATCACAACCCAGGTAGCTTTATACTGTGTTCACAAATAATGTGCAAATATTGTGCAGCCAAACATGGTGTGTATATAGAGCACAATGTCTTCTATGGGGTGGGGATATGGCAAGAATGTTAGCATTGATAGGGGAAGGAAGAGAGACACATTTCTCATTTATTCAAATTCTTTTCTCTCTGTAACATTGCAACCAAATACAAGTAGCCCCAAACAAGGGTAGTGCATTAAACCTCATCTCCTCCACCCATGTAAACACAACATTAATACAGAAGAAATAAAGAAAATAAAATGTCCAGTGTCTGGTTGCATGTCTCTGTTGCTTGTTCACTTTCCTCAGTTATACTTGTCATACATTCCTACACGTAACAGTTCTTGCAAATTAAATCAGCCTGATCCAAGTAAACACTATCAAGATTCCCGCAAATATCCTCTTCTCCCTCCCCCCGACTCAAATGGGGAGCTAATTCCTTTTAGTTTTGTTCCTTTTATTATAATAAACTCCTTTACTGAAGTAATTTCTCAAACGTCTGCAGCATCCTGTGGCTATTGAGGCTTATTGATCATATTTCTTTTACCTGCTTAGTAACAACATCCACAAACTGCCACTAGTAGAAGGGCTTTTGTGGGCAGGTGTGCAGTGGAAGAACCAACTGGCTGAATATGCCCTGTTAAATGACTTCTCTACCAATGCTTAATTGGTCTTTTTTTTGTTTCAAAAGAACAGTATTCAGATTTGGCCTCTTTTTTAGTAGAGATATCTGAACCGACCCCTCTCAAGCGGGAGCAGGACTTAAGATGCCAGGTGCCTTTATGAGACAGTAAAGGTACAGATCTTCTTAGGTGAATGGCTAGAGCTGGAGATGAACATGAAGTGCAAAAGGGGGTGCAGTTTGGATTTAAAAAAACAAAGGGGCATGGTCAGAGCAGGTGGTAGCAGAAGGGAGCTGATGGTCAAAGCAAGAGCTGGAAAACAGTTCATCTTTGCAACATTAAAGAAATGAGCAAGTGATACAACAGAAATGCTTACACACTAAAGCTGTGTGTATTTCAGGATATGATATACCACAAGTCCTTTATGTTAGCGATAACTCCCCTTCATCTGGGGAAAACTGGTCCATCCTGCTCTGTAGCGTTCTTCAGTGAATAGACAACAGTTGCCTTACAGACGCAAATGCTCTTTTTGGAGAAGTAGAGCCCCCTGTTTTCAAATTCACAGGACAAGTGACCTGAAGATCCTCCTTTACATATTTTTTTAAAAAATGTTGAAATATTAAATAGCAACATGAAAGCCTATATTCCAAAGAAGATCTGTTTTTGCTGTGCAATTTTTAAGAACAAATAATCCATCCCCATTGTTCCTGCCACCCTATGTTCTGCCAATGGGTACTGTTCTTCCTTCCCTCCTCCCATTTATTCACACTTAGTGGACAATAAAGCCAAAGGCCCAAGGGTGGCAGATGAGTGGTGGCTTGTGAGCAGAAACTGGAGACCACCTGTCCAAATGTCTACTGTTAGAACTGCTCAATGTTGTTGTTCTTAGAAAAAGAAGAAACAAAGGTGTTTCTCAGTTCCAGGCAAAAGGACTGGGGCTGCACACTTGAAAAGGCTCCTCCTTTTCAGTCTGTCTTCTTTAACAGTCCCGGTGGTGCTAGCTGTTGTTCTCTGCCGTGAGATATTTTAGTGCTGCAAAGCCATAGCGGCGTGACATATCCTGCTGGAATTCTTCCTTGAGGGTCTTGAGACAGATACGATATTGCTTGTTGGAGCGGAATTTGGTGATGTCAAAGCTGGGAGCATGTGGCATGTGGATCATATAGGCATTGGGCAGCACTGTGAATTCATACTCCTGAGGAAAACAGACACATTAAAAGTGAGCAGCATATCCAGTGTCTCTTGAAATAACCTCTCCTCCACAAACTCTTTTCTTCTTAACACCTCCATGGTCTTGCTTTGTATAACTATGAAGTGGAGTTGGCCTAGATGCAGTGGGCCTCCCCATAAACTGGCTGGCAAATTGAGACTTCATTTCCACCATGTACCCCCACACTTACTTTTTTGGCTTTAACCATCCTTTAGCATTACCTCTTCTCTGGAGCTATTGAGGTACCCATTTAGTTCCTATTCAATCAGAACTTTGGAAACCCTGGCTAACAGGAAGCCTAGTTTGCATTACTTGTTTTGATATACAAAACCACAGCTAAGACTGATCAAGGAAAGATTCATGCCAGAGAGGGGTGGAGGAAAGAGGAGGAAATGTGCATTTCCCCAAATTGGTTCTACACTTGCCAGTTACAGTTTGTAGAAATACAGTGTTATGTCTGCACTGAATCTGTATGGTGTTTTGTAAGGCAAATGGAAGCACAATATGTGAGAATTCCAGTCACTTTCTTTGCTTTTGATATGGCATTTTGAGGCAGCACATTTCTGAGTTATATCCAAATACATGGGGAATTAAATCTGGGGATTTTGTCATCACTAAAGAAAGACAGCCAAAATGCTGCTCAGTTCACCGTGGGCTGCTGTTTCAAAGAATTACAGCTTTGCAACCCAGGGCCACCTGAACAGCTCTCAAGTACCTCTTTTCTACAGAGAGATGATGCTCCATGTTAATCACTCTGCATTTATTTCAGGGTTTTAGTGAAGGGGTAGGCATCTGAAAGCACTTGAAAGCTGCATTTACATCAAATGTACCAGCTTCTTACTGAAATAGGGCACAAATAGACAAATGCAGAGTACTGACAAAGCATAGAATTCTGGGAACAAAAATTCTCATTTGTCATAGAGTTCCAGGAAAACACATAATCCATGTTTTAATTTCCATTTGTTCTGTTCTTGTGATCACAGAAATGCTACTGCTTATCAATAAGCATTATATGCACAGTATCCCCTCCTTTTTAAAAAAATCAATTATCATTTAGGTATTACACTAGATTATTAGCCCTGGGCTTAAAATAACAACATCTTGAGGGCCACATGATTCCCGTGCTAGCTTAAACATACATAGTTATTTGTAGCACTTGATGAGTACACAGTTCAAATGACAAAAAATGAACCCATACGTACCCTTGAGTCCCAGAACTGGAGAAAAGGTGGGATTAAAAATACATAAAAATAGCAGTAGTAAGAACAATCAAACAAAAATACCATCGGCTGAGGCTAGTGTATTTCCTCTGAATGAACAACTGGAAGAGGTAATCAGCTGGGTGAGGAGAAACAAACTGAAACTGAATCCAGACAAGATGGAGGTGGTTACTGTTAGACCCATGTCCTAACTTGGGTCTGGAGGTGTGTCAACCAGTCCTAGATGAGGTTACACTCCCCCTGAAAGACTGTGTTTGCAGTGCTTTTGAATCTGTTGCTCCAAAGGACAGTCCAGATAGATACGATGGCCAGGAGTGCTTACTATCAACCTAGACTGATATGCCAGCTGCACTCCTTCCTGATGCTGAAGGACTTAAAGATGTTAATGCATGCACTGATAACCTCAAGAGTGGGCTTGTACGTTGGACCATTTCTGTACCAAGTTTGGAGACTTATGCCATTTCCGCTCTACACTGTTATAGTGATATTATTTCACTTTTAACATCCTGTGGAATCTTGGGCTTTCCAGTTTAGGGAGGGGCATTTCAAATTCTCAGCCAGAGAACTCTTTGGCCTCAGTAAACTACAAACTCCAGAATTCCACAAGACATTGAAAGTGGAATAGTAACACTATTACAGTGTAGTGGGAAATGGCCTTAATTGGTACAAAACATGGCAACTACAATGGCTAATGGTGGATCTAGGTGTGGTCATATGACACCTGCATTAAAATCATTCCGTTGGCTGCCAATTAGTTTCCAGGCATGGTACAAAATGTTGGTTTTTACCTTTAAAGTTCTACAGGGTTTGTCTCCAGGTTACCTACAGGACTGCCTTCTCCTGTATAATCTGCCCTGTACACTCATGTCTTCTGGATGATGTTGACTTTCATCAGCCAGGATCAAGATGGCAATTGTTAACCAATGATATGACTCTGTATAAAGCAGATTCCTATGTAACTTATGCTCTTCTCATAGACAAGCATGGAATGTGGATGGAGTTCTGAGGCTGTCATGTGATCCCAGAAACAAGCCTTCAAAGACATAGTAAAGGCACATCTCAGTTCATGAAGCCTCCTATAGTGATGCTTGTTTTTACAAAGAAGAAATCTGGCACCTGCTTCTCCATTTCCCACTCACCACAAAACCAAAATGAGCCAGGGAAGCCCAATGATGCCTGGGGGTAGTCCTGGGCTCTGGTGATGCCACTTCTTCCTTGAGCCAGCACTGACTCAACTGACTTGGCTCTTCCCAGCTTAGGATATCCCCTCCTACCTCAATGAGCTTTAAACCCTCCCAACTCTCTGTGGTCAAAACTAAGAGCTCCTCAGCAACAGGTAAAGCAGTGGTTTTGCCAGTAGTCCCTCTAGAAAGCCAGCAGCAAATGGGTGACACTGCATCCACTTTTCGCAGACAAATAACAGAGCAAGTAGAAGCAAGCCTGTGCAGCAGGTGAACCAATGAGTTTTCATTTGCTGGGCACACACAGAAGTATGCTCCCTCCCACTTGATACAGGCCTGCCTGGCTTCAAGCCTAACACTCCTGTCCAGCTTCAAGCCTCATATGCACATATACCTGCCTATTCTGGTGTTCCTATTTTTTCCACGTTGTTTCTGTCTCTTTTACTGATGTTGTTGTTTAAAGAAGTAATGCCCAGGAACACATCTCCTTCCATAACGGAGGTATACTTCTATATAATATGCTCTCCATGATTGAATGGACAAGGCACAATCCAAAATTACCAAAGTCCATGTGAAATCTAATAACAAGAGTATGTAGGTAATAAAGATTTCCTGGGTTTGGTAAAAGGTCAGTTAGCAAAGTGCAAGGCCTTATGGACTGAAGGACTGTGGAAGAAGATGACATATTTACAGGCAAGATCAAAATCGCCCTCCTCAGATAGCAGATAGCAAACAATTGCCCAAGCTAGTGGAGGTTGGAAACTGCTGAAGAATAACAAGTGGTAAAGGAAATAAGATCAGTCATAAAACTTGGCCTGGAGTTCATGTGTGTGCATGTGTGTGTGTATGTGTTTTTCAGGCTGATGGCAATACATTATGTCCAAGGGTAGCATTGGCAAAAGAAAATATTTGTCATTTTATAATGCTTGCTAAGGGAGCAGGTCACCTCTCCTGAAACCACCATTTTTTAAGTTTCAGAACTGGAAATTGATCAATGGGATTTCCTCAGGGGCTTTGACAATCCAAAGAAAGATGGCTAAAGTGGGTTAAGCTTGGCTGGGTTCAGGATGCAGCTGCTGGGGACATTTGAAGCCTTTTCTTGGGGACTAAAGGAATACCTTCTGGATGGTCACAGCTGAGATCAAGTGCCAATTTCAAAAAGAGCACAATCTAACAAATTAGCTAAATTGAATACAGTGAACAGATATCAGGCATGCAGGCACATATATCCATGTCCAAGTAGGTAATTGCTGAAGAAGACTTCTGTAGTTGAAACGGATTCAGTGCATACTTGCTTCAAAACCCTGTATTCTGCTGTTGTTAATTCATTCTGTATAAATGTGCTTTAATTGATTTTTTTTTTAAAAAAACACCTTATTTCTTTGTGTAGTGATTATCGGGGTCAAAAGGGCACCTAGTCTGTGTGTTTCCAAATTTCAAAAAGACATCACAAGTCGTGAGTTCAAACTACACTTCCCTTTCATATCAGTGTAATGCCTACTTTATCACCTGTGTGCTCCACAAAGTTTGCTTCCTCTTGAAGCACTCATTCCCCCCCCCCGGATATTTCAGAATCATTTGTGATCTGCCTTTTTTTTTGGAAAGCATTCCCAATATTCTGATTCAGTGCTTTTTGCATTTCTGTCTCAAGGATTAGAACACATAGGGTCATTTGGATGACATCAACTGACATATTAGGTTAGGTGATGTCCACTTTCCACTTCTTTTTTTTTTACCAATAAGACCTAGTTTCCAGACATTTTACCATCCTCTGAACATGCTCCAGCTTGTCTATCCTGCCTTGGATCCCTGTGTTGTGAGAAAGGCTGGATATGAAAATAAATAAATAAATGAATGAATAGTATTCTCCAGAAATGCTGCTGCCCAAAAGTGGGCTTAGTATTACAGGTGAGGTCTTGATCAAAGCAGAATACAGTGATATTGGCCATTTCCATGCTAGACTGTTATAGCGCTATTATTCCACTTTCAACATCCTATGGAATCCTGGGGTTTGCAGTTTAGGGAGGGGCCTCAAATAGCGCTATAATTGTCTAGTGTGGAAATGGCCATTATTACTTTCTCTGCTCTGGAGACTACAGTTCTGCTGATCCCATTGCATCACACTGTTGACTCATTTTAAACTTGTAGCCTACTAAGATCTTCTAGATTCTTTATACATATACTGCTGTCAAGTCAGGTGTCTTAACATGTATCCCTATTGAAATCCATTTTATTAATGTTGACCTAGTTCATTAATTTGTTATGGTCAAGTTGAATCTTGTTCCTTCCTTCTGAGGTATAACTTGCACCTCTCAATTTGGTTTTCTCTGTAAATCTGATGAATGCACTACTATAGGAACATAGCTTGAAGCTGTGCCACTACTAACCTCCCTCTCTCCACCAGAGAGGACACAACTATGTTGTTCTTGCTGGGTTTGCAGCAGCGTGTGTGTGTGTGTGTTTGTGTCTATGTGTGTGTTTGGGGGAGAACTGGGTCATTGCATGGACAGTAGAGAATTGCAACCTCTGAAATGACTAAAAAGTGAGTTATACAACCACGAACTGGATGTAAACTAGATGCAAGCCTATGACACTTTACTTCTTCATTTTCTTTTGGCAAAGTGCTTGCCGGGGGAGGAGGGCATAACATGGCATCTCAAGTTAGTTTTTGTGTGGTACAGCTTATTGTTTTTGTGAGATTTCACTCCTCTCTTCTATTATAGCAAATTTCATGCCAAAAATTGAACCCCATGAAGACTCAATATAACATAGTTTTAAATAGCAAAGAGTCATTTTATATAGTCGGCAGATTCATACAATGCATCTGTTGACAGACAACATGATTTTAGCCTTTGTTTTTTTGACATGGTGTTGGAATGTTCCTCCCTTAAAAAAAAAAAAAAAAATTCCCCACACGTGCAACACCAGCTGACAAAGGAGACAGGATTTTCTCAAGTAGTCCAAAAAGAACCGAGCAATTCAATAACCATCTGATGTGTAATCTGAATAGAACTGAAGTGAGAAAAGTCTTGGCTGAATCTTCATGCAACATCTATAAGTACAGCTGCAACAGGACTAGCATCACACAGGAGCAAGTGATAAGGAGAGATTGTAATGTAATGATTAGTTACATTTTAGATATGACAGTTTATGTGAGGCACAGAATTCTTGTATTTTGAGGGTTATTTTTAAATCTTCCTATTCATCAACAGTGACAAAATGAGAAGACACAAGCCTTTTTTAAATGTTCTGGACTTGTGCATCGCATTATATTTCCTGAATAAAATTAGGTTAGTAGTGGGGAGCTGTGACAGGTACATAGAGAAATTTTTGTCCATGCAGTGCGTTACATAGCACCTTTTCCAGGTAAATATCAGACAAAAATCATAATGGAAATCACTTTCATGTGAGTTTTGGGAAGTGCAGCTTTTTAAAATGAGCTGCATGTACTTTGGAGTGGGTTTTAAAGACATCTTCCAATTGCAGAGATGTGTAGGAGCAGTAATTAACCATTTAGAGACAAAAAAAAATTTGAAATGGGGGATCTGGAATCTTTTGTTGTGAGTCTAGGGAAAGTTGGGGAAACCCTTTCCCCTTAAGCCCCTGGCGTGCCTCATGCTGTATAGGCCATATGATCCCAACCCTGTATTAGATAGACAGGTTACAATAACCGAAACTATCCTTCTCACCTGTGCATCCAGTTCCATGATGTGGGCAACTTTGTTCCAGCCAAATCCAACAAACCTTCGGTCATACTCTGGGCAATCCTGTCTTACCACGACATATGGCTCAAAATCTGCTTCCCACTCAACTCGATATGGTGTGGTAGCTGTTCGCCACTTGGCAAAGTTTGTTGGTGCATGCCCTTTTGTCCAGACGTGATACCTTCAACAGATACACAAGTTGAAAAAATCATCAAGACAGAAGCAAACCTGAAAAGCCTCCTCCCAAATTGACTCATGGAATACCTGAAAAGATGTTTTACATGGACTTTGGAGGCTTACAGAATATGATTGAAGAATATGCAAACACAGTACTGAATTCTATTAATAATTCCAACCAGAATAAATTAACTTAACCAATTGTTAAATACTGAGTCAGCACTTATGCAATGCTCATTGATTCAGTAAGTCTACTCTAGTTGAGACTATGAAAAATAATCAAACTGTTAGACTGGTGGTCCTCATCATTTTAAGGGCAAACCATGCCTGACTAGAAAAAGTATTAATTGTGTAGCATACCTGGGCTATGTTGTTTCATTCCTAAGCTTTAGTGAAGGGTCAATACTAGAATGCAAATGTGAAATGTTGGCATGAACTGAAATGTCCTGAAAATGAGTTTAGATGCTGTTTCTAGTGATAATAATAGCTTATTATTTTTAATTTTGAAGCTTGTTTTCAAGGCACGCAAAATTCTGAAGAGATGCCTCTTTGTTATTGCAGTAGTAGTTCAGATCAATAAATGCATTAAATAAAGGCTAGACAAATACTTTCAGTGCCATCGCAACTATCATTTTGTTGCCATGTGGCATCTACACAATTCCATCTAAGACAATCAATTCAATTTACAGGAAAGCACCCTTTTAGATTTTGTTAATCTTATTCATGTTGTAGCAAGGCCTATCCAAGCACAACTTCAGCTCATCCCATTAAGACAACGATCAATAATTTTCGCTTGCGTTTACATTCCTTGTCTTTCCAGAAATCACTGACATGGGCTCCTGCCACACACTTATCGATTAAAGCAAGAAACAATTATATCACAAGCAACATGTCTTAAAGTGTGTCCAAATGATTTTCATAAGAACCAAAGCAGTGAAATAGATCTGGTTTTGTTTTTGGACACAAAGACCCATGGGTAAAATCCCAGTTCAGCTGCAAACTTGCTGGAAACACAAGTGTTAAGATATGAAATAGAAAGGATCTGTCTTTTCGTCTCCACATACTTTGCGGTCTATGTGAAAAGGTGTGTTATTTCTCTGTGTCAGAAAATTTTGTACTGGTATCAAAACACACACACACACACGAAGAGGTAGATGGTTTTTCATGTGATGTGTGAAGTGACACTCCTCTCTCAATTGTGATTCCTGAATAATAAAATGGAAATTACACTGACCTATCTTACACGGCTATTGCGATTATGAATTGGCTGCCAGTGTCTCAGCAACACTGAAAACTCAAAACTTTTTTTCTTTTTTCTTTTTAAAGGCTATTTGCATTTAATTTCCCTCTGGCCTTGCTTTTTATAATCCCAACCAACTATATGTTTAGCATATATACCTTGATGTGGCTATAGTCAATGGCAGCTTCTGCTATAATATATGTGATGGTTTTATGCAATTATTAGTCCCAGTTAAAGTAAACCCAGTAAATCAATAGCTGAATGGTAACATAATAACAAATGTAAATCCTATTCATTCAACAAGTCTACAGTAGTTAGTACTTCGATTTAAGCCTTCTTTCCTTTTGGTTACTGTCCATGGTTGGAGGATTGCACATTAGGGGGTCAAAGAACTTGTTCATTCTCTGTGCTTATTCTATTCTTGGGGTCCCATTCCACCTATTAAACAATGCAGGGTGTTGCAGCAGTAAATTTATAATATGACCATGTTTTGCCAGGAACTGAAGAGAAGTCCGTGGTTAATTACCACAAAGTCAATCCAGCTGTCCAGTTTCCAAACCATCTAAGTTTTCTTCCCAGAAGACATACATTTCTACAACAGTGAACACTGCACTTCTCCCTTCATGGTGATTGTATTTTTTTAAAAAAAATAAGAGGTAGAAAAATAAATGTAAAACCTATTTTAGCTCCTGTTATTGGAATTGCAAGTTTCATCTGTACGGTGTGGCCACAGAAGCAACCCTGGCATGTTGTGGTACATGAGCACCAAAACAAAAAGGCTGTTGGTGAACACTTTAATCATCCCAATTTTGGGTGCAACTATGGGGCGGGGAGTCACTGCCCCAAGATAAGAATTCCCTTCCCATGAAATTTTCCTGAAGTCCCTGATCTGTAGCACTGAAAATTATTCATACCTATACTCTCATGTTTTCTTTGCTCACATTACCTTGTTAACTGTCCCCGACTCTTTTCTTTGTAGGCTTAAAATATATTTCTAAATGCTCAGCTGAAGTTATTACAATGCTAAATGTCTGGGGACGGAAGGAAAAATTCGTGTCAGGGGAGAATTTATATTGGGGGAGCAACACTTTCATTTTGCCACATAGCTATATCACTCTGCCATATAGCTATACCCCTGCTAACCCCTCCAGTTGCTTTAACTCCAGATACTCTAATAGCTTCACACCTTGAGCAGCTTAAACAGAAAAAAATAGTCTTGTGACTTCTGAGGAATGAAGAGTAAGGAATAAGAAGCACATTGTGATTTGATGTGCAGTTGTTGTTAACTTCATAGGTGGTGTTAAAAGCAGCAAAATCTGAAATAGCTGGACTTGTACTGCATTGTGCTTGAAAGCCTAAATGCCTCAATGAGGTCCTTTTAGCAGATGAAAAACTGTCTAGCTTAACTTCCCCTACAGTCTGGGAGATGGCTAGGAGACCTTTAATAAACCTTTGATATAAAATTCACAATGGAGTCATGCATTTGTGTGCTTGGAATATATAGACAACCACAAAATTTGCTGGGAGGGATTTAAAAAGAAGGAATTTACAATGAAGAACTGGTTTCTATTTCTAAGCTGCCCAAAGGCAAGAAAGGTCACAATTTGGGGAAATAGGTGGCAAAAGCAATTTCACTGAGGGAAAGATTGCAATCTAGCACTCTGTGAGAGGGTCTGAGATGCTGCAGGCATGATCAGCAGTCACTGTCACAGAAGCTGTTCCCCTATCAATGTGGCTTCAGTGGCTACTAATGACTTATTAAACCACCCTGAAAATATAAGTAGGAATTGTTGCCTCCCAGGCGGTGGGATGGGGGGGTGCTGTAGAGAGCTTGGGGGAAACAGATGGGCCAGAAAAAGTGGATAAAGACTATGTAAGTATGTTAAACACCCAGAAACTAAGCCTTCCTTTATACTCTGTATTTAGCTGGGGGTGGGGTGGGGAGGCAATATTCTAGTAGGAAAATAAATGTCATGTAAGTGGAAAAATTGATTGATGACAGATCATAAAAGTGAGACCAACATTTTTTTTATTTCCCAGTAGATTTTGTTCTAAACTAGGAAAGAAGCAGTTAGTTTCCTAATTAAAGAGTCTTTATAATTATTGCATAATTTAGTAAACACAAGCAGTAGAATATTAGTGGCTCATAGTCCTTCCTGCTGTTCTAATTTAGCTGTATTTTCTGTAATAAATGATACTATAAATGCTGGTGTGCAATCTTGTGCAATTTTTGAAATTCTGTTTCTAACCATTTCTAACCTGGCATTTCATGAGCCTAGTTTAAAGATCCCAAATGAGGAGTGGTTTGAGTACATGTGTGCATTATTCAAGTTGTACTGGGTGGGAGAGTCTAAAAAAGTTAACATTTCTAAACTGTGACACATGTGAATGAGGGCATGTGGTGACAATGGCAGCCTCTTCATGTTGCTACTTTTTAGACATATCGTGGCTTAGGTGGCATTCTCCTCATGTAGAATCTCACCAATTGGTCCTGAAGCATAAATGCTTTCAGAAAACACACACACACACACACAGCCTAAATACCCTAAAAGCACCAGATCCCATCTGATCTTGAAAGCTAAGCAAAGTCAGCCCAGATTAGTATTTTGATGGGGGGGCACCAATAAAGATCAGGTGCTATAGGCTATATTTCAGGGGAAGAAATGGCAGAGCCTCCTTTGAGTATTCCTTGCCTAAGAAAACCCTATAAAAATTCATGGGGTGGCCTTAAGTTGACAGGTAACTTGAAGTCGCACACCCACAAATACAGCGGATTGAAGATGCAGTAAGCAACAAATCAGAACAAATAACAGAAGCCAAGTAAAATGTTTGAAAATATCCAGAAGACCAGGAAAGGGCTTAAGTGATCTTCTGTTGACTGGAAAAAGAACACAGACTAAAACACTTCACTGAAGAACTAATTTCAATAACCTGGATAAACACTTCTGTGTAACTGAGTTGCATACAGAATGTCCCAGGTTCCATCTCTAGTACCTCCAGTTTTTTTTTTCTTAAAGGACCAAGGAGCAGATGAGAGGAAAGGCTTCTGCCTGAAATCCTGGAAGACAAGTGCCAGTCAAAATGGCCTAAATAGACCAATGATGTGACCTTATATATGGGAGCTTTTACTTTTCAGATGGTCAGGAGAAATGAAGCAAAAACAGTCCCTGCTGTTGGCATGCTCCTTTGCTGCTCCTTTCTGTGGCCGCCAAAAGGGAGAAGGAGTACATCAAAAGGAACTCTATGCAAGAGTTCAAATCTGCACAGTTTATGAAGACATCTTGTAGGGCAGATAAAGTCTCCCTTCCATTCCTTTTTTTCCTGCCTCTCTGCCGTGTTTAGTAGCTGGCAGGAGAGGAGAGAAGGAAGCAGCCAAGCGAGGAGTCTTGGTTGTCACTAGCTATGATAACTGGTGATGGGCGATCTTCTTTGCTCCGTTATCCCTTCCCCCTCTTATCCCAGTGGCCACATGGGTAGCTGGAAGGATAAGGGTAGGCAGCCAAGTGAGGAGGCTGCCTGTTGTCAGCTACCACACTATACTGATATAGTGGCCACAAGGGCAGGAGAGATGTGGAGACAGCCAAATAAGGAGACTTGTCCATTTCTGGCTGTCATGGACAACAAGAGACAATCCCAGTTGCTTGACTGCTTTGCTACCTTGCACCCACATGGCCAGCTGGAGGGAGGAGATGGGATGCCCAGTGGTGAGGCTCAACCATCACTGGCCAGCTGGTGCCACAGAAGCCTCAGTTGACTTCTCTCCCCTGCTGTCCTCCCTCTCAAATGGCCACATGTAATGGGTGGCAGGGTGGTGAAGGAAGCAACCAAGTAAGGAGGCCTGTCCGTTGTCTCCATCATAGCCAGAGGAGAGAAGTGATGAGCATGTATGAAAAGTACAAGTAAATAGAGCTCCATGTAATGACTGATGGTCACTTGCTTTATTTATTTTTTAAAAGCCCAACATGTTTTGGCCTTTGTCCTCAGTCCTCAGTGTGTAATTTTTTTTTTGTGTATGTGAAAAGGTTTTGCTCAATAATCCCTTTCTTTGGAGAGTATATTGTACAACCCCAGAAATTTCTGTGTAAAGTGTAGCCCATGAGGAAGGTCAACTTTGAGAGAGGCTGAAATATGTTGGGCTTTTTACAAAGAAATAAGACAAGTGAACATCAATCAGCACATGGAGTTCTGTCTCCTGTTTCCTTCTAGCTATCATAGCTGGAGACAGTTTGTTCAGCTCCCCGTTTCCCTCCCTCCACATAGCCACATGTCTGCTGGAGGAAAGGGGATGCACAGCCAAAGGAGGCTTGTCCATCACTGGCTACTCTTCACTACTCCCACCCACATGGCCATGCTTTGTGGGCAAGAAGAGACAGAAGGGCAGCTGAACAAGGAGGATTGTCCACTGCAGCCAATGCAGGCACTTCTGGGGACCACTCCCTAGAGGACCACTCCCAGGTCCTCTGCAGGATGATGTCATTGTGGCATGTAGGCTGTTCTGGGCTTGAAGAGGATTCTCCTTTTCAGGGTTTCTGAACCCTTGAAAAATCCTCCTTCTCTCTGTCTCTCTCAATCTTTGCCTGAGTCTTTTGCTATTCTTTCCATCCCTAGTGTGATCTTTCATAGATTCCAGGCTACTTCATCAAATGTGTGAAGTGTTAGCCAGTATGTTGTATTGTTGTGTGCCTTCAAGTAATTTCTGACTAATGGCTACCCTAAGGCAAGCCTATCACAGGGTTTTCTGGGGCTGGGAGTGTGTAATGCATCCAAGATCACTCCGTGAGTTTCCATGGTGTTATCAGTATATTAGGTACGTATACAGCATATAAGGCTGGGTATGGGGATTTTACAAAGTGGAGTCAGAAGCAATTAGATGAAGAGAATATTGGCAGTGATAATTACATTATTAATATTGGTCCTTCACCAAGCCATTGCTGATAACAAATGCCCTCTCATTAGCTAAGACAATGAATAGTGTGATTGGAAACCCTTACCTGGATTGAAGCCTTGGTGATAGACTGTGACTCAAAAAACAGTACCTTGGGAAACAGCCATTGTTCATTTGCTATATAGAATTTAAAGAATCCTTGTATTCACTCAACTATGGGGCAAATTCAATTGTTAGTCCTAACTGGAGTAACCAGGTGATTCAGAGGGACTTACATACATGTCAGCTTACCATTCAGCAACTGATGCAGTGGGTTTGTTTGTTTGTTTATTTATTTAGGGCATTTATACTCCACTCTTCAGCCAGAATGGCTTCCAGAGCAGCTCATAAATGATTAATTTGATAGTTCCCTGTCATTGGGCTTATGGTTTAAGTAAGACATGATACTCAAGCAAAAGGGAATGGCAGTGGCTATGTAAAGAAAACCCTCCACTCCAAAGCATACCTTTGCAAATGTGTCAAGGCAAATGCAAGCACTACCCTAGTTTAAAGAAAAGTGCTAGCAAATATTAAAGCTACATTTCAGTTCAATCTCCCCCCTTCTCTGAATGGATTGGATCTTCCATACTTATATCTCTTTACATATATCCCTCTGCAATCACTAGATTGAGAGAGGGAACCATTCTCATGATATTACTCAGGTTCCAAGAGAAATGCAAAGTTATTTTCAGAAGTAATTCCAGGAGAATCACTGATCCTAAAGCCAACCCATAGCTTAGAGCAATGTGGGTGGATTACACGAAGTACACGGCTCTGTCTTCCAACCTCTTGCCGCTGCTTCTGACATCTTTTGTTAGAGATGTGGTTGCTGCACTCTGCCTTACGGTAGGGCAAAACTCCAAACCTAGTCACTTTAAGAAAATGATGCAAGTCACTTGATTTGGATGACTTTTGGTGGTTGAGTTTAAGCAATAAAGTGTGAGAATGAGAACAAGTATTTATAGACCTCTATATGTTTTAACATTGTCTTAAATGTGTGTGTTCATTTATTTTCTGTTCCTAAATCTTGGGAAAGACCAAGTAACAAACAGAAATACATGCAATACCTGAATGTGAAGAGGGTCCCCATGTCCAACATAGACAACAGTTCTGCTTTTGATTTCGGAAAAGAGAGACGATAGCGGAGGGTCTCAAAAGCAGGTACAATGAGAGCCTTTTTTGTATTGGCTAAGTCCAGCTGGACGACAGATTTCCTAGCAGAGATAAATGAAAGAACACAACAAAATTTTGAATTTGTTTCTCAAGGTAGATGACAAACACTGATGATGTGGACTACACTAGGGGTGACAAAAATCTGAGTTTTACTTTCTCCATATTTTAAAAGTTTCAACTTCAAATTTTCCTGCCACAAATATGAAGCTATTTTAGAATGTGGGTAAATTTTTCCAAAGCAAATTGAAATGGAATTCTTCCTAATTTGTATCTGTCATACTGAAGCTTTTTGGAAGCTTTGAGAGGACCTGCCTGTTATACTGGTGTTAAGGATGAAGAACTCATCAGGAAAAAAAGTGGCAACACTAATTCAGTAGTAAAATGAATGAACACAGAAGGATACATACACAAAGCCCTTGACCTAAATGGATGAATGTTAGATTTGTTTTTTTCACTCATCTGATTTTTTTTTTAAATTTCACATTCGTTCCATCTTGAATGTGAAGAAATTTGTATGTTTTGGTAGTCCAATAAAATCAAAGTGAAACTAAACTCTCAGATATTACTAACAAGTCCCAGTGAGGCAAGAAGAAGACCTTACAAAATAGCCATTAACTTTATGAATTCCATGTTTTCATTTGGACCCATAGCTAGTTTAGATGTACTGATAAATAGACAAAACAAGAAGCTCTACCGACATATACTTCCAGTTCCCTGTACTCTCTTGTTATGACCAAAGAAGAAATTTCACATTATCACCCATGGGGAAAACATACAACTTATCTTTATGGTATACTAGCAAAACACCGTTTTAAGAGTGAATGTTAGCAGGATGAGGCTATTAACTTTGCCATTTGAACTTTTTTAAAGTACACATTTGTCTGCTGCTGAGGCGTAAAGAATCTATATCAGAAAATATCAAAAATAACCAAGGATCTTTCTTCAACATCTCTGCCCTGGTCTATTGCTGCAAGAGTTACTTTGTCTAGTTTTCTTCACAAAGTTTATTTTGTACATTTATAAAATCTGAGTTCACTGAGCTGTTACTTCATGCTTGGCTTCATATATTGAAAGATGGTTCCCCACTGCTAAACAGGCATTGAGCTGAGCTAAACTTTCTCCAGATACCTTTAAGCTTTTGGTGGTGGTCCTCTGCAACATCTGCTTATCCCTCAAAATGGATAGGTCTATTATTTGGAAAAGTGGGAGGTGAAAGTGTCACACCGAGAGGTTACATACTGCACATTCTGGGATCAAACATCAGGGGCAACATAACACTCTCTTTCCTTAGTGCCTTCCATAAACAGAAATCCTTACTCCCCCCAATATGAGTTATTCAGTAGCCATCCCAAGTTACAAAAATATTCTTATCAAATGATATACTACTTCAGGAGCTGACTGATAGAGCATTTGCACAGGCTTGACTGCAGTTGTCAGAATACATATCTTGGCTTTTTGTTTTTTAAGAATTGCCTTTTTTAAAAAACAAAAACAAAAGGAAACCTCTGCAGTTCCTCAACATGTCAAACTGAACTCCTCTTAATAGGATTAACTGTAATGATATTCATGATACAACTGTGGACACAGAACGAAAATGTTATAAACAAGCAGCAAATTATCTCTAAGCTCAGGATCACAACCATCACCCATGTGGAAAAGACCATCACAATTACAGTGAGCCATATCCTAGGATTTGCTTTCACTTCAGTTAGGCAAAGAAAGAGAATTGTCTGAATAAACCTAAGTTATAGGGTTTTCATAATAGTTTTCAATCAAAGATTTCCCCTCAGGCCTCTCTGCATGGCTGTTCCATAAAATGAGATAACTCTTAGGAAGCTTTTCTGAAACTTGTTTGAAAAGTCTGCATTAAATTTCTTTGTCAGTGTGCAAAGGTTATTGAATTTTATCAGCCTCCCATTATAAGTTTTGGATAGTTTTTCTCCATTTCCTTTCTTCCTCCCTCTATCAGTTCTAATTGACCCAGGCAACTGCTTCTAAATAGAAGTTCTTTTACAACCAGCCTCCTCCAGCTGCCAGAATTATTCAGTGTTCATGACACTCTTAATAATTCCACCCACTGCTTTAACTTGTGCCTTCTTCTGTAGATTTGGCATGGAACCTGGTGTGACTGACAAAGTACTGAAGCAGGAAGAAGGTGCACTGAAGCCATTTGTGTCTCATTAAGTGCAGTGGGGCTAAACTAGTTAATGTGCTTTCATATTGGTCTAATCTGTAGATCATCATCTCCAGTTTCTCTGCTGTCACAGTAGACTTCCTAGATCTCTTCTCTCTTATTGAAACAGAATAGGATCCCATACTGTTTGAGGAATGAGCCCATAAGCATTTGTAATGACATGTTCTCTGAGGCATTTCTGGTTAGCTAAATTTAGATGGATAACTAAGTTTCTTGATGACTTTGCACAGCTGATACCTGCAAAACACACTAGGACTGGGATTGTATGCTGGGGCAAATGACAGCTTGGGATGTCAGAGGGTAGTGGAGCAAAAATACCATTTCTAAGTATCCATACCCCTGCTCTTCCCTAGCATTACTTTTTCCTTTCTTAAAGCTTCCTCCCTGCTCTACTTTAAGGGACTGTTTTTTGAAAAATTGTTTGGGAAGCATTTGATCCAGAATATATTATTGGCCAAGGCTGGTTATAATAAAAGTGTGAAGCCCTTGTTCCAATAGCTTATTTAATCACTGGTTTGTTTTGGGGCACAATTCATGGTGTTGTCTATGAACAAGTCTGCATGACCTGAAACCATGCTATTTGAAAGATCACATTCTCCCAAATGACACTGCTTGGCTTGTAAGATCTTTGGAATAACCCTTTCTTCTTTCTCACTGCTATGATAGCCACATTTGGAAAGAACATGAGACAGGGCCTTTCTTCTTCTTCTTTGGTTTCAGCTCACAGGCTCTGCTGTGTACTGCCAAGTACCAAGTTAGCACCATCATTTGTTTTTTTGAGGGAAGGAAAAAGCACTTTTAACTAACTTAGTTCTACACTACTTGTGTGTTCTTATTCGGATTGTTTTAATGCAATGGTTCCTAACCTGTGATCTGCGGAACACTGATGGGGGAGGGACACAGTGTCCTCACAGGGGGTCCATGAAGGCTTGAAGAAATGCCTTTACACTTGAAATACATACATACATACAGTCAGACACTGCTCTCAAAAAGCAGGAGTCTTTGCCAGTGATAGACATCATTTGTACAAAGTTTCATTACAATATCTCAAACTCTTCAAAAGTTATGAAAATAACTGATAGCAGAAAATGTACCCAGCACTTGCTACTCCGCATGTGGTGAGAACATGAATGTGAATGATGCTGAGTGGTTGAGAGAAAGCACATGACATTTCTTACTACTGCGCATATTGCCAGAAGCCTCCTTCATAGCTGCATCAAACTCTAGTGTCGTTCAGACTGTGCCAACACATTCTCAGTATGTCTGCTCCTTCCCAGAATCTTGTAGTTGTGTCAAGAATATTGATGTTAAAACTATTGCAATAGGACTGTGTGCTGTTACTTGTTCCTCTCTTCTCACCAAATCTGAATACCTTGATGAGCAACTTTAAATAAATATTTTGTGCACTTTAGGGTTTTAAATCTTGAGTTAAGTCTCACTGGTCTGGTGAAACAAAGGATATTCTAAGGGGATCCATGGTAAAGAAAAGATTAAGAATAGCTGTTTTAACATATTCATTTTAATGTACTTACCTATTTTTTTTTATTTCTAGGTACCTTGTGCCCTGTTTTCAGTTGAAACGAATAGGCAGAATATAATTTAATAAATATATAATGACGTTACAAAACTAAATTAGATAAGGGGAAAAGTGCTATCTGGATATAGCATTATTGGTTTACAAATGAGTTTCATGTGTTTTTAGCTTGGGAACTGTGGGGATGCCTTACTCAAGTTGCCCAAAAAGACCTCCCATGACCTGTGTCTAATTCACTCTGTTTAATAAAAGAAGAAGGAGAAGAAGTAGTAAAGAAGACTTAAGAGGAGACAGGGGAGGAAATGCTACTTTGCAGTGAAATTACTTCAGGTCAACAACTAGGCTGATCTTAAGACGCTTAGTACATGAAACCTATGGTGACAATTACTGTCATTGCATTATTTAACAGCTCTGAATTTTTCAGATACTTTGCAGCAATACTGAGTCTTGAGGTTATTTTTCTAAGTTTGTGGCCTTGTCTCTAAGCTATAGTGTTGCAGAGAAAAGCTTTAAAAACATGTAGTGTGTGTAGCACTAACACTAGTGGAAATCCCACATAGGTGGCACCCATTACAGTTGTTGTTGTGCTCCAGTTCCTGATTGGCCAGTCCCTCTCATATCTTGAAATTCCCCCTCTACCCCAAGTTTGATAGGTTGCTTTAACCCAGATGATTTGTGCAGGCATAGGTCATAAGATCATAAAGATAAGACAAAGTTTGCTGGCTTTGAACAATAACCTGCATAGTGAAACATCCTGTTTTTCACTGTGGATGACCAAACACTTCTGGAAGCCCAGAAGCAGACCATAAATCAGCTGCAGGCAAGTGTGGCAATTTTACACCCCTGGGATCCTAGGAGGGCTGCATGGATTGCCACAAATTGCCCCCAACCCTAGAACTGAGGAGAGATTTTGAAAAATGGGTATTATCGGATGTTAAATAGGGGGGTTTCTGTGCTGTCATGTAATAGTTTGGTGAATTGCCTCCCCAGAAGCCTTCCAGGAGAGGCAATTTACCCCTCATCCAGAAACAATGGCCATTTTTGCACTAGAGTGTTTATAGCGCTATGATTCCACTTTCAACATCCTATGGAATCCTGGGGTTTGCAGTTTCGGGAGGGGCTGCCTGGCCCCTTCTGAAATTGCAAACCCCAGGATTCCATAGGATGTTGAAAGTCAAATCATAGCACTATAACACTCTAGTGTGGAAATGGCCAAAGTATTCTGAAGATTCTGGAGGATTGAGAACCATGAAAATGGCCTTGGAAGGCTACACTTTGCCCACCCTAACATACACGCAGTAGCATCCTTCCACTGTTCAGAAGGGACTGGTATTCAGAAGCATGGTGAATTTTATCCTGAGGATAGTAAACCTGCTAGTACTCACTGATACTTTATCTTCTACAAAATTGTCTGAGTTTTCTAAGCTGGCACATGCATAATTTACATTTTAATTGTGGAACCATATACGCAAATAGGCATTATATATAGTAAACTTGCAGTACACTTGTTGCTGGTCATCACTCTGCCGCTCTGATTTCTATTTGTGTACTGTCTTTGGACTGCTGGTCTAAGCCACATAGCTCTTGGCTTCTCTACTGGATTGGTAAATATTACCCAGTTCGCCCAGAATTCTTGCTATCCAAACTTTTCCTTCCTTTTCCTTCAGTTAGCCTTGTGTGACTGTGAGATTGCATTGATCTTGTTAACTCCCCCAACAAAACACATAAGCTTACTTTTGAATCTCTGGATGATATTCTTTCACTAGTGCCAGTATATACAGGTGCTGAAGATCTCATCATATTATCCCCACACACATACTGCAAGCCTCCTCTTTAAGCTAATATTCCCCACTGTTTCATGGGTGGACCTCTGAGTCACTTACATTTTGGGGTAACAAGAACACATAAACACTTTGCTCAGATATCTGATATGAGGCTTCATTTTGAGGAGCTATGTAAATTCATTTTGTGGCTATCCGCCACCACTCCATTTTGTTTAACTAAAAGTGTTTACCCCATTCATTTTGCTAGGACTGATGCCACATACATTAAACATGCTGTAGCTTCATAATCTGACTCAGGTGTGACTCAGTATTTTTAATTTACTTGTATTACATGCTTTAGTATCCGAGGCAGAAAGATTTGTGCAGCAGTTGTCAGGAGAGGTGTTTAATATGGGCCTAGCAATAAATCTGGATATATTCTAGAAGGCTGCTTATTTATTTCTATACAATGGCTGAGAAGATTAGTCCACAGTTCACACATAAATATCTGCTTTCCAGCACGCCATCTTACTCCAAATTTTGAAAGATAAAGTAACATTCTGTGGGAAAAGTTTATGCTTTCCTCCCCTCCCCAAACCCCCTCAAACATTTCCACGGTCTGCTTCTAATAATCTTTTAATATTAGATATCCATTAACAAGATTGCAGATAATGAATAAGATGACTGAGTACCAAGAAGGGTGAGAGCACATTACTTAGTGATGCAGAAGACATGGCCTAGCTTCTGACATTCCCAGTTAAACGGATCTCAGCTCGCAAGCTCACTGGGAAATATTGCTAGAGACTTTGGAGAGCTGCTGTCTGTCAGTATATACAATGCCAGGCTAGACAGACCAATGGCCTGACTTAGTACAAGACAACTTTAAGCTGAATACAAACAGAGTTTGTTACCAAAGGGACATTGTCTTTTATTTTTCTGTCAGAAAGAACTGCTGATCTCCCCGGATTGCTCTTGCCCTTCTTGCCTGTGTACTTCTTTCCTGCTGTAAGGTGTGCAACTGATTCAATAATGTATTTACAAGTATTGCATTTCACCTATTTTTCACTTAAAATATGCTGATCACCAAAATTTCCTCCCATGATAACCAATAAGGAGACACACCACCTCCTTTCTTCCTTTTGGCAAAAGATTATCCCATAGGACAACCACGTCAGTCTCTGAAACTGGCCTTAAAATCCAATGGAAACATTAAGTACCATCCAGTAACTCCTTTAACCAATAAGCTTACTTAAAAATAGGTGACAGGCTAAAATTATGAGGTTCCTGTATGTCTTATTGTCAGATGTTGTGGTGAGAGTAAAAACTTCTTGAATATAAGAACTGTTTGACAGTTGAATAGACAGCCTTTAAGGATGGTAGACACTTCTTCTTCAGAGGTATTTAAACAGAGGTTGGACGTCCATCTCTTGGGAGTGCTTTTAATTGGGTATTCCTGCATGGCAGGGGACTGGACTAGATAGCCCTTGGTTCCCTTCCAACTCCATGATTCTATGAGGAATGCCTTAAGAGATCTAAAGGAAACTTTCACAAAACTACAAAATTGGGTGAGGAAAGGTTCATTTTCCAAATTATGATGCATGGCCCATATAAAGAAGACAAAAGGAGCTAGCATACTGTTAGTGATATAGCCTGGCATAATGCCTGTGTATAATTTTTTAATAGCCTCTACAGAAGGAAGAATTTGGTACTTCTCTCTAACAATCCCCTCCACCACTTCAAGGCTCACCTCTGTGCCCATGCAGTGGCCACTGTAGTCCCAGACAGTTGAGACATGTCCGACTACATCCCTGACACCCAATGCACAATGACAATATCCATTTTAGAAGAACTCTGTCAGGACCTGGAGGATGCATTTGTTGTTGTGCATCTAGGTAAAGGGACATAGCTGGTTGCTTCTTTGTTGCCCTCAACCCTACATGGCCATGACAGGGGAGCCCATTACACAGGAGGAAAGTGAGTCCTGATGGAGGGGAGACAGTCTGGAGCTCCACCTGGGCAGAACTTTGTGCTCTGTCTCCCCATGCAGGATCTTAGTCAATGTCAGTTGTATTATCCTAGTCTACATGAAAAGTGGAATGATTAACACAGATATAGTTTGGATGTAACCCTAGACTATGATCTAACTTTGTATCATCTTCCACATACTTGCAAGGAGGAGACTGGAAACTTCTGTATATCATTAACAGTAATTTAGCATTTCTATCCGAGCCTTAAATTGTAGCTGATTTTAATTATGTTTATTGAGACAAGCCATAAACTATTGTTCAAGTTGGCCACAGTAAATCACTGTTATGACCACCCACAGTCTGTCTGTCACTTATAGACTACCTACAGCCGCTAAACTCTAGTTAGTGAAGAATAGCCTTCTAAATAGCTACAGCATAGGAGGAAAGGGAAGGCCCTGAATTTCATCCATTTAAAAGTAAAAAAAGTAAAATAGTAACAGCACAGTTTGCTTTACATCTGAACACAGCCATAGTATAGATATGCAGCCTACAAGTAGTACGTTAGCTATTCCTCATGTGTCAATGTGAGGAGAAGTGTTTTCTATAATAGGTCATAAAAATAGGAGAAAATGAGGGACAAGGTACACCACAGCTTTTTAGTGTGCATGATCCTGAAACAGAAGACTTTGTATTCCAGGGCTCACCCCTTGTTTTGTATACAAATAGAAAAAACAAACAGGAACATACGAATGGCGCCAACTCAATGGATTAGCATGTGCAACAGCTCCTTAGCTGGAACTGTTCTGAGGGTCTCAGATTGCGTTTACTAGAGTTTGAACAACTGTACTTAGCTAGGGCAGTTTGGAAAATAAAATCTGGGAGAAAGAGTAGTTCATAAGATTTGTGGTGGTGTAGTATGCAAAGCAAATGAGGAACAAGTACAGAGACAGTACCATAAGCTTTCCTTTGGCATTTACTACACCAGAAAAATGAGAGATATATTTCTACTATCCTCAATATGATTATAATCATACTGTGGATATATAAAACATCCATGAGAATGCGCATACATAGGAAAATACTCTGAAAGATGAAGGTGGTACAGCTGAAAATTAGTTTGGCGAGACCAGGCTAAAATAATATTTCTTGCAAAGGAAGGAGCAATTTGTAAAAATCATAGATGTTATATTCTTTGTCTGACCACTTGGTGTCCTCACTGCTCCATGTACTGGGATATGCATAGGGAGTGGACATCTCCATTAAGAGAGGCCAGGTAAGCAGAGCACAGGTCTGAAGACCATGCAACCCAACTTGTTCACATTTATTGTTGTACAATACACATTGAAGTCATTCCTCCTCCTCTCCAAAGTCCAGTGCAGTAATTATTCTGCCTTGACAAGATCTTATCTTTCAATCACTTATCTAACCTGTTTGGATCACAGCTCCACTTTCAAGGTACAGTGCTGGGTTAACAGTATGTCAGAGAGATAACAACTTCAATAACATTTCTCACATCCCTACCATTAAAGACATCCTGGGAGCATCAATATCAGAGATGGGAAAGACCTGGAGGTCACCCAGTCAATTTCCATGCCAATATAGGATGCGATTGTACATTTATTAGTGCTGTTGACCAGTTTCATGTTAAAGTGTGCCCTGTAATAGAAATTTCTACTTCTCTTGGGAGCTAAACTTAATTTCATGCTTTTAAAATATTTATTTATTTTATGCATTCTCCTGTTTACACATTCAATAAAAGAATCATGAATAACTCACAACCTCTATCTAGCAGGCACACAGAGTGATGTACAATAAAAACATCAGATATTCACATAAAACTGAACTTTTTTTTCAGTATGAAGTACCATACAATAAATTTGGGAGCGGCATTTAAATTAAAACCAAATAGCAATAAAAGATATAGTATTAAAAGCCAGACAGAACAGTTTTTACTTGCCTGTCTGAAGCAAAATAAAGGAGCCAATCTCACCTCCTTTGGAAGGGAATTCCACACTCAGAGTGCTGCTGCTTTAAAATCCTTAAGTATTTTTATCAGATATTTAAATTAGAAACTTTCTGTTGCCACAAACTGTTCATTGCAGATGCAGTGGTAAATGAGAGATGGTGAACAAGGGGAATAAAGCCAAATAAACACTGCTGGCCACAATTTGATTGGTAAGAGCTGTTAGAGATTTGTTGGACAACTTACTTGAGAACTGATGGGAGGCCCCATCATCTACTCTGGGGGATAGTATGTAATGGCAAGATTCCCCATGACCCTAAGCCACTGCATGGTTTTCTCCTTAACAGTGAAGCAGCCCCAACAGTCTCTAGACTAGAATTGTCCCACTGTTGTTGTTTGGAGAGAGACTGCAGAGGAAAATAAAGGTATTATTCCGAGGTACTTGTGTAATGGGGGCATTTTCACATGTTTTTATGGGGGGGTTGGGGCAAGAATTGCCTGAAAGTTGCACAAATTTTTAATTTTTTTTGGGGGGAGGGGGATTTGGAGAACTGTTGCGGAGGCTTCGTGGTCTACAGAAGTGTGATCCATGAGTTGCAGGCAGTCTGTACTATTCCCACCCTGGCTTAACAGGGAGCCCCAAGACGGGTGAGACAGGCATACAGATCTCCCATGGATCTGGCTCAGTGCTGAAACTACCTATAACCAAGTTATGGTATGCAGAAATCAGAAACAAAACAGCAAAATCCATATAATCTTCAGTGCTTAGAAGTCATCATATGCCAGGGAAGGGCAAGTAGGAAAAACACAAAGCCAACTGAATGCTGGCTGCTTGGAAGAGATGATTTAAAGTCTTCAGACTGGGGAGAAAGCTTCCTTTCTCTGGTCTGCCTTGAAAGGCAGCAAGGCCAACCTGGCTCTGGACTGGTCAACCAGGATGCGGGGAGGCAGTGTAGAACTTTATGTGGGTACCTGGCCAGGAAAACCTCCAAGCTGCCACAACAGAAGGTAGTGGCCTGTTTTTCTCTGTAAGTTTCTCATGGTCCTGCTTAGAAGGGACCTATGCTTGTTACTGTCCATAGTCTACTGATTCCTTGCCTCCTGAAGTGTAACTGGAATAGCAGCAGTTTAACACTGTAGTGCAGAAATGGCCCTAGTTACACTTCAGGAGGCAAGGAATCAGCAGACTATGGACAGCTGCTATTCCACTTTCAATGCCCTGTGGAATTTTGGGGTTTGTAGTTTACTGAGACCAAAGAGCTCTTTGGTTGAGAATTTGAAGTGCCCTTCCCTAAACTACAAACCCCAGAATTCCATAGGAGGTTGATAGTGGAATAGCAGCACTTTTAACATTGTAGTGCGGAAAAAGGCTAGGAAAAGCAGGATACCAACAATCCTACTTCAGTATATCTTTTTATTTTCCTGACCAAGTTAACAGGGCACACACCACAGCAATGGATCTCTCATTATTACTCATTTCTCAGACTTTTGACATCCAAAGCACTGGGATTTACAAAGCTCTTAGTAGTGCCTAAGAGACACAGAGCTTTCTTAGTCTTGGTGTATTCCCTAAATAATCCCTCTAGTATAAAGCTTAGTCTCACAACTAGTTCTGTCTTCTGCTCCCTGCATTTCTTTAAAGCTAAAAAGATCTGCTTCGGTCTTCTGATTTATTCCCACCATCCCAGTCCAAAATATCTAATTCTGGCATACCAACCAAGAAACACCTACAATAGATGTAGCTATTTTATTTGTCAAAATTGTATTATCTCTCATGCATGTGTGTTTTTTTATGCCGCAACAGATTTTATGCTTACCTGAGGTACTCGTAGAGTCCATACATAGGCAAAAAGTCAATATCTGAAAGGAACATGTATGGTGTACTGATGTGTTTCATAGCCACATTCCGTAGGAGGTTCACTGGGTAGAATTGCCCCTCCTTGTACACTATGTGGTATCCAACGTTGTGCCGGTTCATGAGGACCTCTGAGCCTTGGGCATAGCGTAGAAACTGCTGGGCCTCTGCATCAGAAAGGTAGAGTGCCAAGCTGATGGGGCCTTCCCAATGTTTGCAGATGGCTTCAAGCATCTGGAGTCTAAGAGTAGGGAGGAAAAAGAGGTCAGAAAATCGAACTGGGATGCCCTCTTTGCTATATATGCTTCAGCTCCTGTACTGCAGACCTATATACAAATATCTTCACAACAGGGAATAAATTGTCACTTATTTCACTTCTGTGTATGAACAAATGATTTCAAGTTTTCTCCCCACTGTGCAAAAACAGACAGAGAGTTTCTGTTTGATTTTTGGTGACTATTTGCACTTTGGACTTTTTTCACGAAATTAATTTGTGCAAAAAAATTGATTTTCTTATTTTTTGTATGTGTGCAGAAATTAAATTAAAGCAGATACTGCTCAAACACATAGGTTAAAAAGTTATAAAAGTAAAGTTAAAAAGTTAAAAGTTAAAGTTAAAAAGTTAAAAAAGTAAAAAGTAATACAAAAAGTTATTCTACAAAAAATACTTTAAACTGTGTATTGAATTTAAAACATATCCATTAAGAAAGCAAGGAATAAAAATAGTATAACACGCTACTAAAAACCCTTTTCTTATAAACAGTACCTGTCAGGATAAGAAAGTATTTATCTGTCAGTGGAATAACAACAAAGAGAGAGTCAATCTAGCATGACTAGGAAGGAGTTCTAGAACCTGAGAATAGCCACTGAGGAAGGCCCTTTTCCCATATTCTAACCAGATGTGACTGCAATCATGGTAGAACTAAAAGAAGGGCCTTCCCTGAAGATCTCAAAGCCTGGTCAGATTTGCGTGGGAAAGTACAGTCTCTTGGTTAGTTGGATCTAAATTGTGTAGAACTTCATAGGTCTTAATCAGCACTTTGAATTGCACCCAGAAATAAAACAGTAGCCTGTGGAGCAGCTATAACAAGGATATTGTGTACCTCCTGTAACCAGCCCTGGGCAATAGTCTGGTTGCAGCTCTTTGGGCACCTTTAAGCACTTTTCAAAGATAGGTGCATGTACAGCCTGTTACAGTAATCAAAATGGGATGTAATTAAGACATAGAACACTGCGGTCAGATCAGCCATCTTCAGTAATGGGAGCAGCTAGTGCACTAGCTTAAATTCTGCAATACGCTCCTGCTCAGGGCAAAAGCCATGGCATCCAGGCTCAGAGTTTAATTCTGGAGTGCATTCAACCTGCAGACCTGTTTCTTCAGGTGAAGAGTAAAGCTAAAGGAAGAGAAATTAGGAAGTGAAATGTAAGACTGCACCAAACAGGTACAAAAAAGCTAGAACAAGATGAATTAGGAACTGAAGTGTAAGTCTGCATCAAACAGACTGCATTAACATTCTTTAACTCCCCAGAAAGACTCTGAAACATGAATATCCAAAGCAGAAAAATAATTCAAAATGAATGTTTTCATAGTTTCTTTCCACGATGTGTCATGGATCTTTAAGGAACAAAACAAAACACTGCAGTTAATTAATACCACTTCTACTTAATCTGAGCACCTGCTTAATCCATCCAGAAACTATTTCCATTCTTATTAGATTCAATTAAAAAGAGTGATTATGAAGACATAATGCCTCTGAGTATTCAGATTACTTTCTGTGCACTTATTTCCTTTAACTAAGCAATCATCTCTTCCATTTTCCTCTCTTTATTAACATCAGGAAACTTAAGGCATCCATGGCCATAGTGACCAAACCGTGCTGAGGAACTATGTGAACTGGTGAGAATACTGGGAACAAGGCTGCTTAAGCTTTTAGCATGAGGGCCTCTCCACTTGTCCTATGGTACCAATGGAAACAGAAACAGATTGGAAAGCATCTGCTGCCAGGTTTAAAATAACCACAGTTTGTTGTTATGTCACAACTGGGCTGACTTGCAGTTAGTGTAAACTGTGGTTTACTGAAACAAGCTGGCATTGTTTCAACCAGCCACTGTGTCCATTGACTAGGTGAGTTCAACCAAGGAAATTATGCTTCTAATCTTTTTCTCCATGAGGTTGCTGCAGAGGAAGGGAAGGGAGCGGGGTGGTGCTTGAACTCTATTAGGTTTATTCTTAGAATGCTAAACAGTAACTTATTATTATTTCTGAACTGGACCAGTTTCATTTCTATTGTAATTTCAGCACAATTTTATCATACCCCAACTTTTTCATGCTAATGCTGCCTCACAGTTCTTCTGTGAAGCATGTGCCTTCTATTCATTAGTGATGGTATACTCAAGAGATTGCCCATTGTCACTTAATATTATTTGATGTATTGCTCTCATGTTTTGTGCTTAGCTTACTGATAAAGAAAATATTATTTAGTTTAGTTGAACTTTGAGGAGATGAAGTACTTAATGGAGCTCTGCTTAGGCTATGAGTATTTACTTATGACATTTATTAGTTACTACTTTTTGGGAAGTTCGTAAGGAATTAAATTGACACTGAATTTTTGGTTCAAGATGCACACAGGTGGTTAACCAATGATATACTCTGGCAACTATTGTTTTGTCCACAGTACTCAAATCATATGACCAGCTGTAATCTGAGATCGTAGTAATGCTGTTTTCTATGAATTGTTTGGGATGCTCTTTAATATTTTATTCCCTTGGGATATTTGAAAAAGTAAATATTGGTATTAGGAAAAACATTTTTTCCTTCCAAGGTAGAAAGTGGTCATTAAGATAACTCTTTTTAAATATCCTATGTGTTCCCTTTCTTAGTGTAACATGAATTTATTCATCATAACTATTATTAGAATGAAAAATTACAAGTTGTCTTTTCAACTCGAGACAAACATGTGGATTGATTTAATCAAGAAAGCCAGAGTCTGAGTTTGGATGATCTGAGCAGAACAGTTAATGTCTGGGGCTGTTTGAGGTCCCTCAAAGTTGACTTGATGGCAAATCACAACACCAACTCTAAAAAAAAGTTGACTTGATGGCAAATCACAACACCAACTCTAAAAATAAGTAAATCAAACCATAGTTCAGTAGCTACCAGAGGCATCCCTAAATTAGGCATGATCACCAGACCACTACCAGGATATTAAGAAAAAAGGTTTCCAACTGGTAAGAAAGTCTATAAAACAAGGATGTTAGTCAAACATCACATTATATATTCCACAACGGGGGTTCTTTCTTACAATAGAGAAGGCATGGTTCTTCCAAGCAGCCCCTATATTGCTCCTCAGTATGGATGCAGAACAAAGACTAGCAGAATGCTAATCTGTACTGAAACTGTTACTGATACAGTATGTAAATAAAATATTTAATGGTAATGGTGGATGTTTATATAGGTGAAATCCTTCTTTTGTTTGAAAACAACATGTTTATCTTAATAGGAGGTTTCCTGGGAGCCAAATCTAGGCTTTGAGGGGGATATCCATGGTCCTACTGTTGCCAAATGGGAAATGAAAGTGCCATTGTTGCAAAATAACAAGCTCACAGGTCACTTTCAAGGATGGTTTGAAATTCTGTTCTCCTATTTCCTTCATGATAGGTCATCAGAAACACTGGCTTCAGAATAGGTCTGTGAATCTTCAGTGAAACCATGAAGGAAAAATGGAAAGCAACAACTCCACAGAGTGGAATGCATTGGACTGCACAGATCTCTGTGTTACATTTATGTGCAATTAGTTGAGTGGTGGCTTAGATAAAAATGAAAAACAAATGACAAAGAACATTTCAAACATAGATTGTTGAATTAAATCTTATCTAGTCACAGTCTCCAAGCTCCAAAGCAAAAATACCTAAAGGAGTCACAGAGATGTGAACAAGACTTTGCTAAAATAAGCTTTATCTTTCATTAATCGAAACAGAAAGAAAAAGAACATTCTAAATCAAAACAAAAAAGCATTGTCATGGCAATCAGAAGTTTTTCTATATTTCTCAAATCCCTATGGCTGGACCTCTCACCATTAATATTTATATGAAGAACCAGAACACTTTTTTTTCCAGACTAATAATCAAAGAAAATATTTGTCCTGCTCACACTATCTTTTCTGAGCTGAGCAGCAGAAAGAAACATGTTCAGACCAGCAAAGATCACTTTTGATTTCACCATTAGTGGTTTTCCCCTGCAGTTCAGAGTGATCCTGATGATATCCAAGAAGGTATAACACTTTGCGTCCCCAGATGCCAGAGATTACTTTTGCTAGTCTATAACTGAATCATTATTGTTTCTGTTTTTTGTCTCTTATTGAAACAAAGGTTATTATCAGGTGTGACACACACTTAAACTAGAAACAGGGATCGATTAAAAAAAACTTTAAAAGGTATAGAAAAAGCTTTCGGCAATAATGATTAGTTTCATTAATAAAACATATACTGCTGTTGAGCAATATAACTGTAGTGTAACAGGACCGTCTTTCCTTTTATGCAAAAAAAAGAGCAATAAATCCACATAGTCAGATGAAACTGAATTAATATGCTACAGCTGCTTTAGTGCGGCAAATGGCAGGAACACAACGAAGTCCCACAGAATCCCTAGATCCAGTTAGGACATTTGAGCTATTAATTATCTACAGGAATGTAAGGATCAATCTCCAACATTTGGGACTTTTTAGCTTACAAAAGAGGTGAACAGGAATAGACATGACAGAAGTAAATACCAACATGTATAATGTGGAGAAAATGGACAAGGAGAGCCTTTCCCCATTCTCATGATCCTAGAACTCAGTAGGATTGTACATTAAACACAAACAATAGGAGATTCCAGACAAGCAGCAGATGTAGAGTATAATGGAAGCAAACAGTTAATATTTCATTTATTCTTACTGTATTTTTATTACCGGAGATGGTGAGAGGTGCTTGTGAGATTGTCTGCTTCTTGTGCCAAAATAAAGTAAGTGGGTTAACTTGGGTCATTTCCACACTAGCCTGTTATAGTGCTATTATTCCATTTCCAACTTCCTATGAAATCTTGGAGTGTGCAGTTTGGGGGGGGGGGTTCAAAGGCCTCTCCCTAAACTGCAAACCCCAGGATTCCATAGGATGTTGGAAGCAGAACAATAGCACTATAACAGGCTAGTGCAGAAATGTCCTGAGTATCTGGAGTGTATGTGGAGGGCTTTTTTTTTTTTTTGGTCTCAGATGGGGTGGTCCTGGGTAGTATTTCTCAGAAGACTCATACTCTGATCAGAGAGAGTAAGTGCTTAGATTCATATCTGATCCTGTCCTTCCACCCAACACTTAATCAGCACTATGGCACTGTTTTCAGCAGAGTTTGGAAATGCTGCCAGCTCCTTAGCATTAGCCTTGAAGAACCATGCTAGTGTTATCATTGGCTGCTGCTCAGTTTAACCATGTCTACTGTGTTATTTAATTGCTTTTATGTTTAAATCTTTTAAACCAAATGGCAAACATGTGGGTGGCTTTCATAATGGGAGGTTTCTTGGAACATTATTTATAGAAGCTATGCACTTTGCCATTTGGATGGAGTTTATTAAGTTTTTTAAAATGAAAGAAAAGGTTTTTTTTTTTAATTATCAGAACCTTGTTAACATACTAGCACAGAAATCTCCTATGTTGCTGTAATTTGTTTTAAAAGAAAAAGAAAAGGGAAGGGGAGAGAAGAAAAAGGCAGAGCAGTTTGAGGTAATGTGTAAAGAGTACATGGTTACAATTTTAAAATGTTTGTCATCTTTATGCTGTAGTACATAAAACAAAGATCTTAGCCATCCTTATTCAAAGCTCTAATGCCTAATGGTTAACACTGTTGGTTTAATGTATGCATTTTCACACCTAGGGATGGTATTTCATAGAATTCACATGGCCTGAAGGGTTGCTGAGAATGAGCATGACAACAAATCATTCACACTGATCTACCCTGCTTGTTGACATTTCTTTATGGATGTCCCCTCTACCATTGGCATCAACACCTTCTCAGCTCAAACATATTCTTATTTGCAGTGCTGGAAAATTCAACTCGCCAGTCAAATAATTCAGACCGAGGTGCAGCTTGAACATATGTCATTAACTGTGCACCAGAGAGACAAATGTAACAGCAAACAAACAAACAATGCACAGAAATATGACATAGTTGTGATTTATGCAGCTTTCATGGGTGGAGGGAGCTAATGTTGCAATCAAGCAACATTCAAGAGAAGGCAAAAACTTCAAACATAACAAACACCAGTGCTAATGTCATCCCCAGACATCTTCTCTACAGAGTGAGCTCAAGCTCTGCTTTGTTGTCCTTGGTGGAGATTAATTTTGCTCCCTTCTCTTTTGACCTGACTTTATTGTACAGAAGGGATGATACTGTGTTTTTATTTTCTCATAGGCATGGATAAGCTGTAGCTCTCCAGAGGCTGTTGAACTGCAAAGCTGCTATAGGGTTTTCTTCTGATTGCAGCTCTCTTTCCCAGCACCACAGAAACGCCTAGGTAGGATCCTTATGCTCAAGTACTTTGTATGGAGTGCAAGAAAATGGACAGTAATTGAAAAACACTCCCAAACCAGGTGTCTCCCTCCCAGCTTCCCCCATATTGTATTCCCTCATGAGAAATTTCATAGCTAATCTGGCACCTCTGGAATTGCAGGGTTCTAAGTCACCTTTATTATTGTCTACTGATTTTGTCTTGCCTCTCTCCATGTTTTCATTATGAACATTTCTTTTAAATCCTAAAATGTGGCCTTTGTAAGTTACTACACTAAAACCTCCATGGTGAATTTCTACAAACTTGAGTCCAGACAGTCTGAAAGACTATTCCAAGCATGAGCCTCCCTGAGTTTTACATTCCCTGAGTGAAGGCTTTCTTTCAGTCCCATAACCATCTCAGGTGTGTTTAGTGAGAACAAGGAAGAGAGTCCTCTTGATGGCTGCATCCTGGCTATGGAATTCCTTCCCTCATGAAGCCAGGTTGGCCCTTTCTTTGTTCTCTTTCTGCCAGAAGGCAAAGACCTTTCTCTTTCCCTGAACCTTTGATAGTTAACTGAACATTGCAGAAAATCTTTTAACTGAAGTGAACAGTGTATTTTATCAATGTTACAGTAGAGTCCCGGTTATCCGTCCTGCGGTTATCCGACGCTCCGGATTAACCGACGTCGTGGCTGCCTGGGGGCGTGGCTTGCAGGCATTTCCGTGCCCCCAGGCCTGCCCTGACACGCCCCCGACACCCCCCCCCCAAATGGCAGCCGCCACGGGGCTCCGTGTCATCTGACATTTCAGTTATCCGACCCTGCGCCTGCCGGTTTAGGTCGGATAACCAGGACTCTACTGTATTTTGTTTTAGCTGCTTTTTAAATGGTTACAAATTAATGTTTTTAATACAGCTGCTTATTTAATTGATTCTAAACTGTTTTATGCCTTGTTTAAACTGTATTCTGTTTGAACTTATAATCTGCCCAGAGGCCCATATTGGAAGAAAGATGGGATATAAATTAAACAAATATAAATAACAATGGTCACATCAAAGATGGTTTTCATAAGGAGTGGTTTCAAGGCATGTCAAGTTTGCCAGTCAAGTTCCCTCTCTTTGTAGAATCCTTTGAAATAACAAATACTACAACCCTCACAGTTATTGGCATTTGCACCTGTCGTTATCAACGACAATAACACATAAAAGGCTGTGGGAAGATTTTTTATTTTTATTTTTTTTAAAAAGAAGTCTAAAGATTGCAGGAGAAAACCCCCCAAAACTGAAAGGCGTAAGAAGAAATAAAATGGCTAAATGGTTCTTTTGTAGGAATATTATTTTATTGATTTTAGAAAGAGAGAACCTCCACCCAAATCAATAAAGTGCAACAATGTATGAAACAATGCATGGATGGGTTATTTTTTCTTATATGAGGTTGAGCATTTGGTGCTCTCTGAATAAAGATGGGTACCCTGTCTATCGATACAACATGTTCTCTGTATGAATCCAGAAAGTGAAACAGATGCTCATCCCCTGCCTTGTTGCCAACAAAACTGCACTGAGCTGCAATTCATTCCTTTGAATTAAAATCCTGGAGGGGAGACATACATATGCTTGTTGGCTTTAGGAACTCCTCATGGCATTCACACATGGTTTGAGGCCTGCACAGAATGCTTACCCAAAAAATTAACAATCCAAATCATCAGTCCTAAGAAACGTTTCCTAAATTAAAAAATCAATAAAATGTATCGGTGAACATGGCAAATGATGCCTAAATATGCAGAATGCTGACAGTGTGGTGGCAACAGAATGATGCAGTAGCTTTTGTGAGTGCATGCCTTTTCCCCGCCACAACAATCAGTGGCCATTTAGTCATGCTTCAGCTCCTGGGATCTCTGTCTAGAGAAATACCGGCCTTTCTGTATAGTTGGCTAGAAGAGCAGGGGTGTTGTGCACTGTCTCAGGGTTATATTCTGCATTCGTTCTCCCTAATGCAAGACAGATTCCTCCTTTTCCTTTGGAGACATGCTTTCTCATTCCCAAAATAAACTACTAGCAGCTGAAGAAAAGTGAGTTCCATGTCTGTTCCTTTTTGTACAGGATGTTTTTGGTTTCTAATGCACTTTCTTGAACTTCATATTTTGAGAGATTTCACAGATTAAAATTGATTCACCGATTAATATTTCACAGATTAAAATTGCTTGCTCAGTGTAGCATCTGTTCAAAAGGAGTTGTGGTATGCCCCTATTTTTTTTTTTAAAGCAAGTTAAAGTATAGAATGAAGGACATTGATAGCTGTGGGCAAAAGAGCAATTTAGAAAAATTACTCTGTATGAGTCAAAGCAAGTGAAGTGTGTCATATGATGGGGAAAAAATGAGAGTGAGAGAAAGAGAGAGGGATGGAAAACAACAACAACAAAAAACTCATTTCTAGTTACCATCAATGTTAGTTTGGCTCTTTTCTTTTCTGACTCATCTCATAGCTAATAGTGAACTCAAAACAGGGTTAATAATTAGAGTTCTGAGGACATAGTTTGTTACACTATTATTTAGAGCTGAAGTCTCCTATTCTGAGCTTGATGAATCATTTCTAGTTTTGGCAATCCTAGTTACAGTTTAATCGCCCCACCACCAGTATTCAGACCACAGATCACCATTTCCCATCTACCACTGATACAGGATATCAAGAATTTTTCTTGAATTATTTAGCAGGCACTAAACACATATGTTAATGATACATATTTATATCCCACCTTTCCCCCAAAATTGGAACTCAAGACAGCTTACAATTTAAAAATAACACAGCTGAAAATGTACAAAAAAGTGAGATTAAAATGGAATTAAACTATTGACTGTATTAAAATGATTTAAAACTACACTTAAAAACATAAAATACTATTAAAAGACAGAAATCAATTAAAACAGTTCTATTTTAAAAGACTGTTGGAATTAAAATGTCTTTTTTTCTTCTCACACTACCATAATGTAGGCTTTCAAATAGACTCCAGTGCATATTTGGTCAGACTTGCTCTGAGTCTTTCACCAATATTCCTCTAGACTCCATCTCACTTGTTTTATCACTGCCAGCTCCCTGGAAAACCAGGAGGATGGTCTAGCTCTGCTCTGCAAGAAGGGATGCTTAGGAGTGATTGTGTCCACTGCCCTTGCCGTTACCTGGTTCACCCAGAGCTTCAACAGAATCTCCTGCTAAGATAACAGGAAAATCCCCCCAAGAGCTATCAGAAATCCATCTGACCCCATCTGTCTCCTAGGATGGACCATCCTAATCAGTCCCCTACCCTTGCAGAGGTTTCATGTTCCAGTGAGTATAAACCTGATGAAGTAGTGATCTGTCTGTTTCAGAAGAACTGCAGAACATTCTTTCATGCCAAGATCACCATCACCCCATCCAGCACATAAAACAAGGGGCCTTTCCATACTACACTGTTATAGTGCTATTATTCCACTTTCAACATCCTGTGGAATTCTGGAGTTTGTAGTTTACTGAGGCCCAAGAGCTCTCTGACTGAGAATTCTGAATGCCCCTCCCTAAACTGCAGATCCCAGGATTCCATAGGATGTTGCAAGTGGAATAATAGCACTATAACAGTGTAGTATGGAAAGGTTCAAGGTTTAGAACGTGCACAGCAGCATGAGTAGTGCCTGATTCCATTTGGGACAGACTCATGCATTTCATGGAGGTGAGGAGGTGCTGAGCCTCTGCTGACAGGGCAGTCACAGCATGAAGGTTGAAGTTCCTTTCCCCAGCACTACAAGCCATTGGCAATCACCATTTTCATATTTATGCTAAAACAGCTTTCCTTACCTGTCCATTGAGAGCTGAGCCACCAGTGTTACATCTGTGTTATCTGGCGCAGGCTCATATTCATAATGTAAAAAATACAAGTGAGTGCGGTGGACAGTAAAACGCTCTCGTCGAAACTCATAACATAAGTCATCTTCATCCAGCTCAGACAGTTGTTTCTGGAGCTGCAAAAAAGTACAAAAAGCCACCGTCAAGAAGATATTGCTAATGATCTTTTACTTTTCTCATTTACTTTCACTGCATGTATGAACAATCAAAACTAAAACATCAACCCATTTTCAGGCTCTAACATGAACAGAAGGATTTGCCAGTTCACATTAGCATGGAAAGAGAATTTCATGTGTTCTGCCTTTTAAAAGCAAACTGGCCTAATGCACATGTCCTGGACAAATATATGGATCAGAAAACAGTCATTGGATTGCTCACTGCTTCTGCACATTTTGTAGTGCAGTTCTAAGCTCAAAAATTGCATGCAAAATTGCACATTTTAAGGAAAGTTATGGTTGCAAAATGCATACAAAAAGAAACATCAGTGCTATTGAAGCTTTCAAAAACTGCAACTAATATAGAAATTGGATGGAACAGACTTATTTCTGAAAACATGAAAATGTGACACAGTTTGGAAATAGATTGATTTGCCCATCCCTACTTCATATGATGCATAAACTACTTGTAAAAAGAAGCTAGCGATGATAGCAAAAAAAGTCATTTTCATTTTCTAAGAGATGCTGAAGAGTAACCATTGGTTGTGCTATATATAACTATAATATGCTACTTATGAACAGCCTTTCTGATACAACTGATATAATACAGTCTGGCAACTGTATTACATTTTTAATCCCTTGGTAACAACATTGCCTTTGCCACCAAATACATCCTGCTGTGTCAAGCAAAACTTATTTGAATGAGCCAACTCTGGAGAGGGTATGACATGACTGCCAACACCACATCAAAGACTTCTGCAGTTACAAACTGTCCTTTCAAGAGGTTCAGTAGATGTCAATGTCTAGTTACTCCATTGATGTTTAGAAGTTGGAGAACCTACTATGAGAATCAACTACCCATTCTGTCGTATTATATCCTGAGAAGAGTGGCTAATGAAGAAAGGCATAAAAACACAAGGACATCTACTTAGGTGTGTTTGATCCTGAGACAATAACCTCTTCCTGAGAATCATCCTCAAAAGGTGTACAGAATTAAATGAGATACCAAGCAAATCAGAGAAACTACTCAGATTGATAATCTAGATATTTTTTGAATACTAAGTAAGAACTGAGCGCATGATTGGAATTATAGAATTTCAGAAGCATTATAAAAATAACGTAAGGCTCAGTTCAGTCTTTCAAGCTTTTCAGTTCAATCTTTCACTGTGCAAAAATGGTGGGGTTTTACATAAAAAACACATTTTTTTTGCACAAAAACAATTCAGAAGCTTGAAGGGGTTTTTCCTTTTGGTGTAAACTGGTGTTTCCTGTGCAAAAACACCAATTTTCACAAGTATACCCTAGAAATATACTCTTTTTTTGGTAGAATTGGTGTTTTTTCCTGCAAAAAACAAATTTGCAACCCCCAAATCATGAATTTCTGGAAAGTGGTTTGTTTGCACAAATAGGGAGGTTTTGCACAAAACCCCCCACCAATTTGCAAACAAACACTGTTTCAGGAACAAATTTTTTTGTGTTGAAATTGTGTTTTGGGGGCATAAACTCCATGTGTATTTCTGTGTGAAATAATTTCTTGAAATACTTCAGAATGTGCAAATACTTGGTGAAAACTGCATGAGAATATTCTCCCTCCTCCATTTGGAAAAAAATCTATGAAAATAATTTGTCCTCACAGGCAAAGATGAAACAGTCAAAGATTTATCTTCCTATCTGGATGTCATGGTATCTTCTCCGGATAGAGTTCAACTGTTCTTTCTCCCAGGATGATTTCCAGCTTTGTCAGCTAGATTCCCCAGTGTTAATGTCACCTCTTCCATTTCATTTTCCCTCCAATAATGGAATACTGGTCAGGAATATGGAAACCTGCCATGCCAGGACAGTGTTTTATCTGTTCAAAATGGTATCATCTACTCTGATTGGGAGTGATTTTCAGGGCATCAGACAAAGATCTTTTATATCACCTGTTATCTGATCCACTTCCTTAGAATATTTGACAGGGATTTAAATGCACAACCTAGGATGTTGTGTATGTAAACCATCTGCATTAACACTGAAATGGTCCATCCCTGAAGAGTATTCCAACTTTCCAGGGGCACCACTTGTATAGAAAATAAACCTGCTTCTTCCTTATGGACACAACAGCTACTGAACCCATGTCTGCTCCAACCTGCAAACAACATTCTTTTTTTTCCATATTTAAGCAATGGTTGGGGATCTTAGATCTCCACATCTCACTGGACTACAATTTTCAGTATTCAAGACCATTAGCCATTATGGCTGGGAATGATGAAAGTTGTAGTCCAACATCATCTATTTACTCAAAATTTGCAGTGCCAGAATATGAACCTTTAGGAAAAAAAACAGAATGACACATGAACAGTATGTTTTTAAAATATATAACACATGAAACAAGTGCCTCATCATCATCCTTTCTGTTGCATGACACCAACGCCCCAATCAATTATGTTATTGTGCTTGCAAAACTCCTTAGGTTAGCAATTGCAGATTTTCAGAATTAGCACAAGTGTGGTATCCCAAGTCAGCGTCTACTGTACAAGCAGCTGTGCCCAAGAGATTGTACAAGTAGTTGCATAATCACTTGTATTACACTATTTGTGTCATGGTGCAACCCAGTATAACTGTGCCACTAGGGATTTTCATTCTGCTACTGTTAACATTGCATTTAGATGCCAAGTTTCATTTAGCCCAGCATCCTGTTTCCAACTGTGGGCAGCCAGGTAACTCCTGAACACATAGCATGAAGACAAAAACCACACCTCCTTGTTTGTCCCCTGCATGAGGTAATCTGAGGTCTACAAGTTTCGAACAGATGTCATTTTATCATCACAGACTGGCATAGACAGCCCTATGTTCCATTGATTTGTTTAGTCCTTATGAAAAGTCATTTAACAGGCTTGAGTTAACTTCATGTCAGCATTAATACATATTGTGCATTTATGTCATTGATTTTTTTCCTTACTCAAAAAGAAGTGTAATTGCTCTGGATGTCCGCCTTCTGTGGCACTAATCTGGATTGTGCTTTCCCCGTGTCTTCAATGAGCACAGGAAACAAAAGCCTACTTATTAATGGGGAGTGCCAGTGTGGCTGGCACCTGGCCCAACAATTATGGAGGCAACAGATGGTACCACAGGCTTGGAGCAGACAAGAGCCAGTGTTCCACTTTCAACATCCTAAGGAATCCTAGAGTTTGCAGTTTACAGAGGGACATTTAGAATTCTCAGCCAGAGAGCTCTTTGGCCTCAGTAAACTACAAATCCTAGAATTCCACAGGATATTGAAAGTGGAATAATAGCACTATTAACAATGTAGGGTAGAAAAGACCTAAGTGCTAAATCCCCCATATCCTAAGGAACCTATGCAGACTAGCATTTTGGTAATTTTGAACAATAATTTTGAAAAAAAGCCCTGAAAAAGAGCTACGCATTAAAGCAGACTATGGTAGTTTAGCTGGGATTTCTCACACTAAACATAACCTATAAATTACACAGGAACACAGATGAAACTGTTCTGTATTCTTCAAAAATTATTATTTTGTTCAAAAAATTGCCAAGGAGAAGCTCCCACTCTCACCATATCAGCCACTAAAATACTCTTTTCAGAGCTATACAAGTAACTGCTGATGAGATAAATCATCAAAATGAAGATTTGTCTCCGCTGTCCAAAGCAAATCTCAGGATGACATTCTATGCAAATCACTCTTCCACCTTCTGTCAGAATTTGATTTGGTGGTATATAGTTCTACACTGCCTACTGGATAAGATTTAATACTGTGGTGTTTTAATTATGTTCTTATTAGTTACATATAATATAAATAAGCAGACTGTAAACCTCTAAAGTAAGCACAATAAAAAGAAAGCATTTTACTGCTATTGAAAATGGCATCCAGTATTTATTTTAGTAATAAAAGCAAAGATTCCAGGTTTCCTCCTTTTCTCTTAATTTTTAAGGCTCAGGGCTTTTGGTTTGCCCACTTTCCAAAAGCTCATGTACAAAATGCGTCAGCAAAGACAAGGGCCCTTTCTGCACACACAAGGTGTCACAGCATGGAGACGTGTGAGGAACGGGACTGTGACAACGCTTCCTCAAGATGTCATCATGGTCCCATCTTTTTTGCATCACCAGTTGGCATGATTGTGGAATAAGTCATTGACAGATTTTCTTCATCAATGGCCCCTGATTGTGCAATACTCCTGTACTTCTGTGCCATATGGAAGGGCCAGAAGCGCGATGGAGGTACTTCCTGCCCCAGCACAGCATGGGAAAGAGCCCAGCTATGCTGCGGAAGGAAGAGGCATGTCCCTCACGCTTCCTTCTGCAGGAAGCTGATCCAGTGTGGAGCGAAGTATTCCTGTCACACTCCTTCCCAGCAAAGACACTCCCGGGATTGCACGATGGGATAAGGTAAGGTGTGGAAAAGGCCAAGGTGGCCAGACATTTAAGAAATACTGTCTGCTCCAAGCCCATGGTACCATCTGTTGCCTCCATAATTGTTGGGCCAAGCACCAGCTCTAGTATTAGTTAGGACCAAGAAGAAGATCCAGGAGTAGATTGTATGTCATGGAAAAGCAGCAATCAGTTTAATATATATTACTACTCTTGTATATTTTACTGTCAAAGCAAGAAGAGAATCACGTGGGAATTTCCGTTCCAGTTACTGAATTAATTTTTCTGGCTTTGGTTACTTAGCACCTTGAGATTTAGATGATGGTGTGGCAATTGTCATTTATTGCTCTTATTCATGCAGCAAGATATATGGGACTGTTCCTAGGTCTGCAAAGGCCCTTACATGCATGGCTCTTCTTGACAAGAACACATTTCAGAAGAGACTGAATATCACGTGAGATCTATCTGTCTGTCTATCTACCTACCTACCTGCCTATTTAATAATTCCTATATCTATCCTAAAGGTAAGAATTTCAGGCTGGTCTACAGTAAAATAAGTTCAGAATAGTTTAAAACAACAAGAATAATTTAAAAACTCTACAAGACAAACTAAATAGAACACTATGAAATAAACCACAGCACATGTGCAAAGTGGACAAAATTAGTCAACTGATAAAATCAATTATTTATTTATCTGATAAATAAGTTATCAGAGGAATCATGTGGAAGGAATCTAAAAATTGCCATCATTATTTCTGATACTCCTCTTATATATTCATTTTGATACTCTTAATACTTTTATTATATATTCCTTCATCAGGCTGCATGGTACTTCATGGAGTACAAGAGCACAATGTTCCAGCTCCAAGGAGTTTACATTCTAAAACTAGGAACCAGCATGCAATTGTTTCTGGTCCATGCGTCTAAGCTTTGTTAGAGGGCTGAGTGGCAAGCCTTGATAGATTTTTTTCCCCCCAGGAAGCAAAGGAAGCAGAATCACACAGGAATTCTGAGAGACTGTTTCAAGCATGAGGTAATTACAAAGCAGAGATTTTTGAGAGAAAAGGGGGCCTTTGGACAGTGGCCATAATCAACAGCTTGAATGGAACCAATAACTAAGAAGGCAGTAGCAACCATATTGACGTACATATTAAGTGTCTCAAAGAAGAGTTCTTGGTAGCTGTCCATAGTCTTTAACTTCTCTTTCTTGAAGATCTTCCAAATCTACAAATTTTACTGCTATATGAGATGGAAAAAGATAAGCTACAGTGCCAAGTCTTCACATTATAATTCAAGATAATGCATGGGTTCTTGGCTTGGAAGGGATTTCTATTGATCCCTGATGTATGGGGTCAGGCAGCTGGAAACATTGGCCAGGTGTACCTGGGATGTCTGAATCCCCCTTACCTGGGTACTTCAATATTAGGGATGTGAAAATCTACCTAATTCAATTTCATTCTATTTCTCTGAATGTCACTTGTATTTTTCCCCTCTTTGTTTTGTATCAGCTTACAAGATTTTAGTGTGTCTCTTTTGTATTGAATTTTCTGTGTTTTTCCTAAACATGCATGTTTATGAAATTTACTTAACAAATCCATCTGCTCCATGGACTAAAGCATTTTTCCCAGTTTTACATATTTTTAGCTGATTATATTTTAAAATTTCCTCATTGCTTTGTGTTTCTCCAAAATGCCCCATAAGTCTTGCAAATGCATACGTTCTCAAGGTGAGATCTGTTTCATTTCACAGTGAGTCTTAAGAGGTGCAATAAATCTACTTTGGTCAAGACTGTGGAATCTAGTACAACCCTTTTCCAGGCCTGCACAGCACACATATTCAGCCAGCTACCTTCCAGGACAGGACAGTGGCCTCAGAGAGAGAGAGAGAGAGAGAGGAGAGAAACTCATTTACCCCAGTCCATAAAATGTCTGTCTGGCCTGGTTTAGGGTGGCTGACTACCTATAAGCCCTCCACTTCTTTCACAAGATACCTTGCTATGGACAAGTGCTAACTACTGGCTGGCAGAGCTGGGAAGAAATTTTCCTTTTGTCACTAAATGGTATTGGGAGCCAGGGTTTTTACCTTCCCTATAGCAACAGTTTTTTACTGTCACACTGGCACGTACTATATTAAATCTGAATAGCTGATCTTGATTGATGCTGGGTCATCGAGTCAATTCATAGTCTAGAGCAGTGGTTCTCAACCTGTGGGTCCCCAGATGTTCAAAAACTTCAGCTCCCAGAAGCCCTGAGCATTGACCATAGTGGCTGGGGCTTCTGGGAGCTGAAGTCCAAACACATCTGGGGACCCACAGGTTGAGAACCACTGGTCTAGAGGTAGATGGGCCTTGGAATGTGTATCTTATAGGTTGTCCCAATCTGAAGGCTGTCAGGCCAGCCACAAAACCAGGCTGCTGTTTGTGAGAAGCATCCTGCACTGTGGTTGTATTGAGAATTTAGTAGCTCTTCCCAGGAGACAGGCTGTAGGACTCATTCCTGCAGGTTACCTTTGAATTTATTAGGCCAAATTATTATGAAAACAGCAGCTTATCAAATTATAGCTGGTATAATGCAACCAATATCTCTCTGTGTTTTTTCCTCTCCTGTTCTATTCTACTCATTGCAGAGCAAGCACAAATTCTGCACAGTCTTACACTTGAGAGTGCTCACCACAGAGAAACACTGTTCATCATAACCTCATTCATTTCCCCCAAAGCACAAATACTGTTGGCGTTTTAAATAAAGCTAGAAATGACTAGATGAAACATCTTAATTTCTCTTCCCTTCCCTGGAAAGACATTAACATCGTCCTTATCAGTCCTGTTCATCAGCCTAAGTAGGAATGGTTAAAAGAGTTGTACTGCACCACCCCTTTGAGATATCACAGTATCCTCTTTTTTAATTTCACAAATAGCCAAGCCATAAGTTTGTAATTGCAAAGCAGCCATTATCTAGGTAGCCACTGAATGATCATCAGATTACTTTGGGCTTCTAAACTAAAAGGATATAACAACTTAATTATGAGTTATGGAATAATACTATGATCTAAAACATTTCTCTGTAATGAAGCAAAGAATAGCTGCATTTTATGTCCTAATATTTTAACCGTAAAATATGTTTAAAAATGCCAGAAGGGAGCAAGTGCAAGTTTTATATATATGTATGTACGTGTGACATTTGTTTCAAAGAGAAATATTATGTTATAGGCAAGGAATGAGTAACTTCTGGATGGTGGGAAGCACTCTTTTCTCTCTAGCTGTTGCTGCTATTGTGTGCCTTCAAGTCATTTCCAACTTATACACCCCTAAGGCAATCCTATCATGGGGTTTTCTTGACAAGATTTGTTCAGAGAGGGTTTGCCTTCACCTTTGCAGAGGACTGAGGCTGAGAATGTGTAACTTGCTTGAGGTCACTTAGTGGGTTTCCAGGGCTAAGCAGGGATTCAAACCCTGGTTTCCATTGATTAGAGAATGACTGGATGAGCCCAATTGATTCTATAATAACTTTGACACTATCCTTCATGAAGAGCATCTCAGTTATTTATGGTAGTACAAACTCTATGAAATTCATGGGGTGGCCATTAAGTTGACAGGAGATTTGAAGGTGCGTACACACACAAAATCAGAACATTGAATATGAAATCAAGGGATGGGCCTCATTGAAGAGGTGAATATCCTTTTTTGATTTAGTAGGGCCATCAAGGATTGCATAGAAGTGCTTCATGGGCTAAATCTGGCTGCCAACTAGCTCCTTTGTTATATTAAGACCGGAAAATGGTTATGAGATGGAAGCTGCCAATTGGCTCTTCCTTGCTTGTTATTTGATTTAATAGTAGATAATGGAATGCCTCTTAAAAAGGCAAAATGCTTATGTTAACGCCAGTGCCATTAAATTGGTTTTACTACCTGGTGGTCTCTAGTTATCTAGAGACAGATGTGGCTGTTACTTCCTGGTTCAATTGCTGATGTATGCAGAAGTTTACACAGAAAGAGGTGGCTGCATATTACTGGAAGGAGGATCTAGACATCTCGTTCTTTATCACACAATGGAGAATGATCACTACATTTTTGTCACTCTTGCTTGTCATTCTCACTTTGTAAAGTCAGTGATGTCACTGTAACTGCTGTGGATTCTCAGTTTGGCTCACTGGATACGGAAACCCTAAAACAGAGATTGTTTTTACTACTTGTTTCAGAAAATAAAGAAGAGTTGGAAGGGAGTTGCAGTTGTCAGGGGTAAGAATCAGGCTGTTTTCAGCTTGAATAATGTAGTAGGATTTTCGATTATGTATTTAGGAAGAGACAAAAGGGTAAATAACTTACAGTGGAATTTTTATTATTCATTAGTATCTATTTTGTATTTTTTATTTAGGGCTTTAAAGTTTGCATCCAAAGCTACAATATGGTTCAGCGGCATATGTAAAACAGGCCTACAATCACATCCTGCACTGGCACTCAACTGGATGAATGGAAGGTTGGGACTACATTCAATTTAGTATATAATTTGTTGCATGGTTGTTTTTGTTGCTCTTTTAAAAACATTTTTGGACTTAAATTGTGATTGAATTTGTACTGAACCCAGAAAATGACACATCAGCTTCTATCCATCTTTGAACTCTGAATAATGGGTGGAAATCCTTATGGAGGAGTTATCAGGAATCAGTTCTCAAAATTCTGTTCTGTGTCTTATATTAAACTAGCAGGTAGATACTCCCTATGAGTCTATAGAGATTTTCTTAACTTAACTAAGCACCTGGGATCATTCCTGTCAAGTGGACTCAGATGGAGGATGTCTTTCCCAATGGAACCCACTGTCTCAAAGTCATGAGTCATCTTCCACCAGCAGAATCATCACAAGCAAGGCTTTCTAAGGCAAACACTGGCCTACTCCAAATCAGTAAATGAAAACAGAAGTCTGAGGGAGGTTTCTATTTCCCCTGGGATCTAAGCTATTGAATTTTTGTGTGACCAAACTGAAACTTGCTGAAAATTGTGACCCTTGGACGTTTTCCGATAATCACCCATGAGACTGTATGTATCTCAGTGTGATCACAGGATTAGGAGAATACTGTTACATTGAACTGTGATTCCCTCCATCTACAATGCTGCAAACTGAACCTATTTTCCTGTCTGTTGGAATGAGACCACTTCACATAATCCTGTCTCTTGCCTGGCCTGAATTCTTCCCTTTCCAGCTTTCCTTACAAAGAACATGGCTTTTCTCCATGACAAGGCAATGATCTTTCAATAAGGGCTCTAACTTTTGCACTTTGGGGGGTTTCGTTTTGATGTTCTGCACTTGTAATTCAGTCACTGTATACAGTCAGCCTTCCATATCCATGGATTTTTGTATCCAAGGATTTAACCAATCACATCTTCAAAATATTTTGCCATTATATAAGGAACACCATTTTACTATCCCATTGTTCACATGATAGGACTTGATCATCCATGAATTTCGGTATCCATGGGGGGTCCTGGAACCAAACCCTAGTGGATACCAAGGGCCCACTGTACAGTGCCATCCCCTGATCTTTGTTCACATACATGTATTTATCTATTTATCCATTTAGCTAATAAATATTACTACTTTTAAATTGTAGTATGAATGTTGACTGGCCAAAGTAAATAGTTGTGAAGAACCACACTTCAAATCTGATCTCCTTAACCTGTATATTATAAAACCTAACAAACAGAAGTCTTTGCAGAGGATGGACATTCATATCTTATCTCCTGTTACATTTTTTATAATCCAGAATATTGCTGGAATTGTGCAAGCAAACTACTCTCACAAAGAATCAACCTTAAAATACAGCTGTGATCCTGAGACCCTTGTAAGACATCATGTTAGCTTGCTCAGGGGCTGTGAGGATTCTGATTGCTTTGTCTTAAAGAACCCCTAATCTGCTGGTATGCTGAAAAATGCTTCATCCCCAGTTTCAAGATTGGTTTGTCCAAGAGTAGCTTGTGTGTGTGTGTGCTTTGAGGCCTCTATAATCTCTTGGACTGAAAACAAGATTTGCAAGGCTGAAGCTAAATTGTAAATATTGTCATTCTAATTAGCATGCTTCACATTTAATTTGCCTGAACACAGTCTGTGACAAGCCAGATGTCACACTTGTTCTTTGGTAGTCTGATCTGAGAATTGGTAATTTCAAATGTGGTAGTGAGCTTCTCAAGTGTTTGGGTATAAGCAAAAAAATAATGAAGTTTGAATAAAAGTAATGTATTTGCATTTCTTGTTTATTTTACTCCTGATATCTCAGACTTCAATGCACTTAGTTATGCTGTCTTTCTCAAGTTCTCACCAACGAGATCTAGAACCTTTTTGCAAATCAAAGCCAGGCGTTTCAGACACTACTAGTCAGTTCACTCTGCCAAAGAGGGTCATTGTGCCTTCTTTAAATTATTCCAAAGAGCAAGCAATAAGACTAGTCATACTTCCAGTAATTACTGTGTCATCTACGTGAAAGATGCATACAATTAGTCTGGATCTGAAATGTGTCTACACTAATTAAATTATAATGCATGATTAACAAACTGGCAGGGCCAGAACAAATCTGCAGAACTCTATTCATGTTAGCTATACACCCAAATTTTTAATGAAGTGCTAATACTAACCCATGCATGTAGCTTGCCCTTTAAATACTCTGTTGAGGCTACAGTCTTCGTAACTACTATTCAGTATATAAAGAACACCAAAAGATATTAGAATAAGAATTTAAAGACCCTAGTCATCTATATTTCCTGTGGCTATACAATAGCAGTTTCTTCCTACTTGGATATATTTGGTATATAATAATTTTGCAGTGTTGTGTAGTGGTTTGAGAGACGGACTAGAGCTCTGGGAGACAAGGATTTGCATCCCCCTTAGCTATGGAAACCCGGTGAGTCACACACTTTCATCTTCAGAGGAAGTCAATGGCAAACCCCCTTTGAACAAATCTTGCCAAGAAAACCCCATGACTGGTTCCCCTTAGGACAGCCATAAGTTGGAAACAACCTGAAGGAATACAGCAACAAAAATTTTGCAAACTCCCTCAGTTCCCCTTTAAGGCATTGTTATTGTTGTATGCCTTGAAGTCATTTCTGACTCATGGCGACCCTAAGGCAAAACGATCACAGAGTTTTCTGGGGGCTGAGTGTATGTGATGCGCCCAAGGCATACTACAACTGAAAAGGCGCATTCCTTTTCGCCACATCTATAACTACTTTTTCGCTAGAGAGAGGCCCCACAGATATTGGGAGACCTCAGAAGTAGCTTTTTCAAAGTGTTTACTTGTAATGCCAAAATAATGGCCTGTTGCCTCATTCACGACAGAGAGAGACTCAAAGAGACCTTTCAGGAGAAGGCATTTTGTGGCTGCAAATAAAGAAAGGAAATTTTATTGCCTTCTTTTACTGCTTCTGTTCCCAGTCAACAGCCTTTTGAGGAGAGACAGAGCCTGAACTTTCTGTCTGCATAGACCCTGTCTCTATAATTTTTCAAACAAATAAGATGCAGACCTGTGACTTTAATGGTGTCACTCTTCTGAAAGGCAGTGTAATGAATGTTGTGCCTTCTTCTTGGCTGAATAAAGGTATTGCCACAATGTGTATCTTGCATTTTTACTTGTTACTTTTTTGGGCAATGAAGGGCAATATTACTTTTTAATGATCCAACAAGACTCATAAATTTTAAAAAATAATAAATACTGAAACTCCTTATTTCAAAAACTACCTTTATAGGCACTGGAGATTGAAGGGTCAGTTTTCTTGATTTTTAGGGGTTTATGTTTTTTTTTAGAAATGTATCAGTGATCATAGTAATGTGCTAACATGTTGTGTTACTCAGATAGTTTAATGGAAAATAAACAACACATTAATTTTTCCAGCAACATTTCTAAGCTCTGGTTACAGGCAGAAAATACTTCAATTGGATTCTGAACGCTATACATTCTATGCAATGAAACAGCCATATGCAGTAAGAGGATGAGATACAAAGGTCTTTCCTGAAAGATAAGACATTAAAAAAAAATAATTTCTCATTTTTCCAGACACTGAACTAGGGCATGTGTTGCAACTTCAGATCAAAGGAACAAAATTCTGAGGCAGGCCTAGACTGATAACCACAAGCTAGCCATGACATTTGCTGTTTTAAAACTGTTCCTTGAAGTCTAGTGTATAAACCACTCCTAACTGAGAAGAAACAAATGCTTATACAGTATATTTATATGAAGACTGGCTTGCTGCCCATGCAATATATTGAAAGGCATTCTGGCTGTGTATGCTACAATCAGTTTCTACTCTTTGAATCTCTTTTGAGCAACTTCATTCCTTTTGTTTTATTTGTTGACACAACCTATTGGAATCCAAAGAACTGCTCAGAGAGTTTGCATTTCCAAGGGACCCTTGGGCTTTTCCCCATCCATGTAGCAGTTACTTGTGCTCCGTAGTAAACTTTTGTGCATGTGTGTGTAAAATGTAGATTGTGATACAGCCAAACCAGTTATTAGATCAAAGCAGATGGTAAGTAAATGAATATTCCACTAGAGTTTAATGACACTCTCATAGTCACTCTTCTGACTTTCCATCTTAGATTACTCCAGGATATAATGATTTCCAAAGCTGGAAGCAGCAGCAGCCCTGTTTTAACACAAAGAATATGTATCCTAAGGTATCTTTTGAGAGGGCCCTAATTGTGAAATAAAGTCTTCCCTAGAATAAAACTCTTTCCTTTTAGGTACATATTAAATTCTGATTCCTTTGTAAACTGAAACTTAGTGAGTGGCAGCTGGAGGCTCCCTTGCTCCTTGGGGAGAGGTGAATCTGCTCTAGTTGTGACTATGGATATTGACAGAGCTACCTAAGGTGCTAGACACTATCCCCTACCAGATTCAGCACCTTGAAAATCTCTTTCAGACCCTGGATAAAACCCAAGGCAGAGACACTACCCATTGACATGGAAGCTACCAGCTCCCACTATCTGCAGTTCCATGAACAGCATCTAAATGTAACAGTACTAAACATTATTACTCTCCTATGGTAAGTAAGATTAGTAATTAAGGTATCAGAGCTGTTGTTTCTTGTTATAGATTAACAAAGATCTTTTTTTGATTATTATTCATTCCACTTGGATAGTACTGTTTTACTGCATGTCATGTACCTAGATACAGAGGATAAGGTCCAGGTTCCCAAATTGTTAAAGGAGACATAGACTATTGGTACCTGTTTAAAAAGACTCAATCAATGATGGCTTGCAGGAGACACCTTGCAGAATGTCCCCTTCCACTTTTCCTTAGGATGGAGATATGCACTGATGAGTTTTGGATAAAATATGTAGAGGGAAGGAGGAATCTAGGTCACATAAGCGAGCTTAAAATTCAAAAGACACACTTATCCAGAGAGACCTGGGCTTCCCTTAGTTTCAGAAGCCTGCGACTGGAGTATGGTTTCTGTTGTAGCTCTTGCAGTACCCTCTGGGAAGCAAGAGAGAGCACATCCTTTAGAACAGGGGTGGGACTCATGGGTCCTTGAACACTGCAGCAAGGCAAGCAACAACTTCCAAAATTTTGTCTTCTACACAGGAGGATATAGGAACTCTGTCCCAATTCTACAACTAAAACTGGATAAGAAGATTCCCAAATGGTCACATAGAAAGCTAGGTAATAGAGGAAGCAGGAAACAGGCACAGCATCAGTACCTGGAGTGGGAAGGGCCTGCTGCTTCCCAATAGACCTTGCTCATGACAGCCTCTTTTCTTCTTAATTTTCTAAAATTGTTTATGATCTGGAGGTGTCTCACCAGACATATACAGGTTTACAAATGCTCACTGTTTTATTTCTATTTTATCCTTTTCTGGTGTTTATCTCAGGTAAATATGTTTTACTGCATGTCATATCTGAGGAAGTTCAGATTCTGCATGTCATACTGCATGCCATATCCGAGGAAGTCCGGATTTCCAAACTGTTAACCAACAATATTGGTTCTGCCATTCACAACTGAAATAGTTGTCTACAGGGGATTCCTTGTAAGACTATTAAATTCTACATCTACAACAGGGATATCTACGAAAGGAGTGGTGGGAAAACATTAGTGGATCTGAGGGACCTCTGGAAGTTTCATGAATACAAAAATCACCCAGAAGCAAAGCTTTTAAAGTTTTTAAAAAGTGACATTATTTAATTTCAAACACTGTCAGAGGAGGGGTGTTGTGACCTATTTAAAAGGGGAATTGCTGCCTATGAAAGCTTCCATCCCCCTGTTTACATTTTTGGGGAGGGGGCTGCAGGGGTTGAGAGCTACAAATCTCTCCCCTATTCCCAAATCCACAGCTTTGGAGACTGCATGGGGCCCTAGGAATGCAATTTGCCTACCCTGGTCTAAACTTACTTGGCTGCATCATTGTGCTGCTCTCTGTTGAAAGCTTTTGCTTCCCACTCATCTTAGTTACAGATCTGTAGTCAGTTCAAAATGTCATTCCTCAACTTTATTGGAATGCTCACATACAAAAGCATGTTGTCTTTTGCCTTTTCAGCACCCACTGGAGAAATTTTCTTCTCCATCTAGCCCAAACACATAAGTGCTGCAGCTCTTCCTACCAAGTTTCTATGGAATGACTTTCTGGTTGGCAAGAAAGACCAGTTTGCCAAATATACAGCAATAACACAGAGATTATTTGTTGGTTCATCTTATATCCATTTACTTAATTTCACTTATATGGATACATCACCTAAAATCTGTGATCTAAACCTTTAGCAGGTTTAGAAACTAAATGTTAACTTTGAGGACAGTGAAAATACATGCATAAAAATTTAGTGTTAAAAAAGAAAATATCCACTTAGGGAACACAGAAATCCACCAAGTTATACATTCATAAGACAGAGATGTTAAAAAGTGTTGTGTTCTCCAAGCAGGAACTATATATACAAAATCATCCCACTGGTGTATAGAGACTAATTGTGACAGTATTTTATGGTTTTCTAAGCACAGCAATTAGCTGGTCTGAATTTATAGAAGGAGTGGTTTTCACTGGCTTTTAACATTTTTGTTGTTCTCTACTGTCTCCTCTGCAATTGTTGTATTATTAATTTAGTCTCTGTTTCAAGCATCCTCAAAAACCCATAACTGCTTTTTCCCCCCCCCAGGCTTGTGATCAAGACAAGGTTTATCTCTGACCCTGAGCTATCTTTAAGGATGCTTCCAAAACAGAGAGAAGAACCAGTGAGCACATGTTGTTCTGTATTCATGTTCTAGAACAGACAAGAAATAAAAGGTGGCAAAAACAGGGCCAGAATCCTTAACACAACTGTTCATAAATATGTGTATAAGGACAAAAAGTACTGTTAAAATAATCAATGCTTAGAAATAGAAGAAATCAACAACAACAAAATTAGAATGAGAGACCTTTTCCACAGGATCTGAGAAATAAAGAGAAATTCAAACCAATAATAGGGATGCTATTTGCTCAATAAGAGAACATATGATGTAATCAAGACAAAACAAAATGTCAGTGGAAGCAATACACTGAGAAACTATATAAAACAGATGAACGGATGACGGATTCCTTCAAGGAAGAACCATTCCAAATTAACCTATACTTTCAGAAAGCAAAGTGGAAAAGACTCTTACAGCACTTGGGAGAAATAAATCATCAGGAACAGATGGTATATCAATAAAGCAGTTTCCAATTGTAGAGAAAGGATCCATTCAAATTCTAATAAAATCCGCCAAAAAATATGGAGAAAATAATGACCCGCCACCCCAACTGTAAATATTCAATATACATTCTAATCACCAAGAAAGAGGACACCAGTGTAAGTAAACAATGGACTGTGCAAGCAAAGTGATGCTCAGGTTTTTACAAGAATGGCTTCTGACTGACTTACAAGGCAGCAACGTTGCAGTTTGGGGAGCTCCAGCAGCCATGTGGTCTCCTCCAGCTTCCTTCTCCTTCCCAGCATGTTTTGGGGCTGGCTACTCTGGATTCTTCCCAGGGCAGCCAATGAGTTTAATCCGACGGTTTGAACTGCTTCTGTCCTCAGCCAGAGGCTCCTGCAGTTTTCCTTCTGGTTGGGGAAAGGGCTTTATAAGCCAGCCCTCCTCTGACTGGCTTTCACTTCATTCTGGGTGTCTCCCTTCCCCCTGCTATTATGTTATAACTGTATGTATTATCATTGTCACAACTTTGGGAATGGTTAGCATGGGTCCTAGATCCAGGACTGATATGTTGGTCCCTCCATGTGGGTTATCATCCAGTGATGCAGGGGTGCATTGGGTGTAGCAGGTCAACAGATGTGGATGTCATCCCTGCACTCAGCAGATTGGTGGTTTCAGCACCTGTGAGCTCTATGCACAGCAGGTGCCAGTCAGTTGGGCTCATCGGTCAACAGGCGAGTTGGCCAATGCCTGGATCCGGACCGATCCAAATGCCAACCCTTGTAACAGCTTTAACCAAATAAAGTTGTGGCCTTTCTTCTCTCCACATTTTGCATCTTGTGTTTTATTCTTCAGTGGCCAGCATATCTCTCCCCTGACTCTTCAAAGGTTTTTTCTGTATATAGAGCAAGAAGTGCCAGCTGTCTAAGCTGGTTTCAGAAAAGGCAGAGGAATTAGGAATCATACCAGAAACATATGTTAGAGAATGGGATTCATCAAAGAATTTCAGAATAAAAGCAACCTGTGCTTTATGGAGTACAGCAAAGCCTTTTAATGTGTAGACCATGAAAAATGACTACTGATGAAAGTTAAGAAAGAAAGTACAAAAGGAAGATTTTAGTGGAATATTAAGATGACAAAAAGAGTAACCACAGATTACTTACACAACTTAAAAGTGGGTAACAAAGAAATTGAAATAAAGATTTTTCTATGCTATGGCTCAGTCATTCAATCATAAACCAAGGTGGAAAGAGTAAAGAAGTCAGAAGACTAAGGCTTGGAAAGGCAGCCATGAAGGAATCAGATAAGATCTTTACATGTAAAGACATTAAATACTAAAGTCAGAATCTTCCACGCCACAGTATTTCTGACCTTTATCTATGGCTGTGAAAGATGGACAGTGAAGAAAGCTGACAAGGAAGAAAATCAAATAATTTTAAATGGTGTCCTGGAGAAGGTTTTTGGGGATACCATGGACTGCTGAAAAGACAAATGAATCGATCCTAGAGCAAATCAGGCTTGAACTCTCATTAGAAGCAAAGGTGACTAAATGGAAGCTGTTGTACTTTGGACATATCATGAGACACCATGACTCACGGGAAAATAAAATAATGCTTCATAAAGTAGAAGGCAGAAGAAAAAGAGAGAGACCACGCTACATGTGGATTAATTCAAGGTATCAGTCGAAGAGGCCGTGCCCCAAGTTTGCAAGGTCTAAGCAGAGCAGTTGATGAGTCTCTCACAGGATTGTTGTAAAGTTGATGGCAAATAATAAAATCAACACCTTGATGTTCCAGGTTTGTTTCATGTTTGGTTTAGGAGGTTCTGCATGCAAGGGGAGAACTTGAAAAAGTAACTTTTTGAACCAAAAATTCTTAGAACCCTCTTGTTAGCTTGGCCAGTGGCCATGGATTTATAAACCAAAAATTAGTTTTATAAGTTCTGCTTGAAGGTGATGAAGCATAACAGATAATTCAAATTGCCACGATAACCACAGAAAGTGTATTTATTGGCTCTATTTGTATTGGTCACTACATATGACTCTGCAGTCAGGAAAGGATGAAGTGAACAGTGACATAAATGGAGGTTCACATTCATTTCCCATGAATGGTACCTTTTACTTGGAACTAGAAAACTCTCCCAATATCTAGATTTTGGCATCATTTTCAAGGAAGCCATTTTCCAACACATTTTGATTCTACTTGTACAGAACTGTGTAAATTTTTACAAAACTTGTATGTGAGAAAATCAGATCCCTTTCTGGCTGTGCAATCAAATTACTGGAAGTCTGCCAGCACTGCTCTTACTGGAAGTAATTAAACACACTTTCCTGTGTAAATAATTACCAGCAGGGTTATTCCCTTACAAGTGGTAACATGCAAGTTCCTTCAATCATGAAATTGCTCTGTCTTACACCTCAGCACTGATTATTACCACTGCTAACAGTACTCGTGCTTGGACAAATGAATACCCTAGACGTTAGTCCTTAAATTTCCCCCACCCCCAACAAAATTGGAATTAATAGAATGTCTTTCTAAATAGATTATTATCTTGCCTTACTGCTTTTTCTGTGAAGTAACAGTTGAGTATACTAAACACTCTACAGAAGTATGCACTTTACAACAAGGTACTCTGGATATAGAATGCTGGACATAAACATTAAAAGTCCAAGAAAATGATCATAAAAAAAATATTATGGTGTGCTTACTCTTTATGGCTTTCATTTAAAACTTACTTTCTGTATTAAAATAGGAAAAAGAAGAGAAGGCAGCAAAGATCTTTTTAACCATACAGGCTTTTGGTTCCTGCCTGCTTGCAGTGGGTGGGTGCCATACTTACTACTGATTTGTTTTTTTAAAAAAACTACTTTTAATTCAATTGTGTTTTAATAACATAATTTGCTTATTTATGTTTTCATACTATAACTTTTTACATCATAATCACATTTGCCTAGTTTCCATTTCACAGAATTCAGCTTTAAACGCCCTCATTTTCTAACTATAGTATTTCATATCATATCTGCAGCCCACTCTTTCCTAACTGCAAAAATTATATTACACTCCTTGTGATTGCCTTCTATTAAATTTCATGTACCTTAAACTCCAGTGGTGACAAGGGAATCTGTACTGGGCAGAGGCAGGAAAGGAAACTGAAAAGAGCACCTGCTAAATTTCGCTCTTCTACATAGCTGTTAGAGATCCAACGTGATGGGCGGGACTATGAATCTGGAGACCAGGGTTTGAATCCCCGCTTGGCCATGGTAACCTACTGGGTGATCTTGGGAAAGTCACACTGTCTCAGCCTCAGAGGAAGGCAAAAGCAAACCCCCTGAGGACAAACCTTGCCAAGAAAACTCTATGATAGGCTTGCCTTAGGATCACTGTAAGTTGGATATGACTAGAAGGCAAACAACAAACAAAAACACAGCTATTAAAGGTACAGGACCTGCCTCTGGTTTTCAGTCTAGCAACCCAATTCCCTGCCTCTGGCTGGGTGGTGATGGATGTAATTCAAACTATGTGGATTCCTTTTTACACCATTGAGAGAATAAAAATTCTTTCATACTAGGATATTCATCTTCCTCCTCCATGGAAAACAACTAAGCAGTAGAATGACTGAACTGTAAACAAGAGGAGGAATGAGAGTTTATAATTATATTTGTATCCTGCGCTTTTCCCCCAAAATTGGGATTCAAAATGGATCACAATTTAAAAACAATACAATTAAAAACATGCAAAAACTGAATATTAAAATAGACTTAAGCTATTTATTGTATCAAAACGATAGTACCTCAGCAAAGAACAAAAAATGTAATTTAAAAAGATTTAAACAATTTAAAAAGTTCTTAAAAAACAACAGTTAAAACAATATAGAACCTTCTAGACTGCCCTTTAAAAACTTTCTCTTTTGAAAGCCTATCTGAATAAAAAGGTTTTAGTCTGCCACTGGAAGGACAAGGACGGGAAGGGAGTCACTAGGGGCAGCCGCTGAGAAGGCCCTCTCTCACACCCCCACCAATTGTGTTTGCGATGGCGGTGGGACTGACAGAAGGGCCTCTCCTGATGATCTCAGAGCCTGGTCCAGCTCACACCAGGCAATACACTCTGCCTGGACCTGAGCCATAGACACCTTTATAAGTTATAACCAACACTTTCAGTTGTGCCTGGAAACAAACTGGCAGCCAATGGAGCTGTTTCAACAGGGGGGGGGTGTAATATGGTCTTTACAACCTGCCCCAGTTAACAGTCTGGCTGCAGCTCTTTGGAGCAGCTGAATTCCCTGAACACTCAAAGGAAGCACCAAACACAACACTTTATAGTAATCATTGCCAGTAGTTATGTGCCATGAAAGAGCTGTTGTCGATGTTTCTAGCATCTTAGCTCCAAAGTCAAGCAGCCAAATTCTTGTGTTTCTCATTTCACTAATCACTGCAATCTATGCTCTTGCTATAACTATAATAACTTTTTCCAGTGAGATTTTCAGAATATTTTAGTATATTAACCCCCATACCGCCATCTCTCCTTTCATAATGCAGTGATCAACTGGTAGCAATCTCATAGAGATACCATTCCTGCTGTTCAGTAGCTGAAAAAGGTTTCTTAATGAAAGCCACGTTCTTCAGTTTTTAAGTGGAGGGATGTACTTTCTCAATGTTCAGTGATTCTAGAAAAGCCTTTAAAGATGTTAACGGAGAACAATCCCTTTCAAATTTCAAATGGCTTGAAAAATGTTGGAAGTGACATGCTTTCCTCCAGCCATCAGCTTAGAGAAGCATGTTTCAGTAACAAGCAAAACCAAGACCTGATCTAAAAAGGTACACAGCAAAGTGTTGGCTCTACCATTAAAACATGAAAATAGGGAGAGGGAATGGTGTATTTGGGTCAGCCCAAGGACCAATTAACAAATAGTTTGAAGCTTTCAAAATAAAAAGGAAATGAGACACATTCTCAGAGTAGTTATACTTCATCTGGCATTTGTTTTTTCTGACACAGGTCCATCAGAACTATACTGTAGGGAAGAAGAGAAATTAATTTGATTTGCATTTTAATGCAGACGTACCTAATTTATGAACTGAAGTGCAATTACTTCAGTACTTGTGATTTTCTTGCAATGCAGTTCTCTAATTAAAATGCACACGAGCACTCATATTTATGTATCTAAACATGTATGTTTTACTGGAACTGTTCTATATTTTACTGCATATGAAACCACAGGGAGAGATTATGCCTAAAGAAGTTTGCCTGGCACCTACAACATGATCTTTTTGATGCTTACCCTTCTAGCACAATTTCTTAGTGCTTTTATATTACCTCAACTTCTATTTTGCTGATTACTGGTTTTATTTGTGACAGGTTTTTTTGTTTTTGTTTTTCTGTTTTATCTTAGCTGTCTTTCTTTTGTCCTCCATCTTATTATAATTATCTCCAGTTGTATATGCAAAGGGATCTTGTAGCACAATTACGAGGTTGGTAGGACAAGCTTTCATAGACGTCTACTTGATCAGATGCATACATATATAGTTGTATATGCTTTCCAATCCCAGAGAACTGCCATTATCCAGCAATTTAACAGTTCATCAATACATCAATCAATCAATCAATAAAATATTATGCAAAAACACACTATATGTCAGAAAATTGTTTAGAAAAATGTATATAAGGAAAAGTAAATATACATTAAGTTGATATAGCAGAAAAGTGTATGCAAAAACATAAAAAGTATTTCATAGGACTAAAACGTCTACATATTGATGGGGAAACAGAACATAATGAACTTAATGTTGGAAAAATGAAAAACTGAATGAAACTGAACAGGACAGATTTGTCCTTCACTACCAAAGCAGTTTCTGTAGCAAATATGTGAAGTGTGAAGGACAGGCATGCATTTTTAAGCACATCAAAGAGCCCTGACAAAGCTGAAACTCTCTGAAGTGTAAAAATGTAGATTGTATAGTTCTTCACCCACACTATATACCCCAATCCTATATATATTGACTATTTCAGCTTGAGCTGAAATACTTGAGTTAAGCAGGATCTCAGCCAATGTGGGAAAATAAATTTCATGGAAAGAAATGGAGCTTACTTTCATGGAACCTGACTGTTAATGTGCTAGTTAAGTTCAAGAAGGCTGATTTAGGTTAGGGCTTTATATAACATGGGGCCTTTTCACACAACAAAATTATAACACTATAATTTCACTCTAATTGTCATGGTTTCAGCTTATGGACTCCTGGAATTTGCAGTTTAGAGAGGAGCCTTTAGAATTCCATAATTTTATCATTTTATAAAAAATATATATTATTATAATTTATAAATTATAATAATATATTTTTTTAATTCACAGCATTATAGTTGTACAGTGTAGACCTTCAGAGTGACCTTGCAAAGGTCAAGAAACCTGCAGTCATATTGGCGACAGAGAAACACAGTTGAAAAAGATTATTCTAATATAGTTTCATCTACATTTAGCTTTTAATCTCTTTTCTATGGGTCGCATTCAAGTAATCTTTATACTCCTGATTTAGTTTTGGAGGGAAACAGAATGAAAGCTATGGTACCTCTGTACTTTATAAGCTGTAGTATAAACTATCCATCTCTACTACCCCCAATATTTTTATTTTCTCAAACTGTCTGAGTACCCCATTTCCAACATTATAAGTTACTCCAGAAAAGGAGATATGGCTGGTGAGAACATAAGTCAAGGCGTTTTTGGTGGGAGCCTCTCAATTATGGAATTCTCTGTCAAAAGAAGTGTGTTGGCCCAATTCCTGATGATGGTAGGCAGGTAGTAAGGACATTCTTATTCTGCTTGACATTGAATGTTGTTGTTGCTGTTGTGTGCCTTCATGTTGTTTCCAACTTATGGTAACCCTAAGGAGAAACTATCATGGGGTTTTCTGGGGTTGAGAGTATGTGACACACCCAAGGGTTACCCCATCCGTTTCCATGGCCAAGTGTGGGAATTGAACCATGGTCCAACACTCAAAGAACTACAACACACTGTCTCTCTGTTGTGTGCCTTCAAATCATTTCCAGTTTATGGCAATCTTATCACAGGATTTTCTGGGGGCTGAAAGTGTGTGATGTACCCAAGGTCACCCAGTGGGTTCCACAGCCAAGTGGGGAATCAAGTCCTGGCCTCCAGGGTTGTAGTCCAAAGCTGAAAGCACTACACCATGGTAGCTCTCTAAACATTATGTAACTTTTACAAACTCTACTCCTTTTGATTTTTAGATTTAAAATCTTTTATCTGATGTTGCCTTGTTTCATTTCATTTTGTTATATAAAGACCATTTTGGAGATCATTTTTAGGAGTATTATATAAATCTGACATTAATAAAGTAAATTTTTAAAGAATCATGTATAACCACTACTCATGAGGCTGCTATAAAACTATTTGCACTTATATGAATTAACTCCTTGAGCATCATTCATTCCTCACAACCCACAGTGCAAAATCTCATAAAAAATAAAAATACAGAAGAGAAAAAAATATACAAGGGAGGAAACTACTAGTATGCAGCAAAATGCAAAATATGTGAGTGGAATGTGTTACTTTGCTAACATTAAAGAAAGAAGGTGCAGAAGGGAAAACCTATAAATCTAATTTACGTTCATTTTACATTCATTGTAGTTCCTCTTCTAAACACAGTCATCTTGTAATGAGGCCAAAGCATAACTGAGGGCAGGAGAAAACCTATTGAACTCCATTAGGTATTTAACAGATATTTGCATTCCAAACAGGCTCTCTTGATTACAAATTAGATTCTAAATGCAATACCTCTAATAACACCAAGTTGCTAAATAGTAATAGCTTACATGCTGAAACAACCCCTTGAGGGTGAATTCTGACACAGCCAGATTGCAAGTGACAAGCACAAACCATTGATCTTGTAAACAATGAAAGCTGCTATTCAGCCACCACCCAAATGATCAGAGGCAGAGCAATTTAATTCCTGTTCTACTGTCTTCCTTGGTAGAGCACTGTTCTGCCCAATGGCCAAATATAATTTCCCCCCTTTGACAGTAGAACTATGATGAGTTTCAAGCAGATAATTTGTGGGAACTAGCGCAATCCTTCCCAATAGCCATCTCTCCTGACAGCATAGTTGAATATTCATCTCCTGTATTCTAACTTGACCATTTGCTATTGGGGGGGGGGAAGAGAAATTTGTACTCTGTGCTTGTTAAAGGATATCATTATACTCCCCTTTGTCTTCATGCACATGAAAAAAACTTACTAAGCTAAGGATAAAAGACTTATAACAGCAGCAGCAGCAGCTTATATGAAAGCAGCAGCATAAATTAGAGGAAAATATACACAGAAAGTAGAGATGATTTTGGATGGATGGAGGCATTTAGGGCATCTAAATGGTAATAAGTATTTGGTTGGCACAAGGGTAATAAGAAACTTCTTTCCCTGCCTTGGTGTTCTTGCCTCTCTCCTTGAAACCATGGACCTCTTCACTTCCATCTTTCAAATGAGTAATATCTGTAACTACAGGATGAAAAAAAGGGGAAAGCAAAATGGAGAATTTGTTCTGGAGTGTTCATGGATTTGGCCCTCGGAACCTAAGGCTTACAAAAAGAGGAGAATGCTTTGGTGGCATTGGGCAAACAACTGTGGCTTCTTATAGACAGCCAACACACCGATGGTTTTGCTCTATCATTTTTATTAAAAATGTGGTTTTTTTGTCATGCATTTTAATATTTAGTTGTGCCTAAGATACTTACTAAATGATAAGTCACACATTTACCCACTTGTAACTTGGCAGTTGGTATTAATAATTTGTGATAGGCAACAGTGAGTGAGAAAGGTATGCCTCTGACCTACATGATGTCCGGCCTAGTTGTCTGATAAGGAATGTTGTTTTTTTTAAAAAAAATTCCATTCTCTCCACAGTTTCAGATTCTTAGATGTCTGTTTCAAGTGCTGCTCATAGATATAAAATATTTTATATTTTTAAATATTTGCAGATTCTGTGAGGCATTTTTAAAATAGCCCCTTATACTTTACTGCATGTGTGTATATGTATATTTGTATACATATATATATATAGGAACACAGTTCAATATAAAACTCTTATCAACTTTATTTCAAACTAAATAATATGAACAGTATGAACAAGATCCTGGGTACCTTGGAACTGTGTGGTACTCCATTCATTTTGCCAATGCAGATGCAAAATGGCTAAATGAAATCAGAAGTAAAAACTTATGGATCCTGTTATCATAAGGGTGGAAGAGAAAGGGAAAGTGCATACACTGAGGCTTTTGCATGTAACAAGATGGGACTGTTTATTCTTATATCTGATCCAGATCAGGATATTAAAGGAGGCTACTGGTTTTAGATTTTAAAATGAGACACTGTGGTAACAATTTCTGCATATAGTGATATATCTACTGTCACATGTGCTATTGTGCTTGCTTTTAAGTTTTCTGATTATACTAAATTATAGGCCATTTCCGCACTAGACTGTTATAGTGCTATTACTCCACTTTCCACATCCTATGGAATCCTGGGGTTTGGAGTTTAGGGAGGGGACTTTGAGGCCCCTCCCTTTGAGGCCCCTCTCTAAATTGCAAACCCCAGGATTCCATAGGATGTTGAAAATGGAATAATAGTACTATAATAGTCTAGTGCAGAAATGGTCATAGACAGGCTTAAAAGAAACTCTAAGGGCTTTTCCGCACTTTGGGGGAAAACGGGGCAGTCTGTTACTCACCAGACTGGCACGCTCCCCCCAATGATCCACGTTGATCTGGAGCAGTGCGCACCCACGCTACACACTCTCTGGGGATGAAAATGGAGGCTTCCGGTTGGTGGAGGCTCTCCACCAACCAAAGAAGCTCGCCAGCCAGAAGCCCGCCCCCAGAAGATCTGCAGCCTTGCGCTGGTGTGAGCCTGCAGATCTACACTTTAGCACAGTAATGGACTGGGGTGCGCTGGGCTATTGAAAATCCTCTTTTAATCGGTCTTTCAATAGCACAGTGAACCACCAGTTCTGGTCATTCCGGAGTGGGCTGAAGTCCGGACATACATCAAGTAGTCCGGACCCAGTTCGCCCCCAAGTGCAAACGTCCTCACTGGAGGACGCGCTGCCCTGTTTTAAAAATAAAATGCGGAAAAGGCCTAAGTCAGACATTCTTCCCAAGGGAGAGAAAAACAACTCTAAAGAAAAGTGCATTTTTGTTTGTTACTGACTTATTTGTAACACTCCAACCACCCAACCAATAATCTTTAACACCCCTTGATTGTGATAACAGATAAACCATGTCTTTCCCTAAAGAACAAACCATGGAATAATGGCAAACCATGAAAAAAGATGAAACAAGCATCAGTGAATAAAGAGATAGGTCTTCACTCCATAGTGACCAGTTAGTGGAACAAGAACAACTCACAGGATACTACAAAGGCAGATAATGTGCATAATTATTTCTGCACTTTATCCTCTGTTAGGAAATTAGCCTTTTTTCTCACATTTAATGTAGTGTAATATAAGTGTCTTCAAGTCACCTGCTGACTTATGGTGACACCATGAATTTCATAGAGTTTTCTTAGGCAAGCAATACTCATGTGGTTTGTCACTGCCTTCCTGTGAAATACAGGCTACAGCCCCTTGTGTCCCTGATCCAAATACTATCCAGGTCTGATTCTGCTTAGCTTCCAAGAGCAGATGGCATCTGGTGCCTGCAGGGTCCAGGATTTTAGGCAACGTTATTTACCACTTTTGGGGGAGAGGTTTTAGAACTCTTAATTGTAATTATTTTGAAAGTAACTTTCCAAGGTATGCACAAAATTCCTCATGTTTTCTACTGGGTAATTCTGTCTAGACCTTGGAACGTTCCTTAAAAAACCCCCAATTACAGTTATAGTTTCAATACTGCTCCCCCAAAAGTAGTCAGTTGCCACTATAGTCACCATTTTAAAAATCAGTTTCATTTTAAAAGCTCTAAAAAGGAAACTGTTCAACAAAATTTCAATGAACACTTTGCTTTATAGTTATTTAAAAAACTCTATCTGATTGCTACAGACTACTGGCTTCTGATACAAAATCCGCTTTCTTCCCATCCATATTCTTATGGACTCAGCATCCACAGCAGAATATGAGGCATCATGAAGGCCACTGCTTGAACCATGTGACATTTGTCTTCCACTATTGTTGTGAGTTGTTAAGTTATAGTTACACTGCAAAAGGAATGAAGTTATTCATCATTAAGTTAGAATGAGAATATAATGTAGTTATAGCTTATTTATCGGGAAAAGGAATTAGTTATAAAGAAGTAATCATTTGTAACTAGTTACTTCAAAGTTCTGATTTTATCTGCATTTACCCTGTGCCTCAAGACTAAATGAGTGGTTTGGCTATTGCCAAAACCAGCACCACCACATTGATTTCCTCCTCTTTCCCCTCTATAACATGTAGTATTACTTAGCTGGTGTTGTGATCTAGTGGCTTTTGTAGGTTACTCTGTATAATTTGCTGCTGCTAGCAGCAAAACACATAATAACTAATATTATGGAAGGGATGGAAAGAATATTTGAAAATATTCCAAGAAATGGTAAATAAATGGACAACCTCCCCCCACACTTTTTGAATGTCAAGAAACCTGGACTAATGTCAAGAAACCTGAGAAGAATCCTAGACTAATGAACATTTTTGCAGTTCAAGATTGCATTCAGCATTTTCTACGTGGAAAATAACATTTCAATGCAGAAATATAAACTCCTGCACAGAAAATGTCATTGTACATACAGGAAAAAAGCTTTAGTTGTTCTGTGTAAACTTGCACATGGTTTATTTGCAAAGAAAACAGCATTTTCTCTGCAGGAATTAATATTTTTGCATTGAAATATTATTTTCCACATTAAAAAATGCCATTTCCTATGCAAAAAAATAAAAAAAATATTTTTTCTGTGCAAAATAACCACATGTGAATTTTGCACAGAATAAGTCATGAAGTCAGTAATTGTTTTTTTTTCAAGTAACTTTCCAATGGCATGGTTTTTGAAGACTTTCTCACAGAAGGAAGAAAATTGCTGAAGTTGCTCGTTGTCACCTTCAAGAAGAAATTTAATGAAGAATTACATCCCTAAACTATAGAAGGGAATCAGATATTGACATGGGGATTCCATGTTTTTATAACTTGAGAGCAACCATGATGAATCAGATAAAATGCTCATTCCAGCCTAGTATTCAATTTCCAAAGCAGTAAGCCAGACAACATGGGGAACCTACAATAATTATTTAAAACATTCTTTTATCCGCCTGTAACCTTATTTACAGGGCTATAGGGAGAATAATAAAGAACAAGTATAAATAACAATAAAGATTCCTAAGTGCTATGTAGAGGATGAGGGATCTGAGGTTGGCCAGTCCATGCTCCTTTAATCATTAGAAGAGTTCAAAAGTATCTTGCAAATATCATTGTTCATGACTTCTCTTGTAGAAGATCAATTTTGATGCATAATATATCCTATTTCCCAGCATTTTAAACAAATAGATACCAGGTAAGTAAAAGAATACACCTATAAATAAATACACCAGCATTTAAATAAACAGAAACAATTTATTTGAGGAACATGAATTGCAAATTTTGTTCTACTTGTCCTCAACAGTACCATTATATTTTATAGGTACATGGAAGAAGGGAAAAACTGTGAATACAGCTATTACTGAAGGAAACTACCTGTAATTTTACCCATTCTCACACCATAATTGCACCTACAAATGCTTCCTTATTTTGTGGCTTGTGATATACAAGCAGAAATATGTGACATGCTAAAATGTAAGTCTGGCTACTTTTCCATCTTTATTATGTCACCATCATGGACTACAGTGATTGGGAGGGAGAATCCTTGTGAAAGGATTCATAGCTTAGCAATGGAATATATGATCTGTCTGCACAAGATGTCAGGTTTAGTTCTGTGTTATGAGGATCTTGGATATCAAGACGGAGAAAGATCCCTCTTGCCCTCTAAATTTGAGTTGCTGCTAATCCAAGAAGACACTATTGTGGTTAGATGCACCAATAATTAATATTTAGGATAAATCAATTTCTCCAGATAAGATGGAGAATTTGTGTCAATCCAGTTGTTCTTCAACTCCAACCCTCGTTAGCCTGGATCAACATGGCCAATGTTCAAGGATGATAGAGTTTGATGATGGTAGTCTGGCAAGATTTGGAGGGCCATATATTAAGGCTCAGTTCCTTCAAAGGCAGTTTCTCTAACTCCCCTTAACACTGTGCCTTTGTTTGGAACAGCTAGCATTTAAAAATGGGGTGGACAATTCTGGATGGGCCAAGAGCCCTATTTAATGTAAGTACTCGAGTACTTTGGTCTTCTTTATGTTATTGTAAAATGATATTATTATTTATTGCTTAATAAAATATTACTAAATATTATTTAATTATTTTATTACATTTACTGTATAATCAGTATAAGTTAGATGAGCATTACAGTCCTCCCCATGCATTCATGGGTTTGACTTTTGTAAGTTTAATTATTCATGAGGCGTGTTTGCCTTCCTCCCCATTCTCCTCTCCCATTCCTTTGTGCTTTGCTGGGTGTGGAGAAGGAAGGCAAGCATCCAGACAAAAAGGCAAGGGAACAGGAGGAGGCATACATGTGCCATCCTTCTCCCTAACAGAGCTCCCCCTCTCACTTCCTTGCCTCTGGCCCTGCTGCTGGGAACTCACACCAAGGCAAAAGGCAAGGGAATGGGAAGGGGGAAGGCTCTTGCGCAGCTTCTTTCTCCCCTCTGGAGCTCCCCTCTCCCATCCTCTTGCCTTTGGCCCCTATGCTGAGAAGTCATGCCAAGGCAAAACGCAAGGGAAGGGGGGAGCCGTAGAAGAGAATGGGAGGGAGATCATAGGGGGTGGAGTTATTAACCATTTTTCCACTTTCACAAGGATTCTGAGCCCTGCATCCTTGAGAAAGTGGGGGGACACTATTGCATTCATTAAAATTAATTCTTTAATTGACTGTGGGATTAACTTAATTACACTTTCTCAGTATGGGAGGATAGTATATTGAGCAGCCGCAGCAGATGAGGCAGCTAGAAGGTGGCTGGAAGCTTTGAGGAAGAATACTCTTCACCCCCACCTCCTCTGTTTGTTACTTTAAGGAAGGCAATGGCTTTAGCTCACAAATTGCCCTCCTTCCCTTTTCTAATGGCGTCCAAAGCACAGACTCTCTCCTCTTCAAGAGACATGCACTCTGTGAGGTTTGGAAACCAGTTAAGGAAACAGCCACTCAGGTGCATGTGTACCAGTGGCGCTGCTGCATAGAAATTTGGGATACTTTCTATATCCATATTTTGTTTGTTGAATTAAGTTTAAGGAGAAGAGAAGGCTTTTTTGGTGTCTGGAGAGCATGCAGTCTCCAGCTTGTGGTAATGAATTGATTCCTTCTTAAAACCACTTCACTGATCGCCAGCTACAGATTGTGTATTCTCCTTTTGCTTTCTTACTCTTTGAAAGGTGTTGGGAGGGAGGCTTTGTGTGGAGTTCTGCTGTTGCATTCAAATATCTTTGTGGGGTGGAACTGGTTTTTCCAATATTCTTTCCAATGTTGTAGCTCCACACTCTTTTTGCAATTTGTTGATGAATTTCAGTGGCAAATGTGCTGCTCAGAGAGTATGCTGTCCAATTTCTGAGGTGGTTTATTTTCACTTTCTGGGACTTAGGGAGATGGTATGTGTATGTCTCTGTGTGTGTGTGCATCTGCAAAAGGGGAAGCTGCATGTGGCCTGCACTTTTCCCAGCCCAATCTAGAAGCTGAGAGAGAAGGAAAGGTAAATAGATTGTGTGATGAATGATATTTATTTAAGAGAATTACATCCTCACTTTCACGCATGGAATCAGGGAACTTTCACCTGGGCAAAAAGCCCTTCCCTCCAAGTTGCCCAAGTCTCTGGGAAACAAAATCACCCCCAGCTTTAAACTACATGCTTCCAACTTACGTTTTCACTGTTGACATCAGCCTCACTGGGACAACCAAAGAGCTCCCGCCTCAGCAAATTCCCATCATACTCTAGGAATGTCAGGTAGAGGTTGCGGAAAAACTCAACATGTTTGTTCTTTACTCTCAGCTTTTTTGGTGAGTTCCAGTGGATAACCTAGTAGAGAAAAGAAAGAAGGAATATGAAATTGCACAGAACTGTCAAAGCCCAGCCTCACTGGCACACTGCCATTAAGCATCCATGTTGTTCTTGCTTCTGTTGTTAGAATAGTAATTTCTCTTCCTTTTTCTTTCTCTCAGTGCTCACAAGGAGGATTTGAATAAGAAGGTGTCATTTAAGGTCCTCATCACTTATCTTTTCTTAAAAGAAGCAGGGAACACAAGTCATAAAAAAAAAACACCTTCCTATCAGATTAGATAGCAAGCCTGAATCCTAAGGAAAGAGTTACATGTAACATGAATTCATAAATCAATAAAAGTATATATGCTGGCTGTGAGTTCATGTCATGATAATCAGGAATCCTTCAGAACTGACTGTTAGCTACCCTCTGTCTGTAATTTATTTGGTGTGACATACAAGCTGAATAAACCAGAGTCATAAGCCCAAAGCCAACCTGTCTTATGATTCTAATATGATAAAGAAGAACAAACCAGAGGTCTTATTTTGGTCATCACATTAAACTGATCATAGATAAAGATCCCCTGGCTTGTTTAGCAGCTCTTACTGGCAGAAAGGTTCAAGCAGCAGAAACTGCTCACTGTCCTCATTAAGCCAGATTTTTTTTCCTTACTGTGAAATCTGAACACAACCACAGTTTCTCTTCATAACAAAGTTGAGCTTCCAGATGTTTTGGATTACAACTCCCAGAATGCTTTGCCTTTGAAATGGAGGTAAATTTTAATTTATTACTTCCTTTCAGAAAGGAATGAGGAATTTCAAAAGTTTTCTTCCTGTGAGATGAGACTATCAGAATCTTTCTGCATTTTAAAATCATTCAAATTTGAGAAAATTCTATTTGTGGAAGCACTGGATTTTGCAAAGAAAATTACTGTGGGCAGAAAACAGGACATTGCAAAAGAAAGGCTTCTGCTTTATGCAGTAAACATTGTTTTTTAAAAACTAAAGGCAATGTTTTTCACATAAATGATTTTTTTCACAATAAATGTCCCAAAATCTTATGGTGGTTAATCATTTTTTTCACTAGGTGTCTTGGTATGTTGAAACATCCTTTGAGGACATGGAAATGTGCCAATATTCTTAACATCATTAAACTTGGGCTACGCTGGCTGGGGCTTCTAACAGCTGAAGTCCAAAACATCTGGAGAACCAGAGGTTTACCACAGTAAAAGATTATCATCTCATCATTCTCATTCTTTACCACTAGCCATATCAACAAACTAACACTTCTACTTTAGCAATATAAAGGGAGATTATAATAGTGTGAGAATTAAAGACCCTAAAGGAAAAAGCATTGAGGATTGGAACGTGACAGATTGGAACAAATTTATTTTATGGGGATTACATTTTAGGCATAAAAATAGTTCTTTGTTTCAAGTATACACTTCTACAAATTTCAAAGATGTTCAGACATCTATGGTCCAGGAAAGGAAAAGAAAGTGGATTTTGTCAGGAACTCTTCCACACTGGAATTCTGGATGGTTTGTGTGGGTGTATGTGTGTGCATGTGCCTTCAAGTTGACTGTCAACTTATGGGGACCCCGTGTATTTCGTAGGGTTTTCTTAGACAAGGAATACTCAGAGGTGGTTTTGCTAGTTCCTTCCTCTGAAATATAGCCTACAGCAGCTGGTATTTGTTGGTTTTATGCATCCATTAAAGAAATTATATGGAAGGTCAGTTGCACTCTGGGCAACAAATATTTTCTGCTCTCCTGGTTCTCAGGTGCTGAATAATAAGTGGCTGCTGTGCTATGTTATAGCTTTATAAACACCTTTCTGACATCCTTAATACAAATATGAAAAAAATCTTCTTTAGGCAATGATGCCAAATCTATTAGGACTTTCCAAGACCGATTATGTCCTGAGAATAAGCTCAACTGCTGAGGAATAAAATGAACTATATAAACAAAAACAAGAGTTAAAAATTGAATTCTGAAATCAATGAAGTTAGGAAAAATGCTTAGAAGGAGCCTTTAAATCGATGGTTACCTCAAATAGGCAGAAAAAGATATTGGCTAAAATAATCACTGTTTAGAGAAATTGATATTTTTGGTTGTTTATTGTGAAGTGTCTAGTTTTACCTTTCTGAAATATCATGTCCCTGTGTTGTGCAAAGAGATGTTCAGTTATTAAAGTATTGTTTGTATCCAGTCTGCACAACATTAGAAGTCTTCAATGAGATTCACTCATGCACAGGCAGACTGACCTTCATTTTTACCCCCTTCCATAAAACCTAAAACAAAGAGTGCTAAAGCATGACTGAAATGAAGTTGCCTTCCCAGAGTAGAAGGCTGAAAAATAAGTTAATAAAAGCCATAAAGCAAAGGACACTAAAGCTCCAGCTAAACAGTTTTAGTGGGATGTAAGTGATTTTATCTAAATGGTAGAAGATGGGAATCATTGATCGACTTTAAAAAAAAAGCACTATTTTAACAGATTAGCACAAAGGAAAAAAGAGGAGGGAGAAAGTAAGTAAATTGCTATCATTTCAGACTACAGTCCTCTAAACTTCAGGATAATTTTCTTTTGAAATTTCCTTTGTACATCCTGCCTGCCAGCCACAAATTGTCAGTCTGGACTTCTGAATTGTGGCATTTTGTACATGCTAATTATGAACAAAATATCCATTCCTGAAACCAATCTTTTTAATGAGCAATTTCCTGTTACTGGTACTCACTAGTTTTAATGCAGGAAAAGAATCCATGCTTCAGTTGGCCTCTTAGGCATTGTCAAAAAAAGAAATGCATTAGCAAAAGAGGACAAGTATCAAAACAAAAATTACATGTGCTAATTCATTTATATAGATATAATCGCTGTAATTTAAATTATTAATTCTGTCTCATGGGGAGAAGAGTATGACCAGGTGACCTGTGTGAATGCTCTGCTTACCATTTAACTGCTGCCAATCAAGGCCTCTGCACTCCTTTCTTATGGTTTGTCTTTAAAACATGCTTGTAATGGACTAACATTCAAACAGAGATGAGTTCAAACAGAGGACTACCATTTCATAATCCTTCAAACAGAGGAATGTTATCTAAAGTTGGACACATAGCTGCACTAATATTTATTCAGCATTTTGAATATTTTTTTTTTCTGGATCTGTCAAGCTTGTGTTAAAAAGCAATGAGGACTGATAACATCCAATAGAAGGGATGTAGAGAAAAGACAAAGTCTCAAGGTGTTCAAAACGACAATTTTATTCTTCCAATTAGTGCCATGCATTTTGGCCTAGTAATATATTTTTAATCATAATTAATATTACTAGGTCAAAATGCATTGGGCTAACTGGAATAATAAAATTGTCCTTTTTAACACCCTGAGACTTCACTTCTTCTCTACAAGCTTGAATTAAAATCAGCAAACAACGATGTATAGGAGAATGTTTTAAGTAGAATGAAAGTTTGCATGATGCTATTTGCAAATATATAACCCATTCCCATGTTTCTGGATCCTCAGAGAAGACCTAGGATTTTGCAGGCTGCTACAAAAGATGGCTTTGACCCAGGGCTTCATGTCATATCTAGTCCTGCATCCTTGATGATCAATACTATCTCTAAAAGCATGAGACATTTATTGGCTGTTATCCAGCTAAGGACACAAGCATACACATATGTACATGTATGTCACTACTGTGCAGTGGAGCTAGCAGCAGCCCAAGCAGTTGTGCAAATAGCATGTTCCTCTGTGCCTTGTCTTTGCACACTGCAAATGTGCATTGCATATTGCAACACCACATTGTGCACTGCTTGTTGTAGTTGCACATCATGTGTTATGCATGGTGGTTGTGAATGGTGCACTACCCAACAGCACCTAGTCTTTGGCATGTGTTCCACAATATTGCTATTCTGCATGGGGGTTGTTAAATGCTCGTGTAGAGCACCTCCACATGTGAATATTTATGCTATGCTGAGACAGTTCTGTATTCTAGCCCTTGCTTCAGAAGTAAGTATTGAAAGTATAGCATCTTTCAGATTTGAGGGAGTATCATGGCAGGTCTAGGCAATTGCATTCATCAGTCTTGACCCTCCAGGCAGCTATAAATAGAAACATTCTTACATGTACAGAGGGACTTGAGGTTCATGATTTGATCAGAACAGAACTCTATATAGGTACATATGACAATGGATCCTGGAATGGGCTGAATGAAAATTGAATGGAACTGATTAGTTCCCAGATTCCCCTCCCACTTTTTGCAAAGCATTGGGCAGATGTGAACATGGACAGGAAGAAACAAATGAACAATAAAAATTGGGTATTGCAGAACCCCCCAAGCCATGCCATTCAATACATCAAATGCACACAAGGAATAACAGTTCCCACAAACAGAATATATGTCTTTTGTATGTGTGTGCACCTTTGAGTTGCCTGTTGACTTATGGTGACCCCACGGATTTCATAGGGTTTTCTTGGTCTAGAAATACTCAGAAGTGGTTCTGCCAATTCCTTCCTTTGAAACGTAGCCTATATCACCTGATATTAGTTGGCAGTCTCACATCCAAGTAGTAACAAGTGGTGACCAAGATCAGATGGGATCTGATGTCTTTAGGGTATTTAGGCCATTTTTTAAAATGAATTAGCTGCTATTAAAATTGCAGGACGCAAGAAAACAAAAATTGAGATAAAAGAACTGCTGTAGAATAATTTAGTGCCTGCTGTATTCAGTTTGAACAGGACAAAGGTAAGTGATCCAGTCACAGAAAGATGCTTGAAAACGTAGTCTACCTCCTTGCATGGAGATCAAAATGTAGGAGATGTAGGTTCTACTCAGTGGCTGGGATCCAGAGTTCAGGCAATCCCAGGGGATTGTGTTTCCCAGTGGAATTTTTTAATGCTATTTTTTCCTTCTACAATAGATGCAGCTACCATTATCAAACTGCTTTACAAATGCCTCTCCTTCAGAAGTGGTTTGCCAGGAGACAATTTTATTATTTGAGAGACACAAGCCCAGTGCCTACCTGTGACGGAATATAAGATCAGCCAAACTGAAACAAAGGAGAATCCTCCTTCCCCTTTGCACTTTTCAAGAAGATCAAAAGCATGCCTAATTTCTATTTGTATTTTTCATGTTTTCATTTGCCTTAAAGGGCAAATACAACTTAAAGGTCACATACTGCTTGATTTGAGAAAATAAGTGGCCTTTTACAATACTATTGTTTTTTTCCCCATCTGAAAATATTCATTCATTCCTTTTGCCTGGTATACCTCTTCCTTGAAACTGAGATGAATTTTTGAATTGCATAAAAATCAGATTTTCCGATAGACTGTGATATATATCAGTGATAAATTGTATTGAAATACAACAATAGCTAATTGTAATGCAGCTGATAACAAAATCCATACTGTAAACTCAACCTGTCATACAGATGATCTTTATCTCTCATGCGGTACGCAAGTCAAAATGTCACAGCAAACTTACACTGAAAGTGTGTGGTGTCTGAGAAGTAGCATAACTCTTATGAACAAGATTACTGATAAACCACCAAAAATAATTTTGAAATCCTGTAGTTCTGGCTTAACCAGGTTATGAATTTGATAAAACTCTCATTTCAAGTAGGATCTACTGCTATTTGAGAAGGTAAACATGCTTTTGGACGATACTGCTTCCACTTGCAAGTGAGTGACTGATATGACTGATTATTTTACATATAAAAATATTTTCCCTCCTTCCAAGGTTGGGAAGAGGGCTAACCCTTCTCCCTGATAAATTTTCTACAGGTATAGAAAATTGCTCTTTTTGTACAGTGTGATTGTACATTCAAACATATGAGCCCACACACTGCAGTCTCAAATGGTACAGACAAAGGGGCGAGATGGCCCTGTCTGTAAACAAGGAATGGCAACTCATGATAAGGAGGAGTGTATTTAACTGGGACCTAGTTGCACAATGCCCATTTAGTTCAATGCCGATTTTGCTCTTACAATAGCTGATCCAATGCCCATTGGAAGCCCAGAGATTACTACCTCAATACTGGAGGCAATCTATAGTTATCATGACAAGAAACCACTAGCAGTCCTATCCTTTATAAATTTGTCTGATTCCCTTTCAAAGTCATTCATTCTGGTGGCCATATCTCTTGTGGTAGCACACTCCATATTATAATGATGAGCTCTGTGAAAAGGTATTTCTATCCTGTCCTTTTATCTGTTCCAGCTCTCTGATCATTCAGCTTGATTGGATGACCTGGTGATCTGGTATTATGAAGGAGAGATAAAAATTTCTTCCTGTCAATTTTCTCCACACCATGCATAACTTCTATTTGTGTGGACTATATTCACATGAGAAGGCACCACGTCAGTGGCTTTACTTGTATAATTCTTTCATATATACATTCCCAGAATGATATGGGATTGCAAGATGGGGATGCTGCTCTCACTGGGCTATGAGTTTGTGACTGAAACTTCAGGCATAGATGTGTTGCATCTTCCTTCATTCATACAAACTGCTACTGCCTAGAAGAGGAAGAGTATATGCATGGGAATAAAACCCACAGTTGCATGTGTAGGGCTGATTGCCATGTCTCTCCATTTTGATTGCCACCCCAGTACAAGGAAGTGTGGAGATTAGGGGAGTAGTTCCAATATACAAACAAGTATTCCACAGTCAGATGAGATTGCATGAAGGAGAAGCTACAATCACTGTACACTGACTTTGAAAGAGAAAGACAATAATGAACAACTCTTTTCTGTATCCTTTAATAAGGAAAAAAGATGTGTAGCTACCTTATTTGTATCTAGCAAATATCTAGTTTCATCTGTCAGAGTGGTGCTTCTTAAGCTATCTGATGTGGAGGAACTGTTATCTCCTTCCCCACCAATTTGCCAGAGACCAGGAGCAGATAACTCAGGAACTGGCACCAATTCACAGACCACCACTTTGTGTAGCAGAGTTTCACAGGAACCTTTAAGACGAAAGCATGGGAAGAAGATCCAGAGTTGGGGGTGGTACAACCCCTTCCCCTCTGTGCTAAGGTCTCTGGGCATGGGTATGATTCCCCGCACAGGAAGGCTATGGAAATGCCCCTAAGTGATAACTTGCCTGGTATGAAAACAGCAACCGTTAGCCAAACCCTCTTCCTGGGGATATAAGTTTGCGTACAAGAATGCAAGCACAGCAGTATCATCATATATATCAAATACTTTGCATTCCTGGTTTAAGGTATAGTTCAAGATGGATTAATGGATTACTGACCACATGTACATCCTGTTTCATTTTTTTTTAAAAATGTCACGATTCTTTCATTAAGCTTTAGGGCTTCTGGGATGCCACTGAAATGAGTCATCTTAGCCTTGAGTTGCAATTGGGCTTGTAAGAGGCACAGCAGGTGAAAAATATTTGAGGTGAATTTGAAATGACTCTTTTGGGTTAAGGCCCTGAAATAATGCAAATATTAGCAGACAAGCTTCACAGCATTGTTATGGTTTGAAAAACATGGTTGAGGAAGACAGGGTGACTCATATTCAGCTAGTTCATTTTTCAAAGGGAAAGATTTGATTAGGATCACTATCCAAGCATCTGTTGGTTCAAAACAGATTATGTTCAAAGTGATTGTAAAAGTCAGATGAAGTATTTGGGGGCAATTTCTCTTTGTGTTTTCTTTTTAAAATAAAAATCTAATGCCAAATGAATTTCTATTGAACTATCAATTGTTACTCCTCCCTCCAAACAAAACTATGTCTTCTCCCATGCTTTTCAATGTCCAAAATATCTATGTTGTATCCTTGACAACCAGAACATTTTCCTGCCTGACTCATTTGGGAGGTCACAATTCATTGTTGAGGAAATCACAATTTATTAAGTTGCTATATAGGATTTCAATTGCTGTGCGGTCTTTGTAAAAGTGCTATGAACAGAACATCCTTCACACATTGAAAAATACATTTATTGCTTGCAAGGTAAAGAACCTAATACGAACATATCTTCTACCAATGCTTGAACTACAGTCTAACCAGCAGGTCAATGCTGATGTGGGATTCTGAGAGTTATAGTACAAAAACAATAATTTTTCTATGCACTGGTTGATATATAAAGTCAGACCTCTAAACTTCTGCACAACTCAGGATTAAAAGGGATCTATTGTAGTGACAGAGCTCTGATACATATATACGACACACATATAAGCTTTGCCAGGAATGAGAGTCATGCACCCTCCCAACTGTGTTGGGATTGGTATTCCCAGCCTTTTTCACCATTGGCTGGACTGAGCTGCAGTCCAGTCTAGCACCTGGATACAGTCATGATACCCATCCCTGCCCTATGCCTATATTTGCTCTGTGTTTACCCCTTACACACAAAAGGATTAAAAGTTTGATGGTGGTAAGGGAAAGTACACAAATCCCATCTCCAAAATATTCTTACGATAGATTCTTTTGTGGATCTCACTTTGAGCATGGAGGCCTACATTTGTTTGTAAGCATGCTAGGTTGAATTCATTTGCAAATTTCCCCATGATCAGGAAACCTGACAAGACAGATTTTCCAAACTGTGGGAAGATTGACTGTTCAGTCTGTTACAGGTCATATTATTCAGTTGCCAGTTTTGTGACTTGGGCATGCAATTTTAAAGTACAGAATGTAACCGAGTATAACCTGTAGAGAGCCACCATAGTTTAGTGGTTTGAGTGTTGGACTATGACTCTGGAGAGCAGGGTTCAATTCCTTGCTTGGCCATGGAAACCCACTGTGTGATTCTTATCCAGAAAACTCCATGACAGGTTTGCTATAGAATCACTGTAAGTCAGAAATGACTTGAAGGCACACAACGACATAAACCTATAGGGTGTAACATATATAGCATAAGAACTAATACGAGCAGTTAAACCTGTAAGAGTGTGCCTGCATCATCCAGAATCATTACGAAATGGGTCTTGGCTTCAGTCTGGGAGAAATGCTTAGCCATTGGAATGTAAATTAGGTAAGAAAATGTCTGCACAATTGCAGTCAAGAGAGAACCACATACACCAGCTTGACCATGAACAAACTTCCTTGTAGAAGGTCTGGCTGAGGCAAGCCAGAATGGGTAGAACTCCTATTGGACTACAGGAGAGGTTACAGATACAATCTTCCTTTTAGTTGGATAGAAAGGAAGTGAACATCTTTGGAGAACTCCCTAGCTTACTGGGTTCAGGAGAAAATAAAAGAAGTTAAGATAGAACTCAAAAATTAGACCGTGTGTCAGGTGGGTCTCCAACGGGGAAGATGGCTGTCTCAGACAGCCTGTGCTGTTCCTGAGAAACTGATAGACTAATAATTGCCTGGAAATACTGCCCAAACATGCTGGTGCTGGTAAGGTTAGGCTAAGAATAGGTTCGTACATACTTATGTGGTAATGGATTCTGTTTAGACTTAACAATGATCAAGGAGATAAACTCTTGAATGCCTGTGTAGACACAGAGATGTGTATTTTCTCAACAGGTAAGTATGAAAACTTGAATGAATACATACTAGGGGTATGATTAAGATGTGTGTGAGTATTGTATAAGGGAAAAATTCTGCATATGTAGAAGCCTTTCTAAAATATCTGTATAATGCATTAACAGATAATATGAAAAGTATGAAAGAACATGATGATGCTGATCGATAAATCTCTAAAGTAAATGATTTGGAAGGGTCTTGTTCCCATGTGTGTTAATTACTACAAAGCCTGTAAAAGAGATACAGAAAGATAAATGCAGTCTTAGGAAAGTCCTTATGAAAGTAAACCTTTTGATAGCTATATGTAATGATAGCTATTACGTAATACATGTATGATACCTCACATGCAGTATAATAGAATGTAACGAAGCTTAAGTGCCAGACATTAACATGTCTGTGCTACTCCCTAAAGGACAATGTATATGTTTGTTTTTCTATATATTTACATATAATAAATAGACTTAAAAAGTACTACAGAGCTTGCTTATTTTCCTTGTAAATCAGCACTTGAGAACGCTTAAGTGAAATGTTGATGTTAATTCAGCCTGTCTGGTTTAACTGCCATCGCAAGCTGGTTATGCAGATGACCAGAAGCTCATACAGTTGAACCCAGACACAATCCAGATTAGGTGACAAGTGGCAAGGACCCTCAACCTCTCAGTCTAATAGACAGTGGTGGGGAGCCATGTCCATGTCAAGCCAAATGTGCCTACTTTCCCCTCACCAGGCCTTAAAATTAAGAACCTTTATGCTTAAGATCTTTAGAGGTGGCTCCATCTCCAGGGATGTTTGGGATGGGCCTTATACAAGTGTACTGTTTTTAATCCTCATACGTGCACACTGAATGCTTCTATAAGGATAGATACCATATAGCACAATTAGTCAACCTGGTGCTTTCCAGATATTTGGAGTACAACTCCACATTCCTTCTAGCATGACTGAAATTACAGCAGGTGAAGCTGCAAACATGGGGGTGGGAAAACAGGCCAGCCTATCTACTCCTCCCCTTTAGCAGTCCTTACACTATAAATTCTAGAGGTTTCTAACACCTCCTGCCAATATTTGCAAAGTATTTCATCCCACCTTTGTCCCAAGATGCTGAAAACCAAGGGTAGGTACTAGAATGCTATCTAACCAAGGGATATGATAGATATAAATTTACCACCAAATGTTTTATAAGACACACAATATAATTGTTAGTCAATCAGCTGTTATTTTATTGAGTAATCCATTATGGGAATTTTCTTCTCCCCTTCCAATCACCTAATTTTAATTAACTTAGCTTAATTCTCCATACAGTTCTGTGTGAATGAAATTCATATATCTTAAAAATGCCACTCTTCAATAAAAATCTCAGAGTGGTTAACAATAAAAGTTGATTGAAAAAAATTAACACTAAATCTAGATAAAATAAAACCTAAATTAAAAAACAAAACATTCTATTTTGTACAGCATTAAACTGTTCTGTTTTATAGCATTAAACCAACAACAATACCACTAAAGCACAAACTGGCATTCTGTCCCCCCTTCATATTATGGTAATGGAGGAGGGGATTTTGCTGTACCCATGGAAACACAGTGGTAAAAATAGGTTAAATAAGAACAAGAAAAACCTTGAGAAGAAAGGGAAAGCCCTTATTTGCTACTGACTCCAAAAAAATGAGCTCATACCTTGCAATACTGAAAGACTTCCTTCAGAATTTCTCTAGGCCCCCTGAAAATGTTAAGTGACCTGAGAATATGACTGAGAAATAGAGAGGGGAAGAATATTCAAAAATATTCAGAAAATGGTTGAAAACCGTGTTTCTCATGTGTTAGTCACAAGAACAATCCTGCACCAATGAGAATCTTCAGTTTGGGACTCAGGGCCTTTCTGCCTACATTGTTATAGTGCCATTATTCCACTTTCAACATCCTGTGGAATTCTGGGGTTTGTAGTTTACTGGGGCTAAAGTGCTCTCTGGCTGAGAATTCTAAATGCCCTTTCCTAAACTGCAAACTTCACGATTCCATAGGATGGAATGTGGAATAATAGGATGGAAGTGGAATAATAGTACTATAACAGTGTAGTGCAGAAATGGCCTTAGTCTATGGCCCTTTTTGCATCTTACCTTTTTCCGCAATGGGGGAGGGCGTCTCGCGTGAGAAGCCTCCTTCACGACGCTGCTGCTTCCTCCCTCCTTCCTTCCGCAGGTCGCTTCCTGATGACACGACCATCGCATGAGCGCCCTGCCCCTTCCTTCCGCAGGCACTGTGGGAGCTGTAGGCTGCGTGGGGAAAGGAAGTGCTTCCCGCCCAGCTCACCGACACATCGCATGAAGGTAAGTGCGCGAGAGCAGTGCAAGCATTGCAGGAGCATGGGGCATTTTCAGCTTCAAGCTGAAAATCAAAAAGTACGCCCAGGCCCCACATCAGCCTTGTGAGCACCGTGTAAGTGGGAGTGCGTTGTGCGCCGCGGCGCTCCCATTTGCGCGGTGCTCAAGGGGTGCTCGCGCAAAAAAAAAAACGTGCGAAAAGGGTGTATATAAAAGTCACATGAGGTTATTTTGCACAAAAGCAGCATTTTCTGAACAGGAAACAACATTTTCTGCATATGCAAATTTTGTGCAGAGTACATCTTGAACTGAAAATGATTTTTGAAATAAGCACAGTTATTGAAGACTTTCTTGCAGTGAGAATAAGATTGCTAAAAGAAGAAAATAAGCGAATAATTACAACCCTAAATAGGCGTGTTTTTCTTGTTATGTTTTGAAATCAGCCTTAAATTTCACCCAGCATATGGACTGGAATTTCTCATTCTGCTCTGAGAAGCAACAAGAGAAGAAGGAAGAGTTTCTATATTTGTTCAAACTATGACAATAATGAAAGAAGGTCAATGTAGGATAAGCAAGCAAAGGAGGCATGAAAATTGGGAGGAAGGAACATCAACAATTTAAGATATGCACGTGACACCATACTGCTTGGAGAAAATAGGTAATACTTTGAATGGCTATTGAGGAATGCCAATGAAGAAAATACAGAAGCAAGAATACTTTGGCTTAGTCATTTATCAAAATGGAGACTGTAGTCACAAAATCAGAAGAAGACAAAGACTTGGGAAGACAGCTATGAAGGAACTAGATAAGAGTAAAGCTATACCATTGAATATCAAAGTCAGTGGTTGTCCAGGCCGTAGTATTTCCAATTTTTACTTACTATTGTGAAAGCTGGACAGTGAATAAATGTGAAAGAAGACAATCAACTCATTTGAAATGTGGAGCTGGAGAAGAGTTCTATATATACTATTGATTTCCAAAAAAGACAAACGAACAGGTCTCTCCTAGAAGCTGTATCATGAAACAATATGATGTATTAGCAAAGATAATAAGGGTCAGCAAAATGGAAGGCACCAGGAAAAGAAGACTGCATTACTGGTGGAGGGACTCAATCAAAGAAGCTATGGACCTGAGTCTGCAAGGTCTTAACAGGGATGTTAATAACTAGGTGTCTTTGAGGTCTCTCATTCATACAGTTTCCATAAATTGAAACTGTTTTGATAATAATTCACAACAAACAAGCATTTGCCAGGTGGAGAGATGGCGATGTGGGGAGACAAAGTGGCGCTGGAAGAATTCTCCAGCTACTGGCACCAGTCTTGGCTGCTGGGTAAAGGAATCCTACTTGCTCTTCTGAAGTTTAATAGACAGGATTTGATTACAAGTGTTCATTAAGAAGAAAATGTTCTCACTAGACCCTAAGTCATCTTAGATCTTGGAATGCAGGTATACAAGAAGTGGTTCTTGGAGGACTCCAGATGCTGATGAATCATGACTCTCATCATACCTCTCTGTTTAAACCTACCGCAGTATTGAGATCCAGCACAAAGCTTTCTTTTGGTTACACCACTATCAAAGGCACATTAGCTGAGGACATTAAAAGGGTGTTCTTGCTGGCTGTTCTGGGGCTGTGGAACTTCTTCCCAAAGAAGGTTAGGTTGGTGCTTTCTTTGATAAATCTTCTACTGAGGAAAACTATTTTGGTGAGGAGGGTTGAGGTACTTTCATCCTCACTGTTACATTTCACACATTTTTAAAATTAGTGTTACTTATTTATTTATTTTTACCATTACAATAGGTTTTTAGTTATATTTGGTTTCCATCTGTGTTATGAGCTGTCATTTGTGCCATGCTGGAAGTACAGCAGGGTGAAAATTAATAAATAAATTTCTCATTAATGGCCAGGACAGCTAAGGCTGATGAGAACTAGAGTTCAACAGCATCTGCAGGGCCACAGGTATGTTTTAAGGGAGGGAGGGAAGAGATTAATTTATTAATTTTGGGTAGATCACTGAAATGTAATAGGGTTCACTATTGTTTTTCTCCTTAGTTCTGATTTAATAAATGTTTCTTATATGTGACAAAACCCCATTAAAATAGAGCATTTTCAATCAGATGCTTAGAATAAGCTATGCTGATGGGGGCAGGGAAATAGGAAAAAAATACAGCACCTTTCTAGCCAGTAAAGCAAGCAACAGTAAATTAGAGGAAAGACGCAAAAGAAACATGATTCTGTTTAATGCATATATATAATTTGTGTGTATGCACCTTCAAGTTGCCTGTCGACTTATTGCAATCTCATTAATTTCATAGGGTTTTCTTAGGCAAGGCATATTCAGAGGTGGTTTTGCCAGTTCCCCCTGAAATATAGCACCTGGTAATCACAGGGGTCTCCCATCCAGGTACTAACCAGAGCTGATTCTAATTAGTTTCCAAGATCAGATGGGATCTTATGCTGTTAGGGTACACCTTTACAAGTCCTACTGGGGAAAAAAAGGTCTGTGCTTCTTAGCCACTTATTTTCATGGTCCCAACTGAAAATAATGGGAGATCCTTGATCATATTTGGGGGTCCATGTCACCTACATAGTGGTTAAGATGTCTGTCTGTAACCCTGGCTTGTGAATAAAGCAGAAGAAAAGTTGAACAGAAGAAAAACAGAAGAAAAATTGAACAGAAGTCATATATGGGGACTCTCTAAGTTTGAAAAACAGAATTGAGCCACTGTAATGATAACAAATGCCCAAACCCCAGTGATTTTCAGACCAGATGGAGTTAAATTGATGCCTTTTGCATCTGACAGGAATAAGGTAGCTTCATTTGATTTGAAGAATACTAAAGCTTGGTCCAGCTTAGTTTGGAATTTAAAATCTCCTTCTGTGCTTCCTTCTTCCCACACCATTCTTCTTAATCGTCTAACACCAACATGTACGATTCATCTTTTTCTCTCCCACCCCCTAGAGGCTTCTGCTAGACTATTCTTCACTCCAGTCTTATTCAGTATGAAATACAGAATGTGCCAAACACACTCTACCATACCATTTATTTTAAATGTCATGGTAAATGCCTAATTTCCAAGTTTTTCCTTTATTTTAAAAATCCAGCCTGCACTAAATACATCAGCTGCATGATTCCAACCTAAAGGCCACACATATACACTGTTTACACAATCAGTTTTAGTGACAGAATTTTTGAAGATAGATATAAAAGTGAGATCAAGCTAGAAAGCAATATCATAACAGCAATCATGTGATAATAGGGGTGTAAACCATCACATATTTCATTCCTACATGCAAGAACAAATAACTTCAATAAAACTCTCCCCACTTCAAAAGAATATAGGGGGTCCTTCACAATTTTCAATTACTATTAATATTTTGGGATTTCATTGGGGAAAATTCATTTCTGTTAAATATACATGGTTTTCCTATGTTGAAAATGGTATTATATAGTTAAACTGTTGAGCTCACTGGCACAAGATGCAATAATAGTTGCCATGCACAAATTGAAGGAAAATAAGGCTATAAATAGTTACTAGTTTTGGTTTTTATGTACTACTTCCAGTATACCAGAACGCCATATGACAGCTGCTGGGAACCTTAGCAAGACCATACTACTTTCCTGATATCCTAGCTGTGGAATTCTCATAGGCATCTGGTTAGCCACTGTGTGGATAGAATGCTGGGCTAGATAGTCCTTAGAGCTGACCACCATAGTTCTCTGATGTTCTTATTTGTTTTATATATAGGAATAACCGACTTCTGCTCCGCAACTAGCATTTGAAGCAATGGCTCCTACCGTTTTCTGGGTCATGGACCTCTCTGAGAAGCTGATGGAGGCTTTTGGATCCCCATCCCTTAAAAACTCACTTAAATACAATTTGTGGTGTACAGATGCCCATCACCAGACCCATCCCAGGTTAAGAACCCCTGATTGAAAGCACAAGCTATGTAATTATGTATTTCCATAATTGTCTAATTGTGAGGATGGAAGTATATATTAGATTGCAGAGCTATGTCATTAGCTCATCAACCAAACATCCAAACCTGATCTTCTCCATTATAATGGGAGGAGAAAATAATGTTAGCTGTATGGAAGAGGATGCATTTTGCACAAGTAAGTCCTTATGTCTTACCCTGTACAGAAAAACATCCTGCACAGACTTCCCACAGCCTTGGAGTGAGGCAGATAGCCAATAAAATTTATTATTATTACTATTGTTATTGTTATAATATTATTTTAAACAGCTAGTTAAAGAATTGTTTAATTTTTTTACAAGCAGCACACTTTCTAATGTGTAATGATTTGCATCACAGACAATTTTTTTTTTTTAAATGGAGAGTCCAGGCACATGTATCATATTATTGCTAGAGGTTACAATGACTGAAAATGTGTCTGAGAGCATGTTAGTGATATCACATAAAGCAACTGTTGCTGCTATGTATGTTTTATTTAAATATACTTATTACTACTAAATGTATTTTATTTAAACCTCAATAACCAGCCCCAGAAGGCAGAAGCACAATAGCCTCTAACAGGATAGCCTGAAGGTGATAATAGGATCAAGATAGTTCTGTTAAATCTCCCATATGTAGCCATATTTAACAGACTAGGTCTGTAACCTACATATACTTACCTGGGGGTATGTTCGACTGAACAGAATGAGACTTCATTCTGAGTAAACATGCACAGAATTGAATGTGAAAATGTCAAGAGCCAAATTATAAATGTGCTAACTGCTACGTATTGGCATTTTTATTATTCACAACTTCCTCTGCTAATGACAGTGCAATGTGGTGGTAATATTTTAAAAACGACATTTTCTTTCGTCCAGTTTGTGTAAGAGGCATTCCTGATACTTTATGCCATGAACATGTGAATAAATGAGAAGACAGTCTGGGTGCTGTAGCATCTGTCTTCAATGTGTTTGGCTCTAGAATGGATTATTAATATTTTCCTGGGTCCCCAGGCGGACAGATAGAAATGCATACTTCTTTCCTTCACTTTGTTCCTCTCACACAAAATCAATGTATGCATAGTTCATAAAATTGTTTAATATTGTTCCTATAACTTGTTCTGTGCAAATTTCTCTTTCATTCTCAACCACATGCAGGCCTAATTAATCATTCACAGCTTAGTTCAACATTACCTTTAGATCAGACACATCCCGATAGCACTGTTCCGAGCGGGTATGGTCTGACAGCTGCACATTCCAGAAACAAGGAAGCTGGTACACAAGAAACGGATTCTGTTTGATGACTGCATTGAAGATATCCTGGTGGACAAGAGATAACAGAATTGTTTGCATTTGCAGAAAAGCCACCATATTTTCTGGACTATTTTTAGTCCTTCCATGATGTAGCAAAAAATAGTGAGCCACCAAATCATACAACATCCACACTGAAGTTCAGAACCTTACTTCAGATAAAAATGTTGCCAACCTGGTAGCTGACTTTGGCTTTGAACTGAAACTTTGCTATTGATTTAAAGAATTTGCATGTGACAGTTGTATTTTCAAGAAAGGCTCTGGATATAGATTGATGTACACAGCTTTTCTTTTTGGCTGTTGATGAAATTTGGTCTACCTATAGGAACTTACTTTATTTTCCAAATTTCTGTACTGCACCTTCATAGCCAATAATCCCAGGATGGTAGACACAAACTTAGCAAAAGCTACACACATCACAATGATTTTTTTCTCCTTAGTATAAGTACACATAGGAAAAAACAAAAAAATGTATATATTCATATATATTCAACTTTATATGAAAATTGTAGGAGTGTATTTAAAAGTGTACTACTCTCCCTGTTCTTTCTATGTTTTCAAATACTTCAAAATTGTTTTTAATTTCATGTTTAACATTAATAAGACAGTTTATTTAATTCTTTTGTAATTGTCCTCTAATTTTAGAATGGATTGTTTTATTTTCTTTTAACCTGTGTTGTAAGCTACCTTGGGTGCTGTAATGAGAAGAAATACAGGAAAATAAATAAATAAATAAAATTCCACTGTGTGCCCATGCAGCAGAAAAATGTGACTGGTCTCAGCTTCCCGCTACTATGAATGTGCTATGAAAAAGTTACCTCCCTGTTCTTCAGAAGTGATCATGTATATACCTTTCCTGTTCAAAAAGAATCCCAATGTAAGAAAAGTGAGTGAAGCACAGCAAAGGACATAACCTACTTGTTTCAGTTTGCTCAGTGGACTGTCAACAGTACTGAGACTATTTTGCATGTGCTCACACAGACAAAAACATAGCATATTGATTTAGAAACCATAATTGCCCAACAGTAAGAGATTTGATTTTGCTTAAATAGCTGGGGTTACCTCATTGGGAATATCCAACAAATGTTGGGAAAGGGATTTGAGCAGCTGTTACTAAGTCTAGGAAAACACATGAACTTGCCAACATTTTTCTTTAGGGCCCATGGAATTCTACATGGTTCAAAAAAAAAAGCATATGTTTCAGCCCCAGTGTTTGATGTGTTACAAGGTGCCAGATTGTAATTCAGATCTAACACTATTCGTCAAAAGGAAAAAAAAATGGAATGCAGAAAAAATGTCTTGGGAAGTTCTAGTATTAATATAATCACTTTTTCTATTCCAAGCCAATCTAAGTCTGTGCTCCTGAAATCATATGCACTCCAGAGTAGTCCCAGTAGCTTTCAACATACTGTTGTGAAAGAAATGGATTTGGAATTGCAGCCCAAGCTGGCAGGAATTTCAAAATGGACTTCAATAGGTTTTGAAGCAAGACATTAATTGCACCACATCTTTGCATCCCTTTTGCAAAATGAGGGTAATGAATCTGCTCCAACTCCCAGGTGTGCAGCAAGGATAATATCTTTAATGTCTGAGAGGTGTTCAAATTGTACAGCAGGCTATGGAGGAGAGCAAGGTGATTGCAATAGCTGGAGTCAAATGAAATCATAATGACTGTTTCTTGAACTGCGAATGACAAAGCCAGTTGAGAAGGAAATGGTATTTCTAGCTTAGCCTGGGGTCTTTTGTTTCAAAGAGAGAGGACTACTTTTGTCTCTTAAGGAAAGAGTAAGTCAGGTATGTTTGTTCACTGGAGTCACACAGCGGATCTCTTGTCATTCTCTTCACCTTTTTACTCTCAAAAGCAATCTTTATGCCATTACCTTGGAACTACACACTCACCTGGTCAGCCAATGAGGTGGAGAGCATGCTCATTAGCTCTCTTTCAGCTGTGAGCCTCCACATCTGCTCCCATTTCATCTTGCGCAATTTATCCAGAAGTAGCAGAATGACCCCTGGAATCGACAAAGAATGCAAAGAAAACACAAGTTGCAATGAAAATGGGTAGAGAAAAGATCTTCAGGCTTCAGTGCTGAATGACTAGGCTTAAAAGAAGAACTTCTTCTACCCCATCCTGAAATTGTAAGCAGCCCAACATTTTGCTGAAAACATGAAAAAAATATAAACTAGATTTATTCCTTGATAAAGGTGCATCTTTGGGACAAATTATCTGTTAAGTTAAACAAATAGTTTCAAACTTTTTTTTTTTAATTACTGCTGTGAGTGCACAGAGAGACTGGGAGTCACTAGCTTTGGAAAGATGTTTTAACAATTCACACAGTAGGGTCCCAGCAAAAATCTCCCAACCCAAAGTTATAATATGCCTTGAGAAAGAAGCTGATATTAACACACACACCCCGATTCTTTCCCCTTTCCTCACTCAGGCTGGGGCATATGGTTTGGGGTGGATTAAGGACCACATAATAGGTACAGATTATACTAATTCAGTATTGACCATTCCTCATAGGGGACTGAGGTAATAAGAGATATAAAAATTACCAGTATCCTGGCAAACCAGTTATGCTGGACATGTGTGTGAAAAGAATTTATCCATATACCAAATGCCTTTTAAAGGGAAACGGATGGTTGTTAATGGTGAGATGGTTCTGAAATAACAACCAGAGGCCTTGGAAAGGGCAAGCAGTGATGCAACCTTGATTGATGAGTCTGAAACTTATGATGATGGGATGGTGAGTTCTCGTGTCTTGCACAATAACTTAGTTGAAAAAGCAGACTATTAAAATCACTGCCTGTGTTATTAATAGGGCAAATGTCAAGAATATTCATGTTGGAGATAGGGTTATGTATGATAATGCATTTAATGTCCTATACACATTAAGAATTTAATGTTTATAAAAGAATATTCATGGGAAAGTTCAAGTTTTTGCACTTTTTTAATCTTTACCTTTTCGGTAAGATGTTTAGGTAGTTTGTAATTTGTTAATATTTGTGGGGAAAATAGGTTAATGCACATTATACAAAGTATGTGTTAGTGCTGAAATACCTTGCTACCTTAGGTTGAAGGTGCTGTTGTGGAGCGGACGGAAGGGCAGCAAGAAGCGGGAGGACAGTGGTATTAGTAGTGTGGCTAGTAGCGCCTGTGGCAGTGGTGTGGGTGTATGTTTGTGTCTCTGTGTGAGTTTATGTGGGTTTTAGCTCAGACTTTTAGGTTATTTCCAAAATAGACAAATAGAAAATTATCCGAGGTAGACTTGAAATGTTTCAGATCTACACTATTAACATGTGGTTGAACCTTCCGGCCTTCAATTAAATTTGCTTGAAATCTGAGTTCCTTATATATGTCAGAATAAGTGGGCAATAGAATGAAGGAGATATAAGACAACAGTCCCAAGAATCAACTAAGGAAGCCCAGTATTCAAAAGTTTCTGAAAAGCAGGAAGCCCAATCCATGTGGTTCTAAGTTTATCCAAGTGTAGCTCCATAATTTCCCTTTAACTGTCACGGGTACATCCTACGGAATCCTGGTACCTGTTGTTTGATGAGGAAGTAAAGTCTGAAAATTCTAAATGTCTCTCCATAAAGTTCAACTCCCCAAATTCCACAAGATGTTAACATGGCAGTTAATATGGAATAATTGTAATACCATGGTGTAGCGCGAAAGCTTCCCTAGTCTGTGAGCTACTCTAGCCTCACCCAAACCTCCAACTTATTTGCAACATCTTATTTGCAACAAAAAAGATTCAGCACCTAGGACAACTCCTTCAAACCTAGAACAGGTTCTCCACCCACCAGCACAGAAGCTATCAGTGGTCACTGTGTGCTGTGTGGTCTATCATGACACTGCTCATCAAGAGTATCAAGGTAAGATTTAACTGCCAATCTGGTTAGCTTCTGTAAAAGAATGACTATTGGGGTACAATGAAAAGAATCACCATCTTGTCCTATGCCTCAGGCAGGAAATTGTCATGGAGAGGCCCTTTCCTCATCTCTATTGGAAAAACTTTTGAGGGAAAGTGAATTCTCCCTAGGATTAAATGCATATGGAAATGAATCAAAAAGATTATGGTAGTTTAAAGATAAATTAGCATATAAACAACCGCCACTAGCTGTTCTATACATAACTGAAAAACAAAATTTCAAAATGCAGTGGATGAAGGTGATGTAGTACAAACATTATCTCTGTTTTCAGTGAAACCTCTAAGATGGTCTCACAGGGTTTACTCAAAAAGGAATACCAGTGGACACAGATAAGAATGTCATTTTGGAGACTGATAACTGCCTGCAACTTGCAAAACAAAAAAGGTATTGATAAATGGCAGCCTAGCATGCAGACAGAGTTGTCTAGAGGGACTGCTGATAGGCCTTCTCTCACTTAACATCCTCATTAGTGTATCACAGAAGAGAGAAGAAAGAGAATATTAATAACCTGAAAGTAAACTGTTAATGTTAGAAAGTGAACACAACATGAAAATAACCTAAAGGCAATGCAGAGGAGTTGGGTGACCAGCATTTGCGTTATGGGGAAAAGCATGTCTGGAGAAAAACTACAGCCTGGAAAAGCTACTTTTTGAAGTATGACTCCCAACATCCCGAGCTTAGGAGGAATTCTTGAGTTGTACATGAAAATGTACCTTCTGCAAGTTCTGAACCATAATCTATAGGGTATCATCACCACCACCACCATGAGGAAAAAGCAATCTTGAAAAGGAAATACTTCCATTTAGAATGAAAAAAATGTCTTCAGAGGAACATGGTGCCACCTCTACTGCATGACCCTTCCTAAATTGCATTAGGCAATGAACAGTAGAGTTGGAAATAATCTATTGCACAGTACCATATCAGCAGATTGATTACACTGTAGGTGACTTCAACAGACACATCCCTATGGCTCATTTGAGGTCTAGTGCCATTTAATGTGGCAGAGAGTTCCAGGTTAAGAGAAAGATTAAGTTGCGAGCTTGTTAATAATTATATGATATTGTGTGTGTGTGTGTGTGTGTGTGTGTGTAGAGGGAGAGAGAGAGAGAAAGAGAGAGAGAATGGTGAGAGTTCCAAGCTTTTGCCAGCAGAAGAACAACAACAAAAAGGTTTTTTGGGAAATTGTGGTATACTCAGAAGACATGTTTCAAAACAATAAATCTGGTTTTGACTCATCCCACAATGCCTCAGATGTTTTATTCTGTTCTTTCTGGTTGTAGGAGGTTGACAAAAAAAAAGAGAACAAAAACTTGTTAAAAATAAGCTATGATTAAATTCTCAAAAATCTCTTTTTCAACTGGCAGGATTGATTTTGTTAAAACCTGCCCTCTTTAAAAAAAATGCTTAGGAAAAGGAGCTTTACTGACATCTGGGGTTGCATACACATTTATGGCCAAAAGTATCATTGAGAAATGATTGGCTGAAGCTCAAGGTCATTGTGAAATGGCATCTTCCCATCACAGATTAGATATAATGACAGTTCCTTTCTCTACTGTGGATTACTTCCAGATGGCAAAGACTGTATAGGGAGAAACAGAACTGACCTTCCTTAAGTTGCCCTCTTAGATGTCAAAACCCTCTAAGATGTGTAAAATAGATGTTATGTTTATGACCATTCTATTTTTCCAATTCTTCTTCCAGGAAGACAGATTATGGTGTCACAACTAAAGAGATTAAATGGTTATCAACAGAGGCAGTTAAAAAGCAAACACTGGAAGAGGACCAAAACAAAGTTTAGAAATGCAAAACTGTAAATCAAATCACCAGAGATAGTCTAAAACAAGTTCAGAATTTATTTTATTTTGTATAATGACACAGGAATTCATTTATTGTAGTCCTGAAATGAATGTTTTAGGAATTGCCACTCTTAATTCAAAGAAAATATGTTTTAATACAATCACACCTTTGAGGTTTTGCAAACTGAAGATAAGTCTGCTACAAAAAACCAAAAAAACAACAACCCCAAACCAAACCAAAAAACACCAGTTTACCATATTTACATTGAAACAGGTCACCTGAATTCCTGCGTATTAGTGAGACTAAAGAAAGTCTGCTGAGGGAACAAATTAATTCCACTCATTTTATACCACTCAGTAGTACAATATAGCCATTAAAATTTGCTTAAGTTAACTAGAGTCTGTGTTGTTTTGTTTTGCTTTCTAGATTCAGGGCTCAAAATGACATTGCTTCCATGAATGCCCCTAGTATTTTCTATAAGGATTTTATTTTTGCCTCACAAGGTTCTTTCTTTCCTCAGGGCCACTCCGAGTATAATTCAGGGTAGATTCAAGATGACAAACAGCAGAATGCATGGGAGAAAGGGATTTGTCCTCATCTGTTTTGCTGGAAGAAAGACTAGAGAGAGGGAGAAATCAAAGGATTTTTTTTTCACTTGAACATCTGGCCCCCAGTTGTGGATCCTTTCATCTACCAATGACAGTGTAACAGCATCTTTCCCCTTTTCTCACAGGCAGAAGAAAAGCAAAACATTTGCCAGAAAAAAAAAGCACATGAGGTGAAAGGAAGATGCAAGTGGGTCAAGTGAATTAGCAAGGTCACAACTACTCAGGGAAGAGTTATCTAACAAATAAACAGCAATGTTATAGAGGCATGGAGGTCGCATGTAATTCACATTCAGGCACAGAGCTCAGGGACACAAAAATGTAGTTATAGATAAAAACAGACTCTGCTTTTTAAAAATTCTTTCTGCTCCTTGGATTTCTCTCCAACCATCTTAGGAACTTCACTAGGCTTTAGGGGATTTATTTCATTAATAAAAAATGAAACTCAACATGTTGAATCCTCTGCACTTGACTGTTGAGACAAATGCAGAGTGTGCCTTAAGTTTTAAATCCCAGCAGTGTGAAGGTGAAGGCTACCATCACTACTATAATAGGTTAAATGCATTTTTATCATGTAGGCACCGTATCTGATGTGAAATCAGCAAAACAAAAAACATCCTGCCACTCTGCTAGAGACTAGTAACTCAAAGTGGATGTCAAATTACCAAAAGAGAGCCCCTGTGTGCTGGTATTTCTATAGTAAGGATACTTGTACAGCTTCTCTCACATCTGGCAGAAAAATCTGCAAGTCCAAAAGCAAAAGGACGTCTAATAAGATGCCACTTCTTTCTCTTCAGTATCCTGTCAATTTTGCAATGTTACATTCATCCATCATTGCCAGACTAGAAAAGCTTGAGATATAGGTTATGAGGAATGATTCTGTGTACTCTACCCCCAAGTATTCAATGTTGGAGAATATTTTACCATGGTAATGCCAAAAGCATAGCACTGTTGGTAGTGATGTATTTAAGTCTTTTACTCCAAGTCTCAAGTCAAGTCTCCAGTCTCTACCTTCAAGTCTCAGGCTGAGCCTCAAGTTCTTGCTAGATACTTTCAAGTCAAGTCCTGAGTCAAGTCTCAAGTCTAGGAACCAGCTTTATACCCCAACCTGTATTCCAGAATTTCTGGACAGAGTGAAAAGTCTGTTTTAACAATTTAAGTAGAGTTGGTCGTCTACTTTTGTGATTTTCCCATCTGCAGCTTCAGAAGTGGGAAATAGGATCCTTCTTACTTCCCATTTGCAAAGCTGGAGGCTTTTTCAGAAGTGGGGAATAAGATCCTTCTTATTCCTCATTAATGAAGCTTCAACAGCTTTAGAAGGAAGGATTCTTCCTCCTCAAGCCCACAGGCTAACACATTTTCTGTTCCCCTCTGAGATACATATCCTGCACTCTGGGCATGAGTCTTGCCTTCTACTTTTAGGAAAAGTTTTAGAAAGCTCCTCCTATACGTAGTAGGGACAGGCTAGTGAGCAAACCTCAACCCCACCTCAAACCCATTGCCTATCCCATTTGCTGTTCCCTTTGAGAAATGTGTCCACACTTTGGGCTTGAGACAGATTGTCATGTGACCAGTAAGTTGTAAGGTTTCTGGATGAATGTGTGATGTTACTGAACCAAGGACAGCAAGTCAGTCACTAAAAATATGCAAGTCTCAAGTCGAGTCAGTATGTAATTTTTGCCAAGTCAAGTCCAAGTCGAGTCACTGAAGTGACTTAAGTCTGACTTGAGTCCAAGTCTATCAACTTGAGTCTACTTCACTGACTGTTGGTAGGAAACTGAGATGCAAGTCAGAATGACTATGTTTAGAATCTCCTTGTGCCAAAACCTAGTTAGGTAGCTGTGACGAAGTTCTGGGGATGTGGCTATCTGAAGTGCCAAGTTAGCCTGGAAGCAGCAGCCTTAAGTAATCTGTTGTTGGCTCGTGTCCACATGCTCAACAGTGAGGCATCTCACAAGATTTTTGCAAGGATTAGAGGATATTATTAGTGTTTAAATATTTGAAGAGTTGCCATGTAGAAGAAGGAGAGGGCTTGTTTTCTGCTGCTCCAGAGACCAGGACAAGGAGCAATGGATTCAAGCTGCAGGAAAGGAGATTCCACCTGAACCTCAGGAAGAACTTCCTGACAGTCAGGGCTGTCCAGCAGTGGAATCTGCTGCCTCGGAGTGTAGTGGAGTCTCCTTCAGGTTTTTAAGCAGAGGCTTGATGGTCATCTGTCGGGAGTACTTTGAGGGTGTTCCTGCATGGCAGAGGGTTGGACTGCATGGCCCCTGTGGTCTCTTCCAACTCTATATTTCTATGATTCTATGAAAGCTGAAATTAGTTGGATCATAAATAAAATCCAATATGATGGGCATTCTTCGATGCTTGTTGAATCCTTACTGATATCCAGCAAACTTTAATATTTACCTAAATCAAGATCAATCACAAATTAATCTCTACTTTCTGTTCTTCCTGCATGATTGGCTGCAGGAATGTTTCCATGTGTGGAAATATTTACACAACTGCTAGCAGAGAACAGGTCTACCATTTTTGTAAAACTGTATGAATTTTGTCTCTTGATAAATCTATGCACTAGGTCTGTCTTTTTTGATGTAGACCTAAGGCCTTTCTGCATTACACTGTTAGAGTGCTATTATTCCACTTTCAACGTCCTATGGAATCCTGGGACTTGCAGTTTAGGGAGGGGCATTTAGAATTCTCAGCCAGATAGTTCTTTGTCCTCAAAAAACTATAAACCCCAGAATTCCACAGGATGTTGAAAGTGGAATAATATCACTATAACAATGTAGTGCAGAAAGACCCTTAGTATTGGGACTACATATTTACTGAAACCTTAAGTACTTTCTCTGTTTTCTTTTACCTCTTAACAGTTAGTTAACGGCAGTGCTACTATAATGCTCCTCATACAGTTTCCCTAAATACACACCACTAAAACACACCAGAAGACTGGATAACACTGGATTACTTCCAATATATGCAACAACACTGTCTTACTTCTCACTATGTACAGTACAACGACATGCTGAGTCCTCTGATGTTCTGTTGCATGCTCATATTCTGGAGCCTCTCATATTACCTCCTCCTCCTCCTACCTACTGCTGCAAACAAAGCCTGTGATAACAACCCATCAGATTAGGGCTATACCATAATGCAGGACATAGTGACGCATGGGACAGAACTCTATCCTATTTGTACCATTTCCACAAAATGCCCATTTTAGCACCTGCACATCCAAATATTTGAAGACATTTCAAAGTCTTACAGTGACACTTTTATTCAAGTTTACAGTGTTGCATTTGTATGGCACAGTGCAAATTATTAATTTTGATGGGGTCAGTTTACTCACCATTAGATATTGTCCAATTGGCATTCTGACAACACTAAAAGCACTGAAATGCTATTTTGCAATAAATGTTCATTATGATTATGATTACGAGGCAAATCTTGCCTAGATAATAGCAAGGTAACATGCCACAGAGTTTAAAAATCAGGAGTTGATTACAGAGGGATAACTAGGAGGGTTCAGATGACACCATCAATGAGGTGACATCAAAATGACTCTCCTTGCCTTTTGGTTATGAAGCAGCATGCAACTGCCACCCCTCAGGAGACATTTTTATTATTATTATTATTATTATTATTATTATTATTATTATTATTATTATTATTATTATTATTTTGCATTCCGCCTCTCCATATGGATCGAGGTGGCGAACAACTTACAAATAACATGTATTTCTGTATTTCTATACATGCCCCCAACAAGCTGGGTACTCATTTTACTGACCTGCGGAAGGATGGAAGGCTGAGTCAACCTTGGAGCCCGGCAGGATCAAACTCACAACCTTGTGGCTTGTAGTACTGGCATTTAACCACTGCGCCACCAGGGTTTCTACCTAAGTGCACTCAGTGGAGAGGGGGATGGAGGCAGCCACGGTTCTGAGCTTGTGTCTGAGGCCCTACCATGGAGCTCTTATGAGGGGGTGGGGCTCCTTGCCTTCCTGCCATGTCCCCCTTCTCCTGATTCAGAAGGCCCTGGTGGGTGAGGCTTTAAGAGGCAGCTGCCACACTGGACTCTGCCAGGACAAGCAACATGGTGGCTGCACACTGGAGACAGCCTGGTTGCCACAGCAACGCAAGGAAGCAGGGAAAATATTCTCTTTCTCTCCCTCCCTCTTCTCTAGACTCCATCGTCATGGCAATGTGCACTCACTGGCCCTCTCCATTCTCCTCGTCTCTCCTGCTGCAAGGCACCTCACACCACCTGCTCAGTGACACCATGAGTTACCACACTGGATGACACCAACCATAGTGACCCCACTGGTTGGGCATGCAATAGTAGCTGCTTCCCTGCAGGCTTGGTGATGTCTGGAATCCAAACTTCAGCAAACTGTGATATAAATAATCTGGGAGGCACAGAAAGGAGAAGAAAAGCAACCAAATGAAAAAAAAAAATCTGTACACAGAAAGATTCCATCCTTCATTCTTGATGAGTTACAAAGTTTATTCTTCTTCTAGAGATGCAAATGTTACAATTAAGTCAAAACTGCTGCAGTTTATTCAAACCTGTTTCAAAAATTTCTGAATTTCTGAAACAGACTAACTGATCTGGATTTGATTTGACTGTAACATTTACATTCCTGGAAAAAGGCGCATACTTTTGATTGTATCAGGAATAAAGAGTACAATCTTTTTCAACAAGACTGTTTAGTTTTTCTTGGAGTCTGCAATTCCTGATTCTCTTGTTGCTTTGATATAAAAATCCACTCCTCTCCTTTGCTTTTCCTCTCCCTGCAGACAGACACAAATGCCAGCATTAATTTAGGCCTCCTCAGTGCAAGTTTTCCTGCAAGTGGTGGATTGCACCGAGTATGTGTCTTCGTTTTCTTTCTAAAACATTGGCAGAGAGAAGCTGTGTGCCTCCTTAGTATCTTCTCACAGGACAATACTGATGCAGAAAGATAGCTTGGTATTGAAATTTATGCAAGAATATCATGAGAGGAAATTGCAAAATATTGTATCAGCCAAATAAGCTGTTAGTCGTATGATATATAGGCTATGTGGGCAGTCTTTCACATTCCAACAATTTGTTACACCAGTCATTGTATGATGGGTGTTCATTAAATACATGCAGATCAAATACTTATGTAGAAGTAGACAGGCATTACCACCCCCAAAGTTTACTGTACTGCTTTTTTCTTTCCCCAGCTTCAGATACCGCATTTGTATTCCTTCGCAAAGAGCACTTGTAGGAAGGTTCTGCTCAGGTCCCCATCCCTCCTAGCTCTTGCCAGATGCATCAAGTCCTCCAATTCTCCAAAGTAGATTTTTGGAGTGGGCAGGAATGACTAGGTACTCTCCATTCAGTCAATGAAACACTCTGACAGAATTCTTGATAAAATTCAAAGTAAATTATTTTACTTCAAGTCATATGGATGGGCCAGGCTGTTGAACAAGACAAATTTCCTCCTGAGTTCAGTATAAATATACATTTCAGGTGATGGTTAGCAATGACCATCACGAGGCACCATCAGTTAAAAAGTTACAGTCTTCTAATAATTCCTTGATGAATGTATAACTGAATCTTAATGTAAATGTGTGGCTGCTGCCAAGCACTTACAATTGTTCATAATGCATAGTGAAAAATCATTTGTGATGTGACATCTTTGCACTCAGCAGCCCCCTGCTACTTCAACTGACTGTCACCAGTGTGCTGCAGGGGTTTGAGTACTGGAGTATGACACTGAAGACCAGGCTCTGAATCCTCACTCAGCCACAAAAACCCACTGGGTGACCTTGGGCAAGTCACACTCTCTCATCCTCAGACAGAAGCAGAAAGTGAAATCAACAACCCCCTGCAACAACAGAAGGTTATATTTGTGGCTTTTAGTTTAAAAATCAAGCAAATAGGGGGAGACATTATGCATGGGATGGAGAAACTGGATCTAAAGGAGTTTTCTTCCTTTGTCATAACACCAGAACCCATGGTCATCCAGTGAAGTAGAATCTTGCAAAATTCATAACAGGCAAAAGATAGTTCTTCTCCACATAGGAAAAAGCTGAAATACACAAAAAGTGGCAATGATGGCCACCAATTCAGCTTTAGAGGAGGACTCTGCAAATTCATGGATTATAAAGCAGTTGCTATGAGTAATTATGACAATGTGGCACCTCTGGAGTAGAGGAAGGAGCCATGTTGTTGCTGCAGGATAACAGCTGGAGAGGAACATTGCCTTCAAGTAATGCTTGTAGACTATGGCCATTTCCGCATCCTATGGAATCTTGGGGTTTGCAGCTTAAGAAGGGCACTGCAAACCCCAGGATTCCATAGGATGTTGAAAGTGGAATCATAGCACTATAAAACTCTAGTGTGGAAATGGCTTATGATTGGCCACTGTGGCAACAAGTATGCTGGGCAAGCTAGGATTTTAATTTGCTTCAGCAGGCTATTTCTTCAATTCTTACTGCTGTTCTCTTTTATTCTCATCAATTAAGTAACAATATTATTATTATTATTTAATCACTATAGAAGAGCAACATGACTAAGAGGGATAAAAGCACTCAGCAAGTCAGTATCATCTTCATCATTACTACAACAAGAACTACTACTACTATGTAGTTTATTGGAATCCCTATTATCTATTATACAGCTTTTGTTCAGCTTTGTCACCAGGACAGCAGCGCTTGCCTTTGAAGTGCAGTTCTTCTGTCTGAGCTAAAATTACTGATGAGAGGCTTTGTATCACTAAAAAGAGAAGAACATTTCTGAGTCCTGCGTAACATAATTAGTTATACTCTTTGATTCTTACTTCAAAACGCGTGTGTCCCCTCAATGTCCACAGCAGGATTGAGAGAAACAAGAAATCTTTTGTACAACAGGTAATATGCTGTGCAATACACACATACATGTATCCCTGTGCATTCTTATATTTTGTTAATGGGATCTGAAATAAAACTGCTGTTGCATTCTTTTCTCATTTAATAGAGTAGAAATTGGAATGTTTTGACCTTGCAAACGGGATTATTTTGTATTCTGGAGAAGACTAAAGGATGCTAACATGTGCTACAGGCCCACTAAATGCAACAAACCTGATGGGTGTGTGTGTGTATATATGTGTGTGTGTGTGTGAGAGAGAGAGAGAGAGAGAGAGAGAGAGAGACTGGAAACCATACATTTTTGGAGTACTTTGCTAGAAGTCACCAGGCCTGTTGCCTAGGGGATTCTAAATCCACTTGCTACTTGCTAGTCCCTACTAGATTAAGGCCAGTATGATGTAGTGGTTTGAGTTTTGGATTATGATCCTGGAAACCAGGGTTCAATTCCCTACTTGGCCATGGAAATCCACTGCATGATCTTATGTGTCACACACATAAACAGTCCCCAGAAAACCCTATGATAGCTTCATCTTAGGGTTGCCATAAATTGGAAATGACTGAAGGCACATCACCACCACCCCACCAGCAATAAAGTAAACTCACCAAATCTATTGCTAAATGTTACAGTAACATAAGATAAATCTCACTGTTTCAATAGTCCTGCACTATTGAGGATCAGCAACTGGATTTAGGCTTCAAAGAGCAACTTTTGAAAGTTCTGTGTCAAACACATGATGTGCATATCCTCTTCCAAAGCATACTTTTCTCACCAACTGCAGTAAGAGACTACCATCTGGGATACTTTCTTACATGTTCAGAAGATAACTGCAATAATTTTGCTAACAATAAAACATGCCAGGCACCCACAGCTAATCACCAGCAGGTACAATGTTTGAACAATTTGCATCTTAATGAAAACAGATCTCAGATGTACAACACAGATCATTAGATTTATTATTAAACAATGTCATGTTAAAGCAGTGCACTAAGAATCTTCAGCTATCACTGCCACTTGCACGGATTTTCTTTTGCCAGCATGCCATAGACAGACTTAAAGATGATCCATAAAAAAAGCCTACTGGTGGCAACACTAGCAAAATGAATAGGGCTTTTTGTAGAGGAGTCCTCTGAGGGTCAAACTGTCTTTTGATGAAGCTCCACACTGTGTTTCATTTAGACAAAGCACAGAAGGAATGAGAGTACAGCAGTTACAACTGCTTATTAAGGGAAATATTGGCTCAGATACTAGAAATAAAAAGCAGCTGTCAATAAGAATCTTCTTGGCATGAATGAAGATACCATACTGTGTCCTGTCTCCCTGCCTTGTACTTTGTTGTAGGTGTTGAAGGGAGAAGGAGATATGTGGGGGGAGAGAGTGGCTTCTACCACTGAACAACATCTTATTGCTTCCAGATTTTTCTAAAGCAAATAAAAATGTAACAATTTTAGTTCCTTCTGAAAAATGGGAAAGCAGAGTTATGCTTCAAGAACCAAAAACATAGTGGTAATTTGTTACTTTCTTGGATCTTGGTGTTCAACTGTAACTCATTATGGTTTCAGAATAAGTTCCCCAAGCTTTACCACTGTGTCATGTTTTTTTCTTATGCTTTTTGTGCAAGATGTTGTCTTCACTACAAATCAACCACATCCAAATTTTGTATGGCCCAATTGCTGAATTTTCTGAACATAATAAATATCATTTCCTGAATAGAAAATGCTGTTTCTTGCATAGAAAATATTGGTTTTTCTGGGAATTTTGCACAGAATAAAACCCAAGCTGTGAAAGTGCTCATCAATCTAGTATTTTTCTTGTCAACTTTCTTGATACTTGAAAAATATGTTTTTCTACCATTTTTTGAATATTTTTGAATATGTTTTCCATCCCTAATCTAAGCTCCATTAATTCAATGGGTCTGTTCTAGTTGGGACTAAAAGGTGGAGGTAGGCCTTGTTTATAGCACTATGCAAGTTATGAGATGGTGGTGAGAGCACATGGCCTTACACATGCCAGTTCTTCCCCTCAGCAAAGCATCTCACCAAGGATCTGTCTCCTGAAGACATAGTCACCGATTTGGAAGGCCCACCCCACTAATGGTGTAGGTATGTGAAACAGGTTCAGTTCATGACACTACCAGAAAAGGCTGGAGAAAATTCTATCTGAAATCCTGGAGAGGTGATGCAGTCAGAAGAGAGAGTACTGTGACAGTTCTATGATATGATTTGGTTTAAAGAGTCTTCCCATGACCATGCCTAATTTATATTGTTCATTTGCACCTGGGCACTTTTCCAATGGCAGCCTTTGGATCCGTCTGTGTAGTTTCATATTTTGGGTTCAAAACATGGCTCTTAGAGGCACATAACTCTGGAAGGACTCTTAGAGGGACATAACTCTGGAATGGCTGCTTGTGCAATGTTAAAAGATTGATAAATGTGCCAATATATGTTTCTTTTACTGCATGGGCTAGGGGAAAAAAGGATGGACACCATGATAAGTTGAAGTGGTTGTATGACATGGCTCCCAGATTTGGTCCCTCAAATGCTATTCAAGTATAGTTCCCAGAAGCCCAGTCCATTGACTATGCTGGCTAGGTCTTTTAAGAGCCAGTGTGGTATAGTGGTTTGACCAATGGACTATGACCCTTGAGACCAGGGTTTCATTGCCTGCTTGGCTGTGGAAACCCACTGGATGACCCTGGACGCATCACACACTCTTAGCCCCAGGGAAAAAAAATGATAGAGCCTTAGAGTCACTATAGGTTGGAAACAACTTGAGGGCACACAACAACAATAACAACAATGACAGATAATGTCTGAGGACTCAAGTTTGATTTAAGACATGCAAGCAAATTAGTCCTGGAATGATTTAGTTTATTCTATGGGATTTCAGTGATGTGCTCCATTTACTCAAATGTTGTCTATTAATCAGAGAAAGATATTCCTGGGAACTGACTTCTTTCTCACAAAGTCAGAGCCCATTGGCTCAATGGAAAGCATGGAACAAGCACAACATAGCCAATGGTGAAGGATGATGGGACTGCTGTCCAACATCTTTTGTGGGGCAGCACACTCCTCATTCTTACTTTAAAAGTTATTTTTCAATTCTCGACTAAAGAATTGAAGAGGTTGGTCCACAAGCTCCCCTCCTCCCTATCCAGTTATCATGATTTCTTTACGGCTTTCTTCTTTTCTTCTGCCATTTTCAAGACACCTCTGGGTCCCTTCTGTTCCCAGGGTTGTGCTATTTGATAGATATTTGAATTCACTCAGCAGGTATCTGATAAGACTTGAGCTTCCTTTAGTACTTTTTTTTACCTTCCTCAAGAGATTTATGTCTTTGTTCTCCCCTCAAGGAACACTGAGTCAAACAATACATTTCAATTTTTTAGCAGTTTTCTTTACGGCAACATATGCTGACTCTGTCAATAATCCATCATTTGCTGTCTTTGAGGGGTTGAACTATCTTACTCAATGACCTATTGTTCCATGTTTTTGAAAAATGTTGTTCCATTTACTGCAAGAATCTATCCAATCTTCTTTTCATTCACTAGCTTTTCCAACTCATCTCTCCACCTCTTTTTACATCTCTTAAATATATAAGCTGGAAAAGGGGAGAGGCTTGATAGATTTTTCCAAAGACAACTGAAAAATTGGAGTAAGAACAGAATAAAATCTGCAAGAATAATGCTTGAGTATGTAAATTTGGAACTATGAGCAACCTGTCAATAATCACTACACAAAGTATATGTCAATTGTTTTATTTCACCTCCAGGTTTGAGCAATACCTGGAGCTGCCATATAATATATTTGCACTCACTGAAAAACTGTTCCTACTTGCATCTCTCCACCACTGTTGCAGCTACTTGGTAGGTGTTTAACTCTTTGCTAACGTCATTCTCAAAGGAAGCAGTAAGTAATTTCAGCAATTTTCTTCCTGCTCTGTGAAAGTCTTCAAAAACAGATTTTATTGTATGCAAAATTTGCATATGGCTTTTTTGTGCGTGTGCAGAAAACAGCTCAAAATATTGTGTTGCACAGAATATTGTTGCCTGTGCTGAAAATGCTGTTCTCTGTGCTAAGTAACCAAGTGTAAATTTTGCTCAGAATAAGTCTCAAACAGTGAAGATTCTTGTCAGTTCAGGATTCTCCTCATCAGGGTTTTCTAGAACTGAAGAACATATTTCTTTGACCATTTTTCAATTTTTTCAGCATACTGCTTCTATTCCTACTGCTTGGGCACCGTGAAAGAAGATGAGGAAAGACTGGAATGGTTCATGTGTTCACCTGACTGATGAGCCATTCCACATTTATGCTGCCTCTCCTTCTTTCCCTCCCCCTTTTTTCCTTGGTGAGGGAGATGGAGAAGCCTCAAGGAAATGGTTTTCCATGTGGAGCATCTGTGGCACACATTACTCTATGGGTTCTGAACTCACTTCCACCAAGGGGAATCTATTGTTAAGCATTACATTATATACAAGAGTACATTCTTGTTCTTCTATCAAAGAATATTGTTTGGCAGACATTAATGAGATTGGTGATAAGCAAAAGCAAATCCACCACACTGTACTAAGTGTTTTGTTTGCCTTTTCTCAGGACTCAGCCCAAATTCTGAAGCAGATGGAACCAAAAATACTTCTAATTCAGTTCGATGTACTATATCCATCTCAGTTCAATCTTCCATGCAATTACGCAACAAACAGAAAGGTGATAAGCTGCAAGATAATATTCCATGATTTGTCTCTTGAGATATAATCTGCTCAATGTCTACCTATTGGTGGCAACTTCAAAATATGCAAACTAGAGATATGACAATCTCAATCTTGACTTTGTAATCTGCTTCTCTCAGTCCATTCATTTTACAAGACTTTGTTTCCTGGCTGTACTGAAATTTGTACTTTAAAAATGATTTTTCCTTATTTGTGCATTTACTTTGTACAATTTATCTAATTTATTCAGTTTCTCGATCAATTAATGCCTGTTTGAACCCATAGTTCCCCTTCATTTCTCTAATCATAGGAGTTTAATTCTGTAAAGGTTAAGTGTCGGGGGATGATAGGAGTTTCAGCCCCACAGAAAACACAGCAGAAAAGCCAGAGCACAGCTAGCCAACAGCAGCAACCTTGTTCCCCTATGAGGCTACTCACACACAGGAGTTTCATTAAGAGCACATTCATATTCTAGAAAACCCCCAGCGATATTAAAGTCAATTTCATCTTGGGCTGCATCAGCACTATGGCTGCCCTCAAAGGGCTGGCTGTATTTCGAAGATACTGTAAGATTTCTATTCCCCCTCCCCTGTGCTCCTTCTGCTCCCCCCATGGCTCTTTATGCCCCACCCCTCTCTGTACCTTGTGAGCCGGATCCTCACATTTTGGGCCGGTAGTCTGAAGAGGGGCCCAGCAGCCAGCACTCGCAATGTACTTCTACTTTTGACTGCTCCTCTGTCCAGCTCTCATGAGCCTCTGCAGCGTTGCCATGGTAAACCACAGCAATGCTCTGATGGTGAGACTTGAACAGAGGAGCAATCAGAAATAGAAGTGCTGGCTGCTAGGCCCCTCTTCAGAACACTGGCAGCAGGGGGCCCACAATGTGAGGATTGGGCTTGCCAGGTGAGGGTAGTGCCACAGCTGCAGGAGAGGTGTGAAGGCCACATGAAATGGCCTGGTGGGCTGGATCTGGCCTGTGGGCCTTGTGTTTGACACCTGTGCCCCACAATGTCACCAACATTTCTGTCAAAATACAAACACAGAGTAGGAAAGCCTGTGGCCTGCCATATTTTGTGGGAACTTCAGTTTCCAAAAGTCCCAGCCCACTTGGCCAGTGATGATGTATGATAGGAGTTCTTTTTCAACTACTACCTTGATAGCCACAGGTTCCCCACCCCAATATAAACTATGCCACAGATGAAATAAGTGTGGCTTTTTTATGTCTTTGCTTCATGGTGATATAAAGATTTATTTAGTAGCCTTCTGGGCAGGATGGTAGACTATTATTTCTCGTTGGCTCTCAGCAGCTAGGAGAGCTTTCATGGTGAAAGTGCTGGCCAAAGGGATCTCTGGCTGGTGATACTTGCCCTGGATTAAAGGAGGAGTGAGGGGATTGCAGAGTTTGATGGAAATATTAAACTCTAAATATAATGGAAATTCTAGAGCTATAGGAGAGTTTAGAGTTAGAATGGATTTGTTGATGCTATATGACATATGATATGTAAGAAATTTACAGCTATACTTAGTAAGGATTGGTATTATGAAATTTGCTTAGTAGGTTATTGTTATCTTCAAAAGAGAGAAAATGGAATATTATTATGAGGCAATATATGGATGTTTGATAGGATTATAGAAAAATATTGATTTTTATTGTAATGTTAGATATGTCAACTTTGGGAAGAAGGAAAATATTTTTGGCTGTGGAAAAATAATGAAACGGGATGGAAAAAATAGATCTGTTAGTTTTTTTTTATTTAGGGAGGCTTGAAAGAACTTCAATGCTATTTACTTTCAAAAGGAAGAAATGAAGTAATCTTTTTTTTCACTCTCTAATCTTTCCCTTTCTTGTTCTTTTTTTCCCCTTTTTGTGTATCTGTAGAATTTTAGTGTACTTGACGACTTTCAATAAATGTATTAAGAAATAGATTCACTTGATGCAAAAGTTCTGCTGCCATGAAGGACTGGTTGCTGAGCCTTCCCCATCTGCTCTCTTCTTTTATTTAAGCTGCTAGCAGAACATAAGTCATTATCTTACCACATAAAGAAGGAGACAGCACTGATTTAGATGCATGTGTGCATGTTCTTTATGAACCTGGTATGTCTACTCACACTTCACACACAAATCAGCAGCAAAACCTGTCCTTCCTAATATAATAAATTCATAGCCTGTGCTTCTTTGTTTGTTTGGGGAAGAACATTTGACAGCAAGTTTTTTTATTATGATTATATAAGGATAATTATGATTGCTTTGTCGTCTTGACTGAACAGTATCTTCAGTGCTTTGATGCTTGTGGTTTTGTTTGCCTCTTCAGAGGCAAAAATAAACTTCTCCTTCTCTAGCTGGATCTATATAAGTTTAAGAACCATTCCAGAAGTGACAAATTGACTGATTGTGGAGAGTGATGGGCAATTTATTTAAGAGCTTTCCAGTTTTTCAAAAAGTGACACTTAAAAAGGCACCAAGCTTGCTTCATGCTCAGAAAGAATTAAACAAAACAAGCACATTTAAAAATCTATTCTGGATCATTATTTACAACAGTTTCATCCCACTCTACCTCAAGGTAGCATGCCAGATACACCACTTCTACCACACAGCAACCATAAGAATAGAGCTTAGAAAAGTTCCTTTTTGGGGACTACACTTCCCAGTTTACCACATCATGAGACTCTTAGTTGTTCATAAGAACATAAGATGAGCTTTGCTGTATGAGATTAAAGACCACCTAATACAGTTTTCTGTTCCACAATAGTCAACTAGATGCCTGTGGGAAACCAACAAATAGACATGAGTGTAATGGAACTATTACTTTTGCTTCCTAGTAAGTGGTATTGACATGCATCCTATTTCTGTGACCGGAGACATAGTGGAGCCATGTTACTGACAGAGTTATCCTGAATGATTGAAGGTAAGTGAGGCAAAAATATAGGTGGGGTAAGGAAGGTGAGGCTTGGTGCATGATAGTCTAAAATAGATTTATTTATTAATTAAAATTTTAATATCTTGTCCCATATCTGAAGATCTCAGGGCAGCTTACAATAAAATCAATTCAAAAACAATAAATAATAATTAAATAGTTTCTCTATTAAAACCAGATGATTTAAAACATCTTTAAAAACAATTCTAAATAGTAGATCTATAGGCAGCCAGCCAGCTAGCCAGTGGGGTCTGTGCATTGGACTACGACTCTGGAGGCCAGAGTTTCAATCCTCATTCAGCCATGGAAACACACTGGGTCACTTAGGCAAGTCAGACTTTCTCAGCCTCTGAGGAAGGCAGAGACAAATCTCCTCTGAACAAATCTTTCCAAGAAAACCCTGTGCTAGGTTCGCCTTAGAGTTGCCATAAGCCAGAAATGACTTGAAAGCAAAGCCCAAACACAACCATAAGGATTACGGATCTTGGATAAAATCAGAAAACGTATTTAGAGTAGCTGTGTTGGTCATGCAGCAAAAGACGACAAAATACAAAACCCACAAAAGGGTGATACTTTTTTTAGGACAACATATAATGCACAAAATTTATCAGGCAAGCTGTTAAAGCTTCAGTGGCTCCTTCATTGGACAAAGATGTTAAAAAACATACAGAAGAGGAAAATTGATGATGTTAGAGTCACAGGCCTACATTTTGTCTCAGATGTTATGTCTGTTAGTTAAAATGGTCTGAAGGGATATCAGTGCAGGCAGAGGCCACTCTGCCTCTGATTTTAACTGCACAGTGTAGTGGTCTGATCGTTGGACTATCAACTCTGGAGACCAAGACTCAAATCTCTGCTCAGCCATGCGAACCTAGTGGGTGGCCTTGGGCCTCAGAGGAAGGCAAAAGTAACTCCCCTCTGAACAAATCTTGCCAAGAAAATGCCTTGATAGGTTTGCCTTAGGATCACCATAGGTCAGAAGCAACTTGAAGGCACAAAACAACAACAAATGAGGCAGAAAGATCACAGTTGATCTAAGATTCTGCAGAGTTAAATCAGAATTGGAATCTGATCAAAATCTCTTTTCTACAATAAGCTGTTTCTTACCACAGCTCACAAAGCCTAGACCAGGCCATCAGAGTCAAACCAAACAGAACAACCTTACAGTCATTTCAAAATATATGAAGAACAATCAGATTCTATGTAAAAGCTGGTTCCAGAGTCTAGAGATTGCTCTGAGATTATTTATCTACATATCCTGGCAGTATGGACTCACTACTAAGCTAGTATAAAGCAGAAGGGGTCAACATTTCATGTTAAACATTAGGAAGACCACTATAAGAAGAAATGGAACTGAACATATCAAATTTAGGATAGAAGTAAAATGTTAAAACTATAAGTGTCATGTTTAGACGTAGAACACTGATATATTCAGCAAAATGTGGCAGACTCAGAAATGAAGAACTAAGAGAAAAGGATAGAGAATTCTTTTTTAAATTAATTGATTTGGAAAGGCAAGGAGATAAAATTAAATTGTGATGGTCAAAACAAAATTTCCTCATTTCAAAGGCTCAAATTTTTAACTGCAAAAGACAAACCTAAGAATTCAATTTTTGTGTACACAAACGAGATTTTTTCCTCTACAACTTTGCTGCACTTGGTTTTTCTCAGACTGTATTTTTCCAATCTCAGTTAAAAACCACCGAAACTGTGTACAGACTAAACAAGATATTATGGCATCAGAGTATGAGAAACAAAATGACAGGCTATTATTGGTTTGATAGAGTGTGGCCATGCTGATCTTCCAGTGTGTTGATTTCTCCTGCCTTCTAGCAGAAGTGTCATGCAATGGAAGAATCAATGTGAAATACAGGGGAGGGGGCGTCACTGCTTCCAGAACCCATTAGAGGCAGTGGCACAAGGTGTCCTGTTTTTGTGGTGTGTCTCACAGGCCTTTATTGACAGGGACATTAAGACATAAACCCTAGGCCAACTCTTAGGCCATTTCCGCACTATACTCTTACAGCACAATTATTCCACTTTCAATATCCTATGGAATCCTGGGGTTTGCAGTTTTGGGAAGGGCCAAAACTGCAAACCCCAGGATTCCATAGGATGTTGAAAGTGGAATAATCACGCTATAAGAGTGTAGTGTGGAAATGGCCTTAGTCCCAGCTGCAGTAGATTTGTGGAATGGATGGAACTTATACAAACAGTGGATTACCAAGTTGCCACTAATCACATGGATATATTCTAGTTGGAATTTAGGCTATAGGTTTGGATGAAGAAATGGATTTAGGCCACCTCTCTCATCTCTGTGTTTTACAGCAATAGGTATTTCATTAGTCAGAAAAAAATCCTTGATGTGTCTCAGCCTACCTGTGTTGTAACCTCTCCCAAGAGCTGGCCAAGGACGGTGGTTCTTCCAGAGGTTTCCCAGATACCAATCACTCTGGTTCTCTACCAAACCAAGAACCTGCTGGCCTGGAAAACAAAAACCAAAGAAGCTGTTAGACATAAGATCAAATCTTGATTCTTTGATTTATTTTATTTTATTGATTGGATTATTCCCCCAGAATGGAATTCAAGGCAGCTCACAACAACATTAGTCAAAATATTATTAAAACACAGGCAGCTGGAACATCAAAACATGCCTCAATTAAAATCATATTTCAAAATAGTTAAAAACATAGGCCATTTCTACATTACACTGTTATAGTGCTATTATTTCACTTTCAACATCATGTGGAATTCTGGGGTTTGTAATTTACTGAGGCCAAAGAGCAATCTGGCCTAGGATTCTAAATGCCTCTTCCTAAACTTTTTAAATGCCTCTATCCAGGATTCCATAGGATGTTGAAAGTGGAATAATAGCACTATAACAGTGTAGTGTGGAAATGGCCATAGTTTAAAACACATCAATAAACAAAAATAAAGAACAAATCAGAAAACATATTGTTAAAAATACATAAGATAAAAAACTTAAAATAAGATTAAATGAACAAACAAAAATTAAAACCAGATTAAAGCATATATCATTAAACACACGCACACACACCCCAGCACAAAGAATAGCAACATTAGTTAAAAAATATTTAACCAAACCTTTCTATTTTTCAAAAAGGATTGTATTTGTAAATACTCAAGTTTATAAGATTTTCCCACAACCTAGTCTGTTATTGTGGAAAGTAGAATCACAGGGCTTCTTAGTATGATGTCACATAGGTCTGTTGTGTTATGCTGTTCCCTAAAAGAAATCTCCCATTGATTTTGCTGTCTTAAACTCAGCATGATAAATAATTGGCAACAGCAGTGAAACGTCTGGACTTAATTTGTTTCTATAAGCATCCCAGACTCTTAACAAGTGTGGGATTCATATTTCCTCTTTAATTGAACTTTTTTAAAAAAATGCCAACGTGATATGTTAAATTATAAGTTTATTTTAGGGATGCCTTTCGGAACTTCAAGATCAAATCAATGTTGCCAATTCTGTTGTTCATGAAAGCTTATAGCGCAATTGTACTGCTCTAGTTAAACATGTTTGGCCCTACAATCTGTTTGGAATGTTCTACCAGCAAAGGGCCGTACGCAAGACATACGGAACAATTTTGGGGAAGACTAGAATAAATCAAATTATAGTAAAGCTGAGTTTGTTGGTAATATTCCTCTTCCTTTAACTACACATTTTTGCATAGCTGCTTTTTCATAACTGTCCCTTTTTTGTAAGACTATTTTGCTTTTTTTTAAAAAAAACCAAAAACCAAACAAGAGTATCAAGCATGGAACAAGATTTCATCTTTAATCATACATTTCACCAATACATGTTTACTTTAGTTCAGCCGGGAATGCAATTTATTTCTTCAGCAGAATTTCATAATTATATTTGAATAGATTCTCATTGTTTGCAGCACAAATCTATACTTAGCTATTTTGTCTCTTTTTATTTCCAGGGGTACTTATTGACAACTGTTCAACAATGAGGATAAGACTTTGCTTCTTGTGACTAGTTGAACTGGAATCCCATTTGCACACAATATTTCAATCAAATTAAAAAGAGATTATACATCTCTACAACGACTTCCATTTGTGATCTACCACTCCCTAGATGATGGTGAGGATCAGCCTCAAGTCTGTACTTGAATCTCAGCATTCCTGACCTCACTAATTTCATAACTAGAAATCCTACTGAAGCAATGAATAAAAAAAAATAACAGTTTGCTTAAACATAAATCCTATTCATACATTAGTAATTGCTAAATGTTGATGGAAGATAGGAGGGGTGGGCTAGCTTTTCTCCCTGCACGCCCAACTGCCTCTGTCAGTTTGGAAGATATGCAGCAATGATGTAAACATTTGGCTACAATTTTCCAGCGAAGGACACCTATATGCTGCAGTTATATGCTATGGATCTTCACCATCATGCATGGAGGCCAGGAGTGGAGCTGGCATGTGACTCTGATCACCTCCTATGTTTACACATGGAAGATAAATCACTGTGCATTGTTTAGAGAAATGACTGTGCCTTATTTCTTAAAGTTGTACTGGCAACTCCTATGAAGGCAGATTTAAGAGCTTCATGGAATAATCAATAACAGAATGGTGTCTCTGCTGAACAATAAACATATGAAACTGGTTTATATTGGTGAGTCCATCTTGCACAGTTCAGTCTGCTTCACTCACAGAGGGACTTTTCTTGGCTTGTTGCATCTCCTTTTAAATAAAGATGCTGGTTTGAAGCTGGGAGTTCGTTTATGCATGCAAAACACCTGCTGAGCTACTGTTACCTAAACCATAATCCTCCTCATTGCATCTTCTTCTTTTTAATTTTTGCTATTTTATTTCAAAAACAAAACGAAGACATCTCCGTTATGATATGAACTATTCCCTTCAACTCTGAAACCTAGCATTTTAGCACAGACTGTTTTGCAACATAAATTCATATTCTCCTGAACTTATTTCACTTATTTCCTTTTGACAATGTTAATATTATTACAATCCCACCTAAGCATGTTGGTATTTTTGTATAATTCTTACTTGGGAGAAACCTACACAATGAGAAAGAGGAGGAAAATATGAAAAACATAGTATAGATCTCAGGAGAAGCCTATGGGTGAGCATCCATCTTGCACAGAAAGTTGTTTTCAGAATTTCAACCCTTGCTTCTCCTTACAAACACCCCAGTGTGCACACGGTATTATAGATGATGTAGAGTAAATCAAGACAGAATGAAGTCCTAATTGGCACAGGCTGGCATTGCTAGAGGGTGGCTCAGGTGGAACAAAATATTATCGGTGATAAGAACAAGGTGACCCTGTCTAATGTCCAGCAATGCATTTCACAACTCAGCAGTCTAGAGAGGCTTCTTAGGAAACTACATCTTGGCATCAAAAGAAAAATGTGAGAATCCCATTTGCAAGAAGCCAGCATTGAATTCCCTCTCTACAGACCACCAGTCTGCTTTCATTATACTGTCCCAAATTCAAGTCAGTCCTCAAATTGATTCATAACAGGTAATGCACAAAGCTTGTTGTTTGTTAATGGATTTGTTTTCACACTTGGAATCCACATTCAAGCATGTTGTTTTTTAAACACACATCCTACTCTCTTATTTTAGTCAATTTTATCATGCATACAAAAAAAATATTAAAAGAGAGAAATGGGACCTGAAAGAAAATGCTGCAGTGTGGAATGTATCTGTTCATTGCTTAACTCACTCAGCTGTATCTCTTTTTACAATTCCACATGTCATCCTCCCTGCTCTCAAAACACCCAGCCAGTATTATTTCTCCATAGGGCAGGACTGGTCTTTCTGGGACAATTTTTACTATCACTCTGCTACACTCTCTCTCCAATGCATATAGCACCCCCACTACAAAATCTCGACTTCCCTCGGATCGTGCTGATGTTTCCATCTTGTGCATGAGTGATGCAATTTTGGTTCACAACAGCAACAACACCGTGTCAGTATCACAAATAGAAAACAGGACTGGACTGGACTCTTTATATTAAGTAGGATACAGGTTCTGGGGTGCAGGTTCTGAATTTGAAGAGTAAAGAGAAAGGTTTTCCTAGAAAACAAAGTCTGAATTCCTTGCTGAAGGGCCCTGTTTCTAAACTGTCATCGTATTGGCTATTTTTCAGGAAAAAGACTTTCCCACTAAAGTAAGAAAAGACTATTCTATAAATATTTTCTGAGAGCACCATCAAAGGTATTTTTGTAATTTATATCCAACTTTTCTACAAAAACTGGAATCCAAGGCAGCTCACAGCATATTTAAAAAGGAGTAGAGATAAAAACACAACAAATTAGTATGGAACACAATTAAAATAGTATTAAAAACAATGATACTTTCAAAAAGTTTAAGAACAATAGTAAATATAACAGTCAAAAGTACAATAAATGCCCATTTAAATCCCCTAACAGCTAGCCAGTTACCAAATTCCTTCCCAAATAGGAAGGTATTTGACTGCTGGTGGATGGACAATAAGGAGGAAAACATTTCAGTCTCCCTTAGAAAGGGGAGTTCCACAGCTTTCCTGTTTTTGGTGCCAAATGATATAGTCAAGACTAAATGTAATCCTATTTTGCTACCAGACAATACCACTTTCCTTCTGAGTCTTTCTGCTGGAAGTAGAGCAGAGTCTTACACTTCAGCCAACTTTATTATTTCCATAAGTTATGTCATGCACAACAGCTTGTCAGTGTGCAATTCAACATGAGATTGTTATATTAATGCACTTTGCGTTATTTCATGTCATTAGCTTTATAGCACAAACGAAAAAGTACTAGGGCAAGATGGATACTGAAAAGATTTGAGATCTCAGCTACCTGATGTGGAGATGCCATGGACTGCACTTGGGATGCCAGATAATGGATGCAAAATATATGCTTTGCCACTGCAGATCACATTTCTGGACTGTCAGTGAAAAGTTTTCAAGGAGCAATGATTAATTTAGGAAAAAAAATGTTCTCCCTATCCTTGTTGTTGTTATTGTATGCCTTCAAGTCATTTCCAACCTAATGCAACTCTGAGGTTAACCTATCATGGGGTTTTCTTGACAAGATTTGTTCAGAGGGTGGTTGCCTTTCTATTCCTCTCAGGCTGTGAGAGTATGACTTGTCCAAGGTCACCCAGTAGGTTTCCATGGATGAGTGGAGATTTGAACCTTAGTCTCCATAATTGTAGCACAACACTTCAACCACTACACTATGCTGGCTCTCTCTGCATTTGGTTAAAATATGCCTGATTAAGAATTCTCTTGCTTGATCCACTGGTTGAATTTTGCAGGCCACCACTTAATAGCAATGGTCAGTGTTGTCTTGTCAAAATAAGCACAACATTTCATGTTAACATTTAACATAACTTTTTATTAAACTTAAACAAACAAGATATTTGAATGCTGAGTAAACCATTAATGTGTTGGCAGGTGTGGGTGCAGCAAGGACACAAATTAGTGGCAAAAATTAAACAGTTTTTATGATGAGATCTTATGCTTTAGGAGAACCTCTCCCAACTGAGGTGTTTGGAGACATGTTGGATTCCCACCATCCTCAGTGAACAACCATATTAGGTGATTTCTAGTCTATATGAAAAAAAGTCCATACGGGGGAATTTTGGGAAAGGCAACTTTAAAATTACAAGAAGATCACTCTTGAAAGAGCTAATCATATGCCCTGAAAAATCACTTTCCTTTGAATCCCATATTTTGTTTTGAAAATCAACAATTTAACCAACAAATCAATCAATATAATTCAACAAACTGAATGATGCAATTATCAACATTAATAGCTGGGAATTAATCTCCCCAAATCTAATGAGCAGCATTAAGCCTCACTTTCCCTGAACACTTAGGACAATAATCCAAGCTGAAAAGGGTATTTATCAAAATAAGCTAGCTAGTTTTTGTCAAGCTACTATAGACTTTTAGCCTCAGCCATTTATACACAGTTCTGTCAAGAAACAGCATCTGTCCTCAGGGCTCTCCTTAGTAGAAATCACAGCAATAACCTTCTGGGAGTTCTGTTCTATTTGTGATCAATCCTCTAAGCAGGCACTTCCCCAAACTCATTTCAGTTCTCACTGTGTTGGCATTTCAGACCCAGATCTCCTGAGGTGAAGAATTAGTTCCTCTAATCTTTTGCACCCCTGGAAAAGAGGATGAATTTTTTTTTTCAAAAGACAAAGTAAACATTGCAAGTCTTTGCTTGATGAGAGTACAGCAGCTACCACAATGCGTTTCAATTGCTTGGTATTCTATGCTGCTTGTCTCTCTTTTTAAGAGTTATTATAGTAAAATACCGTGACTAACAGCAAAAGCTTTGTCATTGTTTTCTGCTCTGGCCCTACAGTTATGATTAAGTGCACTCTCCTCGCTCTTTGCTACTCCAGGCACAAGCTTAGCTTATGAAAATGAAGCTGTCTTCTATACTTATTCATACATCATTATTAACAGCCAGACAACAGGGGGAAGAACAACAACAAGGGCTGCAGTGCAGGCATGACCACATAGTGAATTTATCAATGTAGGGTGAATTAGATTGGGTTATCCCAAACAGCATGGCATCTCTGTGACTAAAGAAACGAGGCTTCCACTGTAAGAGGGGAAACTTCTGGATTTTATAAGGAATAAGAGCCCAATATTTCATATCATAATCTCCCCATTTGCATTCAAATTCTCCCCACTTTTAGTAACAGGAGATTTTGGTGGAAAATATACAGTATGAAAAACTATGCAGTAGTTTCATTTCAATTTGTGGCACAAGAAAAAAAAAGGAATATTGCACTCAAAAGATTATTGGACTGGGATTCAGAAGAATGATCATACCAACACAGTACAGTGGTTAAAATGGAGGCCTTGGATCTAGGCAATTAATCCCTGCTCGCTAGTTTGACAATTTCATAGCCTAACCCAGCTCACGGGGTTGCTTCTTAGTATTTGGAGGTTTTTGAACAGAGTCTGGATGACTATTTGTTGGGAGTGCTTTGATAGCATATTCCTTCATGATAGGGGGTTGGACTTGATGATCCCCGTGGTCTCTTCCAACTCTATGATTCTATGATTTATTGGGAGCAGGAAAAAAAGGAAATGTATTTATTCTATATTCTGCCTTGCTCTTGGCAAGGGAATAGGATCCACATTAATACCTCCTTAGATGTTGCAAGCAGGCTTTTTTTTTTCATTTGAGTGTGCATATATGAGGAAGAAATTGTCATTAGATTTCCAAGATATTAATAATATTTCATGGTTTGCAATGCCTGGCTGTGTGCTCTTTCCTACACCTCACGATATCTGTTTGAAACACATACATATTTTGAAGAATATTTGCATCCCAAGGCTTCTTCCTCTAATACAACATATCCTGTTCTGAACTTCCTATTGCTTATTGCTTATGGCAAATGGACTGCACTTATGGTAAGTGGACTGTAAGCGGACTCCTTAGAAAAAAGCATTGAAGAAATACTAACATTTCTTAAAAATAATTATGAGAAGGAGAAAGAGAAAATGGTTTCCATGCGACCTGAGGCTGCGTTTCACCAAGGAAACGTAAGTATCAACTTCAGCATGCTCCACACCGTATACGCAAGAAAATGCAATGTCACAGTCTGAAATCACATTTACTTATTTTGAAATTCAATAAACTGTGAAGTGGTATAAGAGACTACACACTACAACTGCAGATAGTTACCATTTAACATCGTAATACTATCACATACCATTCAGAATTTAAAATACCATCCTTCTTTCTAGGATATTATTTCTAAGAGGGGACATTAAGGTAAGAAACTAACTTGGGGAGCAAGGACTCTTGTCTTAACCCCAAATCCACAGAAGTTTTCTTACATGTAGATGTCATTTGGGATTATATAACTTCACAGGATTCATAGTTTCTGTTTTAAAAAAGTCATTTTGCATGCATAAGATTAGCATCAATATGTACTAAAAATATAACCAGAAATGATTGCCAGGTTACCTTCCTTAATTACTTTCCACTCTTTCAAATCAAACTCTGTCCTTGTTGTCTATTGGTTTTACTTGTTTAGATTTCAGGACCCTGGTGTACAGAGTTTCATGCCTGACCTTGTGTAAGTCACTACAGTTGGCCCTCCATATTTGCTAGGGTGGGGGGCACAGGGCTCCCGCAAAGTGGAAAAATTGCAAATATCAAAATGTGTGTGTGTATTGTGTGTTTGGGAAGGGGGCCAAGGAACAGTGGGGAGAAGAGAAAGCCAGGATCCAAACCATGTCAGGGAAAGGAGAGGGAAAGGGGGTGGGTTAGTGTGGTGGCTCTAGATTTCCTCTCTTGCCCATCTCCTTCCTTGGGTGTGGAGGGGCATCAGAAGAGGATTTGTAGTAGTGAGAAATTAGGCTGTGAGTCATACTTAGCAGGCCAGGCAGTGGCTGGTGGAGGAAGATGAGAACCAGAAGCAGGTTTTTAAAGGGCTGCACAGCCTGATTGGAGTCACCAAGAGGGAAGTTTTTCTTGGAAAAGAAGCACTTGAGGTGGGGGACAGGGGTTGGAGAACTTGTAAATAATCAAATTTGTGAAAGTGAAACCCATAAATGTGGAGGGCCAATTGTGTCTCCTAGATGTGGTATTCCTCACTTGTAAAGCAGTTCCCTGTGACCAGCGCTTGGAAGTAACCTGTTACTTTTGAGGGATAATGAAGGAATACAATATGGTTAACTCAACATAATAAAGTAACAAACTGTATGTAGTTTCTGTGAATCCTACAAGTATCACACATTTGTTGTTTCCAAAACATTTGAAGGAGGATTGGGATGATTTGGACACTTTCCTATTCATTATTTTTTTAGAAGATAATATTAAAAAGTAAAATGTTTGCGACTAATATGCCACTCTTCAAATAATGAGTAAAGGCTAACACATTAGTTTGTGCACATGGAGGGCATTTAAGATAACACTTAATATGTTCCTATTTTTTCTAGCTCTCATTTTGGAACTGTGTTAGAATCTTTGATTCATACCAATTCAAGTTATAGATTTTTACACACACACACACACATATACATATACACAGGTGACTTATATTACATGAATCATTCCAGTCTATGCCCTGTGTGCTGCAATAGATAATGGGCTCCATTTCTTTAATGAGAATTCTGCATGTAACTCTTTATGCCATATCCATTTTGTACCTGATTTTGGTTAGTGTACTTTGAGGTACCAATAAAACACACAGTAGATCCAATAATCTTGAAGTCTGCCCACTTTTGCTGTACAGTAGCATCTGACAAACACATATTTGACATTACTAATACAAATAAAATTGAATTATACACTAGATTTACACACATACCTGCATTAAAAAGGACAGGGAACTTTCTACAAGCCAGAGCTAACACATGATTGCTGTTCATTTCATCAGATTTCATCAGCCTGGTGTGTTAAGCCCACTGTAATGAACAAAGATTATGCAAGAGCTGCACATAGTGCATTGAAAGATAGTATATATTTGTACCATGAAGAAATGTGATTATGGGATAAAAGTTCCCCCACTCCCATTCTGTCTTGTTGCTAAGTGATAATGTAGTGAAATGATCTTGAAGGAATATGCTGAAGGCATGAAAGTAATTGCTCATGCACCATAACTGTGTCTTTCACAGACACATTATTTTATTATTCAGGGGGATAAAACTCTCTGATAAGCCAGGTAGTTAGCACAAGTCTTGTCAGGAGAATACATCCAAGTAATGGAGAACACAGCAGTCTCTATGTTCTGTTCAGTCAACAGTATTATTCCAAGTATCTTCTGATAACCACATAATAAAATTCTAAATATGGTGGGATTACCGTATTTTAGCCATGCTAAATATTTCTTATCAGTTTACTAGGGGACTAATAATTATGTTGGGCACTCCAAATATCAGTGCTTTGTTATCTGCAGACATTACACCGCAATAGTTGGCAAATGGGCTATTTAACCCTTGAAAAATACAACCCCACAAAGGATACTCCTATCTTTATTCCAGTTGTGTGCCAGAGAGTGAGGAAGTCTCTCTTCCGCCTTTAAAATGATTCAAGCACTTTCACAGCTGCTTCCATTGCATAATCTTTGATTTGTTGTAGTGTTTGGGGAATCTGTGGCCCTCCAGATATTGCTGAGCCATGATTCCCATACTACTTTATCATTGGCAGTCTCCCATTTTAGTACTAACCTGGGCTGATCCTGCTTGGCTTATAAGGTCAGATGGGATCTGAGTTAGGACTACAATGAGAATATTTGCATTCTAGAACTTGTTCAAGAATTTGTCCTAGGAGTGGAGGGCCAATGGTTGGAAAAGACATTTGGCTCCACATTCTTCTTATGAAGCAGTCACCTCCTTCAAGTAGTCTGACTTCCAATGGGGAAGTTACTTGGCAGATATACAAGATGTTGTCCTTGTGATTTTTTTTAATATTCATTATTGTCATCTGGAGAGCCACTTGTAGACACATGAAGAATGAAAACACCAAGAAATCATCTTGTGGCTGGACTATGATGCTTTGCATGTGTTGAGAGCTTTCAATTCAGTGCCTGTATATCCAAGATAGGTAGGACTTTTCCCCTTTAAATGCACACTTAAACTATACTACAACCACACCTTCAATTTAAACACACACATAGAAAAAGCGAATCCTACAAAGCCCATTACATCTGTTGACTCATGTCGCATGCACAAAGGCAAAAATATGTCCTGGAGCATATCTTGGGGAGACATGTACATTTAAAAAAAGAAAGAAAAGTTAAGAAATAAATTTATGATAGTATAAACACAATCTTAAGAAAGGTGGAACGTGAGAAACAGAAGAAAGAGTGGGAAAATGGTTGAAATGGGTTTGGATATCTGAATGTGCCCCTCCTTTCATATCAGCCTGCTTGTCTACTATGAACATTACAGCAGGCTCTTCTTGTGTGCTTTCTATAAAAGAAATGCACTTACTATCTACAAAAGAAAGTCTTTTCAGTGGTGGTACTCTGATTTTGGAACAGCTATATACAGTAGGTTTGCCTGGTTAGTACTGTATTTTTTTCAGAACATTTGAAAAGGAATATTTGAAATTATTTGAAAAATGTTCTCTTCTCAACAAGAAGATTCCTGGGTTGAAGAGAATCTTTGCAGTCAGGGACTTCTTTTGTGAAAAATTCACACATTTGTTGTGTGTTCAGAAAATCGCATTTTCCTTTACAGAAGATACTATTTTCTACAGAAAAAAATACCACAGGCAAATTTTGCACATAACAAGTCTTGTGCTACAGTATTTTCCGCGCAGAAGGTATTTTTGTCCAGAAGTATTATTTTCTGCACAGAAAATTCTGTTTTCTGTGCAAAACAACCACATGGAAATTTTGTGCATAATAAGAAACAACTGAGAATAGTCTTTGAAAACTACATACTCCTGTAGCAAGAAGACAATAACTCAAATGATTTGTTGCTTCCTTCAAGAATCACTACTTTTCAGTGCAGAGTCAAAAACTAATGCAACAGTTGAGTAAGTGACTGAACAGCAGTGAATCTTGATTTAAGAAGCAAATTGTAAATAACAGAATAAAAAAAATTCTGGATCTCTAGACTCAATACCTTGATGCTATATAGTCTTAACTTAGATGATAATAACACTCTTGCCTCCAGGAGCATTCTTTGAATTCCTTGCTTAGATCCTGGGAATTCTATTTACTGCCACTGGATGCTGTTTGTCATTTCTATTCCAAGTGACATTGTCAAGGAAGGCAGGAGCCCAAACGTCTTATGCTGTATTCATGCAAATATCTGTTTTCAATAATTTTATTGTAAACACACAAACCCCTATGATGCTAGCTGCCACTGCTAAACCTTTGTATTATCTGATTCTGAATTTTTAATAGCAGTTGATATATTTTGAATCTTGTCTGTTTTACAATTTATTGATTATTTTAAGTTGTGCTATTATATTTTAAGTTGTCTTAAGTTTAGATAACACTGAAATCTTCTCTGGAATGGAGAACCAGTGTTCAATTTTTTTAAAACAATAAATGAAGTGCACTGTGAATGATGCTTGTCTAGCACCACAAACTGGGATCCAGATCCGCTATCATCAAGTTCCATGAACATTTTGACTGTTGCTGCCAGGAAGCAGGCAAATTAAAGGCCTTATGTTTGGCCTCTGAGTATTTACAGATGGGTCCACCACAAAGAATTATTAGACTAGGAGGCACTAGAGACAGGACCTTTCCTCTGGTAGCCCCAGGTTCATGGAATTCTCTCTCTATGGACATATGTGCTCTTGGTTTTTAAACTGGAACAGTCTGTTGCTAGCAAAGACAGGGAAGCTGTCTGTTGCTAGCAAAGCTATGTGATTTGCTTAGTCACCACTACAGCAAGTCTGAGTGACTGAGGCACTGTGCATCTGGACATCAATTTTTCATGGCAAATAAAAATTCCTGCAGATATCTGGGTTGGTCTGTCATGTGAATCCATCCAATAAGTGAGCTTTAGTTGGGGCAGATGATCAGAGTAGGTGCAGACTGTATACTCTAGGCTACTGGCTAATACAAGATTTTTGACAACTGACTGGTTCCAGAGATACCCTAACTATTCTCTGGATTTACAGAATAAAATCTGAAGGGACTATTTCTTCAGAGGTGGTAATGAACATGCAGAGATGAATACATAAAATACTCCTGCCTCCAGCTGACACAGACTGCTATTTGTAAACATATATATGTATTGCTTCTTGCAGGGACGATTGATTTGTTTTTATGCAGAAGCCAATTCACATTGTCAACGTTAGGCTTCCAGACAAGTTATAGATCCACATTGTTGTTAGAAAGAAAGATTTAAATGCTGGTAGTAGAAGGAACTAAGAATTCTGAAGGTGTAAATGACTGTCCATTTATAAGACTCAGACACTGAATAAGTCATATATCATGTAGAGATAAGGATAAAACTTAATGTTTTCAGTAGAATTCAGCCACATGCTTGAGTTGGATTTGCCTGGAGCCCAACAGAACACCCAGCTATGGCAAGGGAGCTCTCTATGTTATATGGAAGAATTACATAGAAAGATCTAGTTTTTATAGCACAGGGTATGTTCCAGTTCATCCAGCATTTGCCCTGGATCTCCATCCAGTGGTAGTGCTTACATTGGCTGATGTTACATTAAAAAAGAATGAAAACACAAATGTCTGTCGGATACCTACTTACCCATAGCATCCAATGTGTACAACTGCTGAGATTACAGTCTGCTCCATGCAGAAACTTTTATCTGTTAGTTGATAATAATCTTTTCTATCTGCTTTCTTGAAAGTCTTGAAAATGGGCTTTATTGCTAAAATGTGCCCCAAACCAGTAAACCATCAGTGTGTCATCTCATCTGGGCACATGTGGAGTGGTAAGCACAATCTCATCACAGACTAACCACAAGTAGCCATAGAAATTTAGAAACAGATATAATGTCTGTCATTGCAAGGGTCAATCACCCGTAGTTCATTGGTGTGGATTTGGTTTACAAGCCCTAGGTTCAAGTCTCACCTCTTTCAACTGATTGACAGTGTTCTCCTAAATGAGTGGTGTGCCTTTCCCACCCTCTCCATAAGGAGGAGCACATCACAGCCCTCTGGCTCCACCATCTATCAAGGAGAGACAGTCAAGAATTGTGCTGGACAGAGGTTTGTTGACTCCAAAGTGTTACTCAGCTCAAAAGCTAGTTCTTCATAACTCTGAGATTAGCCATCCCCCTTGGGCATCATGCAAGACCAGCATTCTCTAAACTACACTATGGCCATTTCCGCACTACACTCTTATAGCGCTACTGCCACAGGAAGAGCCAAGGGCAGAAGGATTTTTTTTAAAAAAAATAGCCAAACAGCTGTTAAGAAAGTAGAAAGCTGGTTGGCCCCTCCCGAAACTGCAAACCCCAAGATTCCATAGGATGTTGAAAGTGGAATAATCGCGCTATAAGAGTGTAGTGCAGAAATGGCCTATGTTTGGCCACTGTGCACAATCAGACTCCCCCGGTCTCATGTCCCATGGAGGAGGGTAAGTCCATGCAGGTTCAAGCTCTCAGGATCACACACCACTACTGATGCAGGCCCGTTCCCCAAGCTCTTAAGAGCTAATTTGGAGAGTGGGGAAGCTGGCCAAATTGTGGTTCATGAGGCTGGGATCCAAACTCTTGGGGAGAAACTACAACAGAGCCCTTCCTTTGCTTCTCCTCTCTCTCTCTGGGAAAGCTTTCTACTTTCTTAACAGCTGTTTGGCTATTTTTTTAAAAAAAAATCCCTCTGCCCTTGACTCTTCCTGTGGCAGTCTTCTCAGACTGAGAGAAATCCAGCAAAACTCTCATTCTCATTTCTTTCTCCTACTTTCTCCCCATCTTGGCTACAATGCCAGTTTTTATTTCTGCGTTGTTCCTCCCCCCCCCCATTGAGTTTCTAGCATCTTTCTGATGCGAGGTGACTGATCATGGCTCATCTCATCACCGGCAAGTGGAGCAGCTGGCAGCTTCCCCAGCCTGTGAGAAGTAGCAGAAGAAGATGGCTGTGAGGCAGTCCCTGACACCCTCTCACACTTAGTCTCAGAATGCCACCTGGCTGGCCTGTCAGAGTTCCTGTGAGGACATGCAAACCAAGTCATTGCAAAGCACTTTGCAAATTAAAAGTGCTATATAAATGCAATAAAATATTAGCAGTAGTATGCTGCTGCCTTGGCATAAGGGGTTGCATTTGATGACCTTCATATTTCTGCCAGTTCTTCCATTCTATGATTATTTATAAGCAACCACCCAGGAGACCATCCTAGGTAAGACAAAATGCTAATAGCAAAACAGGGACAATAAAACTTGTTTGCAGATAAAAAGAATAAGGCAGCACTTTTGCAACTTTTGCTGATAGAAAAAGATTTTTCTGGAAAGGGGTAAATTGAAGGCCATTTTATTGTGGGTATTTTTCATTCCACACCATTTGTTTACTTAAAGCTGAAGAATGCCACTGCAGCAAAAGAGATGGAATACCAAACAAAACCAACAGAGTAATAGAAGGGAAAGGGAGGAAAAGAGCTGTAATAATCTCTTCAATATCTCTTCTTAATTATTCAGTTAATACTGTGATTGCTTCAATTAAGTTGAGCACAGGACAAATATCTCACAAATTCAGAGGGTTCCAAATCATTGTTCTGAACCAGAGACGTCTGTCTTAAATCTTGGGGAAGGGTTAAAGTTGAAAAGCACGTAAGGAGGAGATTAACAGGAGGATGAAGATTTTCATTAAGGAAATATAGGTTGGGTGATAAAGAAAAGAAGTTGGAGAGGAGCTGAGATTTTGCTGGAACACAAGCTGTCTCCATTATGAATTCTGTGCACCACCTCTTTCACTTCTATAATATTTCACTCATTGATTTTATTGTCAAATGAAAAGGTGCTTGTTCCAAGTGGCATTTAGTGAGACAGATGGGGAGAGACTCAGACTTCATTACTTGGAGTTTGAACACTAGATAATGTTGATATTATATGGGCTGAAGGCAATGGGATGCAAAAAGTCTCCATGTCTTGAGAACCACTTAGAAAACCACTATGGGTTTACTTTTCAGTAGCTAAGCGGTGGGAATTGCATAATTCTCCAGATGTCTTTGGGCTGTAACTCCTAACATTCCTCCTCATTGACTATGCTAGTTATGGCTCTTGGGAGTTGCTGTCAAACAATATCCGGTAGGCTACATGATTCCCACACCTGAAGTAAGTTAAGGGCTCCATCCTTCCCCACTCCTGCCTTGTTCTGTCCCTGGTTGCACCCATCTTGAGTCAGTTACAGAGATCTCCCAAAAATATACTTCTTAGTCAGTCCTCAAATTATAACTGAAGATAATTTTAGGACTGATTAGGAAGCATATTTTGCGAGAATATATATCTGAATATATTATCAGTGAAACATTTGAGAGACATAATTTTCTGCATAGAATTCAGCATCTGCTTTCTAACCACAGTGAAATACTTTCTGTATTTTGCACACAGTAGCCTAGGTGTGATCGTAGATTGCTGATGCCTATGTGTATGTGGGACTAGCAGTACATTTGGAATCTGGCTATGTCAGGTGGGGGATTCTATAGATTAAAAAAAGTAATTTCCCCTAATTTCAATGGATTATCCTGCACTGTAATGTTACAAGTGATATAAAAAAAACTTTCTTTACATCATGCACTGTTTTATAAACCACTATCATGGTGACTTCTTCTGGACAGCCTGCTTAAATTTTTGTTCTAAACTAAAAACAAAAACAACAACAAGCATCTTATACAAACCCACCACTTCAGCTTCTAAAAGTAAGGAACATGCTTCAGTCCCCTGATGGTTTGGTTGTCCTTTTCCATACTTCAATATATAGCTACCGTACCTGAAAAATAGTTGTTAGAAGTGTGTAAAGTATACCTAACGCAGCCCCATTGCTAGACTATATAAAAGTATTATGATACTGGCAGGTTTATTTATGTTCCCTTTCCAAGTGCTCCCTTACAAGAAATTTACCCTTTTTCAAAACAGTGGCTGCACTAGCTGAGTTGACATTTTCATCAAGCTATTCAATGCAACACCAAGATTGCCAGTGCAAATCCCATCAGTGCATATGAAGTTAGGAGGGGCCCTTTTTGCCCCATATGCATCATTTAACACTTATCTGGGCCAAGGTCTATAGCAACACTTTATTTTATGAACTCCAGTTAAAGACCTAAAAGCTGAGCTTACACTGAGTCTGACCTTTACCCAAACCAGACATTAATCAAACCTGCCTATAATTTCCTGGACCTGTCCAGATGACCCCTTTCTAAGATAAAGAAAGAAAGAAAGAAACAGAAAAACAGCTTTATGTTTAACACTTCTGAATCTTCTGGTGTGGAAGCCAATCATTTGTTACAAGATCAGCAACTTCACATTTCAGGAAAAAAAAATCTGGAATCTAGATAAAAAACTATTGCAAATAAAATGTCTGAAAAGCAAAGAGCTACTGTATCAATTAATCCTCTTGTTCTTTACTAATGCATGCAATGGAAGCGGCATCCGCCTTTATAGGGCAGTAAAACAATTTTTATGGGTTTTCCATCCATCTCATGTCTTGATGTATATTTTAATCAAAAAGGATAAGAACAAAGAGTCAAGTGAGCATAAATCTCTCTCTTTGCTTACTGTGACAAAGAACCTCCTTTTCAGATATATTTTAATGCCCCAGCTGTCCATAAATTAAACCTGACCTTCTCTAAGAGAGCAAACTATTAAGTCACATTGTGGGAAACAGCCAGTGAGTCCCAGAAAGTTGTCTCAGACCTGTAATCTTTTCAAGCATACTTGTCATTCTACTCATCTGATAAGCACCCATTATATGGTAATAATTAATGAATGTGACAAAGCTTCGTACAAATGCTGGGTAGGGCTGGCTAGTTATGCATGCTTTTACCTGGATAGTACATTTCTGCCACCTCCCTTTTTCTTCTAACACTAGTAATGGAAGAAGCTCTATGACCAGAGTGGTGAACATTTTTGCCCACCCCATGACCTGTTCCTGTCTGTGACCCCTCCAAAAAATGCACTTTCCACATTTTTTTTTAAAAAAAACTGGAAGTGACCAGAAATTCAGTGCAGCTCAACAAGGACTAATTGCATTTATGCTCATGCCAAGATGAGATGTCTGGCTTGTTGGGGCACTATGAGAAACTAACTAGGGGTGCTTGCATAATCAATTGCTTTCTCGATTTCTGAGAAGAGAACCAGGAAGAAACATAGACCTTCTTTTGAGCTTCAGCAGCCATGCTGGCTAAAAAAATTGCCTGAGTCACCAGGAGCATTGGCTTCCATTTGATTCAAAGTGAAGGTTTCTCTACATTAGGTGGGGGGATATGGGGAGCAGTACTTCAAAGAGTAGGATTTCCAAGCTCTATGTATTGCCAGTTGACACTTGAAAAAGATGTTATCTCCCTATATGAGCCTGCCCATGCTCTAAGATCTTCAAGGGAATGATTTCATTCAACTCCACTGTCATCTCAGGCACTTTTGCTGGGGACGCAAAAAGTTGTTCTCAAGTTGTGGAACTCCCTTCCCTTGGAGGTCTGGAAGGTCCCCTCCCTGATTTCTTTCTGCTGGCAAGACCTTTTTACTTAAGAAGGCATTTTTTAAAATGTGATTAGTGGTAGATAGAGCTTTGAAATAGGGGCCTAGTGTTTTACTTTATTAAGTTTTAAATGTCTTTTTAATGATATTTTAAATTGGTTTTTAAATTACATATTTTAAACTAAAGTTTAATTTAATTGTATTTTAGCTTCCGAACTAAGAGTTTTGACTATATTCTGCTTTTTTAAAACATTGTACACTACCTTGAATCTCATGCTTGGAGAAAGCCATGATATTAAATAAATGAATTAATAAATAAATAAGTAAAAATTGGGCTTGGTGAAATTGCCAATGAAATGATCCATGCTGTCTTTCCTCAAGCAGAAGTTCCTCTTTTGCTCAGGGTTCCACCTTAGAATGGGAAAGTCTGGAAGTATGAGTCAAGCTAGCTGACATTACAATAGTTTAAAAGTCCTCCACCTGGTGAGGGGGGAAAAGAAGGAACAAATTGTACAGTATGGCTTGCAAGATGTCTGAAGAAGCTCATCCATGTGGACATCTATCCTAGGGCAGATCAGTTTATTGCCTGGCTGCTCTTCAGCATGCATTGTGGAGCATGCTGAGATCCTTCACTTAACAGCAACTCCAAGGTAGGGATGGATGAGAAACTTTCTGATCTCATGTTTTAACATGAACATATCCATATGCACATGGACCTGAATACAGTTGAAAATGGGTATATTTTCAAGGGAGTGATGCTATTTGCATTAGAAAAATGTGTGCAAACATGCTTTATTCTACAGGAGAATCAGAGCTAGGAAAAGTTACCACTTTGGACAACCAACAAAACCCAACACAACCCAAGATGGCTATCTTGGGAGTTGTACTCAAAAGTGTAACTCCCGTTGCCTCTGGAAATGCACAAAATTAATATATCTGAAAAACGTATACAAAAGAAGGTATACATTAAAAATGGGTACAGAAATCCAAATTTCTGTGCAGAAAACAAGGAAGATGCTCATAAATTGAACAAGACCTAAACTTGGAGGTGAAACATAGCAAACCTCAACAAGATTGAATTTGACCATCCCTGTTCCACTGACTGCAGCATTAATGCAGGAACTGTCATAGAGAACCACTCAGACCCTTGTCAGATTATTACTACTAGTGTTGCAGAATAACAACTTCCAAGGCTACAGTACTTTTGTTGTGACTTCATGAACTGAAGTTTACAGGGCATCATATACTAAAGGGGGTGAGAGATTTAAAATAATGGCAAAAGTCTGCAAGAACAGTGGAGGAGCTTGGAGTGTGTGGAGGGGCGGGGCTAGGGTGCAAGGGTGTGGGCAGTGTGCGAGAGTGTGGCTGTGTAGTGTGGGGGCATCGCCAGGGTGCGCGAGGGTGTGGCCACAGGCTGGGACACCCCAGAAACATTGTGACCAGGGGCAAATCAGCCCCCCGCCCCCACATTCCTATGCTACTGTGCAGGAAGCAGAAGGGGCACAGAACTACAGAGAAACTAGCTTCACCAGTCTCTTCCCTTAACTGACTGAGATCTGGTTGCAACAAGTCCAAGACAGCAGGGCTACTCCATCAGCTCTGCTAAAAAACTAGCTGTATCTGCCTGTTCTCCATTAGCTGTTACTATTCAGTTTGGGCATTGTTTTTAAAGTAATACATGAGTACCCTTTTTTTCTCTTCCTTCTTAAGTCCTTTTCTTTCTGCATTTAATTCTCTAGATTGAAACCCCCAGAACAGGAATTGGCTCATTACTGATCTTGTAATTTGTTCTGGGAACCATTTTTTTCTTGAAGAATGAGGTAAAAATGTCCCCTCCTTTTTTTCAGCAGTGTGTGTAGTGGGGAGGTAGTTTTATAGACTGTATATTCTATATACAACAGTTTACCATAAATCACAAATGAATTTGAATGTAAGTCCCACTGTTTCACCTACCATTTTTCTTGAATCTTTCCCCAATTCTTCTAAACATATTTTTATATGTAATTTTAAGGACATATCTGATGAGAGAATTAAGAAGCAGGTAAGGCAGAATTTCTGAAGACAATGAAAAGCCTGAAAAACCTCTACATAAATGATTTATGGTCAGGATGATTAATTAAATTCTGTTATGCAGATAACAGAAAATTATTTTCAGCACTGCAGTGAAAGAAAAAAATACATGGTTTTGTTCTTAGGTTTTCTTATCAGCTTACAAAACTGAGACACATTTAATAACTTTTAAGAGCTTTAAGACTAAATCTTTGCTTCGTGGGATTTTTCATTTTGTGGGTGTTGTTCCTAACTAATCCTTTCTATAGAAACTACAATAGTCTATTGAGGCATTCAATGATTGCATCCATAGAGAGGATCAGAATGTGTATGGTGGCCATGACCTCTCCACCCACAACTTTCTTGTGTTTACCATGAAAATATGAAGAGAAAAAAGTCCACCCACATTTGGGCTGAGGAAGTTACAGAGCTCCATGAAACAGGGAACCATGTCTTATCAGGCATCCTAAATGTGCAGAGTTCTGAAACCACATTGGTCTCAGAACAGCTACATTTTCTTCTTCATACCTACCAAGAACAATGAAGTTGCTGTTGGAAGTAGTGATTTACTTCTTCAGCCTGTAAATCCCAGAACCCCCTACTGCCCATGCTCTGATCAAAGAAGTAACACTTCCATACTCTGCCATAGAGTCACAGTGCCTGGCATTCTGTTTGGGACATATGCACTTGCAAGTCACTTTTAGGCATAAGGACATCCTCTTTTAGATGTCAAAGGGGCTGGTATTCCCTTCCTATTTCCACCTAAAGCCACACCCAAACTTACTGTAAAGTCCCTGAAGCTGCCCTGCATAGCCATTCCATGTTTCATAGCGAGCAGGCAGGCAGGGTCAGAGAAGTATCTGGCTACATCGCTGTTTGTTGTTGTGTGCCTTTAAGTCATTTCCAACATATAGTGACTGTAAGGTAAACCCATCTTGGGGACTTTTTAGCAACATCTGTTGAGAGGGAGGTTTGCCTTTGCCTCCCCTTGAGGCTGAGAGCTTGTGACTTGCCCAAGGTCACCCAGAGAGTTTCCATGTTTCTAACTTGGTTTCCAGAGTTATAGTTCAACTCTCAAACAACTATATCCTGCTGGCAGTCTACAACCATGTAACCAGACACAAAATGATGTCTCCTTCAGTGTAGAGATCTGCCAGGTCTTCCAGTAATCTCAGTGTTGCTGCAAATCAGTTTGTCTCTAGCTATGAGGACACAGCCAGATAGTTCTCTGATCCTACCTGCTTGCTGCAAAGCTCAGAATGCCAGACCAGAATGGTTACTTCAGGTGTTTTGCCATAAGTTGGAGGGAAGATACATGGCTCAGCATGTTGAAGGACTGCATACAGATATTTATGCTATGCTGAGATGGTGTTGGATTGAGGTTAGTGTGTGTTCATGCTGCATTCCACAGATTTAAGTACTAAATATGTGAAGATGTCTGTTATTACAGTTTGTCTGCACTGAGAGATATCTGGTTCCTAAGACTCTTAGGAAAAATGAGGCTGATGGAGTTCAGGCCAAATAACACGTTCTGGACAAACAATTTTCGTGGATTCTTAGGGCAACGGATGTGTCTTCAAATAGTCAAACAATCACACACAGAAGATTTGCTTCTGATAAGGGCACTGAGAGGATCAGATAAAAGAAATAGTGCTCTCAGGAATGTGGACTATCAGCACAGGTAAATGAGTAACTTTACATGAAAAGCCTTGCTGTAAAGTTGGAATTCAGCATTATTATTTTTTATGTGACAAAGTCAGGTTGATGAGAGTCAGATTTCATTGGTATACCACACTGGACACACTGGTTTCCTGCAAATCATTGTTTGTAAACTGGAGCCAGTCTGAAAAACATGTGCTATTTCCTCCCACCACTTTTTTTTAGAGCAATTCCCTTCTTTGTTTACCAGCACTAAGTAAAGTTTCATGTGCGCTATTATAAACCATGGTTGGTACAAAAAAGTCTCTTTTAACTACGGTTTGCAAACCCACTTCAGACACAGTTTCTCTGGTTTATAATGGAATCACAATTTGGCTCAATGCAATATAAATCATAATTAGAGTCACAAAGAAAGGCAGAAAATTGCTGTGGAGGATAGAGAAAAGGAGGTATGCCATAGCCACTAGGGTATCTTCAGAGGAAAATCTCTGTTTCTCTTAAAGGCAGATTCAGCAGTTGAGAAAAGGAAGGAAAGAAAAACAGAACACCCACTGTTTTCTGGAAGGGCAGAAATTACTGCCCCAGAAATCTGTTTTGAAACTGTAATCTGTTAAAAGACAAGAAAAGCTTTAGTGCTCCACATTGGCTTATTGACCTTAGCTACAACCTTGTAGGGCAGAGGGTGGTAGTAGGGGGGATCAGAAAAACTCCTGGATCCAAATAATCTATAATTCCCAAATCTCATTAATTAAAAAGCACATAACATAAGCTTTATATTCATGGGCCATATGTACAAGTGAGCTGTGGACAAACAAATGGAGAGATGCAGAGAACAAAAGAACTGGATCTGTGTCAGCCTGGACAGTCATCCTGATGAAGGTAGTTAAGAAGATTAATGTCTACTCTAAACTCAGCTCCCCCAGCTGGCTAGCACTCAATTTTAAAAGACAACATCAGAACCTTCACTTCAAGGTGATAGAAAATTCTGATGATGAAAGAGGCGGCTGAAAACTTACTTTTAATTAAAGAGCAAGTAGGCTGAAACTCCCCTGTGCCTTGTAGGATGCAAAACTATTTAGGCTATAGTGGTGGGACACGATTATTTATTTAGTTGGTTTTATTAACTAAGGGAATAAAAGAGATCCAATCAATACTCTTCCTTCACAAGATCCCTAATAATACAAGGCTATTACTCACAAACATAATGAGAAAATAAAAGAAAGGAGATTAGGGACAAGAGAGAGCAATTAGGCAGATAGATATGCAGCTGCAAAACATAGGTGTAATGACCCACAGAATGAATGGTACAGGTGGGTCAGAGGCCCAAAGGATCTTATGAAATGAGTAGGCAAGATAATAATGGAGATAGGCAACTAGAAGGTGGCAAGAATACAAAGTATGTTTAGAAAAGCAAAAACAAAAATGAGTATCAGAGCTTGAGAAAAGTTCCTTTTTGGGACTACAACCCCAGCACAACTCAATCAGCATGGCCAGTGAGTGTTCTACTGAGGAATTTTGGGAGCTGTAGTTCAAAACAGGAACTTTGCTAGGGTGGATTCCTATCATCAGGGAGAAGATGGTCAGATGGCTACTCACATAGCAGTGCTGCTGAAGCTTGTCTTTAGCTTTGAAGAGAACAATACACATAACTCCACAAATCTGATATGGTGAGATAAGAGTATTAAGGAATTACAAGCAGTAAGGGCAAATCATTTCTCCACAGGCCTCATTGAGTCACTGTGGCCTCAGGAAACCTTGCATAATTGCAAAAGTAACCGCCAGTTCTGAATGGCCGTTCTTCATCTTCACACTCGCCAATAATATTCTGCTGACTTGCTCTGTCCTTTCTCACAGTTAAACACAGTCAGCATGAGCAACAATAGCCAAACGGAAAAGAAAAAATGTGCATATAGGTTTCCTTTCAATTTCTGTGGAAGAATTTGGAAAATAGAGGGGAGGAGAAATAACAGCTACATTTTATGTCATTTTATATCAAATGTAGCACTTGTTCAGCTGTCCTTTACTCTGACCATTTCAGAGGCACAGTTTAGGTAAGACAAGAGGACTCAGGATTAGAGATCATATGTAATTGAACAGCAGAGGTGCATCTAGCATGGGGAAACTGGGGCGCATACCCTGGGCACCAATGCCGGGGGGGGTGCAAAAGCAACCCCCCCTCTCCCAGGCCTGGCCCAGTGCCACCCCTTCTCCCCACTGGGGTCATTCTCGGCCTGGGGTGGCAGCAGCAGGAGAAACAGCACCTAGGGGAGTAACTTCTACACTTGCCCTAGGCGCTGCTAACCCTAGATATTCCACTGTTGAACAGCTATGGTTTTGTCCAGACTGTGCCCAGTTTATATATTATTATATTCATGCATGTACTTAAGCATGAAACACTAACAATTCCCTTTGGCTTAGCCCAGAAAAGTAGGGGCACTCTTCCCCTGCACTGATAACGTTGCCAGGGTTATTGTGTGGTAACAATCAATCAAAATCATTGTTCTAAAATATGCTGTTTTTTTCTTTCTTTTTGCAATTTGTCTTTCTATTAAAGTATGAGCCTTTGGAACTAACAGTCTCTGAGCAAAAAGTCTCTTTCTCTCAGAACAGAAATATTCTAAATCTCCAGGAGAAAAACAAAAAACCCTACAAACATGTAGAGGTTTGTACAGGGGTACCTCAGTTAATGAACTAGATGTGTTCCTGGGCTTTATTTCTTTAACAGAAACTTTGGTATCAGAAGTAGAAATAACATGGAAAGAATAGGGATTCGTTCCTGCACCACCAAAAAAGAAGAGCAGTTCAACATGTCTCCGCAGACTTTTTCTTAAAAACTAACACTGCACATGTGAAATGAATCAACTTGATCAGGTAAGCCTCACAGAAGCAAACAAAAACATTTTGAGACCACTTGAAAACTTCTTCCAAAATGCATCCCATGATGATTTGTTTTTCTTTCAACATCTTCCTCTTATCTTATGATTTTCCTTTTGGTGCCCAAACTTACAGATTCTGAGCTTTTTCAACATGCCAGGGTGGCTGATGAGACAAGCTAATTTGCTTCCTTTTTGCTCTTCACACATGCTCAGTAAATGGTTACCTTGCCTGTTGTAAGTATGTAAGGAGCACTTGGGCCATTTCTGCACTAGACTGGTATAATGCTGTTAACACCCCATGGAATCCTGGGGTTTGCAGTTCAGGGAGGGGCTTCTAGTGCAGAAATGACTCTAGAGTAGAATCCCATTCTTTCCCAGCTAAACAGAAAACAAGAATGGGAGGGGAGGTTTGGATTGGGCTTTGTAAAAAGAAGGTTTTTTGTTAAGTGGGGTATGTCTGCACTCTAACGACATTTCTACACTACATTGTTATAGTGCTATTATTCCACTTTCAACATCCTGTGGAATTCTGGGGTTCGTAGTTTACTGAGGCCAAAGAGCTCTTTGGGTGAGAATTCTAAATGCCCCTCCCTAAACTGCAACCCGCAGGATTCCATTACATGTTGAAAGTGGAGTAATTTCACTCTAACAGTGTAGTACAGAAATGGCCTAAATGTATTTTACTTTTAGGTGGGAATCAGTGTATATAAGCTACAGGCCCTATGTAGCTAGAGACTTCTGAAATCGGAATCTGGGTTCCTCTAACTGTGGAAGTGTGCAGATATTTTAGTCCGTTCGTATCTCACTACATCATGAGTGGAAAACCTGAGATGCTCCAGATGTTGCTGGACTCAAAGTCTCATCATCATCAGATGGCATGACTAATGCCTGCAACTGTGAGAATTAGAGCCCAGCAAAGTCCCTTGCTCAAAGGGCAATGGACGGTGATGTCACAGGACAAGCATTTTTGAGATGACAGACTGTTAATATACCATATTTATTTCCCACCTTTCCATAACATACATCCAAGGCAGTTAAGAGCAATAAGCTCTGCAGCTTAAGAACAATGTAAGAAACCATAAAAACATACCATTAAAGCCATTAAAAGCATACCAAAATGGAACACATGGATATATTTTAAATACAGCAGTGAGATAAAATTAATGATTAATGAGGTTCTGCCTTGGCCTCCTTAAATGTTGCTAAGGCTGCTTCTCTCAGTCTTTCTCTTTTCCTTGTTCTACAGCTATTTATGCATCCTGATCCTTGCAGCTCCCTCCTTACACTGATAGCTTGGACACATTAATTTTTGGACTATATCTTCCAGAGTTCCTCAACTAATATGACTGGGGAAATTCGTGGAGTGGTAATATTTCCAAGCTTTCTGACTATGGGTAGGAACTAATTGGCTAGAAATGCTAGAACAGGAAGGCTCTGTGCACAGTGACTTGATTACATGCTTCCAGGCATTATTTTATTTTATTACTTTACTTTCCCCCCAGCCTTTCTGCCAAAAAGGTGTTCAGCCCTACCTAGCCCTATGATTTAGGAATTCTAGAATGTTTCCCCATATATATTTGATTGTTTCTGGAGAGAGAGTTTTAATATGACACACAGAATTCATGGGAACTGATATCAATTTGTCCAAGAAGCAAAATATATGTAAGAAAAGGGAAAGAAGCCAACACAGCAGTTATCAGAGTATTCACTGGGCAATCCTCCCTTCTTACTCCCCACAGCTTCCCCCACAATCCTCCCCCACTGTTTTAGAAACCTGAATAGGCGCCATCAATCATATAGTAGATATGGAACGCAGGAACAGTCCACTGAATACTTGGATAAGGACACTAAACACATTCCATTAATCACAGCACAAACTAGATCTAAACCCACACCCTTTCAGACTCAAAAGGTTTCTAACAGTAGCACTGTGCTTATCTCCCATGGTTATCACCGAATGAGGAATTCTTGGGCAGCACCATGGGGTTACTCCTCTTATCTGCTTGAGAAAAGGCAGCCTGGACTTTACTTGACTTTTCTTCTCTACATTAACTTACTAGAGATCCATGCAGTACATTCTCAGTTTACTATATGAACAATCAAGCTATATAAAGAAAGGAGAGCTGGATGTCAAGAACAGCTTTTGTATTCCTTCTCACTGGGAAAAAAAATGTCATATACACTTTCCATCTATTTTGAGCCCAAAGAGCAAGATATAATTTAGAAACCTAACTGATCTTCACAGAAGCCCAGATTTATGTTTTGATGTTGGACCCATGGGGCAAATAATTTTTAAGCTCTACTCTCCCATTTAACTATCCTTAAACTCCAGGTTTTTTTCAGCAGCAATTCCACACATTCAGCACAGATTTAAAAGTTAGTACCAGAGTTATAATGTACCTATCTTTTCAATGTCTGAGCAAAAGACAGAGAGCATGGCACAGATATACAGTTAAACCCACTGCTAGGGAAACTTAAAATATCTGTGTAGGGAGGGATAGCCATGCTATCGTGTTGCAGCAACATGGCATAATTTTTCATAAGCTGCAATCCACTTACTTTATCAGGTGTGTGTGGCTAGCCTCAGCAGTCAGATGTTTATACATATCATCACCAATGTTTTTGTGGTTCACAGTCTACCAGGTATTACTGATGGAAATGTTGGACCAAAAATGATTCCAATTCTATCCAAAAAAGGAGGAATCAGTGGGGTATTGTGTAGCATGTTCCAACCAGTGATGGTTTTTGTAATTGTGTTACTGTGATCCTATCTATGGAGATTTCATTTGGATGTTTTTCAGTCTATTTGGAATTGCTTCCAGACCACTTATCTCTATTGGAATGACAACTGTTTTCTTTTATCAGAGACAACGGATATCAATTTGTAGCTCTCAATATTTCATAATGTTTCCCTCTTGTTGTTTTTGATTTTGCTGCTCCTTGGAATTGTCACATCTATTATCTTTTTCTCAATCCAACTAATATTTGGCATGTTATATTTTAATGGTTGGTCTGTTTGAATCTTAAAGTGGATTTTAACATCAACACTTTCAACCCATTTTTTCAGGCTCCTTTGCATATGGCAAATCATATTTTTCATGGCAGACATTGTATTATGGTGGTTCTCATATTAGTCTGTGTGATCTCCCTGCCTGTCCTGATGAAGTGGTGAACACTTTCATCTTTTTCTTTACATATATGACATTTACTGTCTGTAGTTATTTTTTCAATTTTTGCTTGATGCTATTTGCTTGAAGTGCTGTTCTTGAGCCACAATATAAGTGCTCCAGTTTCTTTTTTCTATGTTCTGTAACCACTTCCAAATGTTTCCTTCTCACCTGTTCTCTCTGTGTTCTTAATGAACTGGCCATGCACATTATCTGTTTTGCCAGGCTTCAAGGCAATTTTTCATTATTTTCTTTCTACACGTGTTTTCAGCCTTCAATATACTCTCTGTATGTATATATATGTATGTATATTTGTGTGTATGTGTGTGTATATATATCAACTTTTTTCTTTGCTTTCTTTGATGCATTCTTTTCTCATCTTCTACAGTTTGCTTCACTTATAGTAACCTCCAGCCACCAATATTATGTACTAGATATAATAATATCACATTGAGACCATAAAGCATGGTTTGCTGTCATAATTTTCCAGGTTTTTCCTATGCAGTTATCTGGTTCTTCAGCAGCACATATATTTAAAAAGTTGTTGTTGTTGCCATTATTATTATTATTATTATTATTATTATTATTATTACTACTACTCACTACTACTATCCTGCCCTGTTCCCAGTCCCAGACAAATTTTAAAAAGACAGCATAGATAACAGCACATAGAAAAATATAAGTAAATACAGGCAAACAGTTATTCTTAAAAGGCAATTATATTGTACATAGCATTAAAAAATTCAAAATAAATACCCTAAAAAGACAAAAGAAGAAAGTCAAAGAAGCTGTCTGTCTGTCTGTCAGAACAGAAAAGTTTTCACTTGTTCATGGAAAGACAAGAGGGAAATAATCATTCTAGTGTTCCAAGGGAGGGACTTCCAAAGCCTGTGGGCAACAACTGAGAAAACCATCTCCTGTGTTCTTACCATACATGCTTATGAAAGTGTTGTGATGGAGAGAAGGGCATCCTACAAAGTTCTTAGAGCCTGAGCAAGCTCATATAGCTCAATACAGTCCTTCAGATGCCCTGGAGATAAGTTGTATGGGGCTTTATAATTCATAACCAGGATGTTGCATTTGGGGAAGAACTAAAATGTGAGTGAGTGGGGGAGCTAAAACACATATTGGGTGAGGGAGGTAGTGAAATGCAATGGAAATTAAAATGGTACTAGCATGGTGACAGAGGGCCTAAATACCCTAAAAGCACTAAATCCTGCCTGATCTTGAAAGCTAAGCAGAGTCAGCCCTGGTTACTGCTTGGTTGGGAGAACACAAACAAATACCATATGCTGTAGGTTATATTTCAGAGGAAGTGACTGGCAAAATTATGTTTGAGTATTCCTTGCCTTAAAAAAGCCTATGGAACTTTATGGAGTGGCCATAAGTTGACAGGTGCCTTGAAGACATATGCACATGCGCGCATGCACACACACAGACATACACAGCATAGGGATAACCCACCAGACTCTTTTTAGTTAAAACAAGCAAACCAATATATATACATCTGAGTTTAGGAAGTGGAGGTGCCTTCATAACAGCCCCATTACCATAACCCAAAGACAGTCGCAAAACACAAACAGCTATGTTAATCTGTATCCACAAACTAACATTAGCACACAACTCCCTTGTGGCAATAGTTTCACAGGCTGACAGTTTGTTTCCACTAGCAACCAATTTATCACCAGGCACAATTCAAAGTGCTGGCTTATGACCTTAAAGTCCTATACAGCTCACATGCAGGTTATCTGAAGGATTGCATTCTCCCTTATGAACCTGCCCATCTTTCAATATCTTCTGCAGAAAGTCTTCTATCTATCCCATCATCCTCACAGGTATATCTGGTGGGGACATAGAAGAGGGCCTTGGTGGCTGCTCCCAAGCTCTGCAACTCCCTTCCAAGAATGCTTAGACAGGTTTGCCATGCTCTCCTTCTACAGGAAAGAGTGTCACAATAAAATGAGACATGTTATCTGGTCAATGATCATGTCATTCGTTATAATTTGAGATTTTTAAATGCATTTTTTTGCAAGCATGAGAGTTTTATGCCAATTTCTTTTGCAAAAAAAAATTTGCACAGAAAACAGTGTTCTTTGCACAAAATATAGTTTTCTGTTCACAAATATTTGTTCTATGGTGCAACCTCACATTTTTTTTCTTGAAAACATTCTAAGGTACCAAAAAAAAAAATTCAAAACCCACCACATTTTTCACAAACATATTTGTATTTTCATATTTTCTTGCTGAGCAGGTAAAACCTTTTTGAAATTATTCATTCTGGTATGCCCAAAAAATAAGAGAAAATTGAAGGTCTCTGTGCTTTGACCTTGCAAGCTCTGCTTCAGTATAACCCTGGCCAGTCACCATTGGCCTCATTGGGTATGCAGAAGGGGGCTTGTATTTTTGAATCTGTAGTAGGACTAAAGAGATAAAACACAAGTAGCTGCTTTTCTGAGATGGGAGGATGCCCATTGGGGTCTCTGAATTCCTCTGAGCTGTTGACCTTGTCAACCAATAGAAGTGTCTGACTTGGCTTTCAGGTGGAACATTTTTCTGTCTAAAAAGCTCCCTGGGTTGTTTTGATCAGCATCTGTTTTTTCAGTTTTGAAGAATGAAAGGTGCTTATCTGCAAATGTATTTTTGTCCTGGTGCATTTGCTGCTATTCTGTAGGTATTTCTTTTATCTTATTATTAGTTGATATTAGTATGTTGCTATTTTATTGCTGTTAGCTAGTATCAGTATTTTAAATATGTCGTTATGCTATTCTCCTCTGATATTCTTAAACAAACTACATCATTTTTATCTGAAGGAATTGTTCTATTTATTGTCTCTGAATTTTATTGTGATAGGATATAATTTCACAGTTTGAACATTGTACTGATGATTAGAATTTTATACTGCTCTGGAATTTATTTATTTATTTATTGGATGAAGATGTGGTATATACACCTGCAAAATAAATTACTAATGCTCAATTCTCATATAAATGGCTTGAAAGATGGATTTAGAACAACACACGCAGGATAAAGGTGTCACAACTTTCCACACACAGGATCTAAATAGATATTGAAAGAAGGGCTTTGTTCTGAGCTATGTACCTAGGATAGTTTGCTGATCATGACTGGGCAAGTAAGGACACTCACCTTTGGGTAGTTATGAACAGAGGGAGATGTAGTACCCAAGAAAAGGGAATTACTTGTTCTACCTTCTTGTTCATCTTCAACCACAGAGCCATGACTATCCTTGCCCACTTTAATTTTTGAACTTTTTTTGGAAAAATCTTGCAGTTTTCTGTGCAAAATGCTTGGTTTCTGTGTAAAATATGCCCCACTCACACAATATATTTGCACCAAAATTAGCCAAAATGAAAAGAAAGCACTTCATTTTTTCTCTCTTCATATATGGGCAAAAAGCTCATAGTAGTTGACAAGTTTTTTTTTCTCCGTGAGGTTGGGGTGGAGATTTGTGAATGTTCTTTATAACCCTATCAGTTCATAGCCCTACAGTCCTCCACTCTTTTAAGCTGCTTAATTTCAGGATGATACATTAAAAATATTTCTTAACTATTAGGTCATTGACTGGGTTGACCAACTTAAATCAGAGAATTGGAGTGGGATCTTCTCCCACAACGTCCTTGATGTAGGAAACCCTGGAATAAAAACATTCTCAACAGAATCATCAGTCTAAGATTATAGCCCAGCAGGTAGAGTCCAGCGCCCCTCTAATTAATCAGTAGACATACATATTTCTCTTAGCTTTGCCTACTTGCATTCTTGATATAATACCAATGGATTTGTAGACTCCTACTGTGTGTCACTGTAGTCTATAGAGATTCCATCTTTCTCTCTAATACCCCTGTTAGTATTAGTTTCAAGGAATGTAAAGAAAGTACATCACAATCTGTTTACTAAGCACTAAAGATATTATTTCTCTCACTCTGGATGTTTTACAGTCCTACACATTCTCTTTTCCTTTTATGTAGGATGTGCAGTTTTTAATGTTTGTTTCCTGAAGAGGCGTGCAAGGTTCCACCTTCCCCAAATTAATCAAATTTCCTGAGTATTCCTGTGGAACTCAGATTCCGAAGCCTACCTCAGTCTTTATTGGTGTAAATCAGCTGTCAGCATTGTTTGACCTTCCAGATATTATTGGACTGCAACTCCCTGCAGCCCTAGGCAGAATAGCCAATGATGAGGAATGGTGGGAGCTGCAATCCAACATCTGGAGGTCTGTGCTTTGCTTTTCCGTAGGCTAAGTTCAATTGTAAGTCGCATATAAGGTAGTCATACTGAATCAATGGATATTTAATAAGTGAACATGTTAACATGTCTACCAATTAACTTGTTAACATATCAACCTATCTAAGTTCTGTAGATGAAATGGGCCCACTTTAGGTGGGACTAAACAACCAAATGGCCCAAGCTCATTAAACACCAGCTTTCAATATTCCAAGAAAAAACTTGGAATTGAGTAAAAGAACCCACTCAGTGTTGGAAAGATGAGGGGGCAGAATGCAGTTATTATATTCAGACTGGATGAAGGCAGAGGGGCAGAAAATGAATTCCAAATCTGCCACTACTAAGAGGCCCTAAAAAAGTAAAAAGGATGCCCCAGGTTAATCCAATCCTGTTTGTGGTGGGAAGATATTTGTATATGTCTAATTTGTTTCCAATATTTCTGACAAAAAATACTAGTCAAGCTGGCTAACAGTGCTCAGTTGCCCCTTAGAGCTTTAAAGTTGGTTCTCATAGCAAGAGCTGGCAGAGATGCATCCTAGAACTTTTGTGTCTTTTCACCAACAGATTATCTGAAACCAGGAAAATGGTTAAGACAGCACAGTGAAACAACAGCTCACAGTCTTTGTCTTTCCTTTAAAAATGTTATCCTTTATAACAAATTGTTAGGTTTTGGTGTTTAACAATGATTTCCCAGTCCACATCTAAGGAGAACCAGCAGGTCCCTTCCTTCCCGCTGAATAATTGGTAAGTTAAAACACTTACATGCCAAGTATATCTGTTTAACCCCTGCTGACCCAGCATGCCTCCCTTCAGCTGATACACAGGCAGCGTTTTTTCCCTTTTCTTTTTAGAAAAAAAAGAGGGCTGGGAGGTACACTTTCAACTCAACTCTGTTCTCCTCAACAAAACTGGGCACACAGCCACATTGCTAAAGCAACCGCTAGATAACCATCATTTGAAACCACTTAAAAAATATCACAAATGTATATATAGTGTCTTCATGCATTTAAAAGCAGTACAGTCCTAGGGGGCTTTAAATGAAAACAAAATTCAAGGAAAAGTACCAGAAAGAAATAAGCATAGACAATAAGCACAGCATAAGTACAAAAGAAGGATTAACTCTGAATGCAGAGGCACTGATGAAAAGAATCTTGAGATTATGGGAGAAAACAAAATAAACTTGGAGTAAGGCATTTGATGCAGTTTTTGAAAAAAGGCAAATACCCTTGTGGTCTGCATTATCCAAAGTAGTTATCCTTTTACTCAGAATTGTTTAGTGCTTAGCAAGACTGACACGTTCTCTACACTGGGGATAAAAATTTAGGAGCAGAAGCCTAAGTACAAGTAGAAATATCAACTGGAGGAATGCCTTTGCCATGGAAAGGATACGAACAATGTGACTTGCATATAGAACAGGAAATTAACTATAGTTCAACAGCTCATGATATATGGAGTACAGCTTACTTCCTAGATATGATTTCAAACCTAAAGTGAGCAAAGGAACTCCCAAATGTGCTATAATCCAATCCTGATCACGGCTGTGCGATTCCAGTGTGATTCTGGAGAACTCTCACCTCTGCCCCCAAGTTCACCGAGAACTGCAGAATACAGCTTTACTGATATAACAGACTAGAGGTCAGAGAAATCATTTCCTAGCTTAGCGCTCCCCAGGTTCCTGTAACTTGTGGGGAAATAGAAATAACACATCCAACTTCATGCCCTTTGATATTTAATGCATGCCTTGGGAAATTTTTTAAACCTTCTAACACCTACATCTCTTACAAAGATCCAGCTAAAAAAGGAGACACTTCCACAGAAACAATAGATTTTGTGCTATATTTCCCCAGTAATGTGCAGAGAACTCTGACCTTGCCATACAATTTCATGAGCATGCTGTGTTTTGTGGCAAAGGTTGTAAATGTGCCTTAGAATGGTAAAGATGAAAATGTTTTAAGATGAATTCTGAGTATTTCAGCTGTTTTGGTTGCTTTGACACAAAATGATGCACTAGGTTTAAAAGGATTTCAAGGGGAAGAAAATGCAATGTAGCAATGAAAGAAGGAGGAGAAAAGGAGGGAGGGGCATTGTTTGTCACCCCTTGACTCTGGCACACAAATAATCAGGAATGACCCAAGATATTTTGCTGTTTGAGTTGATGGACAAAATAGTGTACCCCTCCATCTCATAAACAAGGGCTAACTGGAGGGGCAGTCAAATCTTACTTCAGTACTGGCAGTGGTTTGGTGTAACCCACCACACTTGAGGTAGCATCCCGGTGTTTTGGTTTCAGGACAGTTGTGTGACATACAGACTTCTGCCTTCAAACAGAGAGGAAGAATTATGAAATGCAGGGGGAATGGCCACAAGGCTGCCTGTGTTGTTCCTGAGCATCTGCTGCCTAAGGTGATTGTCTCACTTTGCCTAGTGGCAGGACCAGCTGTGCCAACACAGAGATTTATTTCACAGTGAAGAATGATATAAACTGATACAGCTACAGTGACTTCCTAAAGAAGTCACATAGCGTGTCCACAGGAGGGCGAGCAAAATGGTGAAGGGTCTGGAAGCCATGCCCTATGAGGAGCGGCTTAGGGAACTGGGTATGTTTAGTCTGCAGAAGAGAAGGTTAAGAGGGGACATGATAGCCAAGTTTAAATATTTGAAAGGATGTCATGTTGAGGAGGGAGTGGGCTTGTTTTCCACTGGTCCAGAGACAAAGACAAGAAGCAATGGATTCAAGTTGCAGGAAAGGAGATTCCACCTGAACCTCAGGAAGAAATTCCTGACAGTCAGAGCTGTCCAGCAGTGGACTATGCTGCCTCAGAGTGTGGTGGAATCTCCTTCTTTGGAGGTTTTTAAGCAGAGGCTGGATGGCCATCTATTGGAAGTGCTTTGATGTGTGTTCCTGCATAGCAGAGGGTTGGACTCGATGGCCCCTGTGGTCTCTTCCAACTCAGCTTGAAGAAACAGAAATGGTGCTTGTCCCTCAAAAAAATCATTTAAGATTTTGAGCATTCCTGTTGAATTCAAATTTCTAAGCTCACTTCATATTCAAAATTGCCATGAGAACCAGGCTCTCTTTTACCACATACAGTCTCAAATAATCCAAATAAACTAATATATGTACAAGCCACAAACAGGTGCTATATAGAATTCTCTAACTAACCAGCCAATCTGTGAAAGGTCTGCACAATCTTCAATTGCCAAACTCAGTGTAGCCTAATCTTTTTAAACCATAAATGTTGTTATTACAACTTTCATTATTCCAAGGTAGCATTAGCTTATCAGCCATATAAAATAGCAGTGGTGGATCTCACTTTGCATTTCATTTTTTCTGCTTAAGTGTAGTACCTTACATTTTTTCTTATTGAAATTCCTTTTGCTACTTTTAGCCCAGCTCTAATAAAACAAAAGTTTTCAAGAATCTAGCTGGCCACAGTGAAGGAACAGTGCGACACAGGTGCTTCATTAGGCTGGTCATGCATTGTAAAGCCTTTGTAAAGCAAGGATGTAAATGTTCAACCATTTTGTTCTGGCTGGCAAGAACAAATAATTTTACCATTTTTCTCCTTGCTGTGAGAAAATATCCTCCTCACTATGCTATGCAGTTTTTAAAGAATATTCAGAGTTTGGGGATTATTCTATTCATTTTCTGCACACAAAATAATTTTTCTGAGAACTTGTTTTGGGTTCAGAAAATACTTTTTCTGAGTAGTAATCTGGTTTTCAGTTTCCCCCAACACACATTTTTCAAGCAGAATAGATTGCAAACTGCAAAAATTCTCACTCTTCTAGGATTCTGCTCATTAGGGATGGGACGAATCTAGAATTTTCTGAATCTGAATCTGGATCCGAATGCCTGGAAGGTTCTGGGAATCCACGAATCTCATGAATCTCGAGTCTTTCGAATCCTTTTTTAAAAAAGAGTTTAAAAAGCAAGGAAAAGAAGGGCAATCTTGGGCAAGACACTCTCTCTCAGCCTTAGCAAAAGCCTAGGCAAAGGCAAACCTCCCTCTGAAGAAATCTGGCCAAGACAATTGTCATAGTATTGCCTCAGGATCTCCCCAGATTGAAAATGACATGAGGGGCCCTTTCTACACAGGCAGGAAAATGTGGATTAATCCCACATTTTCCTGCCTGTGTAAACAGGGCCACATACTACAGTAGAGAGATAATCCAGGTCAAAACTGGCTTTTCTTTGCACAGCTCCTTCTGGCATTGTGGGATTTGTAGTCTGATGATGCACCAGTACACTTTGGCAGAGAAGGCTGTGACAGCTTGTAAAACTCCAAACCCCAGAATCATGTCTGAAAGAGGTCTGCAAGGGAGCTATGCAAAGGAATGTTTCAGCTGTCCTTGAAATCTCAAGCCTGTAGCTTCCAGTCAAGCACTGAATTAAATAGGAAATGTTCAATTTAAATATCTTAGAATACAAGCCCAGGTGTAATTTCTGAAATTGTTAGCAAAGGCCATTATTACTCCAAGGGAAAACCTCACCTACTTACTATCTTCCCTAGTATGTATGCTCTCCCAGGTTTTCAGGCATCCCGGTCTCCAACAATCTATTTAGTTGGCAAATTCAAAAGATTTGGTTTGCCTATTTTGGCACAGGGATTCAGATTCAGGAATCTTGAATCCTTACCCAGGATTCGAGGATTCGGTTATCCCACCCCTACTCCTCATCAAAGTATACCAACACTTAAGAAAGTCATTTTCCAATCATGTTTTAGAATATTTTGGAATATTCTTTTAACCCCTATCCAAAGGAAAACAAAGCATTGGTAATTTGAAACAAAGAAAAAGGAAACTACACCACATTAAAACTCTTGATAGGACCAATAACACTCGTTGTTATCTTGGATTGTAGAACAAATATTTTTCTCAGAGCTGCCTGTCATCTGCAGGTTAACTGACACTCTTATGTAAGACTGATGACTGCTAACCAGCTAAAATCCATCATTCTCTTTATAAGGACATAACATTCCTGAAAACAGACTGTCAGGCTTGAGGCAAAACAAGGCTCTGGTTGCTGTTGTGTGAGGAGTTATGTTATGATTAAACATAAAGAACAGAGCTTCTCATTGATGCTCAGACCAATTTAAAAAAATACAGAAATTAACTTTAGCAGCTGATAGCTGGTTGAAATTTAAATAATCTAGCACCTGGATGTTTATCAACAGTTTGATTTAGGATTGTCTAAGAAAGAAGAATTTGGTTCTAAGTCTCTAAAGAGAAGTCATGGCAGAATGGAAATGTGAACGAGGAGCCCTGATATCCAAATCAAGTATTTTATCAATTCTATCACACCAACACCAAATAAATTAAGACCATTAACGTCCTATATGTATAAATTCCAATTCTTTTTAAGGCACAACTGGGTAGTTTTTGTAGGAATATTTGGTACCTATATTAAGCAGAGTGTAGCAGGGCTAGTGCAACATAAGTTTGTGCTAGAAGCAGGAAAAGTATATTTTGATGCTCTTGGAAGTTAAAAAAGAGGGGGGGACAGCCTCATATTTATTGTCTGAGGAAATCTATTATAGGATAAGCAAAAGAGTTAGATGAAAGAAATTGGTTACAAGACCCCCTAAAAGCTAGTTATCATATGTGGGTGTAAGCTAGTATCTATTACTGGGCTTGGAGCCTCCTGGATGCTCCTTCCCAGACACAGGAACAAAAAGATTAACTACTTGAGAGAAGGAGAAAATGACCTCTGAAGGTAAGAAGGAAGCAAAAGGCTTGAATATACAGACCAAAGAAGATGCAGAGAGGTGAAAACAAAGGACAGGAGGCATTATCTGGACTCCCTTCTTTCACTTATCACTTTATACAAGTGTTGATGTCTCTTTGCTTTCAGTTGAGTTCTTCTCAGTCATGGAGTTTGAGCTCATATTGCTCGAAAAAAGGAAATTTTTTTCCCTTCTATATGCTTTCTATGAATGAGCTCAGATTCCAGATTTCAGCATAGCTATACAGCCAGAAGTGGGAACTAAATAAGAAAAAAATTGCAGCTTGTCAGTTATTCTAGCACTTTTTATATTATACTGATCAGGCAGTGTGGGGAAAAGATGGATCATGCTCTGCCCTTCCACAAAGGCTAAGCTGTGAGAAGCTGTGAAGATTCAGGGGAAAAGGGGGCCCTCTGTCCTCTCAGTGCTGACTTCTTCCTTGAATAGGAGCTAGGGATTTTCCCCAAATTCTCTTAATTCTGAGCTGCCACCACCCACTGATTTAGCCCACTCTACAGCAATGCAGTGGGAACGCACAATCTCTATGTTCAAAGATCCTTTCCCTCCCCTCCCCTCCCCTTTCTAAGTGAGAGGAATCCTATCTATGCATGCACCAAACAATGTGTGGGAATGGAGAGGGAACTGAGAAAAAGTATTTATTTTAAACACGCAAGGTAAACAAGAAAATAATACTCATGAAAGGCTCCCCTCCTCAGGTACACTTGATAGCTACAAGTAGTTATAAGCATAGATAGATTCTACAGCTCAGCCAAACTGTCCAAAATAACAAAGTTCTAACGTTGCTAACTAGACACATTCTAAGCTACTCACAGCAGTTGGTCATTTTTGAGATGGTATTTTGGGAAGGACCAGGAGGTGTTCTTATCTTCCTCTACGGGCATTCCTCACTCTCCTCATGGTCTTTTGAGGATTTTATTTTTTTACTTCTCATAGAAGCATCTAGAAGATTCTCTCCTTTCTTCTCTCTGATTGAGCAACTATCTCATGTAACCTCTAATCAATGTAACCTAACCCTAGCAGCCCATTAATCCTTTGTACGTCTGAGGGAGAACTATCTCCCTTAACCTCTGTTACCTAAATAATGGGGAAACCCCATTATCACAAAAGTGCCTTTGCTTCATGATTTATTCAAGTGATCGTGTAAGAAAAGAAAAAGCATTAAGTAGCATTGAGCAAAATGAGAGGGGCATGTCCTCCTTCCCTAGGAAAACGCCTTCCTCATTTTTTGAAATGTTTGTATACCCTGGAAAAGGATGTAAAGCTGTTGTTTAGGAAGGAGTGCATAGTTTTTGTGGGTAGGAGAAGAACACAGTGGCTCCATCCCTTAATGCTGTTCCTTGTCATGTGCCAAAATTTGGTGAAACAGAGGCAACGGTCAAGAAACCTGCTCCCAAGCAGTATATCTTTACAAAAAGGCTTATGGGCAGTGCATGTCTTGTTTCCCCTTTAGTTGGCACTCCTACAGTCCTCACGGAAGCACCAATCAAGTGGGAAACAAGGCATACTCCACACACAGCTTACTTGCATTCTTCATAACTGCTGCCATGCCCCCAAATGCTCACAGAACAGCAGCGACAGAGAAGGTAGGGGACTTTCTCAGTTGTGGTTTCCCAGTTGTAGAATGCCCTTCGCTTAATGGTCCAACATGGGTGTCACTCTGGTACTAAGGAAAAGAAAAAAAAATAGACAACCTTCAAACATAGCATTTCACTGAAGCTTTTGGGGCCTTGATGATTTCGCCAAGATCTGCACATGTGCTTGATTTTAAATTGCTTTAAATTGTTTTACCTGATTTTAAATTGTCTTGTTTAACTGTCAAATTGTTTGGTATGCTTTTAGTTTGTTTAAACCATTCTTACTGTTATAACTAGTCTAAAATGATTTTATTGCAGGGTATAAATATTTTAATTTTAAAAACCCAAAACAAAACTACTTTTGCCTTTGAAACATGGCATGTGATTGCTTCTCAGATCATTACTAATTTCAGAAGGCATTTGGAAACACTCAGTAACAATTAAACAATTATATTCCTTTTGTAAAAGCAAAGGGAAATTGTAGCACTTTTTTTCCCCTTTGGCATAGGCACTGCCAAAATTTAGCAGAAATGGACCAACGGGACTGGGGGGACATCACAGCTAGAAGAACAGTTGAAAGCACAGGGGCTTCACATGGCTGACCACCTGGTGTAGGATGTAGGTATGCTCATAGGACATGTTCCCAATTCCAGAGCACCAAGATAACACTTTCTGATTCAAATTCTGATTGTATTCAGTTGGTTAGTAGGGGCAGAATGTGGATCAAATGTATCTGAATGCACATTTAACAGCATATCCTATTGACATGAATGCATTATGAACAGACAATAGTACCCATATCTGAAGAAACATCCAAATGCATCTCAGAATGCACATTTCATTGATTGATTTCCACAGGATGCACATCCAGATTGCATCCAAATTCTGTCCTGGATATTCATGACTTTGGCCCTTTCCACACGCGGGTGAAGAAACGGCCGGAAACACGCTGAAACGGAGCTTACCTTAAACCGGGTAAGTCCGTCGCCAGTGGAGCAGCGCGTTTTCACTGCTCCACACTTGTCAGCGTCCCGTGGCGTCCTGCAGCGCCCAAAATGGCGGCGTACGACAGGTGGAGGTTCTCCACCAACCGGAGAACCTCGCCAGCCAGAAATCCCACCCCCAGCAGATCTGCAGGCACGCCTTTGCGTGCGCCTGCAAATCCACACTGGGTGCTGCGACGCGGCTGCACGGGGCTGCATGCCCCATGCCTTTTAAAAACCACATAAAAAGTGGTTTTCAAAAAGCATATGGTGTCGCCACTTCCAGTCGCCCTAGCGCGGATTGGGGTGTGGAACTACGCAAAAGTAGTCCGCCCCAATCCACTTTAAGGTGTAGACGACCTCCGTCAGAGGTTGCTCTACACCGTTTTTTAACCCCCGTGTGGAAAGGGCCTATGTTTTATTCAAGCTGGATTGGTGCAAAGCCCTTACCATGCGTAGCTTGCAGGCAATGAAAATGCCCACACAGTGTCTCAAGGCAGAAAACATCAGCCTTGATTGCTGGACAGAAGAGAAGAACTGTCTCTCAAGCAATAAATGGGAGGGGGGAATCAAGACTTGCAAACATTCACAAAACAAATGCACAAAGAACAGGAACTAAACTCTGCTGTATTTCATGATTATCTACATTCAGAAGTACCTAAGGTTGGTATCTATGGAGGCTTCATTTTGATTTAAGTTTTTTTCAGGATGCTGAAAAGAAATCTGGTTTCTAGACAAATGTGCCATCACAAGATGAATGTTGTAAGAGTCAACAGTAAAAAGATGGATGCAGAATCATATTTCACATCAAATATATTAACTACTGACTGGAACTAATGAAGCTCCTGTTAATAATAAACTGTCTTAGGTCTCTTTTCTTTTCTTTGAGCATCAAAGGAACTTGATTTATGAGAAACAAATGTGTCAAAGCCACTTGTTGTGATTATCATTATACCAGAGACCCTAATGCTGGAAGAACCAAAATCAGCATGGAATGAAATGATCTGTGAAATTTCAGCAAAAACAAACACAAAGCAAAAACACTTTGAAAGAAGATTGCTAAACAATATGCATCCCCCAGGCTGAAATAGCATGGAAAGCTGTTATATAAAATTAAAACTTTTAAAGCTCATTATTTGCCATATATCTCGCTCTTCTACTCCTTGTCCCATATACAATGATTTGAAAAGACTCCAGCGCTTGGTACAGTGTGTGCATGGATCGCCAATTAGTGTGATCAGAAAGGGACACTTCCATAAGAGCTAGCGATGAATATTCCATCAGCATTTTCTCAAGGCCAAGGGAAAGACAAGAATTTTTATTTAATCCCAGAGGGCCAGTCTGGAGTTATTCTTCACTGGAAAAGTAGCTGAATTTTTAATGGGAGAGAACAGACAGAGTCAGGTGTAATTCTGCATATTTATAGGTATCAGAATCTGATCCTGTGTGAGCCCAGGTCCCCAAGCAAATTATATTGTCTTTGCTTTCATTCTGTTTCTGCAAGTACATTTGGGGGAGGGGGGATTACCATACTGCCATAAATTGCAAAGATACTGATGAAAATTAGGTGAAGCCTATAAGGCATTGGAAAGATAAGTGCTAAGTATTGTATTATTTGATAGTGGGTAGCAAATCAGGCATGAATTTGCAAGGGGATATAGAAACAAACAAAAAGGCTGGTACATTCTCCTGCATGGATAACCATGGCACTGGCCCTCTAAAATGAGACAAGAGGGTTTTAATAATCTCTAGGGTAGAAAATGTTTATGTAGCTGGATAGGTCTTTTAGGAGTTCGACTGGGAATGAGGATTTTTGTTTCTCCTTCCTAGCCTTATCTTGCTATGCATGGGAATTTTTGCATGACCCCACTTGACTTGTTCTACCTTTCTCGCTGCCAGCAAAATGTTAGCAATAATATGTTCAGGGTTTGTGCTAATTAATTCATTAATATCCCTGAAGTACCACTGGCTCCTTCGAGAGATAGCACTTACATAACTGTACAACTTATTTTGTTATTAATTTGAGAAGCATTGTATCAGGGTGAACCAGACAGTTGAATCTGTCTCCTCCTTTGTGCAGAACTATGAAACTAACAGTATTCAGAAGGGGATATTCATGTATTGAGGAAACCAAAAGAAAGGCAAATTACAGTTAATGGCAGCCTCAAGCAATTATTTCTGTCATGAGAATATAATCCACCTTCTCTTCCAGGTACATCAAGTACATTTTGTAACTTCTTTCTTCAAGGAAGGAGGATTTTGAAGAGCCAGCTGCTTATAAGCACCCCCGCAGAAGTCTGGTGCGGGTTTTTCAAGATTGAAGTGTCCATGTGTGTTCTGATATCCATTCTGACCTGACTATTCCAAGGCCGAAATTCATTAAACTACTTAAGAACCTCCACAATTTCCCCATTCTAAACCTGTCAAAAATGCATTTATTAATGACATCAGATGTGAAGACTTGGTGCTTAGATCTGAAATTCTAGGAGACATCCCACTTGTGTGCACTTATAACTAACACTGAACAGAAATAAAAACAAGATATATATATATATATATATATAGAGAGAGAGAGAGAGAGAGAGAGAGAGAGAGAGAATGAGCTGTGGAAGAGTTTTATCAGGACCAAGCAAAATGCTATAAGCAGAAGCTTTTGAGTTCTCCAAAGAAAGAAGAAGAAAGAGAAAAGTCCAAAAATTAGGCCATAAGATCTGCAGTTTAGGCCCAGTCTCAAAATGGAGATTTGAAGCCTGAAAGAATTGATTATTGGTAGATGTTACAGGTCAGAAGGAGGTCAGAATATCCTTGACTATAGACCAACTGTGTATTATTTTTCCGCAAAGTCAAAATATAATGGTATTCAATTACTATCAAATTCAACCAAACAAGAAGACTATGGGGCACTTTCCAGGATGTATATCCAGTCAGCTGAAATGCAGGCTAGGTCCATTGGCTCTTATCAATCTCTTATTAGAAGTCATTGTCTGATCCACAGCAAATCCAACAGTGTTCTATAGCTGTACATTGTCTGGTAAGACTAGAAGTAGCGGGTAAGCTGGTTTTTTTTTTTTTAGGAGATGTTGTTCACCCCTGATACTGTCCTTATAGGCTTATGAGAAAGCTCAGGGTTTTCAGAATACAGTTTGAGGAGTACATCTGAATCACTGATTATATGCATTCTTTTTTGAAGAAAAAACTTAAATATTTACTTATTTATATAACATGTTTACATATCACCTTTTACCCTCCCGGGTTTCAGGTAAAGCAATAACAAAACAATAATAGATTACAATGACTTGGAAAATATCTCAGCCTTGTGAACAAAGACTATAATGGGGGGGCATGTTCTATAACCAAATTCCTACTATTTCTATATTATGCCCACATGATTTATCTTATACTATATTAATTATATAATATTATAACATTATGTTGAGCAATTCTGCATTTGCCAAAGTGGAGTGAAATGCATGTTAATGATAATACAATTCCAAGACAAAAACATTCCAAATCTACATTCCATCCTCAAAACTTCTGGAACTGAGTATCTGCGTAAAGGAGGTCAAATGCAATGCAGGAGGTCAAAGAAGTTTGAATACAGGTGGTTTTTTATAGCTGCAGAAATGCTAGTTTGTATGGCACACCCACCCACTATATAGGGCTAGTGCCAGCATATAGCATTCTTGGGCAAAGAATAACTTCCCCCACTGCAGCTAGAAGTTGATTTTGTTATCCCTCGTCCTTGCACTCCAGTGTGCAGAATATTTTTCATAGAGAGGCTCTCCCGGTTTCAACATGATTATCTTTTCATCATCATCATGCTAAGATGTTTGTCTGATCCTACATGTCAGATAAGGTATGATTGGGCAATGTTTATTTTCAGAGTTAAGTCAACAGGTTAGCCCTGTAACTATAATAGAGTTTTCACTTTAAATTCTTTTTTGTATATTTTAATTTGAAGATGTCTTTCTAAAAAAAGGGAGGGGGAGAAAGAAAGAAAGAAAGAAAGAAAGAAAGAAAGAAAGAAAGAAAGAAAGAAAGGAAAAGTCACCTAAGAAATGCAGCAAACCATGTGTGCCATCAAGTTGCCTGTTGACTTATGGTAACTCCGTGAATTTCATAGGGTTTTCTTGGACAAGGAATACTCAGAGGTGGTTTTACCATTTCCTTCCTCTGAAATATAGTCTACAGCACCTGGTTTTAATTGGTGATTTCCCATCCAAGTTTAGCTTCCAAGATCAGAAGAGAACTGGTGCCTTTGGAGCATTCAAGCATAACAGACCATAAACAGTGGAATGGAAAAATCCAACTGCATGGGCCTAACTATCATTGTTTGTGGCAGCAGTCGGTCCATGCTGGACCGACTGCTGCCACATGGTCTTTTACCCTCTGCAGTGGATATTGTCCACTAAAGAGTTTTGCCCAGTCTAAGAGATTCTGGGAATCATAGTCTAAAAAAGAAACTTTTTCAAAGTCACATGTATCTTTGAGCCAGTCGCGCCAGTATCTTCCAAAACAAAAGTACATGAATAAAACCTTTTTAGGGTTAAAGAGCCATTTTCACAAGATACACACACACACACACACACACACACACATATGATGAAACACAAACAGTTTGGTCTATTTGATCCACACTTCAGTAAACAAACTAAATCATGCAAATGCTAAGGAAGTATGCTTTGCAAGAACATTACTATAGCAGTTAAGAAAGTATTTTTCAACAGATTTCTCTTGCTTTCTCTATGGTTTTATACTCAGGATATATGCATTACTTCTATTTTAAATCCAGTTTAAAAAGGTCATATAAAAATTACAGTGGCAGTTGCTTGAGCACCATGTGCAGAGATATCAAAACCTTACATTACTTTATTGTAATTTTTACTGTTGCCACTCTGGAAAAGTTTGCAAAAATATCCTTCTAAAGTAGAAAAAGTAAAATATTTCACCATGAGGTAAACAGGAAAGTGATCCTAATCCCCCTTGCCACTTCTTTTTGGTTTTGATTAAACATTGCACCTTATTCTAACACTTCTTTTATATCTATACAACTTTAGTTGCAACAGCACCTTTTTTTACAATTCCCAAAGCTTCATTTCAATTTCTTTTTGCACTTGAAAAAAGAAGCTAGTGCATGTTTCATCTAAGCTATTTTCCTTCATAAAGTCATCATTAGTACTAATTACATCTTCATTAAGAGACTGAACAGTAACTGGCAGTTATTGAACTACTAATTGCTTTTAATTTAGAATCCCTGCTTGTGCCAAAGGAAGCAGGACTTTACAGAGTTTTACAGAAACTTCCCTAAATGAGAGTAGAAAAAGAACAGCATTTCTGAATTTTGCTTTTAGAAGTAAGGGCTCCTACTCCCTGGCAAAAATATACAAAAATTAAGAGGTTCTTTTTAACCTTTCTTATTGTTAAAGATCTCAGAAGAAAAGAATCCAGTCATTGTTTACATTAGACCAAACCTGGAAGAAACAACTTATCCATGACAAACTCCCTCTTTGAAGATTATAATAAACTTACATTTCAAAAAGAGAAACAATATTACCTTGGGGAGCTATTATTCTTGCTGTATGTCTTCAAGTCATTTCTGGCTTATGACCACCCTAAGGTGAACATTTTTACAGATATTTTGAGAAGAATTTGTCAACTTTTACAGCATTCTTTAACAGTTCTACGCCATCCCCAAGTAACACATAAGTAATAAAAAAGCAAACAGCAAGAGAACAACTTAAACATTTACAACCCCTGAAATCATAACAAAAACATCACTTGGGAGGGAGAGAATTTTGTAGGAAGTTACATATATCTGTCCAGGTTTCACATAAGATAACAGCCATATTCACAGTATTGGAGTTGAACGCAGACCTACTAGGTTCAAATCCTACTCAGTTATAAAACTCTCCAATGGCCTCAAAGATATCACTTCAGCTAAGCTTATCTTACTCTCAGAGAGCTGTTATGGGCATATACGAGGTAAAACAATGAGCTATGTCTAGTTTTATATGGTTAGAACAGGAAAAAAAAACACAGTCCTGAACAGGTTTCTCTAGCTTTTTTGATTTGGAGAAGTATGTAAACCCATGGGTGCTTATTTTGCAATTGGAGCTTTAACTCAGAAGATCCTAACGTCTGGCAAACATCAGTTCATGCACCAGAGTACTTAGGAGTCAGGGGGAAAGTCTCACTACAGTTTGGATTTAACAAATGAGGTGTCTAATCCCAATACGGCACAGAAGGCCACAGCTTCAGCAAATAAATGCTGAATAAAATAAGTCAATTGTTTCCCCCTGCTAAATCTGCAAAGTGCTCTTACCTTGATTTTCACACTGTGGCTACAAATGGCATTTCAAAAACCCCATGCATCCTATGACATGTCCATCTATGACTATATCACAATGAACAGATGGATGGAAAGAGAGGAAAACAGCTATCTGGATTTGTGCTGAGCTGTCCACTAAAAAAAAGATCTATGGATGCCAGCAAGAAAACACCACTCTCTTTTAACAAATTAAAGTGTAAGAAAAGAGGTTGCTAATAGAATGCAAGAATGGGCTGACACATGCAGTTCTAAATTATAGGTGGGAGAACAATGTGGGGAAAGGATCTGTATTCAATGCATCCAGTTAGTAAGATTAATGAGGGCAGAAATCACATTGCACGGTGGTCAATCTTCAATAATTTAAGGGTAATAGAAACTAATTTCAAGGTGATTTTTTTTTAAAAAAAAATCTTTCTCTGAAATTAGGACCAGACTACTTCATGCTGCAAAGTTCCCACTGTGTAAAATCAGAATGCTGCCAACTATGAAGAGAACTGAGAAACACTGCATCAATAATAATTAGTACAAGTACTTATTCTAGAAAGCCCAATAATCAGGGGCACAATTGGGGACAAAACACAAATAATTTTATGGATTTTATTTTGGGAAGCAGTAGGGAATTCATAGTAAAGATAAGGGACCATTCTTGAACACACTAAAGTGAAAAACATCAGTCTTCTAAAAAATATTTGTTGAGAGTTTGAGTTTTATACCTTAAAATTGAATTCTATGTACTAGGATAAGCCAGAATTAAAAAGCAAACATGGATAAAAATGAGCTATACACTTAATATTATCAACTTGATTAAAGATTCTGTTTGAAAGTCAAACTGATTTCCTCCTTTAGCATGGATATATCTCACTCTGTTTTAATTATAATCATTCAGTGGTTCAAACTAGTGACCTGACCAGAGAAACAGATAGTCTGACTTCTAAAAGCTAGCAAAAATGAATCCCCCATCTCCCCAAGTTGTTCCCCTACCTATATCTGCACACAAAGAATACAATCTAAAATCTCCAGAGAAATATGGCAATTAAGTTCTCCTTGGAGAGTTACTGGCCACTTATTCTAGTTTTTAATTTTTTAAAAATTCTGAAGTTTAAAATGTATAATTGAATATGAAAGTTAGGATTGTCCATGCCATCATATTTTGAATTTCTATATATGATTGTGGAATTGGAAAGTGAAGAAAGCTTATGGGAGGAAAATCAACTAAGTTGAAATATGATCCTGGAGAAGAGTTTTATGAACATTCTGGACTGCTAAAAAGACAAATAAAAGGATCACAGAACAAAAGGACCAAGCCTGAACTCTCCCTAGAAGCTATGACTAAACTGAGACTGTCATACTTTGGACATATCATGAGAAGCCATGACTCACTTGAAAAGACAATATTGCTTGGCAAGGTGGAAGGCAGTAGGATAAGAGGAAGATAGCATTACAGATGAATAGATTCAATTAAGGAATCCATGCCCCTGAGTCTGCAAGATCTGAGCAAGGCCGTTGGTAATAGGATGACATGGGACCTTTCTGCACTACACTGTTAAAGTGCTATTATTCCACTTTCAACATCCTATGGAATCCTCAGGTTTGCAGTTTAAGGAGGGGCATTTAGAATTCTCTGTCAGAGAGCTCTTTGGCCTCAGTAAACTACAAATCCCAGAATTCCACATGTTGTTGAAAGTGGAATAATAGCACTATAACAGCAAAGTGAGGAAAGGTCCATGGAGGTCTCTGAGTCACATGCAATAAATCAAAGTAGTTAACAATAGCAACAACAGTGAACAACAAGACCTCAGAGGCACTTGCCAAACTGTCAAACAAAGGCTATAGCAGGGATGGAAAGGATATTTGCCATTACTTGCTTCTTGGTAAAAAAAAAAAATGTGTTTCCAAACATTGGGAATATGTTTGGGAGGACCAAAATGCAGATGGGAATTCTGTGTAGTTTTCACTCAGTATTCACACATCCCAAAATATTTGAAGAAATTATTCTGTGCAGAAATATGTGCATTTGTGCCAGATCTCTGGGGGATTTTGCACACACAAAAAATTAGCTTTCTTTTCTGTAAACATTGTTTTTGCATTACAAAATGTGAGTTTTCCACAAAATGTGTTTTTCCCCCCATGAAATCCCCACCATTTTCATGTAATCCTGGCCATACATTTCTGTGGAGAATAATTTTCTGAAACACTTTAGGATGTGTGGCTACCAAGTTAAGAACTGTGGAGAAATATTCATTTTGTTCCAAAGCAGAGAAACTGTTGAAATGATTGAAATACTCAAATATTTATATTCCTAATCTTTAGTATTGGCCATCACTACTAGGGATAGGTCAGAACAAACCCATGCCTGTCTGCTCAGAAATAAATACCACTGAGTCCAATGGTCTTTAAAGCCTGATAAACAGGTAGAGAATTGCAGTTTACCTTCACGTATTTGTGAACACTGTTATGCCTTATCATGATTTCTCTTCAGCAATAAATACCACCTTGATGGTATCATCTAGGCCAGTGGTAGGTGAAAATGTCATTCAGTTTGCATTTCAATGGAAGTTTACCTACTTTGCACATTTCAAACCACTACATGAACCAAAATGCCATTGTACTATGATACTGATACTTTTCTAAATTTTGCAATGCAATTGCTCAATTTAAAAAATCATATAAATTTATATTAGTTAAGGAAGGTATAAAATGTTAGATTAGGAGAAACTGTTCTCAAAAATGAGTAAGGAAGAAGATTACAAAAACTGAATATAATTGAAGAAAAATATGTGAAAATAGTAATCAATTCCCCTGCAGACCCTTTTAAAAAAATGCAAAATAATGCAGCAATGGGGCAAAATTAGAGAAGGCCTTCTTGGTGGTTACTCCCACCCTGTGGAACACTCTTCCACAGGAGGCTAGGTGGGCCCTCTCCCTGCTCTCCTTCTGCCAGCAAGTGAAAACTTTTCTTTTTTAAACAGGCTTTTATGTAAACCAGGGGAGCTTTATTTACTCACTTGTTTTAATCGAATATTATGATTTTATATGTTTTTAATTGTTTTGATGTTTTAATTTGTTGTTGGAAACCACCTTGGGTCCCATACTGGGAGAAAGGCGTCATACAAATATAATAAACAAACAAACAAATAAATAAATATTTTGAGTTTGGAAAATAGGATCCTGAGCAAAAGCAACCCTATCCTAGATTAGTTTAGCTTGACTCTACATAAACAAACTGAAAAATGAAGACACTGAATAGATATTCTGGGTGGCTGAAACTCAAGTCCAAGAAACTTTGTGCTTTGGAGGAAACATTTTAAGAAAGTGGTCTTGCATACCAGCGACTCTTTCCATTTTTATATACAATCCATATAATACTTTTCAGTCCCCTGACCTTTTACTGGTTCTCTTTTACTACTTAAATTTCATTGGAAGGGTTTTCTTTTTAGATTCAAGATTAACTGTTTTATACTGTAATTCTCAACACACTTTTCTAGGAGTAAGTTACCATAGAGTCCATAGGACTCAACAGACGTAGTATTGTGTTGCAAAGTTATGTGAGCTTCTGTGCTCCATGTTCAGTCAGATAGTCGCTGTGATCCAAAATCAATGGAGGAGCAGGACGCAAAAAGTAAACTAGTATGTTTTATTGTTCCATTTTCTGCTACCTAGAATAAATAAAAATAACATGGAATGACTGCTCAATTTATATTCTTGACTCCTTAATATAGATTTTATACGTAGGGCTGAACTGAAACGCATGGCAGCATTTTTGGTAGCATCAAAAATCAGCTCCTGTTAATGTTTCTTTAAGAAATGTTTGTTTGATTAATTCATTTGTTAGGTAAAATATAAATAGGTGTTCATTAATTCCATCTCATTAAAACAATAGAACTGGATTGATCTTAAAGTGCATTGCCATATCCCCACATAGTTTTGATGCTTCTCTCTCTCTGATCTTAATAGCTGATGACAGAAATTTAGCAACTGATAGGGTTATGTTTGGACATATGTCCTCCAACAGGATTTTTACATAGAATTTTTCTGAACAGCTTGGCATACAGCTCAATAAGGGAGAGATCAAATGATAGCAACTCTGACTATAAAAAATACAATACCTAGTAATCCATATCCTCTGTGATTTTAGTTTACTTCATGTATTTTTATACTACTTCATGCATTTATGTCCTATTTTATGCTTTTATATTCTGTTTATCGTCTATCTTACTTACATATTTATATCCTGTTTTTAATTGGTGTACTTTCTATATACCACACCATTGGATGGTTAACTATGTTGGGTCTCTGGACTGTAAATAAAGTTTGATTTGATTAATTCATTTGTTCTGGAAGCATGTTAACTCAATATATGAAGAGAGGAATCCTGCCTCCTTCATCTCCAGTTCCATTACTATCCTTACATGAAGAGTGGCAAATCTGCACAGGAGATAGGTCTCCAAACCCACAGTCCCCCAAACCCTGGGAAGCACCCACACATACGGAAGCTCTCCTGTAGATGCTCCATATGAGTAGACAAAACTGGAGACAGAAAGAGCAGGGCCAGTATGCTTCCCCTTTGTGTTTGTATGCTTCCTGAGTGAATGGGACAGGTTTTGCTGATATACATGCTGGTTCTCTGTCATTCCTGATTGGTTGGGATAATCTCTTGACTAATCTAGTAGAGAGGAGGAGGAATAAGTAGAAAACAGCACCAACACAGCAGCTAGTTGCTAAAATAAAGACAGTGAATAGCACTGGGAAAATGGAGATTAAATGTTCTGTCAGAAAATAGTTTTCTTCTATGGCTCATTCCTGAAAAACATTTTCAACCCTAAAAACAAAATGGTGAGAAAATTTGCAATGGACTTAGTTAAGAGATGTTTGTTTTCCTTCAGTCATAACCCAGTTTCCTTTTTTGGGATATATTAATAACTCCTTTTCTGTCACTTGTTATATAACTCCAGTCTTATGAGATCTCTACAGTGGTGTGGTATGCTTGCAAAAATTTAATTATATAAAATCAAGTAAAGCACTGTCATGAAGTATCCCATTCCCCCAAAAAGGCATGGGACAGGAGAACCAATGATAGTTCCATGGTAATGTAAAAGAATACTTTATGTTGTGGTGGACACTAGCTCTCTGAAAAGCAATAAACCCAAAATAAACCCAAAAGGAGAGAATAATTGAACCCAGATACCACCACACTGGGCAATTTCCAGTCACCCAAGAATGAATTACAATTATTCTTTCCACCTAACCCTAAAGACATATTTGGGGAGAATATGGGATCCATATACAAGCATGTAATTAAACATGGTTAATCACCAAAAAGATCTCCATTGCTAACTCAAGATCCCACAGAAGCTAACTGGACTGGGAGTTGAATCTTATTTCCATGCTAGTAATAGGACAATATTTTCCACTGCTGGCTGGCCTGTTGGGGGTGGGTGGGTTGGATGAGTGTGTACTCATGCAATATATATTACATGGCACACACACTGCCCATTGCCTATCTATGCTGTTTCCTCTTCAGCATCTTGTACCTGTGACAACTGCACCACTTTTCCCAGTAGCTAAGCTGGATTTAATGATATCCAGTCAAGCATATAAAACTTCATGTTGGCTGGAAAAAATATCATGTGGCCATAGCAATACCTTCTGAGACAGACTCAGGAAGAATCCTATGTTTGCTCATGTCTCTGCTCCCTGTAATGAAGTTAAATCACATATGCAAAAAAGGTGGCATACACTGAAACATTCAGTCAGTCAGTACCCAACAATCAGTACCCATTATCCAGTCCTCCCTCCCTCTCTCCCTCCCTCCCTCTCCCTCACACACACACAATTTCCTTTGTGGGAACCAGGGAACCTGACAAGAAATCTGGAGGGAAGGCTATTCCCTACCTCCCAAACAACACAAACCACAAGTCAGACCCAGTAGCATCAGAAGCCTCTAAGAATTCTGTTAACCTTTTATCTCCCCCAGCCTCCTGGCTCCTCATGAATGCATGAAACACCTGTAGCGATGTGATAGGCAATAGCAAGGAGGTGGAGTGGTGGGGTCAGCTCTACATGTTATTTGCTTACTCTTTGCATAGTTGTAGTGTCACAGGGTTATGTATCATTGCAACAATATTCCTCTGTGGTGCAACTAAACTAATTTTATCCCTGCTGATATTCAGTAAATGCTGTAACAGATTCAGCTGTTTCCACTGTACTCAACACACTGGTCCTTGTTGATTTACCTCAGTTGTTCTCAGCATATGGTGCAGCAACTGGAAGAGAAACCAAGATCTTCCATGACATACCACCACCTGAGCTTTGCTCTGAGCCACAACTGGAATTCTAAATCAATATCTTCCCAAATTCCTAACTGCACAATAAACCGAGCAGTGGATGGCAAAAATTACTGGAATGAGACCTGCTAGGATAATAGCCAGTACAGACAGAAAACAAACTGAATGAACACATGGAGTTGTGGCTGGATGGGATGAAGAGGGCTGGGGAAAAAAATTCCTGAACATGTGAGTAGTCACTTATTTCAATAGGATCTCAGATCCATATATTATTCCCTTTGGCTAGCTAAAGCCCTGCAATGTCTCTGCTTCCTGTAATGAAGTTAAATCACATATGCAAAAAAGGTGGCATACACTGAAACAGGTGCACAGCTGTCTTTCTTTCCAGCCTTTTCTTGTGGGTGATGCTGTGTTCCAGAACTTAGTGTAATTTCAAGTCTCCTCAACAGTTCTTTCAGTGTTGAACACTGACACATGTTTCTGCTGTACTGTAAGCTTTACTGGTGGCAAATGATACAGCAGATGGTACTCCGCGAAGAAGCATCCCAATCTTTTCACTGATGGGGACTAGTATTCCCACACAGCCAGTGGACAATTGGTCCATCAAACCAAGTCTATCTAGACTACCCTTCAACTAGCAATCAATTTCCCCATCACTGTATATAGGGGGAGCTTGGGTTGGGATGCACACTCTTAAGCCAAAGCTGATGGAAGACACACTCTCAAGGATTATATAGTGCAGAAGTAGACAAAGAAAATCAAAATATAAAAACATGACTCATCTGCCCCCTCCATAGCTATAAAAGCTATGCAAACAAGTTATCAACAAAGAAAAACATTCACTATTCTGGTCTGTTCCCTGCCTTCAAATTTTTCCTAGTTTCAAACTGCAAAGTGAAATTTATTTATTTATTTATTTGTTTGTTTGTTTGTATCCTGCCTCTCCATATGGATTGAGGCGGCGAACAACTTACAAATAGCATGTATTTCGAAACATTTCTATACAAGAAGTATTTAACAAGGTCACTAATGCAAATGAACTCTGAAAGCCCTAATATAAACACTAAAATTATAATATTAAAAAAATTAAACTGATTATCATACTTTTATGTAACTATGAAACACAATCTATCTCCTTAAGACCTGATGTCCTAAACTCCCTCAGTATGGCTTCTTGCTTAGCAGCTATGACCCCCCACCAATGTATATCTGTATTTCTTCAGGTCAAGAGTAGATATCCATATTTTTAAACTTTTCTGGTTAAAATAGATTTCTGGAAATTAGAAAAAAGCAAATGTTGAAAGGTTGATGGCCTAATCATACTGCATCACCTTGAAGTATTGACTCCCTGAGGCCTCCTTCCTGCAAGTCACAGTGCATCTTTCTTCTGTTTAGCATGCCTAAGGGCTTCCAAGACCATGTCAAGAAATGATCCTATTTTTACTGCTCCCAAAAGCAAAGGATCAAATTCAAGGCAAGTTTATCAGAATTGTTAGACAAAATGTCTGTGTTAAGCCCTTATGATTTTGAACCTGGGTTTCTATCAACAGATGAGAGAGAACTTCTGTAGTTCCTTTTTTGCTTCTGAGTTCCTGCAGGTGCATTTGAATTATTTACAGCATCATATTTATTTTAAGCCTTTTCTCATGCTCTTCAATCAACAAGGCTCATAGAATGGCTTACATAAGAACAACAAAAACAAAAGCAAATCATTCCAAGAATTACACACACACACACACACACACACACACACACACACGGTCTTCAAATGGTCTAATTTAAAAGGGGTGGTGGTAATAATGACAGATACGTCAAGCTGGTTGTTTCTCCTTTTCTTGATCATAAGGAAGTTAGGTTTAGCTTCTGAGAGGATAGGAGAACCCCAATCTTAGCAGGTGAAGCAGCAGCATAGTATATAACAAAAGGTACCATGGTAGGTTTTTTCTTACATCCAAGGAATTTTATTATTACAAAAGAAAACTACAATTAAAGAATCATGAAGTTGTTAGGGGAGCTCACAGATAATCTACTAATGCAGGAAATCTAAAACTACTCTTTCTATGCTAACTTCATGAGTATATTTCAAATATTTGAAGATCACCTATTAATTCTTTCAACCTACTCACATCAAACCTGGTTACCAGGCTGCCCTGCATAATCTTTGTTCCCTTCTTTTGATAAGTTCTTGATCACTCCTCAGGATGTGATTAACTATACATCTGGCTATGTTTGTGTACTTTCACAAGAAAGCTTCCCTGCAGGAGAATCAAGGCTGCTTAGCTGCAGAGGCTACTGATGGGCTTCTGCCAGTAAGAAATCAACAATTCTTCAAGCACAGTGACAGATGGCTTTTGTCAGGCATTCTCACCATCCTCCTACTCTAGAATGACCCATCACACTGTTTCTGTCACTCCTGAAAAACGTTATTTGTGATCCAAATCCTGCCTACCATGTAAATGGAAATTAAAGTTTTCATCACAGTCTGCTACACACTGTTCTAAGCTCAAAAGGCAAAAAAGGAAGAGAGAGGAAGGTGCTATGGTACATTTTTAATTTGTGCCAACAAACATAGGACTAGATCAGAATAGAGTAGTCTCCAATGTGCCCCTCTAGATATTAGACTGCATTTTCCTCAAATTCTGCACCATGCTGGCTAGAGTTGCTAGGTTTTGCAATTCAACAATATCTAGAGGACAGCATGATTCTAAATCTTAGACTACAGTTACATTTGTTTCCAGGCTGTGGTAGATGACAATTAAAGTGCTTTGACAGATCCACACAGCAAAATCTGGCAGAGTCTCTTTCTTACTGGCTATTTTTAAAACTAAGTCATAGGTCTCACTTTCCTTTCGAGAAGGGTCTCTTGGCAGAGAAAAACCAACCAACCAACATGATTTAAGTTAAAGAAAAAGCATGGAGAAATATAATGTCCTCTGTTTAACTGCGTTGCCTACGTAGGTACAGAAAGCTGCTGAAAAGGGCATGAGAAAGATTTCTTGAGCCCTCTGTAAATACAGGCATCAAGGGAAGGAAGACAAGTTGGATGCTGTCTTCGTATTTCTTTTATGCTTCTTCCACATCCATGGTTGGTCATGGATGTAAAACTGAGAGAAGTTTATTTCTCTGACAGCAGACTAGGATGGAAAATATGGAAAACCTCCTGTCTTAGCTTCACAAAGAACAGCACTGATTTCACATTTGGTGAAATCATGCAGCCACAGAGGCCATTTTAGTGAAAGAGGCAGGATAAAAATCAAGCCATTCTACAAAACTAAAATATGACAGTTATGTCCAACAGAGGTAGAATGGAATGTGTAGTCAGTCCATGAAATGGCAACAGAACAGGGACATCCTGTCATCCCCATCTGAAACTTCACACGGAGAAAAAAACATAATGGGAAAGATGTTAATGGACAGGAATATGATGGGCAGGGAAATTGCCACCTTCCCTCTCTACTCTCAGTTGTAGTTTCTCCTTGAGCACTGCTGGAAACAAAAATTTTAAAAAATTGACAACTGCAATATTGTTTCACATGCACATGTTCCCCTGCATTCTGTTGTTATTTGGGGGAAAAACATTTCTGAATAATGAAGAATATTGTAGAGAGTAAAAATCTGCATACCTTTATCCTAGCATAAGCTGCCTTGATAAAACACACCCTGCTGATTCCTTGCCCTTTCGTTATCTCACATGAGGCATTAAACTTCAGTCAAGGAAATTCTACCTTCTTGTTCTTGTCTACAAGGTAGACATGCACTTCTATGTTAATGTTGCTATTGCCAAGCGCAAACCTACAGATATGGATTGTAGCATGCAACATTTCTACCCATTTGGTGAAACTTCAGATGAAAGCTCTGTAATTAGAAATAGGCCCTGAGGTCCTTAGAAGTATGGATTGTTAGTATTGTGGCCAAGGTGGGCTGAGCCTTGCAATGTTATGAGAGAATAGGATATCAAGCTGTTACCACGCCTGTCACAGTGAACTGTGAAAAGCCACTGAGCCTGATAGATAATATGTGATTAGTACAAGGGCCTTAGGCAGGGAAGTCTGACCATGAAAGCTCTCTCTTTCCTTTATTCCATTTAATAAAACAATCAGACTGAGAGTAAACTTCATTTGCAACATAACTGATCTCTAGGTCTCATCCTGGAGGCTCCTGAGTATATTCTGAATCAAATGATTGCTCCAGTTATGAAGTTAAAAGTTGAAATAATGGGCAGGTGGCTTCTCCAGCGATATTTATCCTCTGTTTGACTACTCTATTTGCTATCAGCTAACAAATTTTTGAAATAATTGTTGTTAGTACATGCAATTTGTAGAGGTCAACAGTGAAGAAGCTGACTGAAACAAAATTGAAAAAGGTCATGCCTTTTCAAATAAAATGTTTATTGTACTTGCACACTCTGTACTCAGTAGTCTTCCATTTAACAACCTGATGTTGCCTGTTTTGGACTATGCTCCTATCACACCATCACTTCCAGATTAATGAAAACCTTCTCTGGAACCTGACATCAGACAGCCTGGTGCAGACTTCTCCCAGGGCTTGGAAAAGTTACCTTCCCATCTTGAGCTCTTAGAATCCTCAGCCAGAAATTCAGTGTCCATGCTTTCTGGGAATTATAGAAGCTGTAGTAGTTTTTAAAAATGATATAATAGAATAAAAAGGTCATCTAGAAAAAAATCACACTTGCGTATGCACAACTGTTTGGAGTGTTGTCTGAACTGAACAGTCTGGATTGTTTCTCTTAACAAAAGCCAGGACACCAATACAAAACAAAATAACCCTTTATTTAATACTAGCTTTTGAACACTGCAACAATCTATGGAATTCCAGAATCCTGGTTTACCATATTCTGCAGTTATATAATTATTTTATAAGGATTTTCTTGAAGGAAGCAATAATTAATTTTAAGATTCTTCCTTCCACTCTAAAAACTACAGTTTTCACAGGCTATTTGCCATCTGGGACTTATTGTGTGCAAAATTTGCATATGGCTCTTTTTCACAGAAAATAGGATTTTCTTTGCCAGAAACTGAATTTTCTGTGCAAGTAATATTTCTATGCAGAATTATTATTTCGTACACAGAAAACGCTGTTTCATGCACCAAAATGTTTTCTATGCAAATCAACCATGTGTAAATTTTGTGTAGAATATATCTCAAATTACAGCATTTCCTGATCAGGGAACAGCATTTTCTATGTAGAAAATAATATTTCTGAAATATTAATTTTCTGCACTGAAAATGCTGCTTTCTATACAAAACAGCCCTCTGTGAATTTTACGCAGCTAAGTCCTGAACTAGAAAGATTCTCATCACTGCTAGGCTCTCCTCCTAAGGGTTTCTTAACACTGAAAAATATGTTTTTGACCATTTTAAAGATATTTTCAAATATTCTTTGTATCCATAATATCCTGTGAACATGATTATCCTAAAGAGCAACACAAATGTTTCATGTATTACTATTATTATCCTTTATTTATATAGCGCCATCCATGTACATGGCGCTTTACAAAATTAAAATGTAACAGTTGACATAAATAAATTTATTAAAAAATGAATACATAAAAAATGAAAAAAGTCAAGGGTATATGCAATTACAACCAGTGCAATGTAACATTACTATAATGCCAATAAAATACAATATCTAATTAATAATAAAAACTAGTCCAACATTCCAAAAATTTCAGAAAACAATTTCAATTTTCAATTTAGATTTAAAAACAGTAAGAGAAGGAGCAGTTCACAAGGTCACTGGAAGGCAGTTCCATGCAGAAGGGGCAGCGAGAGAAAAGAGCATAACTGAGCTAAAGAGGAAGAGATTCTAGGCTGGGTAAGAAGACAAGCGTTTGAGAAACATAGGTTTCCAGCGGGCTGGTAAGGAGAGATAAGAGCAGTAAGATAAGGAGGAGCTAAATTATGTAACACCTTAAAAGTCAAACCAAGGAGTTTATAAAGGATCCTACAAGGAATAAGTAACCAATGAAGGGAGATCAGGAGAGGGGTCATGTGATTGAAATGGCAGGCTAAGAAAATAATTTTACTGCAGAGTGAAAAACAGAGACCAGAGGGGAAAGATGAGATCAAGGAAGACCAGTAAGTAAAAGACTAGTCATTGAGACAAGAACTAACAAGAGCATGGATTAAAGTCTTAGTAGAAGAGGGAGATAGGAAGGGTCAGATTTTAGAGATGTTATAAAGGAAGAAGCGGCATGACCTAGCAACAGTCTCAGTTTGGGAAGCAAAAGTCAAAGAGGAATCAAAAATGAATCCAAGACTGCGAGTTTCTTTCACCAAATGGATAAGTGTGTTCTTGATGGTGATAGAAAAGGTGGAAAGTAGAGAAGGTTTTGGGGGGGGGAAATGAGTAATTCTGCTTTTGCCATATTAATTTTAAGAGGTGGTGAAGCATAAATGAAGAAATATTAGAAAGACACTCTGTAATATGGTCTTCAATATCCTTCGAAAATTTAGGGAAGGAAAAGTATAGTTGAATATCTTCAGCATAGAGATGATATCGAAACCCAAAGGAACCAATAAGATTACCTAGGGAGAGAGTGTAAAGAGAAAATAAGAGAGGGCCCAAAACAGAACCTTGAGAGACTCCTACCAAGAGAGGGAAGGAAGAGGATTTATGATTACCAACTATCACATTGAAAGAGCAACCAGAAAGATAGGATGAAAACCAACTAAGAACAGACCCGGTGAACCCTAAGGCATGAAGTGAGTCTAAAAAGAGAACATGATCAACCATGTAGAAGCCTAAATATGTGCAAGATACACTCTTCTTTAAACTAAACTGTGTGAACCCTATCAATGTTTATATCAGTTTTCAACAAATACTGCTTTCTAAAACAACAAATTTTAAAATTTTAAAATCTTTCCCAGTTCAATAGAGGGTATTTCTAATACAGAAGCTAAAATAAAAACTTGGGTGCCAGATCTGGCTCATGCATTTGGATTCCCATAGATATTACTCAATCAGCTTATACCATGCCCCATAATTCACCATGGGGTCATTAATGGTAAATTAAAAAGGTACATTTATGTGTAAGAGAAGCATATTGTATTATAAAAATGTTCTGAAAATGCAAATACCTAGATTGCTCTTTTCATATGTAACTATTAAATCTGTTAAGGTCATAGGAAATTACTTTATACTGATTGGGACCATTGGTCCATTTGGCACAGAAAGTATTTACAGAAAGTAACTTGAAGAAAAAGTCTTTCATATGAGTAATTGTCCTTGAAAGAAGAACAGCTATGGTAATACAAACAAACAAACTGTAAGGTTTACTTAAAGAGAAACATAAGCAGGGAATGGCAATGACTCCCTGACATCCTACAGTTTTTATCTACCTGACATCCAGCTCCAATCCTTCCCCTCTCCATTTTCTGCGTGTATTTGCTGGATTTGAGCTCATGAGGTTCCCAACACATGAATTGCTTGCCACTACTGAAATCATCCAAAGGTTAAAGACTGATGGAAGCGGGTGGGTCCAGTATCAGTGGGATGGTGCATCCAGTCTAAACTTTAGTCCAAACTAAGGGCTCAATCTAGGATAGTTCAAGTAAAGACTAAACCCTAGATTCACCACTCCAACATCTGAGCCATCAGCCACCGCTAGCAAAGATCACTCCTGAGCAACTGAGCAGGATGCAAACAATAATTGAGAGAGTTATAGGGAACCAATGCTCCACCGTAATAAGACTACAAAGAAGTACAGAGGAAAGAAATACTCCGGGTTCTAGTACTGGAAGCTAGTACTCCAGACTTTTTAAACAGGATCATGCTTGTTATTGGAGTCACACCTGGGAGAAAAGTACTCACAGAAAAGAAAAGTGGGGCAGGAAGCCATGGGCTCACTCACCTACTATGAACTCACCCACCTACTATTTTGGTGTTAAACTGAGATGTTAAGAGATTATTTCTATGTGACTGAAACTCAAGAACCTGCTATTGTGTCTAGATTAGTCCTGAAAAAGGCGGGGGCATTTACTCTTACACATACCATCCTGGACTTTGAAGCACCCTTTATGAGACTCAGGCTGTCTCTGCATGCTCTCTCCATAGTCCAAGATAAAGAGGATGGACTGGGATGAGAGTGAACAAAGTGGTCAGCGGAAAACAATGATCTTGGCTGCCAGAATACACAATGAAGTCTCTATAAACATCAAACATTCAAACAGAATCACAAAACAGCATTTTGGCCCTTTCCACACCAGGCAACGAATGGGGCAGTGTGTCCTCTCACGGAGGTCGTCTGCACCTTGGAGCAGATTAGGAGCGGATTACTTACTGGAGGTCCGCACCTCAGTCCACTTCAAAATGACCCCAAGTGGTCCCCCAGTGTGTTTTCTAAAGACTGCAAAAAACAGGTCTTTATTTTTCTGGAACGTACCATTGCGTTCCTGCTCCTTTGTGCAGATTTGCAGGCTCACACCAATGCGAGCCTGTGATCTGCGGAGGGCGGGCTTTAGGCGTGGCAAGCTTCAGCGGTTGGTCAGGACCCACGACCAAACAGAAGCTGCCATTTTGGAAGCCGGAAGCCACCATTTTGGAAGCCAGAGCAGTGCGGATCTATAGACCTTGCACTGCTCTGATTCGCCCTGGACCAAGGAGGAGCCCTGCGGAAGGGCTTCAGGTATAGTCCGCATTGCTTTGGACCCCAGAAGAAGCAGTAGGTAACGGCACAGAGCGATTCTCTCACCTCGTGTGGAAAGGGCCTTTGATTCAAAATTCTTTTTGTTGCCATAGTTTAGGATCACCTATCAGATTAATGAAGCCAAAATTTACTGTGCTAACTCATTTCAACCTGTCATGCTATAAAACCCACAAACTATGCTGCTACTTGGGAAGTTAGGCATCAACATGTAGAAAGTTAACAGATGTCTCCTCTTTGCCAACTAGTATTATCACTGAAATATGTCAAATGCAGTCATTTGTAGATGAAAATAGTAAAAAGGAAGAGACTAGCAATGCAATTATCAGGTCTTGGAAATCTCAAACAGATAAGAGTCCCCAAAGGAACTTTTATGTCAAAAGGCAGCACGGCTGAACACTTTGTAGCCCAACTCTTGGGTATTTTTATACAGGTCTAGGAGAAAGGAACAGGTGTTCTTTTTTTATAGAGTAGAGAAAAGTGTTATTCACCCTTTATGCATACCAATAAAAATTCAGACATTTAAAAACTATTGTAATAGCTGCTTGAAAAATTTATTAACATACTCTGTCCTCCCATTTTTCTTTAAACTAGCCAGCCTATACTGTGGATTTTCACACATAACAAAGATGAGAGTCACTGATGTTGTGTCTTAATTAGCAAGAACATGAAAACCTATTATATAGACTACTAAATTAATGAGAATGATCACTGCAGGGTTTAAAAAGAGATGCTTGTACTTGTACAGCCCTTGAGTCAGAATGCTCTAGGCTAGCACTAATAATTCAGAAATGCAACACAGACCAAGGAATTGGCAGGGATCAGGCTGCTGCATCAGATTACTCTGGAAACACAGAAAGAGAGATGTTGCCACCTTTGGACCTGCTAAAGTATAGACAGTCTAGTAATTTAGTGCATCTGTGAGACAAAATCTCTGTAAAATCAAAAGACTTGTTTTTACAGTATTAGCACTGGTGTCCTAAACAAACATGTTAGCAGACTGGACCAAAGAACATAAGAACCCGGCTGAATCAGACCTAAGACGCATCAACTAGACATCACACACTGACCAAGCATTTCTCTATGGAAAGCCAACTAGCAGAATATGGTTACAACTGTACTCCCTAACAATTAATATATAGAACATACTCTCTCTGGTACTCAAAGGTATATATGATCCCCGTGACCAGTAACTAGTGATGGTCTTATCCTCCAAAAATGCATCCAACTCTCTTTAAAAGCTGTCCAAATTGGCTGCCATTACTAGATCTTAGAACCACAGAGTCATACAATTGTACAGTTGGAAGAGACCACAGTGACAATCAAGTCCAACCCCCTGCCAAGCAGGAATACACCATCAAAGCATTCCCAACAGATGGCCATCCAACCTCTATTTAAAAACCTGTAAAGAAGGAGACTCTACCACACTCTGAGTCAGCATATTCCACTGTTGAATTGCTCTTACTACCAGGAAGTTCTTCCTAATGTCTTGTAGATTTTAATTTGGCAGTTTAACTATACACTGAGTGAAGAACTCCTTTTCATCTTTGCTGCGTAAACTAGGTTAACTTAGACCAGAAACCTTCTTTTTTCATACACCCCAAAAAGAGCAGTGTACCTGTGTACATGGGATTTTCCAGATTACACTCCATGCAATGCCTGGTTCAGAGGACTCTTCAGGTCTTTAGGAAATAGCCAGCTCCAAACAGCTGTGTGGAACAGAAGCAGCTCTATATTACCAGTGGGCTTCTCGGAATGGGATAGGAGAAGCAACTTTGCTGCTCCAGGTGCCTTGCAATCTAAGCAAATTGCCTCAGTCTGTCTATTGGCAGACCTGGTCCTGTACTCTTGCAAAGTCCCATGACCAAATACCAATGAAATAGCACTTCTGTGCTTACTATTCCTCTTCAGCAAAGAGCATTCACAAATATGTCTAATGTATGTTTTAAAGTTATCCTTCACAAATATGTCTAATGTATGTTTTAAAATTAATTTATGTTGATGTCCATCAGTATAACTTCCATAAAGTATACGTCATATAAAGAAACATTCTTTTGTCTGTCATTTTTTTCTATCTAGAAATTTAATTTTAAACATTATATCCAAAGTGCAGCTTGCATTCATAAAGCCCTAATGCTGTCAATGTCTGGGACCCAGTTCTTAGCTCACCTGGAGAGATTAGAATGCTAGATATTAGGAGAAAGTTTACTCAGTGGATAACTCACATTTAAGGACAGGCAGGGATTCATTCCCTAGCATTATTAGTATTTAAAGTTATCTTGAATGCCCTTTAAAAAAAAAAAGTCTGCATTTTTCAGTTGCTCTTGGGATTTTTTTTAATCTGTCCATTCTAGAGGTATTTGTAATATATTTTAAGAATGGTGATTTGTATTTGTAGTACTGTATTATTACATTTTCTTTATTGTTTGTACACCACTTCACAAAAGCCAGTGTGGCCAGTGCAGTGGTCTGAGCATTGGATGATGACCCTAGAGGCCAGAGTTCAATTTCCCACTCAAGCATGGAAACCTACTGGGTGACCTTGAGTGTATCACATACTCCCAGCACCCAGAAAACCTCATGGGGTTTTCTTAGGCAAGGAATACTCAGAGGTGGCTTCTCATTGTCCATCTCTGAAATATAGCCTACAGCACCTGGTATTCCTTGGTATGTGGTATTGCTCTTTGCTGCCTCCTAAAACAACTTTTAGTTAAATGCTTTTGAAAAAGGATGCAGTTTGATTCATAATCACACCTTCAGAAATAAATGGAGAATTTCTGTCTGCTTTTTATGCATTAAGCTCCTGAAAGAAGAATAGTCTATAAAATTATGAATAGTTAGTAAATCCAAGATGTATTGATGAGAAACACTGACGACATGGTATCACTTCTGGTTGAGATTATAAAGCTTTGCATGCATTTGAAACTGCAAATGTGGAGTTCCTCAGAGAGAGGGAATATAACAAATGATGATATTCACTCTGGCAAGTCTGGATAGGCTTGTCATACTGATTTAATTTGAGTTTGTTGGGTCCTGACTAGAAAAGTTGCCATGTGCTCCAAATTTCAAAGATTATGAAATACTAATTACAGTTCCAAACACAGCCCAAGATCTAATGGTATACTTTTATATTCAGTTACATACTTCCTATCCATACTGTGCATCTACATCCATCATACCTGAACAGTGGCATCTACCTCCATTCCAAACTTTCTGTTTTCTTTCTTCTGCAGCCCTCACAGGCATGAAAAACCTACTCTAGAGCGATTCTCCAACTCTTTGGGCAGGATTTAGGGTTGCACAGAGACTGCTGGAAAGAGGGTGAGTCACCAGTTATGGTAGATGCAGTAAGATCTACCATAAGTGTTTGACTGGCATGTAATCACACTTATCTATTCAGGTTGCAGGAAGACACTGAAAGGATGCAACACTTAAATAAAAACAGAAATTATACTCAGTAAGTGAAACAGACATTAGATTGAAAAGCATAGTCAACTCCGTATGAGATGGGTCACGTTACTTAGCACTTGTGCTATGTTATCTCATAATGAACTTAAAAGCCCCCCCCCCAAATCTTAATGGTGTATCACCCTGTTAATACCTTTCAAAAGCAGAAGTTAAATCAAGCCCTGGAAGGCCCCATGTGGATCCAGAGCCAATTTCCTAACATCTGAAAGTACTTAGTACAGCTCTTGAAGAAAATGAGTTTTATATTGTCAAAACTAAGGTGGATGGTATTTAAATCACTGGTTTTAACGGTGATCTAAATAACCAATTAAAATCCTTGATGGTATCCATCTGTGTTTCTTAGCAATTTACCTAAAGAAAGATTGCACGGTTCACTGATAGCTGGAATCCTTAAATATGCACAGTGAAATATTTACAACAAAATGTAACCTATTTTCTAACTGAGTTTTGTTTTACAGGAGGCTATGTAGGTTATTACTGCACATGTTTTTGCAATAAAAAACTGTAATATACAAATGTATTGCTTTGATTATAAACCATTTATATACTAAATTACCACATTTAGCCAATTTATTTCTAACTTCTCTTAGAAAGAATCTGAAATTCAGTTCACAGGAACAGAAGTCACACTGTAAGATTGTTAAGAAATCATTTGGAGAAGATTATAGTAAATATGCTGAAATTGTGTAAAAGGGAAGGAATTCACTTGAAAGATACTTTGCTAAATAGAAATTAACTTCAGTCATGCAAGATCAAGACACAGATCAAGAGATATACTACATGAAGATTTTCACAAACATGAACAGCCACTCATTTCAGGAATCATTTCAACACTCATTTCCAGAAGTATAATACAACTATTTATAATATAGACCTTTGTAGGTACAGTACAAACTTCAAAGATGACTGACATCCAGATGAATAAGTCCTACTGTCACAAAAATGTACATTCAGATACTTCTAGTATACTTATAACTTTAATGGTAAAAAATAACTGCCTACACTTCAGATTCACTCCTAGAATCTTTCTTTCATAGCTCCTTATGCTCAGATATCAGCCACAGTGCAAAATTTCTGTAGTGCACTCTGTGTGGGGCTGGTTTCAAAAACCGTTAAGAAGCCTCACTGGAACTAGACTGGGACATCCATGCTACTGACGTAAGGTAATTATCAAGATTTTATAAGATGTAAAATCGAAGGCTTTCATGGCTGGAATCCATAGGTTGTTGTGGGTTTTCCAGGCTTTGAGGCCGGAATTATCTGTCTCACTTCCATGTCACCAGATCCTCTGAAGATGTCAGCCACAGATGCAGGTGAAACGTCAGGAGAAAATACTAATAGAACACGGCCTCAAAGCTCAGAAAACCCACAACAACCTAAAGATTTTATAACTTTTTTTTCTACTTTCAATGGCTTCTGATCCATTTCCAGGAGATGTTTTTGACATGTAAAGCCCTAAACAGTTTAGGATTGGGATACCTAAAGGGCTGTACTGTCACTAATGAGCCAGCCCAGTTATTAAGATCTTTGAGGGAAACTCTACTTCACATCACACCAGAATCTGCATCATTCCTGAGAGTCTTCTTGCTGGCTTCTGCCAAGTTTTGGGACTCTCCCCCCAGGCTGGTTTGTTTTGCACCTTCTCTCTGGTGGCCTTCTGCAGATACTCCTCTTGTTGCTTTCAGGTGTTGTGGTGAGCTGCAGATGTTTTAATTTTTCTAGGCCCATTAACATTTCAAAGGATAACTACCACTGTTAATCTTTTCTAATTTTTTTACACAGTTATGGACTTGTTTTTACGATCTATTCATACTGTGGGCTGACTCTGTTATTTTGTTTTGTTGATGTACTTCACAAGCTGATGAGATATATAAATAAATAGGGATCGTCTTCACCCCTACCTCCAATAAACCTTAATTTGGAAGGCAGCAAGAAACCTCAAATTCTGTTCCATCCATATCTACTTTATTATCCCTGTCATCCCAGCAGCCTTGTGCTGACCAAAGTGGCTGGTGATTCTGGAGTTACAGAGTGATGTATCTATTTTAAGATTAATTTAATTTAATGCCTACAGGCAAAGGATTACTATTTGTTATCCACCAACACATGCAGCTCTGTCAAGGCTGAAAGCCTTTCAAGATCTGGCTGTGCATTTGTGGAACAGTCTTCTTTTAGACCTCTTCTGGAAGAGGATCTCACTCGTTTTCGTAAAGGGTTGAACACTTTCCTCTTTAATTCATCATCTGAAGCCACTAAGTTGTGTTTAAGGTGCTAAAATGGGTAGCAGCTGGTGCAATGCTGGGGTTTTGAGTCCATGCATTGTTATAGTGTTATGTTTATTGTCTTTGTCTCTGATTGTATATATTAATATTCTGCCCTTTGGTGAAAAGGGCATTATAAATCATCATCATCATCATCATCATCATCATCATCATCATCTATATACCCAAAAAGAGCTGTCAGTATGCACATCTGTGGAAGGCAATAATAAAGATACAATTTCCATGATGATATAATATAAATCTATGTAAATTGACTTTCTTTCTGTTTCTCTATTTCTGTATAAAAAGAAAATGGCTGCTGGATGGATTTTTAACAAATTTGGTGGGTATGTTGTGGATGCTCTTTTTTAAAAATACAGACAATGTGATGTACACAAAATTCACTCCCGATTGTACTCATTTTTTCATCACATTTTCACCAAATTTATAGAACATGTTTGGGATGGTTTGACTTAAAATATAGGCTATGTAGTGATTACAAAAATAGTGTGCTTCATGCTTCAGTTCTGGGTGAGATGTTTGCTTGAACCTGTATGTGTATCAAACTAACCCTTCATGTATTTTCCCCTCCCTGCCTACATAAAACATGACCGCATTGCTTGCTTTGCGATAGTTCTGATTTGGCTGGAACTTTCCTCTGGGCAGATCCAGTTGTACATTTTGGCTATTAACACAAACGGTGTCAAATTCCAGGGGCAGGGGGTGTATGACCTTTTCTGAATAAATTGATTTATCTTTCAGGTTTACAAGGGGTGTTCTTATAGAGGAAATGTTTCCTAGAGGAATATTGTCAAGCCAATGACACACTCATTTAATATGTATCTTAGTCCTTTTAAAAGGCCTACAAAACAACACATACTGAGACTTCTTACCTCAGGCACTTTGAGGAGCAATATACCAATGCTGGGAGATTAGGGATGTAAAGTTCCAGATTGACTATGTGCCAATCCTTCCTCAGCTGTGGGCACTTGTGCCTCCACCCAAATTGCTGGTGACCTTTTCTGGTATTTATGATGTCAGAACAGATTTTTATTACTGTTTGAGCTGTTGACGCAAAGCAAACAGGTTCAGCAGCCTGTGTTTATCCAGGCACTGGGATGTCAGTATTTTTTTTTTCCTTAAATCAACTTGTATCACCTTCTGCCCAGCTGCTTGGATGATCTTAGCACTAACTTATTTTTTTCTTAAGAGAAAGAAGGGACAAAGTTTTGAAAACAAAAAAAAGGGGGGGTTAGAAAAGAGAATAAGAACAACTTATCAACCTCTTCACACTTGCTTTTGATGTGTACCACTTCAAGTATTGTACACCTTTAAAACTGCAAGACATATACTTAAAAAGACATGTGCCACATGTTTTTGGTAGTCAAGACTTCATTAATTTACCAATGGTTCTGGTTCTGCATTTTTTTTAGACTTTTTGTTCCTCTACGTTTTCCATGAATGCCTAAGAGCCCATCCATGCAACAGTATTATGATACCATGTATTTCCAGTAGCTTTGCAACTACTCTTCTGTGGAATTTCATTACATTGGGAGTGTCTTCTGGAAGCACTACAAGACCTTCCTATTTACAATAGCTTTTTGTACAGCATTTCCTAACACGACAGCATTCAGATGTTTTGAACTACAACTCCAATTATTTCTGGCCAACAGCCATTCTTGCTGAAGGTGATGGGACTTATAATTCAAAATATCTTGAAGATACCATGTTGGAAAAGGCTGCTTTACTGGCTAGGGAAAAGTTACTGAGTGCATATATCTGAGAGAAACTTTTTATAGATGCTATACTATTATGTTACTGTGAAACCTGAAGCAAGGGACCTTTCTTGGCAGGTGTAGAAGACCTTCCCTGCTGAGGCTTTCCTATTGCCCATGTTGCAATCTTGTCTGCTTTTTGTACACAATAGCGTTTGAATCTGTGTACATTTTTGAAATTTAAGGCACTTGTTTTAAGAATTAAATTGATTTAATTCTTTTATTTTATGATGTGATTCGATGGATTATACATTACCCTGGAGTTCTAGACAGAATGAAGGAAAGTAACCACCGATAGGTTTGCTTTAGGGTCGCCATAATTTGGAAACAACTTGAAGGCACACAACAACAACAAAAGTATGCTATTTTAGGAAAAAAGAATCAACTTCAAAAACAAAGGAACAAACTGTTTTGTTTCCCCTGCATACATGCCTACCCCCACCCCCACCCTGTGATCCACCCAGTCTGAAGACTGACTTGTTTCCAGATGAGTGTAGCATTTCAGGCTGTAGCAGCATGCAAACTAAAACTGCTTCTTCTGCAGTTGCCATCTATAATAGCACCTCTCTCCTTTGTGTTTCTGGGATGTGGTTGTAATACTGTCAGTCTCTGTCAGCTGGCTAATGGAAGAAGGGTAGCATATGTCAGCTGCCAGTAGACAACTGAGAGTGATTAACTAGATTTCTGTATAGGCTTAGAACAACAGAAATATGGATTGTCCATGCAAATCAACTCAGCATGAAGAAATGTCACAGATCCATTACTTGTGTGGTTCATGACCTCAATATCTGCTGCAGCATTTTATGTATGTACAACTGCAACTCCTGTAAAGTACATGTTGGATCCTACTGTGCAAAATGACCTTCCCTATGAGAGCAGAAGCAACATCTACTTCTCAGAAACAAATCATAAAGTAAAATATTTAGAGAAAAAAATTACTGGGCTTGTATTTCTACATGATCACCATAGCAATTAGCAGGTCTATAAATGATCAAAAGTTCATTACTTTTCATCATATTAGTGAATCATCTGTGTCAGTCTGATATGAATATAAATATTCTATATCTCCTTTTCAGACTTATTTCCCTAGCAACCAATGCACTTTACACAAGGAAATGTACAAGACTACCATGCTTAACAGGCATGGAAGCAAATGACCAGAAACTAAGGTGGATATAACTAAGTGCATGTAACTAAAGTGACCAACCTCCAACAAGATGATGCAATTTTACATTGTTTACTGGCATTTTGTAAATTAAATCTAATAGGTCTGATGTAGTAGTGATCTGGAGTTATGCAAATATCCAAGCTGTGCAATGTGGAGGACTAGATTATCTCAGTGGTTAGTCTGGAAAATATGAGTAATTAAGCACAATTGAGGAGAGGAAACTTAAATGTTCCTTGTACAAATTTTATGAAAGTTGCCACCATCATTATCTACCTTTGTTTTGTTCACACAGTGAACTCTAGATATTTTTCCAGAACGACATACAAATACTTTAGAGGATAGGTAAAAAAGTTGAAATGATCAAGCACCACACTGGAAATTTTGTTGTTGTTATTTAATCTCCAGTCAGCTTAGACCCATTGCAACCCTATGAGTGAGAGATCTCCACAAGTTCTGATCATCAACAGCTCTGCTGCAGCTCTTAGAAATTCAGAGCTGGGGATTCCTTGATTGAATCAGTCCATCTGTAAAACAAGCTTTCCCTCTTCTTAACTGCTTCTCACTTTGCCACAATTAGCATCATTTCTAATGAGCTATGTCATCTCATGATGTGTCCAAACTACAATAGCCTCAATTTAGTCACTTTGGTTTCTAGTGAGAGTTCAGGCTTGATTTGCTTTAAGATCCATTTATTTGTTTTTCAGGTAGTCCATAGTATCCATGGAACTTTCCACCAGGACTACATTTCATGTAAATAAGACATTTTAGTGCTCGTCAGAATCTGTTACAGAATCAAGTTATGTTGCAGAATCCACATAGAACAAGAGCCACAATGTGGGCATTCTGCAGCACTGTCACCTGAACAGCTGTTAATAATTTCCCCAAATTTCAGTCATAGCTATCTGCAGATTCTTTTTCTTTTTAAAAAATATGAATACTGTATGGGATAAAAGAGGTCTGAAAATTCTATTGCCTTTTGTTACTACTATACTTTTTTGTTCCAGTCAATAAAACGTATTGAAACAAAAAAGAATGCACTATGCTATTTTTTCATTGAACTGTGATATGAAAAAAAATAGGACTGACATTATTGTCAGCAGGTAGGTCCAATTTAAAGTTCTCCACTAGGGAAATACAAGAAGTGTACCTGAAACCTGAACTGCAATGCTAACTTTGCTGTTCACTCTCAATACTTTAGAATCCCCCCAAATTCTCCAAAATTCAATGCAAGTCTTTTCTTTAAAGAAAATATGGATGCATGAGGATTAAGTAACTTGAGATGGTATAATATTAAAGTGAAAACTTATACTTCAGCTGTACAGAGGCTCACCTTACGCAAACTTTCAGGGGTATGCTGTACCAAGAAAAGGTTCTCCATCCATGCATCCCTTTGTAACCTGATCTGTTCTTATGTAATGCTTGCCTATAGGTTGTTTTTAAACAATCATGTAATGCTGTTTTTATGCCAATTTATGTTTTTCTGATAGTTTTGACTTTATAAGCTGCTTTGTGAACATTCTGATATGAACTAAAATCCTAAAACAAAACAAAACAAGTATATACAAATATATCATTTGTACACCAAGCTTCTGAATGATATAGTCCTAGGAGATTTTTACCATGAATCAATAGACATATGGAATCTTGTCAGAACAAGTTCAGCTCAGATGGATGAATCTGTCAAATGTTCAGTTGATATTCCTTTGATACAAATGGCAATCCATATCATTTGATACAGATAACAACGCACATTTTTCAAACCATTATAATTAAACAATAGTTTGTGTTGACTTAGTTTAATACTATTTGATTTGCTGAGTATCCTGCTATATATTTTCTATTTTGTTTGTATTTTTTTGTTGTATAATACACAAAAGATGTTATTGGCTTATGACCAATTAAATGAAACATATTCTGCTTTAATGTATTTTATCTATAATTCCATTCCATTTCTGCATTAATTTATGTTAAAAAGAGCCACTCAAAACACTGAAATGCACATTTTGGCATTTCCTATATATATTTTTCACTTAAACATTTACATGCATATTTTGATATAGATAAACTACTGAAGATTTATGTAGCAATGTTCAGAACTGTGCAAAACCTACATTCTGCTGAATCTTAGAGGTATGGATCAGGTCATCCCATATATGAATTTGTAAAGATCAAATTCTGGAAGCATCTGTAAGGTCAACGGTAAGGGAATCTTCTACAGTAGTGGAGTAAAATATTGAAACTCAATTAAATTGATACATGCAATTAAAATATGAACACCTCTCAACTCAAACAATCAGTGGTTAGTTTATTTAAGATGATTAGCATAAATCTTATGAGTCTCTGAGCACCAAAAGTTGAGTACTTCGTGTAAATCTGAGGAAGGTGAGCAAGCTTGCTTCTACTTCACATCCCAGCAGATAGCTCTATTTCTTTCTGCAGTGCCTGCTGTGAAACATTTTTATCCTCTCAAACAATATTAAACTTGATAAGGTTTGTACCAGACAATCCTTGCCAACAATTGAGTAACTGAACAATTCTTGCAAGAAAATCAGTGATTTCAAAATTGCCCTCAAGAATGGAGCAGATTATGGAGTCAAGCTCCTATGGAGGAAGAACTGTCTTCTAATGACTGCACTGCTACCCTTCTGTTAATACCCATTTGAAACAGCAGACTGGATTGCCCCCCAAAGATCCTTTTAAACTTGTTGTGAGACCTCCTAATGGGAAAGCAGGGGAAGGACGGAAGAAGCTTAAAATAATCACTGAAGATAGATTTCTTTAGATGAACCTCCAGGGAGGGAGGTAATTCATACCCATATTCTGGAATCAAATTTATTGAGAGTACCAGCAATTGTAGGGGGGGGGAGAAAGAAAGGAAAAAAAAAGAAAGAGAACTGAATCAAGGTGAACAAGATGTATTAAAAAGGCTGAAAAAAAGATGAGATGAAGTGAACAGTTTAGTACCTACAAATACAGATAGAATACGAATATTCTTTGCTGTATTAATGTAGTTATTTTATCTCTATTAGTCAATTGCTTAAAAAGGCATCATAGATTAAAACATGAATAAATAGGCACCTAAATTTGAGAAAAGAAGATAAATTTCTTATACACACCTACCCATTATCTTCAGATGCTATTGCTAAAAAAGGAGCAAAAATTAGTATTTGTATCCATTTCAATACATATTGACTTCCCAGGTTATACGAGGTAAAACTGATTTTCAGCCTAATCTGCTCTGTGACAATGTACTAAGAATTTCAGATACAGGACTGTATTCGAGAGTGCAGTGGCAGAGCTTGGAAAGTGGGGAGCGGGAGGGGCATGGCTATGATGTGAGGGGCATGGCTGTGGTGCGTGGAAGCATGTCCAGGGCATGCAGGGGTGTGGCTATGGGCCGGGACACCCCAAAAACATTGCTGCCCAGGGCAAATCACCCCTGGCGCCCCCTCGTCCCTACGCGACTGCAATAGTGGCCTTTCACTAGTGTTGGGCAAACTGAATCATGCTTCCTCTTGCAGCTTCTCTGTGAACTCCTTAAATCTGTTTTGGATGTGTGTGTTGGAAACTCTACTGAGCATATATGTGGATGTGAATATATGGCAGTATGCCGGGGGTTTCAAGGGAAGAAAAGGAAGGAGATTTTCTGTTTTAGGAGAAGCAGCTTGTTCAAAGAATTTTAGTTCCCAGTCCTATCTCATTTATTAGTTCTGTCATTGTAATGGTCCAATAGCCTACGCTCTAATGCAGACAACAGCATGACATGATACACTAAGCATTCACACCTTGCCACTTATCCTGTTCCTTGATGCAGTGTTATATGTAAAAAGAATCCCCAAATGGCAGTGCAATTTACTGTTGGTAATAAATGAATAGGCAGTGGTTAGAGAAAGGAAGTAACAGCAGGTAGAGAACAGTCACCTCAAACTATAAAGAACTTCATACATGACTGAATAGTGAACAAAAAGAATGGGGAAAAAAAGAAAGGCATTATACAATACCTTTGAACTTGTGAAAGACAGCCCATAGCTCAGCAATGTCTGTGGCAAAGGTAATGTCTGTGTCAAGTACAATGACTCGTTCAAGGTTGGCAGGGAGAGTCTTTGTCAGAACCAGCTTCATCAGCCCATAAATGCCAGAATAGTGTTTGTTGGGTATCCAGGACACTTCAGACTAATAGACAGAAAGGACAGGGAAGAGAAAAGAAGGAGGGAAATGAAAAGCTTTATTAGAGACATTACTTCTTAAAAACAATAAGTTCCTCAACTTTGGTCTTAAATGCTGGCCCTTGGAATCAAAAAGAGGTACTAGGCAAGATGAGGAACAGAAAGGACAGCCTTGTCTGATACAGATGCATTGGCAGGAACGTCAGTGGAGATGAACACTTTATTCCAAAATGTAATTCTACCACACACTCCAACATCTTAAGCAAAGTAACATACGCTATATTAACTATGGGTCAACAAAGATATATACATATATCTTCTAGTCTAAGATATGCATCATTGTCCAAACACATGGACATTAATAACCCAAAAGAAGTTCCTTTTTTGTAGCATGACTAAAACTGATATGTTGGAATTTCTTTGCCTCTGGCAATATCGGGATCAGTTCTCTGCATGAGTCAGCCCAACTCCAAGCTATGTTCCCACACATACGCTTCATAATGTTCCATAGCTATGGCAAAACCTAGCCAGTACTGGGCCCTATGTTCGTGGAAATGCCTCTTCTGTGATGAAACACTGGCTCTTCTTTTGCTGTTTTCACAAGGGCCTTTTTGTGCTATCCACTTAATTAATTAATCTTAATTAATGATGTCATTAATTTTTAAAAAACTACTGCACATGATTTTTTAAAAACTACTGCACATTGTGTTATTCTATCTTTTCTGTGACCCTGAGTTGATTTTTTTGCTGCATTTTGAATTATAATACTTTATATGGGTGTGTTACATATTTTTGTTTTTGTTCCTGAGAGCTTTTCTATTCTGAAAGACTGTCTATCATAATGACAATAAAATGAACATAAAAATGCATATTGAAAGAGTAAAAAGAAGCTTAGTAGGCAAAAAGAAAAAAAAGAAAAAAAAGAGGCATTTTCAATATGTTGGACTGGTTTCCAAACTAGAAGCTTAGTGGGCAGGTACCATTACAATAGCTATTCTCATCCTCTTTCACAGGGCTTTGCAATTATAAGGTGAATTTAAGGTAGTCCCAAGAATAACTGGCTGAGAGTCACAGCAAAGGAGATAAAATGGCAAGGGAGAGAAAGGACCTAATGAACATTCATCTGCTGTAAATTCTTCTCATCAGTGGCCCCAGTCATAGATGAAGTATCTTTTGGAATCTGACCTTCAACCTTGAAAAATGAACTAGTCCCATCTTCACCCTCACCAGTTATATCAGTCTGGAAAGATGTATACAATTCAAGCTGTTTCTATGGTTTGCAACACAACTGAATTCCTAAAAATAAAATAAAAAAAAATAAAATCTTTGAACCTCATCTCTCTTTGCCAGATGCAAACTGACTTTCTGGTCTTGTAGTGCACTGAGTTATTATTATCCTAAGAGTGGTATGCTTGCAGACCCTTGAAAATTAAATGCACCGTTAAAGCAAAGTCATACTTCCATTGCAATCTGCCCTGAAACTTGCAGAAAAAGAAAACTCCAGGGTTTAGATGTTTATTCTGAGGAGACAAAATAAATTCTTTGTACTGAAATTATTTTTGGTGTTGTTGAAACCCGAAGAGTTTAAAGCATAGGAAAAATACTGCTCTATAATGAAAACAGAAAAGGGAAATAGGTCAAATTCTTTAGAAGTTGACAAGAAAAAGAGACAGAGAGAGAGGAGACAGAAGGAAGACGAGTCATATTTTCCATTATTTTTTATTATTTTTAAGTACATTATAGATTGATCTGATAAACAAAGTTTGTTAAAAAAACATTCTGTAGCCAAACTTGAATTCTGACATATCCTTCAAATTAGTCATACGAGATAAACTTGTTGGATAACTCAACAAGAACCAAAAAGAGAGAACTCCTTCTAAGCAGTTTTAACAGTTTTAACTTTTTTTAAGTTTGCAAGCTGCTTTGAGTCCCCTCGGGGAGAAATAAAGGTAATCATCACCACCACCACCACCACCACCATCATCTGCAGCATTTGCCAAGGAGGCACCCATAGCTATTAGATTCATTATCTTTATATTTTCCCATCTAGAAAGTGTGTGTGTTGTCTGTTGACTTATGGCAACCCCATGAATTTCATAGAGTTTTCTGAGGTAAGGAATACTGGTTTTTGTCAGTTCCTTTCCCTGAAATATAGCCCATAGCTCCAGGCATCTAGAATACTGTATTTGCTGGCGTATAAGGCACACCCTATTTATACATCAGCAAATACTGTTTGCCAGTGTATAAGACACACTGGCGTATAAGACACATTCCATTTTCAAACAGTATTTTTCAGGGGAAAAAGTGGGTCTTATACACCAGCTAATAGGTTAATCCAAACAATCCAATTCTATTCAACAACTCCACCCTGTCCCACCTATATTGAAAATTTTTTCTTGCTCTTTTATGTTTATTTAAGCCAAAATTTTAGAAACTCTGTCTATAAGCATTTCAACTTTGTATCAACTTTGTATGTACAATGTTTTGTGTCTCCCATAATGCTTAAATGGGCTCAGTAATTTGAAAAAAAAAGGCGGAGAGCAAGAAACTACAAACATGTGCCCAGACGTTATAGGCATTTGGTTAACTCAGTCACAAAATGGAGATAACAAAGTGACTGATAGGTGTGGAGGTATTAGACTCTATCAATAGCAAATACGTACCATGGATAGGAAATGGTGGGTCCCCATCTCTGTAAACAAACCAACAAACAAACCTGGCTGCAACTCAAAAGATGTGCCTATTTTTGAAGTGATTGCTCGTTGCTAATTGCCATCAAGTTGGCTTCAACTTACGGTGAAATTGGAAATGCTATGGCATGGAGAATCGTGACTTCGGTGATCAATATATCTTTACACTTGAAGATCTTCTCAGGTTGCTTCACAGCTGAACTTCAAATTACTAGTCTTCTCCTGATTTCCTGACTATAGTGTTCATTTTGAGACACGACTGAATTAAGACAGAGAAAATCTTTAACTATCTCAATGTCTTCATCATATAATATAAATTATATAAATAATCTGTGGTCACTCTTTTAGTTTTCTCAATGGTCAACTACAATCCTATTCTCCATCTATGTGCAATGTACCCTTGTCTGCTCAATCTTCCCATGCAGCAGCAATATTAATCGACACAAAAAGACATGCATGCTTATGCTTAGCAAGGGCCTAAATACTCAAAAGGTACTAGAACCTGTCCGATGTTGGAAGCTAGGCAGGGCCAGCTTGATTAGTACTCTCGGTCACCAACAAATACCAGGTATATTTCTGAAGATGGAACTGGCAAAACCACCTCTCAGTATTCTTTGTTTCAGTAAATCCTATGAAATTCATGGGATCATCATAAGTCAACAGGTGTCTTGGAGGTGCACGTGCACACGCACATTTTTAACAAGTATTCCAGTTGTTAGGTATCGTAGCTAAATATATTTTCCAGTTTGACAGTGCTATTTCATGAGCAAACTATTGGCATTTGTGGGTTTGGTGATATCTCCTAAGTATGCAGTTGAGTAATTCTGACACCAACACTCAGAAGCAAAGTAGTTGCTCAGTAGCAGTCAGCTGAGCCCAAGAAGCAACCAAAATGGGAACAGTGGGACTAAGAGGAAGCTCCCACCTCAGACCTTTAAACTCAGGTAGGTTCACATAAGAAGATATGATCTCAGGGCATCTTGCAATCTGAAAATGTGCTTGCTTACCATTTACCTTTCTATGCACCTATACTTTTCGGTCTCAAATCAGGATAGAGAGGACGCATTACCTGGGACAAGCAAAGATGTCCCATGTTATTTTGGTCTTATATTGGTTTATGAAGTATCTGAGCCTAGCTTATTGCTAAAGTAGGGGACAGGCAACAGGTGGGGCTAGGGGGCTTTACTGGCCCTCCTAGGAGAAGGTAATATCCCTGTTGCAGCCAGAGAGAGAGAGAAAAGAGAAGCAGTGAGGTTTTTTTCTTTGTTTTTCGGCCTCCAAAGGCTATCTAGGAGAATGGCCTGGAAGAATTTTTTTAAATCACAGGAAATGTGTTCCTGTTAGGAAAAAAAGGCTTCCCTGGGCCTAAAATGGTCGGGAGTGGTGGCAGTGGCAAGAAGCTTCACTAAGCTAATGCCACTTCACTCAGCAAATGAGGCATTGGTCTGCCTATTTAAAAGTCCCATTCGCAAATGAAAGATCTAAAAACAACAAGAGGAAATGCAAGCCACTGGATATTGTCAGCATTAGTGACTCTAGTGCAAGTGATAAGAACAAAACCCTACTAATGAGCAAGTCAGAAAATGCATGCACACAGACAAAGACACGTTTAAATGAAGTGTCCTTGAAAATTCTCTTTAATTCATCCTTCTCCTTATCTTTATCATACAAGACATTTTTTGACTAGCTAGAAAAAAATTTAGGACTTCTCAGAAGTTTCTGGTCATGTTTTGCATAACTGGAAAATAATTTATCTGAAGAGAAATGAAAACAAAGGCAACACAATTCAGTATTAGGGAGTAAATTGTAACCAAGTTATACTATGTACCCAATTTATTTATTGTACCTAGTCAGGAACAGAAGCCCTAGCAAAAGCTGTAACAAAATTAATTTATTTCAGTTTTAAGAAACACAATGTTCACGTAACAAAATGAATGCCTGACTCACAAAACTTCCTTAAATTTGTATTTTTTTAAAAAAAAAAAGATTCCACATATTTAGGGTAATATACAGGTATTCAGACCCTAAAGCCAAGTGCTGATATGGTACTTTAGGATAACAGAACAACCACTTCCCAGAACTCAAATACTCACTGTAGCATATTTTTCAGCTTTGCAGGTTTGAGCTGCCATGAAATAAGAGTGATTGCTGCAGGATCATGGCTGTACCTTTCTCTTTGTGTGTAAAAGATTTTGTTTCTATATACTGAATAACAATCTCTATCAAGTCTCTCAGTGCGATGCTATCCGTTTAATTTGGCATGTGCTATTTTCCATTAAACATGTAGCTAATGCAGGTCTTGAGGAAGGGCTTTACTATTTGCTCCTAACTCAAATTGTTTGTTTTCTTTCCCTTATTTTATACTAGTATTTCCCAGTTTATGATTTAGCATAGAGACAGTATTTCATAATAAAACCACCTGCTGAAGAGGATCTAAGTACAAACAGAGTACATTGCAGAAATGATACCTGTCCTGAATTAGAAGAGTCACCTTCAAACAGTTGCTAATTCCTTTTGCTTCCAGGCTATTACCCATGGCAATGTGTCAATGCATGGCTGAGAGTCTCTTCTGATCATTCTTTTAGGTATGTCAATCACTGTTGTGAAACCAGATGCTCTGTCAGAAGTTCACCTTGAATATATGCTTGGAGTTCTCTAGGCCAACTGTCCCCTTGGAGCATGTTCACATTGCTGAATTTATCTCTGCTATCTAAGCCAACAGTGAATTACCAAACTCTCCCAGTTCTAGTTGTTGTTGTTGTTGTTGTTGTTATATAAGTAGAATTCAAACAATACATCATCATCTTTCTGAGTTTATGCAGGATACCATTGGGGTATGAATAAGGGATATGATAGCACAATATAGGCCCCTTACTCTCTGCCCGATTAAAGTAAGGTGGGTGGAATGAACTGCTGAAGGCAGGAGCTGAAGGCATAGTGCTAGAGCAGGACATTTGGAAAGTGAATTGGGGATGAATCTGAACAGATAGCAAAACCCTTTTACCTCCTAGCTGTTATGCCAAAAGCATGTGACCCCGTTGAGGTCCTCTATCAGAACCTGCAATTAAACATAAAAATGGAGAATTTATTAATTCAAATTAAGAAGGCTGCAAGAGAAGGGGTAATGCAGGAACTTTTCACCTATGTTTATGGGATCACTGCTAAAGAGACCAGCCAGAAGACTTACAGTTTCAACTTAAATGTGTTTTATTGGGGAGAAATGCACACACAGACAAAATTGTCACACACACAAGCAATCACAAAAAGCTAACTGAAGAGAAAGGGAGAAAAATGAATAGCAGAGATAGTAGGGATTGGGTGATAATTACCACCCACAGAGAAGTGAAGAGTAAGGTGGCTTGGGCTTGTGTCCAAGGACAGTACTGCTCTAACATCAGAGTGACAGAGTGGGTTCCTGAAATTGAAGTACTGTCAGAATACACCCAGAATTGGGGTCACTTACACACACAAAAAAAAACCCAACCCCCCCCCCGCCCTGAAAACATGAGGTGTTGATGACTCTTTGTTTGGGCAAAGAATAGATGTTGCAAGTTGCACAAAAGGCAGCCAGAATGAGTTGACGGTTGTAATGTGTGAAGGAAATAAGTTGATGATTTTAGCATGTAGATGACAAAAGCTTAGAGGACAGGATTGTGGAAGATGTTTGTGCTCAGAAGAAGGACTTTGGAAGGCTTCGAAAGGAAATGCATATAGCAGGGGTCCTGCTCTGCCTCTGAGCTCAACTATTGTTTTTGTAGAGAGGATTAGCTTATAGCCATTTAGTCAGGCTTTCTAGGATAATTCTTACAACCTGGCCACGATGGGGTTACCTTTTGGCCTGCTTTCCAGCCAGTTTCCATTTCCACATGGCCTTCTAGCCATAAGTGTATATAATCTATATTTTATGCCAATTAAACACATCTGCCAATTAATATATTTTGCCAATTAAACCATATCAAAGCATGGAGGTGAACAGCTGCTAACATAGCAGCCAATCCTCTCACATAACCACCAGTCCCTGAATATATCAGTATCTGCTTTTTAGAGAAATAATGGTAAATTTATTGTCAAGGAGGTGGAAAAGAATTTACATTTCCCATGCATTTCAGCAGCAATGGAGTTGAATGATCAAGAGCATCAATTTCTTAAAAATGAGACCCATAAATCTGCATACCTGCCAGATAGGCCTCCTCACCATAAGTTTACTTCCTTTTTGAAAGGGTTATTTATTATGAGAAAGGAAAAAAAGAAGTAAGTATTTAGAATTCTTTTATATGCTTGAATCAAAATTTTGTTCACATTGTGCCCTCAGACCAGAAACTGGACCTCCTGTCAGGAAGAGTGAAGCATCTACCTCTGGTGACAGATATTTAGATGTATGTGCAGAACATGGACAGCAGCCTGCCTGGGTATTTGTTCTGAACCTCCTAGCCGTTCTCTTCTGTTGGATGACAAAGCTGTATGTGTCACATAGTTTGTCCTGTGCAATGTTTGGGACAACCCTGGCTCTTGGTTCTTATTTTGAAGCATAAAATAGTCAAGTAGCATTTATTTTCTTGCAACACTATCTTGATCTTTCAGGAGTTATAAAGGATTTAATCTGTTTCATAAGGCCTTTCTAAGTCACAACTAAGGCATGGCTTCCTTGTTTGAAACCTGATCTCAAGCAACTTTATCTGTTCACATTTAGTGTGACTGTATTTGCAAAAACTAGACTATTCATAAAACAAATAAGAAGCAACTCTGCCTCCCCACAAAATAGCTTAGAAAGAACAAGTAGTAAAACAATTACTGAGGGAAGTGCTATTGACAAACATAGAAGAATGCCAGAGTCAACTATACATGATAATCATGTTCCTGTCAGACACCTCCTGCTAGAATACCTGTCTTGGGAACGAGAGAGGCAGATTCAGGAAGCAAAGTGTTCATTCAGATTACCCTGTTCTTCTGTTTCAGAGAAAGGAAGGGCACCAAAGCAGATCTTTGAGTTTAATACTTAGTTTTTCTCCTGCCTAGCAAGATGAAGGCAGGGGCAAGAATTCTGTTTCTCTGTGCTGACAACCCTAGTTGATTTCTATCCACAATCCACCTCACTACATAGCTTGGAATGTTACTTAATGAGTTCAGGTTACTCATTACAATATGAAAGAAGTACGCCGTTATACTACCTGTTACTCAAACGTAATTCAATAAATTGGTCATCGTTAACACACTACTTTTAAATTGCTTTTTTGAAAAGGCACATAAATACAAACACTGCCCTAAATGCTCCTACAACTTCCCAAATGACCTGAAAAATAAAGTTTTACAAACAAGAAGTTAACAAACCATTAATATGAGTCATTTTGTTACTTTTAGGATAAGATCAGTAGCACTTGTTCCCTGAAAAGATGGTGCTTTTCAGGTATGGATATTTGAATGCAACCTTTAAGCTCAGTCTTGAAAGGACTTTATAAAGTCTATTTTCACATTTCATAATCAAGGCTGTTGTCCTGGAAAAAATCTGAGAAACCTTCGATGTGTCCCATTAGTTTTTCATGCTGACTCATCCATGAGGTACTTATAGATAGACAGCTCCTAATGCTACCAATCAAAAGGTATTGTGTAGTTACTTTTGTCTTTTTGCCCATAACAGTCTTTTTGTGATAAGAAATAACAGGTGGGAAAACACAAGGAGGTTACCAAAGGGAAGTTGTATGGCCCTCTCCCCTTTTCCAAATTCAGTGAATGATGCAGGGTGATTGTACAATAAAAGTCGTGTCTGAAATTAGCCTGATGTCTCTGAACTGAAGGCCAGAAAGGCATGCCGTAACTTGAAAACTTTCCTAAAATTATAGATTAGATTTGAGGATGCTCCATATCTGCCAAAGTTTCTCATGGACAACTGGAAATGCTCTCAAAATAAAACTTTCCATCTTTCATTGCTTGATCCATGAGAAGAGTTTTATTGCTACATCTAAAAAAATCATTTTTTTTAAAAAAAATCTAGCACATATACTGTGACAGTTAACCTGTACTTTAGTAAAGTGAGCCACTGCTATAATTGCTATATTACTGCTCAGTTGAAGGGAAGTGTTTGGTTCTAAGGATTTGCAATTTATTTTGTTTAAGCAGAAACCATCTAAAACCTGAAGTCTGATCTTCAAAATAGACTAGCTGAGGCCATAATAAAATTTAAATGCTTTATTATTCAGAGATGATGTTGAACCTTTCCTTATGCAATTTATATGTATATGAAACATTGACTTTCCTCATCACATTACTGGTCGAAGTTAGTTTAGATCTTGTCTCCATGTCAGATAAAAACACCTTTCTTTTAAAAGATGCTGTAAATCTAAATCAAAATTACCTTGAAATACTTTGGTTTTCAAATTACCCTTGGAACCACCCATACATACAATACCCACACATTCAGCATTACGAAAGAAACTTGTTTTGAAACCTCATACAACTCTTTCTCAAGCCACAACACTTGCATTGTTTACCTTGTCCTGTAGAGATTTTTAAAGAAAAGAGCAGGAAGTATGGTGCTAACATTAGTCCATATGAAAGCTGTACACTAGTACTACTTTGAAAGAGTCATATGCTTAATCATACGCTTAAACAACAAAGAAGATGAAAAGAAAATATGCCCAACTTGTGGAGAGCATCTAGAGTGAGCAGAATGAAACAGGGAAAATAGAATGCTTGGCAAAATTAATTTTTCTAGGATAAAATCCAATCCACCTTTTCCCTTAAACCTTTTATGCTACCTTGCAAACACTAGCAAAGGGTCTTATTTTAATTTTAAGCCCTGTAATTGTAACCATGAACCATCCCGCTCCCTCCTGGATGATTCAGAGACTGTTATTATATTGATATTACCCTTAGAACAGGCTCTTACTATTTATATGAATGGTTGTCAAGGAAACTAGGTACCAAGGATAACTGTGGAACTTGTGCAGACTTAGCATGTCTTGTATATAAGTGAAAAACCTCAAGTCACCCCAAGAAAGCAGCTCAGTAACCAGTAGGCTTTACAAGATCTTATTTTCATAATCCATATAAACACACATGTTTGAAGAGATATTGTTTCATGTAGAGCCAAACAACTTGACCTTTTTACATTCACTGAAGAAAAAGGCCAGACTAGAATTAAAAATACAGCTGAGAAGTTTTGCCAGGACTGACTAAAATGGCTTGATAATTTCAACAGATCTTTCTGGTGTTCAATGTTATTTCCTTCACAAACACATTAATATTTACTTTAATCAATGTGAATCGATTAAGGGAGGATGCAGAATTCTGTCTCATTATGACTTCTTGAACAGTATAAGAATTTCTGGTGCAGCAGTACTGCAGGACAGAAAATCATGTCCAAATCATGTAATCTGAATGCTTCAATCTCAATTTATTAAGGAGAGATACACATGAAACTTTTGTATGCAGCCCCTTTATTCTTTGCTGTTGCATGCAGTCAGACCAAGAAGTCTTTCTCTATTTTGTCTGTAGTTAGAAAGTACAGTTCAGAACAACCTAGAATCTTAAACCATCATTTAAATGTGTTTGCGTAGGCTGGTTTGTTCCAAAACTGGAACAACTTGAATGAACGCTTATGAAACTGAGGTATGATAGTTTGTGCTGGTCACAGGTACTCAGCAAGTTTTCAGATGGCTTTTTCCTAGGTAGAAAGTCTTATAGCTGACTGAGCAGCTCAACCTGTCTTTCAGTCACTCCTCTCAATATAAGAGCAGTTTTATGGGTTCTTTGTTAATTGATATTGGTGAGAATCCTGCAATGTATATCACAGTCATTTATGCTTGCAGATTCTGGTGCCCATACTGGTTTTATGATATTTGAAGGTGTTCCCTTATACAAACTAGTTAGTGTACAGTACTTTCCCATTTGTTGAAACCAGTATTATCCAGTGATGTAGACTGTTGATTTGTTGAAACCAGTATTATCCAGTGATGTAGACTTAAGTCAATTGACTTGGACTCAGGTTGGACTTAAGCCACTTAAGTGAATCGACTTGGACTCGACTCAGCAAAAAATGACTCACTGACTCGACCCAACTTGTGACTTGTATATTTTTAATGACTGAATTGCTGCCCCTGGTTCAGTAACATAACACATTCTTCCAGAAACCTTACAACTTTGAGCAATGCTTCCATTTCTTTTTGCCTACTGGTCACATGACAACCTGTCTCAAGCCCAAAACGTGGGCACATTTCTTGGTGGGGACCACCAAACACATTAGGCAATGGGCTTGAAGCAGAACTGAGGTCTGCTCCACAGTCTATCTCTGCTGCATGTTGAAGGAGCCTTCTCAAATTTATCTTGCAAAGACTTGAGATTTGACTTCAGACTTGAGACTTGAAGATAAGGACTTGAGACATGAGTTGAGACTTGGAGTAAAAGACTTAAATACATCACTGGTATTATCCTAATACAAAGCTTGCCAGGCACACAATGTAAGAGTTACAAACAATAACAATAGTTACAAACAATAACAATATGGAGTACTGAAAAATGTAAAAATTAAGAGATTTTTACCCAAATTTAAAAAAGCTGCAATTGGCATCCTTCCTGTTGGTATAAAACGGACAAGGAATAGCAGCTTAAAAGGCCAAGGAGGGAGATGTGGAAGGGATTCTTAGAGGTCAGACATGACAGGCATGTGTAGGACAATGCTGCAGTCTGTGGAAAAATTATACTGAAGTGCTGTGGATCAGCCTTCTTTGCTCAAGGTGATTTGACATGAAGATGTGCTGCAGCCAGTCAGAACTCACACTTAAATAGTGTCATATTCCTTCTTTGGGCCCTTGAATCAAAGTCACTTTGCCAGATTCTGAAGGTAGTTTTGTCATTCCACTTCCAGAAATAAAACAAGCACAGAAGAATGCCTCATTGGCTGCAGTCCGAGGGTCAATGTCTCTATATATGGGAGATATCCCAGTCTGTTCACATGATCTTTACATTATTAAAATAGTTAATTATTATACAAGGATGATACCACCCTCCTTATGGAAAATGCATTTATAACAACGAGGTGACTTTCAAATACAGGATTTCCCAACCCACAAAAGGCTCACTTTTGTTGAGGTTCCAGTGCTTTCATTGAGAAAGAGGGAAGAACAGTACATCTTCAAACATCTGTGGCATAACTTTTTATAAACAGGCTTTTCCTGATGTATGTAGTGTATATATTAGACCAACTTTTTCAACGGGAGCAATATGATTTCCAAGGGTGCCCTGGCAAATTTGAAGGGAATCACAGAAAGAAAGCTGTGAGAAGGGGAACCCCAAGGGCTTATGGGGGCCCTGGTAACTCATCTGATTAAATATCCAAGCAGCAACCTTATTTGGAGTTAACAGTTTATCTCCTATTTATAATATCTTTCCAATACACCATTTGAATTCAGAGTGCCTGGTAAAGTAATTGCTTAACCTCCTCTCACATCTTGATTTAAGAGCTAAAATCCACAAAAGTTGAGGCTTTTGTGATATATTTCATACCCCTCTAGAATGATATCATGGAAAGAGGTGACTTCTGACTGCCATTGTCTAACTTGGAGTCCAATATCATGAAAACAGCAGAAAAGCACTAAAACTCAAGGATCACATTGGGCCTGACAGATGTTTAATTTCATATAGTTCTGTCCAGCTTTTCTGTCTGTCCATATTGTATCCCTGTTTGACAGGGAGCCCTGGAATCTGAGGAGAGTTCCTGGAGCAGAGGGGGCTATGCCCAAAAAACAGAAAGAATTGGTATATTAGACAATTTAGGGATATGTCCATGTCTCACTAATGCATTCTTCTCAAAACATAATAATTGATATGCTACACAAATATGTCCTAGGACAAGGATGAGAGCCTTCCAGATGAATTACTATTCCTGCGATCCCTCATCACTAGCTAGGGTGTTAGAAACTGATCAGAACTGGAGTCCAACAACATTTGGAAGCCAACAGCTTTCCCACTCAAGATCCAATCGGTACACATCTCATACTTGGGACAAGAAATCCCAGATTGTTGTCCTCAATGAGCCAATGGTTTGGGAGTAAAGAGATCCCATGTACCATAAAATGATATGGAAACTTCTGTTGGATCTGTGAAGCTGAACAGAGGCTGTGATAGGATGGAGTATCTAGTCTTCCATCCCAGGAGAAAGATGGGGTATGAATCCAATAACAGATAATAGACAGACAGACAGACAGACAGACAGATATCAATTTGGGAAGCATTAATAGGCCAAGAGAAGATTCTTAGAGGAAGGGTAATAATATAATCACAATACTGAAAAAGCAGATAGCCTTCCTTGAATCAGGAAAATGCTCATCTCTGGAAGGTGTTGAAATGAAGAGAAAGGAACAGACTCCCAAGGCTTGCAGTCTTAATTAAATAGCCTTGGCGTCTATATTCCATGTTATAAATAATAATGCGCAAGCTTACAAATGAAATCTCTTTTCCCTTCAAAATGCAATCCTCAGCAGGAAGATGCATCTAGGTCAATATTTTCCTGCTGCTTAATATGCAAACGATACTGAAGTCTTCTCTCTCTCTCTTTCTTTTTAAGGTGAGAGTATTTTCTGACAGGTAATCCTTCCCTTTGCCATTTCTTCCAATTATATTCTGTTTTCACTTCCTTCTAACATGTGGAGTGGTTTGGAATTTCCTTAATTAGTATAGCAATTTGCTAAATTTTGTTTTTACCCTTTTACAGGATTTTAATCAAGTTCAGCATGGCATTGATTTGATATGCCATACAAATTAGTGTCACAATTTTCAGGTGCCAAGATTTTAAAATATTTTTTAACAGTTTGTCTGGAAGGAATTCATTCTGTATATTCCAACCCACTGGTGAACTGCCATGTTCCAGTTTTATGCTTCTGCTATGTAGATGTTTACTAGAAGTAAATCTAATTGAAATAAATAGCTGAGCTATAGTTTTCTGCAGGACTCTTATGTACTTTTAATTAAAACAGTCTACAGGAAGAAGAATACTTAAATATATTAAAAATGAGAACTTGTCCATTACGGTACTCCTATGTCTGGTGTACCTCTATGCAACATACTGATAAACTGAGTATTTCTGACACTTTAATGTGATAACTAGTGATGTGTAAGTTCTCAGGTTTCCTTCAAGAAACTGTTGCATTCTGTAATCCTCTAAGGGATATGTCACCTTTTGTAATTCTGAAGCTTTACCCTGCCAGACTCCCCCTGGTTATCCACAAGGGTTAGATGTGGATTCTAAATCTAATTTTTGGAAAGTTGAGGAACTAAAAAAGGAGACATTTGATCTGAGGCGATTTAGGTAAATTTTAGCAGAAATGAGGTCTCAGATTTTAATTGACTCCAGGGGTCACTAGAAGCCACACAATTAGGAATTTGACAATTTGCCCTTACTACTGCAAATGTATGGAAGATGGCATATGGTATAGACAATTTTCATACTTCACAGTTACAGCACTAAAAATTCTCCTTTTAACCACCACTATTCCATCCTATCAGATCTCAGGATTTGCAAGTTAGGGAGGAGTATTTATAATTCTTATCTAGAGAACTCTAGTGCCTCTGAAAACAGCATAACCCAGCATTACCATAGGATGTAGCCATGGCAATTAAATTGGAATCATACTGCTATAATTGTATAGTACAAAATGCCCATAGAGTATTTATTTAATTTTTTAAATTGAATTTCTATCCCATCTTTCTGCTGAGATGGGATTCAACGCAGCTTGCAGTAATTAAAAAAAAATTAAGCTAAATGCTATTTTACAAAAGTTCAAAGAGAATTAAATAACAAAATGTTTTTAAAAATCAAGATTAAAATAGTTTAAAAAATTTAAAACATATTTAAAACATAATATCCAGTAAAAAATAAAGCACAGCACTTCACATACACACTACATCTGCATATTTAAAATTCAAAGGTCTGCCTGAATGAAAACATCTTCACCTCCTGGCAGAAAGAGACCAAAGAGGGAGCCAATTGGATTTCCTCTGGAAGGGACTTCCACAGCCTCAGAGCACCCACTAAGAGGGCTCTCTCCCAAGTCCTCACCAAATGCACCTGAAAAGACGGTGGGACTTTAGATGTTCCATGCGCTTCATATGACTATGCACAGAGAATCTTCGACATGGATCAGCATACCAATATTTGACTCATTACTGAGACTCACATTCTTCCAACATTACACTGTTGTTGTCAGAGCAGATGACTCAGCACGTAATTAGCCTACTATGGAAGTAAACATTGCAGAGGCAAAAGATGTGGTCACAGAATACACTATATTTTATTGAAACAAAACAGGGAGCTGAACCTCTTCAAATCAAAATTCAAGAATCTGGGGTTGATAACATTGACTACACATTATGGAATATACGTCTTGTCCTCATAAAATGGTAATGGCTTGGGCAACATAATTTTAAATAGCTGAGGCTGTGAATAAAGCATACTGCCATTATTTTTCTCTATCATAAATCATATCCCAATCCAGAACATATTTTGGTATGTTTTTGACACTCAGTCCTTATGAGTGAGTGGATTAATCAAGCAGCAATTCTGAGGTCCATTTTCACCCCAGAAGCACCTGGCTTTGCACTTAATGCTATTAGACAGAGAGAACTGAAAATGAAGTAGGTTTTGGATCACCATTTGTTTTATCTTACCTTTAGTTCATCAGCATCATAGAAGTCTATGCGCACTGCAGGGACCATCCAGGTCTGGAAGAGGGTTGCTAGGATCTGTTTTGCAATGGCATCTGCAATGAGGTGGAAATGGAGAGGATTCCGTCTGTTGGAATGAAAAGGAAGGGAGAGTATGGTTAATACTTCCACCTCAATTTAGAAAAGCAATTCTTCCATTTTACAACTGATACTGTTTTATAATATATGAGTACAGCCACACAATGAGCTAGGGTAACTTTTTTTTTTTTAAGAAATCCATTATAGTTTGGCTATAGTCTACAAGTTTCTCTTAACATGCAATTTGCTCTCTCAGAGGTTAACAATTCACTCCCATTTTGAGCACTGGAAGCACAGATCTGATTTGCTCTATGATTTCTGAACCACCTCAGTAGACTTAATGTGACAATAATGTTTTTATTTATGGAAGAAAAGACAAGAATGGAAGACACCAATTTTTTTTGAATGCTAGCTATCACTGCCCCATTTGTACATTTATGTTGGAAATCCATTGGTCCACTATAGCAATGGTTTCCTTGTATTCCAGGATTGTGCAGCAGAGTTGAAGGAAGGCAAAAGCCACCAGTTCAAAGCAGCCAATTTCCATCAACACCTCATTTCTTAATGGCTACTGCAGCCACAGATATTTCCTTATTACAAGTCCCAGTGCCACAGTAAAAACCTCTAATGGAGAATCATGTGGACAGCTGTTGCTTCTCTGTGGCTGGACTTCATGCTATTCCAACTGCATAAGTTAAAAGCAACTGCACAAATTAGAAATGACTGATGTAGTTAGTTCCTATCTCAATGACAATTAACTACTGTAGTCAGTCACCCAGTTAATGACTGTTTCCTACAGTTCTTGCTGGAACAATATGAGATCAGGTTACACAAAAGCAATTCCCATGCCGCTCTGACAGCATATGTATCTGACTTTTCTGGCCAGACTCAAAGATGAAATGAAATAGTCTCAGGCAATTGTTCAGATCTAATACAGTGCTGAACAATGGAAAAGTCTTCTGAAAATATATTAGCTTTCACATATGCAACTACAAAGAGGGAACAGACAGTTGTTTTGAAAACCAGGATAAGGAAATAATCCAATATCTTAAATGGAAGGTTTGATAACACTTAATATTTCAGGAGCATGCATGGAGTCTATTTTTGTGGCTAGGAAGAGGAACATTATGTCCTTATCTACAATTCTACAACCTCCTCCATCCTTAAGAAGGGACAAAAGACATAAAAGTCACTAAGATAGCCGATGGTCCATTTGCCCTTTATTAATTTAATTTAATTTACATCCTGCTTTTCTCCCAAGATGGGCCCCAAGGTGGCTTAATCACAATGTAAAGAAGTTAGAACACAATTAAACAAGCTTATCATATTAAAACACTGATTTTACAAAGTATAAAATTGTTTTAAAAAAATGACAATAAAGTTAAAAACATAGCACTTCAACCTTATGTCCTGCCAATTTGTCAACAAATGTGTGTTTAAATAAAAGGGTCTTTACCTACCAATGAAAGGAAATTGGAGGGAGGGAGGCAGTCCACTTTCCCAAAGAAAGGAATTCCACAGCCTGAGAGTACCCACTGAAAAGGCGTTTTCCCATGTCACCATCAGATGGACCTCTAATGAGGCTGGGACTAATACAAACGCCTTGCCCAAGGATTTTAAGACTCAGGCAGGACTTAAGCTTTATATAGTAACTAGCACTTGCATATGTGCCTGGAAATGAACTCATAGCCAGTGAAATTGTTTCTATAAGGGAGTTATCTAGTTTCTGTAACTAGCCCCAGCTAGCACTCTGGCTGCAGCAATTTGGACTCACTGAAGTTTCCAAAGGCAGCCTCACATAGTGTGTATTACAGCAGTCCAAATGGATGTAATCAAAGTTTGTGTTGCTGTACCCAGATCTGACAACTGCAGGAATGGGCACAGCTGGAGCACAGCTGGAGCACTAGTCTTAATTATACAAATGAACCTACAATCACCACCTCAAGCTGACCATCCAGACTTAGGGCTGACTCCAGGAGTACACCCAAATTGCAAGCCAGTCATTTGAGTGGGAGTGCAACTCCATTCGACACAAAATGAATCCCTATTTCCTGCCTTTTTACTGACCAAGAGCATCTCTGTCTTGCCTGGATTAAACTCTAGTTTGTTCACCCTCATCTAGTTCATTATTGATAGCAAAGAATGATTTAGTAGTTCCCTTAAAGTTAATTGAAAAGATAAGCTAGAGGGGATATCATCAACATGGGGGACAGAAATGAACCTAAGACACCCTGCTGAACATGGGTGAGCAAAATATGGCCTATTGCTCAGATGCAATCCTTAGAACTGTTTATCTGGCACCTGGAGCTCCCAAAGATCATTTATTTGAAAAAAGGAAATTGCCCTCAAAACACCTTCTGGAGGCATAGGTGGTATTTTTGCTAAATTTTTACCCCTGGGCCATCTTAGGTCCAAGACAGGCCTTTTTTTTAGAAAACTGGAAGTAAATAAGAGATGACTTCCAGGTCTCTGATGTTGTAAAGCTGTCCTCCCCTTAATTGTGGTTAAAATGCCCCCACGCTCCCAAAGAAGGCATTTTGGGCAAAATGATTTTTCTTTTTGTTGTTGTGAAGAGTTTGGGGAGTGCTGCCTATCATGGATTTGTGTGTTTGTGCAGGGAGAGGGTAAGAATAAGAAAGGAAGCTTGAATAAATCTGAGGAAGGCTTGCTTGGGCTACCCCAGGGCACATACAAACCAGGCCTGCTTTCTTTTCTCCGTCACTTCAGTAGTGGCACCCCTTTTAACCTTGTTATCACACCCTGGCTCCCTCCCCACACTTAGTCACAACCCTGCTTTCCCTAAAACCCACAACCCTTGTGGATAAAGCGCAAAGCTTATTAATGTTTACTCCAAAAAGAAATGGATAACCTGTGGTAGTGTGTTATCAAAAATAAAACTGAAGAAAATACTCTGTTGAGGCTGTATTTATAGAAAAAATAGAATCAAACCTTTATTAGCACAACCAACAAGGGAAAAGGTATTGTGGATTCAAAAATATTCAAAGTAACACTTTCTTTAAGATATTGAACTATTTCCTTCAAAACACCACAGTGTTCATCAACAGAGCTTTTACATACACCCCTTTGGCTCTTCCAGCATTCAGGGTTCTACTCTCTGAACCTTTCAGAGGTGGCTTGGTTACTTCTCTGCCCCCACACTAGGCCTCTGAGAAGTTAACCTTCTCCCCCAAAAAACATCTCTTTGTTGGACTTAGAGTTCTCTCTATGAATCTCACTGAAGGAACACGATTCCAAACCACACTACCAGTATATATGTTTTCTGCTGTCTCATCCACAGCTCCTCCTTCTGGCTAGGGCTGGGTTCTTCTCAGTCAGAAAGCCAATCTGATTACATCACCCTCTGTTACTAACGCTGCTCTGCTAGCCACACCTCCAGGCTATATCACACTGTCCTACAACATCTCCTGGGTGACTAATGCAACACCGTAGCCTCTGACAGTAGCCCATACCTCCCGTCGACCAAAAGCCAGGGAACTGAACAGGAATCTTTCAGCACTCCATTCTAAATTTGTCCCTTCAGGGACTGAAATGGCTGCATAATAGTGCCCTCAAGTCCCATTCCAGGGAAGCAGCCCAGAACAACACCATTGTTGATGGCATCAGAAGCCATCAAGGACCAGCAGAAGCAACAGAGATACACTCCAACTTTCCAGGTCCTGGCATCTGTCATTCACTAAGGTGACCAAAGTTGTCTCTGTCCCATAGCCTGAAGCCAGATTGAAACAGATCTAGATAACCCCTGGAGCTGGGTGGCCACTCCATGCTCTAGAGTCTAGAACCTTGCCCAAGTAAGAGATATTGGAGATTGGAAAGTAATTTTCTAGCATGGTGAGGTTCAGGGAGCGTGTTTTCAGTAACAGCCTCTCCACATCTGGATGGAAAGCTGCCTTGCTGCAGTGAGGGATTCACTATGCCACTTACTCACTCAGTCCTGCTGGCTAACACTGTGCAGATATAATAGTGGCAGAAAAATATGGCTTTTATTGTTGTCACCACAACCATGGCACAGACTTTTTAGTGAGCTGTAATCTATGTTCAGTTGGACTACTCAGATTTTTTCACAGTAAGTGTTTCATTCTCTGTTCTGCTCGTTTCATCACCACCAATTCCTTGGGAAGCCAGCACACTCTTTTGACTCCACTCTGTGGGAGAGGACACTTAGGAACAAACATATCCACTACTCTGGCCATTTTCGTATTTCAGAAATTAGGTAGGGCTTCCACAGGACCACCTGCCAAGTCAGCAGGAAACTCCCAAATTGCCATCAGGAAGGATCCTTAAGCCTCTTGGGATAGGCAATTTAATTGGATCTTTAATCCTGTAGACTCCTCTGCATTCCAATGGGTCTAAACATCACCAGGCAGTGATATGTCTATGTCAATGGAACTATGGGAAGTTCCTCCACACTCACATCATCTGATGCAGCACAGAAACCTAGGTCCACAGTGTGTCCTGTGGGATAGCAATAGATACTGCTTGGGAGATATGCAGGGTTATCATGGAGAACATGAAGTCCTGAGTCATTCCTGAAAGAACTGTTTCAGCACGTGTATTGAATTCACTCAGCAAAACAAGCTGGGGGGCACTCTTACACATCAACAAGACCAGCTCAGGAAGGAAGACTGTTGAGCAGCAAGGTGGACAGTACATCAACAGAATTTCTGTTCTGTCTTGGTCACTCACCTTTAACGTATTTTCAACCTTATCTGAATCTTCTGAATAGCATAACATGGTCTTGTGCACCTGGAATTTATAATATTAAATAGCTATACTTGTTAAGTATATATTTTTTTCTTTCAAGATGTGACACTGTATGAATTGTTAGGTAAGAAAGAGGTTGTCTAGCCTGACTATATTCTTTTTTGGAAACAATTAAAGCGAAGGGGGTTAGATATGTAATCAGTGTTCAGAGATGGTCTTCCCATATAGTGACATCAACATTCTTTTTTAGGAAGTGGAGCAGGAGGAGCAGCAAATTATATCACTGCAATGTTTAAGGGTCTCTTTTGCTACCTTGGGCAAGGCATCACATAGTGAATGCTCAAAAGAACCCTGACAGCTCCATTCTTCCACTGTGGCAAACAAAAAAAGTACCCAGAAAGCTGACCAAGCCAACGTGCCTGGCTCTGAAGGGGACCTTCCTCATCCAAGGTGTTGTTGGAGAGGTGACTGTGGTGACCATCTCTGTACTACAGCAAGAGCATTACAGCCCTGAGCACCTCCCAAGATTGACATGGTTTAATTGGCAAATATTATTTAATTGGCACTACATTAATTGGCATTGATATCAAATAGAACCTGAGGTGACTGGAAGGTCAAATTGGAAGGAGTAAAATTACTGACTATAAATATGAGATTGCAAGGCAGGTTAGCCACTCTCCCCTCCTAGGTGAAACTGAAGTCATTGCCAGGGAGATTACGAGGCAACTCTAGAGAAAATAGGTTTATGCTAAAGCTGGACATTTCTGTGCAGAAAGGAGAATTTCCCACCAAACTGTGACTGTTTAAGGCCTGTTCCCTCACACTTGGATGTTTCCCTGTTTTGTCTTCCCAACCTCTCCACAATACAGAGCTATTATGACAGCCATTACTTCTTTGTCACGTACACACTGAGGCCGTTAACACCGCCCAGACCTCATTGTTTCTGTTGCAACTCCCACTGTCCACTTGGCTGGGAGAATGAGTCACATCCATACCTGCAGGGTAGGTTTTGGGTATAAAACCCCTCAGTTTTCAGCAGTCTCTCACAGTCTCTTGATTTGTTCAACACCACAATGTCACTTTGATTCTTGAATGAGAACTGTCCTTAGGTGCCTACCTAAGCCACATCACTGCTTTTCCTTGCTTCTCTCCTGACCAGTAATTATCACTTGAATCCTAAAAGTCCTCTATCCACAACTTTCCTACCTTTTAAGTTTGGTGAGTCCTTGTGTGAGTGTGTGAGTGTTTGGATTCTTTTGCCTGCCTGTATGAATTTTTCAATAAAATACATTTTTAGCTTACCATTTTGGATTCTCTGGATGGTTCTTTCCTGCAAGGCCCTGTAAGCATTGGTGGAAAGATCTCATTAAGTTACCCCCCTCTCACAGGCCCCCTAATTTTGAGCTAATTAATTCCTCTCTGTCACATAGAGGTACTGGCATTGCAGGTGGATCCTTGAGTCGCCCATGCTTTGGGGTAAGAAGAGGGATGATGATAATGAACAGTGGACAACAGCCTATAAATTGAGGCAATGGGACATCTTGCATCATTACTGCCGTACTATTCTTGGCTTTCCTATATCATAAAAATGGTTCTAATTCTTGCAAAGTCCATCTATTGCAATTGCCTGAAATTACAAGCAGGAACGTGATGAAATCTTGTAAGTTGTTTCATTCATAGTGAACCAGGTGATTGCAGATAGCAAACTAAGAATATGCAAGGCCTCAAGAAATTTCCCACATCCAGAGTGAGAATGAGCTGATTCCCAACCCCAATGACTTCTTTTGATTAAAAAAAAATATGGTCCATCCAATTGCTAGCCCCAACTAGATCCATTGAATCAATGGGATTTATACAAGTGTTGACTTGCCATTCAGTTATTGATACAGTGGCCCTAGCAATCATATTTAGGCATGCCTCTGTACTAAACTCATGTCTGTTCCCTTTGTGAAGTTAAGCACACACAAAACAATCACAGAAGGACTGGCTGATTGACTAAAAAGATGTGAATTTTGAAAAGCCCATGCAACAAAGAAAAAGCTATCACAGCTTTGCACATTTCTATAATTTGTGTTAAAATGAGTCTTGCAAATGCACAAAAACTCATTGGGACTGACAAAAAGAATCCTTGCCATCTCTCAAACATGAAGGTTGTAAATGTTTCTTCTTCTGATGAAGAAGAATGAGAAAAGCAACTATTTACTTCTCTCGCTGCTTGTCAAATGCATACATTCATTCAGGATCCCTGAACACCAAGAATCCTAACGCAATTTCATTTGTTTAATCAAAACCACCATTATGTTCTCTTTCCTAGTGTCTGACTGCAAAGATCAACCTGGAAAAATTCACTTGCTCCTTTTCCCTCAACTTTGAGTCTTCAGTACTCTAAGAATGTTTTTTTTTTTTAAAGATTCTGACAAACAAACATTAGTAAAATGATATTGGGGTAAAAAGAGGAAGAAAATAATGAATATGCCCAAGAAAAACAGAGGACCATTGCAATGGTACTTGATATACTTTCAATCAATCAATACTGAAATGTTGCAAAGTTCCAGCTGTCTTGAGTGGGCACACAGTATTATGACAGATGCTTTCAGTGTTGATCTGAAGCTTTTTCTGTTCATGAGTGAGGCAGCCCACACAAAGATGCACATACAGTTGTTCATGTATGGAACAGAATGAGGAGAGTTCTGTAGTTATTACTGCTGCAAGTTCTTCTTTTATGACAACAATTGATTCCAATAATTACCATAGCCAGTCAGAATGGTCCCAATAGTTCACATGCTGGATGAAATACTCCACATTTTGGACAAAGATTTGAAAAGTATAAGAAAACTATGACTGAAATAGAAGAAGACAGATTCAGCCTGTTTGCCTCCATTTAACCTCGAAACATTTTTGTAAAAAGAATAATAATAACAATAAATCTAAGTAAAACCACATTGCGCTTATGTGTATCCAAGTGGGAAGACCTTAGCACTCAGAGAGGACAGGATAGGCCAGGAATAAATACCATAAATAAAGGAAAGACAATTTCAACTGACCAGTAAGTATGAATTGAACATAGTGCCATTAAAGGGAAATCAGGCATTTCTCCAACAGTGTTGAAAAGTGAATGCCATTAAGTTGGAAATGTTACATATTCTCACAGGAGAGATTAGAAAAAAACATTTCACTTGAAGACAAAAAGGTCAGGAGAAACAAAGTACAAAAATCACTGAATTGGAAAACACAAGTATTAGAGAGCAAGGCCCTCAGTTCCTCCCTTCAGAGTGGAGAGAGCGCTGTAGATTATGTGTGGACTCATGGGAATACGCTTGCACAACAAATGCGGTCAAAAATAGAAGGGGAAAAATACTCCAGATCCTTTACTGATATCAGTTACCAAAGGTGTATTGATTCATTCCAATTCAGGAGGTGATATTATGAAGGTCTAAAAGTAGAGTAGAAGACAAATATGTGTTATTATTGTTTAAAAAAAAAACCTGGATGAGATTATTGTTGCTGGAAGTACTCTGCCACTGGCAGAAACTCTAAATGTGACCTTGTCCTGAATCCTTTGAATAATTAAGTGCTACTGTCTGCTCATCTAAATCAATTAAAATGTGTAAATAAAGATCAGAATAAAAACAAAAAAGGACTAGTTAAAACATCTGAGTTGATATGAGCTTTGAAGGATTTCTGCAGTGGAGCAGTGCTTTGGGTTTGTTTGTTTTTTAAAGATGGCTCCAAAAAGGGGAACACATATTTGATCTATTTTTCTGTTCTTCTCCCTTGAAATTGTACTTGAACTCACTAATTATGATAGTATCTTAGGAAAGTTTTGTTCCTTCTGAAACCACTTTCTTGTTGTGTACCTTCAAGTCATCTCTGACTTATGATGAATCTATCATGGGATTTCTTGGCAAGATTTGTTCAGAGGGGGTTTGCCTTTTGTTTTCCTCTGAGGCTGAGAGAGTGTGACTTGTCCCACTGGGTTTCCATGGCTGAGCGGGGGAGTTGAACCCTGGTCTCCAGAGTCATCTTGTACTGCTCAAACCACTATACTGTGCTAGCTCCCTGAAAACAGTTACTTCTTGATAAATAAGAAAAGATTACTTGACTAGTTATCCAAGAGTAAGGCCAAAATTCTATATCTAGCTATTGAACTCAGTATGATATACTTTTGAATTGACACACACAGGACTTTACTGTAAGTGTTCCTTCCTTCCTTCCTTCCCTTATTAATACACATATACCTAGATATATGTGTATGTGTGTGTATGTGTATGTGTGTATAGCATAGGTAATCAAAAAGCAAATCAGCAGTCCTTCTCCCAAGTTTGTCTTGGATCTCAGAAGGATGCAGTTAATCACTAAAAATAAATAAATAAATATGCATTTAAGATGATTAACAAACAGAATTGCAAAATCTAAAATGAGCAAAACATTTTGGCTAAAGATAAAATTGAGCTCCATTCAAGGTTTCCTGTAAACAGCATGTGGGGCATTTCCACCACATTGGCCAGGAGGAGGGGGGAGACTGGACCAATTTAAACCCAAGAAAAGCCTTGTTTAAAATTGGAAATGAGCAGGAAGTGACACCTGCTCACATCCTGTTATTTAAAAAGCTTCTTTTAGGCCCATAAAAATGGTGAAAATGTCTAGAGGGCATTTAGGAGCATTTTTATTTTGTGGGAGCCAGTGCAATAGGAGGGTGTAGCCCCCAAATCTCCTGTGGAGCTAATGCAGTCCCCTGGCCTTCCACAGTTGTTCACCCATCATATAGATCTTTAGTTCCATTTGTTTGCAAAGGACTTTCCCTGTTATCATCTTAAAGGTGTGGGGGAAAACCCCAACAACCTACAGGTGAGGCTTAACACTGGCTGCATTCATATAATCTTTCTAGTCAATAATCTAAGACAGCGGTTCTCAACCTGTGGGTTGCAACCGCTTTGGGGGTCGAACGACCCTTTCATGGGGTCGCCTAAGACCATTGGAAAACACGTATTTCTGATAGTCTTAGGAACCGAACTCCTCTCTCTCTCCTCCATTTCCCCTCTTTCCTTTTCCCTGGAACCTTCCTCCTCCCGGAGGTGCAGGAAGCGCCTTGGAGCTGTCCTCCTTCCAGCCGCATGCACACAGAGCCAGCGAGAGAGCGAGGGGCGCCTGGCTCCGGAGCCGTGCCTGTGCTATTTGCCTGTGCCGCGTGCCTCCTCTTCCTCCTCCTCCTCCGCAGCAATGGCAGCATGTCGAACTCGGGCCAGAAGGATTTTGACGTGAAGCACATTTTGGCCTCTGCTGGAAACTCTTCAGCCACCCGGCAGCTTCGGTGGGCAGCTGTTTGCAACAGGACAGTAACTTCGTGCACTGGGGGCCGAGCCAGAGCCACCTGCTGAAGAGCCAGGAAAGAGGCAGCGGCGCTTTCTGGAAGAAAATCTCCTCCTCATCATCATCCTCTTCTTCTTCCTCTTCCTCTTCATCATCGTCATCCTCCTCCTCCTTCCCGTTGCCCTGCGCTGCCTCTTCATCATCAGCCCCTCAACGGGACTCTGCTGCCCGCCACCCGGCTCCAGGGACTGGCCAAGCAGCAATGCCACCACTCACCGGCCCCGCGCACTGTCTTCTACGTGGAGTCCCTGGAGGAGGGGCCTGGCGGAGGCGGGTTGGGGGAGTTTACCTGCGAACAGGAGAAGACGCTGGTGCTGCGCAAGGTCAAGGAAGAAGTGCCCGGGCCCTTTCTGGATGGCGGCGGCCAGGCAACATGTGAAGGGGCCATGCACAGGTAACCGCCAGACCGGTCCCGTGCCCGCCCCGCACAGCTGGGGAACCCCAGGCACGGGGTGTCACGGTTGTTAGGTGGTCTTCTGGAGGGGGGCGGGGGAAGGCAGGTGTGAGGGTGTCTCAAAAGAAAGCGTGCCCTCCTTGGGGTGGTCTTGACCTCTCTAGGTTTCGCGCCGGTGGGTTTAACCCACTGCACTTCTTCACCCCACTTGGTGGCTTCAGCAACCACGTTGATCTCATTTATAACACAGTGCACTCACAGTACGTTGAATGAGGCACAAGGCAGCCCGATGCTTGTTTTCTTGACAGCCAGAAATAGTTCATCTGGCTGAAGGGGGGCTACTGATATTGTGATGCTGAGACAGCAGCCTTTCCTAAGTTCACTTCTTTGGCAGGAGCAGCCAGATGCAGGGCATGTGCGCTGGGAAGATGAACTCTGTGGGAGTCTCTCGCACACACTCTATTGCAGACTTACTGTGGGCTGTGTTCAGTGGGGCATGCTCTGCTGTGTGTGCATAGCATGGCATCCTTCCTTGCTTTGAAATCATTGGAACTTAATACTAACCAGGCAACAAAGACAGGAACTGGCTCTGCATCCCAGTGAATTCAAAGGCAGGGATTAGAATGTGAGTTTAACATCAGTGGAGGTTAAATTTGCTTAACTCTCATAGGGCTATGCCTTTAGCTATCCTTTTCGTAACTTCATACCAAAGGGTAATAGAATGTTTTGCATGCAAATTCTGCTTCAAATGCACTAGTTCAAGAAGAGAGATACAGTGAGGAAGAATATGTTACAGTTTACTGAAATTGGAGGAATGGACCTGACAGATATCTGATACATGGTGTGCAAGACTTTACATTTAGTCCTGTTTATGCTGTAGGCTCTATTTCAGAGGAAGGAGCTGGCAAAACCACCTCTGAGTATTCCTATGAAATTCATGAGATCACCATAAGTTAACAGGCAGATACACACATTTTTATTATGGTTTTAAAATCGCTGCATGTACTTGAATTCCACACACAAATGGATATGGAGTTCTCACTGTTACCCATGCTACACTATGCTTCAAGACAAAATTTCATTTATTTGTAATTAGAAATAAATATTTCACAATATATAATTACATATTGTTTTTGTGATTAATCACTATGCTTTAAGTATGTTCAATTTGTAACAATGAAAATACATCCTGCATATCAGATATTTACATTACGATTCATAACAGTAGCAAAATTACAGTTATGAAGTAGCAACGAAAATAATTTTATGGTTGGGGGTCACCACAACATGAGGAACTGTATTAAAGGGTCGCGGCATTAGGAAGGTTGAGAACCACTGATCTAAGATATGAGGTATTTCATTGTACAAATCAGGTCAGACCCTATCCCTTTACCAGAAAACACTGGCAAGATGTTGGGAGAAAAGAGCTCTTTTTGCCCCCAGGCCTGACCTGCTACTCCAAACCAAGCTTGTTTTCTTACATGATGGGGGCTTTTTTCTTCCATTCAAGGCACAAGCAAAAAATCAGGAAGCCTTCCATTAACCACAGTTTCTGCCTGCTCCAAAAAATTATAATTACCATGTTCAGAACAAGACAGAATATTAAAATATGTTTTGAAATTCATTCACCATCCTGTGTATTGAGAAGCTGGTAATCACTGTCTCCTAGACTGGTGGAAATGAGAAGCTGTTAATTATTGGAGGTATCCTGGTTTTATGGCTTGCACTTTGCAGGGAGAACACAGGAGGTATATGTCTCGATAAATGGCTGGTCAAGATACTGCATCAAAAACACATTTTGGTCCTTTAATCGGTTTTATCAATATTGCTATATATATATATATATATGGGGAAGGTTCTGTGTAAAGTGACAGCTTGCACTGTGAAAGGTGTTTTCTCCTAACAACCATTGCTTTTCACTACAGTTTGTAGATTATGCTAATTCAGTACTGGGCTATTATACTGTCTACTATTTACATTTCCTTATTTTGTTATAACAAATTCATATTACGTCCTTCACATTAGCTTGCAGATTTAAACTTTAAAATAAGATCCTGCCTTTGGATATATATTTTTCCTTTAGACATTCTATTGTCAACAGCATATTTCAAGGTGACTTTGTCTGGTGAGAAAGAAAATCCTGAAGGTACCAAACAAAAATAGAAACTCTCCAGATAAAAATGTTGTGGGAGATCACACAGTTGCTCTTGTTTTCTAAGGCTTTCAAGATAATTAATTCATATAATTCTTATCTGGCAGAAAAAGAAATGTTAAGATAACAACAACAAAAGGCTTCCATCACTTTAAAACCATAGGGGAGTTAAATATCAAGCATGCTAAATATTAAGAAATGCAATTAGCCACCTAAAAGTTTAAAAAAGCCCTAATTGGGAAATAAAGATGTTTCTGGCATTAATGGCTAATTTATTATTTTTTTGCTCATGAACATATGAGACGTAAACGGAGAGCAATAGGTGAATTTTTTTATTAGACATCCTACAAGGAAATAAGTAAATGTAATATAGCACAAACATAAAAATCTCTTCCATAGTGCAAATTCATTTGGGGGAAAAAAAACAAACAGATGAGGACAAGGCAGAACCACATATTAAAAACTATGGATAAAATCCACAAAAGCCAATGAGGAATACTGCTGAACGTCTACAAGGAATAACTTATCTGATTAATAAGTGATTCAACTCTTTAATAATTAGCAATCAGAATATAGCCTTGGCAGTTCAAGACTATCCCAAGTCATGAGACTGAGTCCTGGAGATGAACCCCTTATAATGTCAGAAGAGACAGACCTTGGTCATATTACTAGGGTGATGTTACGAAGGGCAGCCACTGGTGATATCATTAATTATGACTGATAAAGCATCAACCACAGTCATCACAGAATACACCATTGCAATTAAACTCCCTTATCAAGATCTAAGTAATTAGGAAACCAAAGTGCGCATACTTTTTAAGGCCATGTTCTTCCCCTGAGATTCCTCCTTCTTACCCTGAGAATTAAGAGAAGATCTAGGTCCTGAGACTCGGGGCCAAGCCCTAAGATGTGGGAACTCTATCTAGACTGTAAAAAATGAAGAGCAGAAAACTATATTGTCACAACTTGCTTACTTTTGAAACAAATAGGCATAGGAATTATAAGGATTTACATGTGGAAAAGACTAAGAGGTCTTTCAAAGAACTGAGATGACCATTAACTCTGGAGTTGTTAATCATAACATTTTCATAAATTGTGTCAATGTTGAACATAATTAATTTCAGCTGTATTTGTTACTTTTATGAATCTTTAAGAATCTTGTAATGTTTCAAACAGAATTAGGTATGGGCATGCTTAGCAATAGGGCAAAATGGCTTTGCAAAGAACAGGTCTCTGTTCCAGTCAATGGCACCTTCATTTAAAATGGGGTAGGCAACTGTGATGAGTCTGAGTGCCAGTTTTCTGCTCTTGTGACCTTCTAGGGGTATACAAACTTCCAAAACCAAAATAAAAATAAAAAGTGGTTTGTTTTTTCGGAGAAAAAGGCTGCTTTTTTGGTGTTAATAAAGCTCCCAGGAACCTATTTAAAAGGTGAATTTTCCATTTCTGGAGTCTCCCAGGAGAAACAATTCACCTTTCACCTTTTTTTCTATGCCAGAAAAGGGGTTTGTTTGGGGAATCTAGCAAGGGCTACAAAAAAAATTCCTGCATGCTGCTTCAGGGCTACACCTTGCTCAGCCCTGACTGAGGCAGAAGGTCTGAGAGAACAACTATCTAAGGCCATGAATAAGAATTGTCCATTAAAACAACGCTAGGCTAGATGAATCAGTAGATAGCCTTGCACTGGTCTTCTTAAATGTACTAGAGATTTAGCACATTATCTGGAAATAGGAGATTGTAATCAATGATTTCTGGTGCCCTGAATCCAGAGCTTAGAAATGCAACTCTTTAAATCATTAATGTTAATTTTATGTGCCAGTATAGCTAGTGAGGCATTCTAGAAACTGTGGTCATGTAGTGGCAAGGAAATGATGAAGACCTTCAGGTTGTTCCATCACAGAAAGCTTTATTTTCCAAACCATTTATTTACTGCGCAGGGCAAGCAGCGGAAATACAATGTCCAAAACTGCCCGCCCCGATTGATTAAAACACTTAGTTTTTATACCTTTGGTCAACAACGTCAGCAATCAATCACATTTCTAGTCTACGTCAGCCATTACATTTGGAGCTTAATACCACCCCCAAAACAAGGGAACAAAGACCCCAGTCACCAGATAATACAAAGCAGAGGCAGAGAGAGTATGCCTGACTCCCTTTTTACTTCCCAGGCACCTAAGCATAGCATTACAAGGCCAATCATATTTTTAAACTGAGATAAGGCAGGGACATCTGCTGTCCAATTCACTTATTTTCCTACTCATGCAATACTTCTCTGAATTTAACTCCTTCATTCCCCCCTTCATGCCAAATTCAATTCCTTGCAATACACTACTCTGAAAAGTGTTTGCTTAATGGTGTTACAGTAGAGTCCCAGTTATCCGACGCAAACGGGCGGCCGCAGCATCGGATAACTGAAAAGGTCGAATTACCCGGACTCCCGTGGCGGCCGCCATTTTGGGGGCGTGTCGGGGGCGTGTCGGGGTGGGCCTGGGGGTGTGTCGGGGCATGTCTGGGGGCGCGGAAATGCCCACAGCCACGCCCCCAGGCCGTCGCGACGCCGGTTAATCCGGAGTGTCGGATTACCGAGTGTCGGATAACCGTGACTCTACTGTATAAGAATATTTTTCTACATGGATGAAACTGTTTTGGACCAAGAGACAAGCACAGACTCCTGGGGTTCTGACAGTGATGAAGGCCAAGGCTAAAGCATTATTATCTCAGAGAATTAGGGATTTACACTTCAGGAATATGCAATTTCTTACAAATCAAATCAACTCTTTATTATTTGTGGATGTGAATCTCAATTATAGGATTACAGAGGAAAAGTACTTACAAGTATTAAAACTTTCTAAATTTAGGCATGCTTTTAAAGGAAGTTAGGTTTCGTGTGTCACTTTCTGTGCTCTGCTACAAGAAATATTTCATGTTTAAAGCATTCACTGTGTTTTTATGTCTTTGTCATACTGAAGAACTTGTGTTTGTTACACATGTCCTATTATGCTGTCAATTTATGTAGAGGTTAGAGAATTTTGCTAGATATAAGGAAATCCGCAAGCAATCTAGGTGTTTCACTATTATAATAAACACATATCAGCTTCAGGTTTCCTGCAAAAAATGTTTGTAAACACAGTAAGACTGGAAAAATATTAATTTAGGCTGTATTATGAAGATTTAAAATCCATAGACTACATGTCCTCCCCTCCATATTGATGTATAGAGGAGGGATCAGCAGATGACAGGAAGTCACAAGTGGGTCAGAAGATGCACATCTACTCACCTATTCCACTTATTTATGATTATGTGGAAGGAAACAACTGAAAACAGTTGCAAACTTTTCCTTTAGGATGAACGTTAAAGTAAGGTTGAATATTAGGAAATATAGGGCAGGGGCTGGACACAATTTACCTCCAAACAACATCCTACAACTGTTTCATAAATACTGTAACTTTCATTTTTAAATTTCCCAAGCACGCAGTTGGTTCCATGAGAAGTTACCACACATGGATTACTTTAAGACTTTGTTCTGTTGAGGACTCCTTTGGTAATCTCTAAATCCACTAACCCATTCAATTTAAGCTACTCCAGTGGTTCTAAACCTGTGGGTTGCGACCCCTTTGGGGGTCGAACGACCCTTTCACATCGGAGAATACGTATTTCCAATGGTCTTAGGCTCCATTCCCTCCTTGGTGGTCATGCGCAAGTGCAAGCCACGTGCTCGCGTCCTCCTGCCCCCTTTGGTGGGAGCGCGTGCAGCCACAGCGTTGTCACAGCAGGAGTGGTGGTGTGCAAGTGCGAGCCATGCGCTCGCGTCCTCCTGCCTCCTGTTCAGAAGGGACTGAAATCGCTCCCCTTCTCTGCTACCGGAAGAACCTCCCGTCTGACGGGCCAGCTTGGGGGGGGGCAGCGGCAGCACAGCAGGCAGGCCCCCTCCTCGCCACGACCCCTGCCCCACTCGCCACGGAGGGGGGCGCTGCTGAAGGGCTTGGGGGCTGCAAGATGGTGCCTTTCTGGGGGGCGAGCTGTGCCCCACGCAAAAGGCAAAGGCTTTGGGATCCCCCCCCGGCTAGGGTTGACACCCCAGAAACTTTTCCCACACTGCCCCCCCAGTGGAAACAAGAGCGAAGCAGAAGCAGAGCCTGGGGGGGGGTCTTGGAGTTTTTTTCCCAGGGGGAGATGCACAGCTCCTCTTTCCCTCCCTGCCCGCCCCCTCATTCCTGGTCAGTGAGGCAGCCTTTATGGTTGGGGGTCACCACAACATGAGGAACTGTATTAAAGGGTCGCGGCATTAGAAAGGTTGAGAACCACTGAGCTACTCCCTTTGAGCTAAATATGATGAGCTACCAGAGGAAAACAGACATTCTCATTCTTGGTGACCTTGTTAGTGAATGTCTTTTCACAAAATTTGTTTTTAGATTTTAGGAGGTCAGTTAAGAACTTACTATCCTGGCAGGCATTTGAGGAAGATATTAATTCATTTTATTTTAGACCTACTTATTTCATTGTTAACTTCCACAAACCCAGACACCAACTCTGCCCATACATCTAATTGGGAAATGTCATCATAGGACCTAATCACATCACCCACAACATTAGAGGTACTTTCATTTGCCCATTCTGTAATATGATAAATGTCATCCTCTGCCAACAATGCCCTTCAGCACTCTACATTGGGCAAATAGACCTGCCTCTGCAACAGAGGAAAAATGGACATAAACCAAACATTAGGAATGGGGAAGCACAAAAACCAGTGGCAAAACACAGCAATCTTCCTGGACATTCCATCTCAGACTCCAGAACTGTAGTCCTTGAACAAACAAACAAACAAACAAACAAAAAATCTACAAAGGAAGATAGGAAAGATAATCAGCAGAACTGGAATACATCCACAAATTTAAGTCCATTGAAAATAGATTGAACAGAGACAATGGTTTCCTGGCACACTTTATATATTAAAATACTAGTTAAAACCCCAGCCTCATGAGGGCTCTCATAGCCAGCCAGCATCATACTACATTCCAATAACTCCCTCTACCATTCATCTGGTCATCTACTCACTTTGGCTTCAGGCAATATCTTTCTACCTGTCTTTGTCCCTTTATGACCATCATTAAAACTGAACTTGTCACTTCATCACCATACCCACAAGTTTTGCATTTCTACTGCTATTCACACATATAACCTCCTCATTCATAGCTATGAAGATCTGTTCATAGGCACTTCACTCCATGCATCTGATGAAGCAGACTTAGTCTCTGAAAGCTTATGCTGCCCACTTCTTTCCCTCAGTTAGTCTCAAAGGTGCTACAAGATACCATTGCATACTGGTTCAGACTTACACAGCTATGTCTTTGACTGCTGTTCTACAATGTGGCTTCATAGTACTCATTTTTTAACTAATTTTACTATACTAATGAGGTTTTATTGTTGCTTTAATTGCTGGTAGCTGCCTTGCAACTTTTAAAAGCATGTGGAATATAAAGAAGGAAATACATCAAATAATTTACACAAGAAAACAAAAAAGATCAGAGGATGTGTTGATGCCGTGTTTTGCCCTGCAAAGGCTTATCCTGAGTGTTGCATGCAATTATCCTAGCATGGTTTGCTTTGGAAAAAATCTGTATCTGCAAAGTCCTACTTTAGAGATCTGAGACTGATGCTATCCAGCAAGGCCAATGAATACGTACTGTAGCTTGCAAGCACTTGAGAGCTAATCTATTCCTCCTGCTCAGTTGTATCAATCTGTCTTTAAAAGTGCTCCAGTCTCCTATACAACTGGCACATATGTCTGCACATCTAGAGATACTAAACTCTTTTTGATATGAGAGTTAAAATGAAGTTTTGAAGCATTCTACTGAGGGAAAACAAAACAAAAAACACCAACAGCCTTCCCCCATCTTCTTGTATTACGGTACCTAGTACTTGCGATATGTGGCCAGAAAAGCTCAGAATCTATTTCAAGTACATGTCTGTTATGCAGAAATCTTTAGATGACCTAGGTTCATGGGAGTTTTACTGTGTGCCTGACTGTAAACATTGCTATGTAATGAAGAAAAAGAGTAGGAACGTAATTCTCTGCTAATTTCATTCTCAAAGGAAGCTACAGGTAATTTTAGCAATTTTGTTCCCATTGCACTTTAGAACTTATTCTGAGCAACTTTTGCACATTTTAATCCATTAAAAAACTCTTCAGAAAACAGTATTTTTTGCATAGAAAATAATTCTATTTCTGGCACAGAATATCCTATTTCTTTGGGGGGGGGATCACATGTGAATTTTGCACAGAATACATCACACACCGCAAACATTCTCAGTGGGTCAGGATTCTCCTTGTCAGGGTTTTATGACATTCAAGAAGCATATTTTTTGTCAAGTTGTTGAATTTTTTTTCATCACCAAAAAAACCCAGCCCATCTGAAACTTGCCAAGATCAACCAAGATCTTTAAAAAACACATAACCGTTCAACCAATAAAAATGTTCTTTAGTATATATATTACAAAAACATTCCCCTCTCTCTCTATACATGCACACACACATATGTGACATGCAAACAAAATGCTAGAGGCTCAGTGAATGCAGTGCTATTATGACAACTCCCAGTACAATATACTGTGTATGTGGGGAGCATGACACTGCTGGTCTGATAAAACAGAGGTCTTCAGGTATTATTCAGCACTAAAAAAGTAGAAGCGTTATAGAGCAGAACTGTAAAGCTGAAGATATAAAAACTAGAAACATTTGGTAAAACAAACTTTGCATAACACCTGAGTTTTCCTGTTCACTTTTAGTTATCTTGGTCATAAACAATCTTATTTCATTTATGAAAATTAAGAAAGAAGAACATTTTAGAGTTAAGAGGAGAGTGGGAAAATGTACGTTGCCTTTTCTCCACATAATTCACATGGCCTCTTTTTACACTGGTCATTCTAGATATCTAAACACACCAGCTACTTAGCTCCCTGCTGCCTTGCATAGTCTGCTAATCATACTGAATTACATGGTAGCTCTGTGATGTGCCCTAGTCAAGTGGAGCATGAGACCTCTCTAAACCAATTTTCATTTTAAAATCACAGTTAAGAAGATAATATAGTCAACCTCCAAGCCAATAATTTTCAATTGCAATGTTACCATCTAATTGTTTGAGGCTGCATTAAGAAAACTTGCATCAGTGTTTGCTTCTGGTTTTACAGTATGACGTCTCCTGCTAATTGAGATATCCCCAGTACTATTTTCAAAGCAACTATTGTGCCATGTACCAAAAAGAGTTTAGTTAAGCATTTTTTGTCTGTGTGTCAGGGATACAGACACTATAAGAGACTGAACCAATAGCTTCTTAATGAGAGGGGAGCCTTGCAAAATTTCCTAATGAGTACACATACAATTATATTGGAAAAACTAAAAAAAAAAAGCTTGGTAAAGCTTGAGTAAAACAGATCATTGAATAAATGGATTTGATTTTATGGGGAAAGCAGCTGTTTAGCAGTTCTCTGGAAGATCTGCAGACTCACGCTGGCGCAAGCCTGCAAATCTATACTTGTAGCTGAATTTTAGAAAGCCAGAAGCTTACTGTTACCAAGATGAGCCAATAAATACTGAGCAGAAGTTCTTTTTCACATCCAGTCCAATAAAGAACAGATTTCAGGTGCACTTTTGCAGGACATGTCAATGAAAAAAATCTACAGAAGATCCCAGGCACTTTCCAAATCAAGACCCCCTTCCCTTCTAGTCCAAAGTAAGTCACTATTACAAGACAGATGAAAAACTGTGAGTTTTTCATAGGAATATTTTATTTGAAAAAAAATCTTACTATATACAGACTATGTCTGTAGCATGGGTTGGGAACATACCATCTTGTGGAGCACGTTGGACTGCAAATCACATTGACCTTCATCATTGGCTATGCTAGTTAGAATGGATGGAGTTACAGCCTAACCATCAGCTGAAGGTTCATATGCAAGCCACACTCAGATTAACATTTGCTGTAGTGAAATTTTCATACCTGTGACCGTCGGAAAGGTGTTGACTATCAGGAAACAGGGGAAAAAAAATCCCACTGCATCCTAAGACAAGAGTGAAAAAGCTACAATGACCCTAACATAATTTGGTTGAAGTCCATCAACATATGAAGGCTGGGAACCAAAAGCTTTTAATAATTTAAAATGATTTGAAAATGCTGTCTTATATTTCCAGATTAAAATGTACTGAAGACCATTTGTACTGAAAAGAAGCGATACCATATCTGACAATCTTTAAAAAGAAACAAGTACCAAAAGGTCTCACCTGTGAAACAAGACTGATTTGACGAGTGTGACAACGTCCCGACTTGCGTTGTATCCAGCACAGACAATGGCCACATGGATTGTCTAAGAGAATCCAGAAACAAAAAGACAGGAAGAAAAATCAATACATTTTTTATACCTTAAATAGGAAAGTGTACTCTTTCACTAGAATCCATGCTATTAATACTAAATACATTGATTTTGCATATTAAAATAATCTCTTAGGGCTTTTCCGCACTTTGGGGAAAACGGGGCAGTCCATTACTCACCAGACTGACCCACTCCCCCTCCCCGATGACCCATGCCGATCTGGAGCAGCGTGAGCCCGCGCTACACACTCTCTGGGGATGAAAATGAAGGCTTCCGGTTGGTGGAGGCTCTCCAACAACCAGAGAAGCTTGCCAGCCGGAAGCCCGCCCCCAGAAGATCTGTAGTCTCACGCTGGCGCAAGCCTGCAAATCTACACTTTTGCGTGGCGATGGACTGGGGCGCGCCGGGCTGTTGAAAGTCCTGTTTTAATCAGACTTTCAATAGCACGGTGAACGACCAGTTAGGGGCATTCCAGGCGGGCTGAAGTCCGGACATACGGTAAGTAGTCCGAACTCAGTTCGCCCCCAAATGCAAATGTCCTCCCGGGAGGACGCACCGCCCCATTTTAAAAACCAAGTGCGGAAAAGCCCTTAGACCATAATGTAAAGCACTTTTTCCAAATGAAATTTATTGTAATTTAGAAGGCATTTTCTAGGCAGCAATGGGGGAGTAGTTTTGTTAGGTGTGTTGCTCCCACTAGTATTGGTGACTTCCATTATGTTCTTGCCATCGTTTTCCTGTCTGGAGAGTGATTGGAAGTACTGAGCAAAGGGTGGAGCAGCAAAGAAGAGGAAGAAAGGAGAAGCATGAAGAATAAGAGAATGTGCAAGAGAGGGAGCAGACACAAGAGAACAGGGTGAGAGCAAAGACAATAAATGAGAAAGAAATTATGTTCATGGATGTGTGTTGAGGGGGAGACTTCGGTAAGACAAACATACAAAGAGGAGGAGAAAGGCAGAAATTCCAGAACAGCATATAGACTAAGAGGAGAGGTGTCCACAACCATGATAGGCAGTTGCAGTACTACAAACAAACAAACAAACAAAATGAAGACATAGGAGGTGGGCGGAGGCAACAGGATACCAGAGATGGATAGTAATCAAAACACAGATTTGGCTACATGTATTGAAGGGAAAGAAAATTTAATAATGGCAGGAAGAACGAAGGGGAAAGGAGAGATGAGTGGAGTTAAAATTTGTATTTTAGGGCAGAAGTAGAGAAAAAAGTATGTTAACTTTTTTCTTTTTTACAATTGTAGACAGAGGAGGGGGATGGAGAAGAGAGGTTTTAACAGTTGTATTTTGAGCTCAAAATAGAGAATAATCTCTTGATTTTTTTTTAACCTTTGCAAATAGATATGCTAAGCTTGGAAGTTTGGGAAAAAACCAATGCGTTTCCTTGACTCTACTTGCAGTCTAAACCCTACATTCTCGCTGTCCTATTCCTCTTTTTCAAGGGGAAGAAATGCACCTTGAAGAAGGTAGATGAGTCTCAACAGACTTCTCATTGGCCAATCACACTGAAGATCACTGGATATATAGTTCACATTTGAGTGAAGAAAGACTTATCAGACTTTGCTGGTGTAATGGGAAAGCAACATAAAGATAACTTGAGCAGAGAAGCAGCAATGGCAAAGATAATTTAACCCTTTCTACAGAAAAGGATTTTTCACTCCAAATAGCCCCATTCTGAGCTCCCAGATGTGTGCTTAGTGTGGCTAAGTTTGCTTCTGTGTGAATAATAAATGTTCAGGAAATGTGGACATTTTGAGAGCCACGGTGTGAATTATAACTGAAATTCTCTCATATTTTTGATATAACTACTAAGTAGACATGATTGCAGTCCTACAGACATTCACCTTGGAGAAGTACCACAGACCTAACTGGGTTCATATCTGAGTAAATGTGCACAGGATCAAGATCTGTTAGAATAAAATGGTGATGTGAAGAGATGTCTATATTATTACTTCTGGACTATACTGATTCAGTCAAAAATTTCCCCTTTCTACTGGTTAAGCAAAGCAAATTGTTTCAATTTAGCTTTCCATCAGTAATGTTTTACATTATCCAATGCTTCTGATATCTACAAAACAGCAAATAATCTCATCAAGCTATATCCTCTAAAGACTGGAAAAGAAAACAGAGAAAATGTGTCTGCTATTTCTGATTTTAATTACTTACTGAGATAATTGTCTTTTACACTGAAGCCCATGTAAACAACAGAAAACCAGTGGTTCAAATCTCATTGGGTTGCCTTGACAACACATTGCCTTCACCACCACTCCTGCTGGGATCAGACCAAAGACATATGCTGTCCAGTTTCCTGTTCTAAGAATAGCTGTTAAACCTACCATCTGAAGGGGGAAAACTCCCCCTTTGTATCTGGTACCTTTCACCAGCATCTGGTATTTCAGGACAGAACTACACCTTTTCACGCATTCTGCAATGTTTTAAAGTAAGTACATGAATGCATTAGCCCACCCTCTCTGTTGTGTTCTGTTGTGCTTAAAAATTACCTCCTCTAAGTAGAGAAAGTCTTCTTCTGATCTAGAGCATATTTACACTGCAGAAAGCCTGAACAGGGGTACCGTTATACATAGCCACGATGGCTAAGAGTAAGTGATGGAACTATCATCCTTACATTTGTCTAGCAACTTTTTAAAAAAAGAAACAACAACAAAATTCGTAGTATAATGATCATTGTCTGCACCTCTTTAGAAGAATGCACTGGGGAAAATAAATTATTCCATATCTGCAAATAATGTATCTATTTTGAATGTAATATCCAATCATTTCATTTGGTGAGCCAAAATTCCAGTGTTACAAATGTCCATTATAGTATAAATACTTTTATAAACTTCTACTGTGTCCTTCCCTACTCATCATTGTTTTTAAAAGTTTCAAACACTTTCTTTAGGGGAAAGCAAATTTTCCCCTCCAGCAATTGGACATATTCTTTTCTGTACATTTCCCAGTGTACCCTTTGAAACAATACATTTGAAATGAATACAGTAACCAGAATGCTACTCACAATATTCCTCATGGAACTCCATCATAGACATTTTTTCTTTCTCTTTTTTTTAAAGAGCAAATATAAATGATGCTTGCAGTTTTACTTTCAATTTCATATCTAATAATTCTTGATACCGATTTTGCTTTTCTATTTTATATTTTTACAGCTGCCACACATTTAGTTTTTAAGTAAGCAGTCAATATGCTCCCAAGACTTCTTTGGAAAGTCACAACTAACTGAATACTAGCTTTTGGTGAGGATAGTTTTCAAAGCTTTCTGGAAACAAAAATGTCCAATATCTATTAGGTTATCTTACCTACATAACTTGCTGACATTCTCATGACTCTTAAATGATTTGTTATAGAATAACAAAATCACTTTGTGGAAGCCTTGCTGATTTTTTTTCCTCTATAAAGGCCTTTTCTGCACTACACTGTTATAATGTTATTATTCCACTTTCAACATCCTATGGAACCTGGGGATTGCAGTTTAGGGAGCAGCATTTAGAATTCTCACCGGGAGAACTCTTTGACCTCAGTAAACTACAAACCCCAGAATTCCACAGGATGTTGAAATGGAATAATAGCATTATAACAGTGTAGGGCTGAAAGGCCTAAAGTTTGCCTTTCTGTTTTCTACAATGCTACCAGGCACAGATTTCAGGCTAAAAGTCTGAATGATCAGGTTCTTTTAAAGAACCACTTGTTTCCTGTTGGCTTCATATCTTCTGAAAGGGAGTTTTGTTGTTTTTTTTGAGTAAAATAAAGTCACATTTATTCATATTTATATTAAAATGTGACTAAAATAATTTCACATTCAAATTCTTTTTGAACTACTGGACAAATACTTAGCTGCTACAATCACTTGTTAAGTTATAATTACTCAATTAGCTCCAAAATGGTATCTTTTATCAACTTTATTTGACAAAGCTCCTCACATTCTCTTCTTAAAAGCAATGCTTCAGATGCAGGTCTCTTTCCAACATCTTCCACAGTAGAAGCTGTTGCACAGAACTCCTTAGTGGTTATGGTGACACTTCAGATATTTTTTAGTACTTCACCTCTAAGAATTTTATTAAAGTCAGGTATATGGACAGGAAAAGGCTGAGCATGAAAAAAATCATATCGTTAAAAATATATTCAAGTGCTCAAATACATCATTTTTGTTCTTTTAATTCATATAGAGGTATAGGGATGCAATGATGACAAAACAGAAAAGGAATTTAACAGTGAATCATTTAAATTCTATCACCAAGGCCATTCTGCACTAGCCTGTTACAGCGCTATTATTCTACTTTCAACATGCTATGGAACTGGGGTTTGCAGTTTAGGGAGGTCCCTCAAAGGCTCCTCCCTAAACTGCAAACCCCAGGATTCCATAGTATGTTGAAAGTGGAATAATAGCGCTGCAACAGGCTAGTGCAGAAATGGTCCAAATGTAGATAGGCTGGATAAAAATTGATTTTTTTTAAAAAAAATGATTTAAAATCAGATTTTTAAAACATGTCCTAATTATTTTGAGTATCATTTAAAATAAAAATTAAAACTAAATCTCATCACATACTTATAGGCTTATAAAAATGAATTGATGGCTGTGTCATAAACAGGGAGTTACTTTCAATCAAACATGAACATTAACTTGAGTCAGCTGATAACTGCATTCTTCTAGGTATTTTGGATTGCAGTTCCTAACCATTAACTATACTTGGCTAGGGCAGATTGAAATTGCAGACCAAAAAACATCAGGAGGGTCATAGTTATGCACCCTATATCATGAAAATGGCTCTAGTCCTTCCAACGCTGAGCTGTAATTACCAATTCTAGCTTTTAGCTAGCTGTGTTTTCAGTTTTAGTGACTAAAGTTAGCTGATATATGGATACATGCTGGGTAGGATTGTATTCATATTGGTGGAGCTGGGCCAAGCAAGGCAGAGAATTAAAAGTATAGAGACAATATAGGAAAGGAGGATGAAGTTATCTCTGGAGAACAATGCAGTCTACTAAGTTGTAGATTAACATATTTTAGTGATTAGATTTGCTCCATTGTCCAAGAACTATATGCAGTATTATTAGAGGAAACTTTACTTAAATCAATGATTTAAATCCAAGTTTCCTCTTGTAATTTAAATTAAGATTTAAATTACCTTGATTTTAAATTTTCACTCAATGCACCATGAATTCAGGTTAGACAGCTTCAATTTAAGCAGCAAAGAGGAACAACGAATACAGACTATGCACTCCGTTTTATAAATCATGAAAATGTTCTCAGACCATCAACATCACAAAGAATTACTGAATATGTCTAAGAAAACCAAAAGAAGGTTCATTCTTCCATGTATATTTTAAGCTGAAAGCGGTCACTGCTGCCATTGCTACCTGGAGCATAGCAAAGACAAGGTGACAATGGTGAATGTGCCAGCTAGTCTATTGGGCACACATTGTTTTTTCTTTGTTGTTATCTTCAAACTGTCATGTTACTGTCATATTATATGTTTATCTTATATGTCTCTAATGAAAATTAATAAAGACAAACTGAAAAAAAAAGAAAGAAATGGGTCTCAGAATACAAGGCATATAGTCCAGTTTATATTGATGAAGGTTGTTTGCTGGAAACAAGTGGAGACACTCTGGTTTGCATTGTCAGACTTTCTCCTTGGTAAAAAAAGGATTGTTTGTGACACTAGTGTTTTTTGGAATACTATTCCATCCCTCCATGCCCCAGGTAAATTTGGCAGATCTGGATGGTAAGGGAAGATGGCAAAAGCACTCAAGCAGAGGTTGTGAATCTTGCTTTCAGCCACATCCGATTGTTGGCAAACAAGAGGCATTTCCCTTTACAAGTGCCTTATCTAATTTCTTGTATTACACTAATTATTATTCAATATTAATGTTCATTTATCCCTGGCTGGTGTTGCATCACACAATCCTTCCTCTTTCTGGCCTAAAATCTCCCCTTTCTCAAAGAAAAGGCAGCTCAAATAATCTCTAAGTACAGCAAATAGACCATACTATGGGGGAAAGAGTGAATACAGGTTTTCATGTAAACATATAGCTTTCATTTTCAGTAATAGGATGAATGATGAGAACCCTGGAGGCAAATCTGATAATAGGGATGTTTAAATTAAGCTTACATTCTGTCACAGAATTCCTCTTTTAAGAGGAAAAAGTGTGAGATATTTCAGTATTGAAGCACTATGTGGTTAAGAGATAGGCGCTGGGCAAGCGGAACCAGATTTCATGTTTTACATAACCACTGCTGTTGGCATAACACTAATCCCTTGCTGAACAAGTAAATTTATTGGTAAAAGTCATTTAATCCAGAAGGTCATCTAATCTAGTCTCCCTTTTTAGTAGCTACTCTCTTGTCCAAAAATGGTTGTACCACCATGTATTATTAGACATAAGGGATTCAGCCTACCAAGTAAAGCACATGAAAGATGGGACACAGTTTATTAGTTTGTTTATAAACTTTCTTTGCTTTTAGTAAAGAAAATTAGTCTTCTTCAACCCACTTCACAAGAAATTAGGGGAAATTTTGGTTCCTAAACCAACATAAAGATCATAAAATACTTCAAAAAATCAAACCAAACCTCTAGTTAGAGATGTTCATCTAGTTTCAAAGACACAGAAAGGTCATCATCAAACTAAGAATAAAACTAAATATATCAACAAATGCATGACTGCTTTGAAAAAAACAAAAACTAAATGTACTAAACCAGTGGAACTGTGAAGATTTAATGTTATCCTGTTAATGAAGAAGACTAAGGCTAGGCTCGTACAGACAAGATAGGCAAAGTCATAGTTTGCCAAATTCTGGCTTCCTAGGTCTGAATTCATCCCTGCAAAGTAGGGATGAAAATCCTAGCTTACTTGGTTCTTCAACAGAAGAAAAAAAAAAACATTTTCTTCCCGCTGGATGTGATTATAAAAGCCTTTGTATATTTTGATAATTTTTTTTCCTTAAGGATTTTTGTGAAAAAATCATTCGTACAAAACCAACCTTTTTACAAAAAAAATCTGTCTGTTGCATAAAATCACATTTTCCCAAAATGTAAAAACAACCTTGCGGTGCTTGATTTTTTTTTTTTTTTAATCAGTGTCTTGATATGGTGAGACAACATCTTGTCAAGGGCAGTAACACTGCAGGTACAGCACAGTCTGTCAGTGAGTGGCAAACCAGAATTAGAAGCTATGCTTTCTTATTAGTTTGTTTAAAAACTCTGGCTTGTTTGCATCATGGCTTGTAAACATCTGAATGAAGAACCAGAGCTTGTCCCTAGCTTTTTTCTTCAGTTGCCCATGCTGACACAGGAGCCCACAGACTCAGAAAAAAAAAAAAAAACAGAAACTGAAGAAAGTCAACTGTGTATTGTTTGGTCTTCTGTAGGCTAAACAGTCAACATAACTCCTTGTGATGTGAGAAATGCATTGGACAGATTAAATGGTATTCCCATTTTTGAGTAATAGCTCAGTGAGGATTGGGACTGGCTACATCATGTTTTCTTCTCCCTTGTATTTAATTATGATGTGACATCATAACATTGCAAACTATCCAACATCTTTTCAAAGCATAACATTTTAAGTAGTTAGATATGTATCTCCAAGTGATATGTCACATAAGCATTCTGAATTCTTAGAGCAACCAGAAGACAACAAAGAGAAATTAGCTGCTGCTCTGAATAGCAGGTATACCATTTGAAACATCTAGTTCTGACTGTAGGTGTGCAAAGAAGTGGATGTATGTTCATGAATTTTTTGGCTTGCTCTCTTGTCTCTTGATTGCCATAGGGAAAATGTTAATTGGATTCATGTGTATTAATCCAGGAAATTGATAACTTTGCCAAGGAAAAAATAAGCATGCATTACATCACCATGTTCATTCATCTGTTGCAGGAAAGAATTTTTTCCCTCCTAGCTCCTCCAAAAGTTAAACTAAAAAATAAACAAATAGAAGAGTCTGTGCACTCAGAAGTTCTAAAATAATTTAGGCCAATAGAAAACTGTAAGAAAACCTCTACTTGCAGCCCCATTTCCTCCTTTCCTCTCCAATCTTCCTGTTCCCCCTCTTTAGAAACATTCAGCCTTTTTTTAGTTTCTTGAACTTACACATCTGAAAAACATGAGATGACCCAGAATCTATTGTTATCTGTCTCTCACATTGGGAATGCAGTTTTGCATTTGATCTGCATAAGCACAGGAAAACCTGAAGCATAGTAGTATACATTATGTTTTGTAAGCTCAGAAGAATAGCTAATAATGAACAGGTTGCTTACCTCTGTGGTTCTCTGAGTGGTTATCTGTGAATCCACCAAAATGGGTTTTGTGCTGCACAGAACCTCTCATGGAACGTTCTCAAGTTCAGTGATTGTGACAAGAACTTCACCTCCACTAATCCATTATATATGTCTAGGCATGCCTCTATCATCTATCATCAGTTCCATGTCTGCCTCAGTGAAGTCAAATGTGAAAAGAGGGGATGAGGGAAGGTTGTATGAATTCACAGATAACCGCTTGAAGGACCACAGTTGCAGGAAAGCAACCCATTCTTTTAATTCGTGGTCTATGTGAATCACATGAAAGGAAATCTAACTCACCAGAGCAGAGTTCCATGTGAGAACAATAAAGATGAGAGGAAGACTATCCAAGAGATGCATCTGCTTGTGCCCTTATTCCCAGCCAGTAGTGTGACACAAACGTGAGAAGGCTGTGACCAATTTGCTGCTCTGCATAGTTCAGGTAAAGTTCAGTTAAAGACATCATTGAGAAAAGCTGTAAAGGTGACTATTGATCCCAATGAATGGGCCTGAAGACCATCTGGAACTGACAGACAATTCTGCTCATAGGCAAGCATGATAGCTTGAATCACCAATTTTGAGATTCTTTTCACAAAGAGCTAGGAGATGTTATGAAAAGAGGCGGTAAACAGATAGTGCAATGCTTTGTCTAACAAATCTGATGCATTCTGCACAAATGTTGACAGGACCAAATCCTGCTGAAGATGAAAAGTGGAGATCACCTTGGAAAGAAGAGACTGGATGAAGGGCCACTTTATCCTTGCAAAAAAACCATATCAAGGGAATCTTGCAGTGCTGTGAGTTCCCCAGCCTGATTTGCAAAAGTAATAGCAACTAGGAAAATTGTCTTTAGGGTAAATGAACAAAAATCGCTAATGCTTCCAAGGGAGATTTTTTTCAACTGATTTTTTCATAGAGAGAAGTGAAGGAAGATATTTCATGGGTGAGTATAGCATGTTCCTCTCTTCAAGGAACCTCTTAATTAAAGGGTTGGGAAACAAAGAGCTGACAGCCATGGTAAAAGTTAATAGATAGTGCTGTTAAGCAGACCTTGAGTGAAGAAAACTGGTGGGGGGGAGTCATAAGGTAAATCAAAGAGTCGAAAACTTGAAAAATTGACATACCATCAGAGATTCCTGAATCCCTAAGAAGGGGAAGGAAACAGCTCCACCTTGCTCAATAAGAATTTATGGTGAAAGGTTCCTAGAAGTTTGAAAGGCAGTCAGCAACCACTGGGGGAAGACAAAATGTAACATGCAATCAGTCACAAACCACCTTAGTTGGCAGTCGGTCTGTGTAGAGAAAACAGAAACCATGACTGGAGAGTCCTGAAGCGCACACATGTCAAATGTATGGTGAGTGTGGTTGCAACCATTATTTCCAACAATGTCTGTGCGTGAACTGACTGACAATGAAGATGCCTTCTGTGGGCACGTTGTTACAACTATTGAATATGCCATATCTTGAGGAAGAAAGACCCTAATGTTACATGGCTCTAGTGTTTTCCCTGTAAACTGTATGTACTGCATTGGAGAGAACTGGGATTTTTCCTGCTTGATCTGCAGATTTAAATTATGAAGATGGAATGTATAACTGAGGTCCTTAAGAAACTAAGATCCTGAATGAGCAACAAATAGCCAGTCATCAATGTAAGGAAACATTTGTATACCGTGGGCTCAAAGAAAGCATATGACTGCTACTATATCCTTTGTAAACATACTTGTCACTGTATCAAGCCCAGAAGTAGTACCTTGAATAGGAACCATGATTGGTCGATTGTGAGCAGAGGAATTTCTGATCTGGTGGTATGATCATTATATAAAAATAAGTGTCATTTAAGTCAGTGGTCACAACCAATCCCATTTTTGAAAGAGGAGTGAAATGGAGTGAGAGTGAACATTCAGTGTTTTGGGTCTTATGAATCAATTCATTCCCCAGGTCCAGCATAGGATGAATGTGTCTGTTCTACTTGGGGATCATGAAGCAACAGGAGAAGTAATCCACCACCAATTTTTGGCAAAAGGGAGCCCTTTCTATTGCTGCCTTGTCCAGAGGTGTGGTCTGCCAGCACCAGTGAGTGTGTTGTAGTGCAGAACTTGCACAGAAAATGAACTGAACTCTACGAAACAGTTGTGCTGGATTATGGCAAAGACCCACTTGCCTCTGGTGACTGAAAATTGGGCATCAAGATAGCAAGACCATTACTGATGACTACGGTTAGTGGACAGGTTCAGGATCAAATGAAAAAGGAGTGTGAGCACGAGATTTGTTTGGAAGGAGAAAAAAAAACCCACTTAGCACAGTCTCAGAATGAAATAGAGAAGATCGCATTTTGGTAAACTAAAGGCACTGATGAGAGAGGGCTCAGGTGTGCCTAGATATGTCTGATGAGGAACTGGGAGTGGGGTTCCTGCCAAAATTGCTCAGCTCTGGAATGTTCCATGGAAGTCTTTGTAGCAGCACAAAATGAATTTGTAAGGCTCACACAGACCATAAAGAACAGTTGGTATTGGAACCTAGTAGTTCTCCTAACAAATATGACCCAGCAGACATTGATATTACAATCTTATGGATATTTTTACTATATACAATGAGGTTTGTGCCTAGATAACTATACACACTGCAAGACTGCAGTCTTAGTATTATTATCTGACAGAATCTAATTTCACTTGCTGCCAAAGAAAAATCACAAGAAGCTTGAGCACACAGAGTCAGAACTAAAACTGTTGAGTTGCAAGGTTCTGTTGAGTGGTTGGAATTGTTTCTTTCTGGGGGCAAGGGGAATATTCTGGCCAGCTGTTCCAAGTTACACTATGAAATACGAAGCTAGCTCCCCAACTGCTGCTAGAAGCTGTTTCCAGAGCTTGCTGATACCATTATTTATTGATTTATCCTTGGCTTATTTTGTGACATGCCCCCAGAGACAACACAGATTTCTTCTGTTCAAGTGAAGTATCACCTCTTGCTTTTTTTTTTTCAGCTGAAGTACTACAGATTATAAAAGGAGAATCACAAATGGCAAACATGTATACCTCTTGGAAGAAAGTACAGAATGGGTGGTGGTGGGGGAGAGCTAGAGATGGAAAAGAATTTTATTGGATTCAACAGTCTCAGTGAAACCATGTGCACATCTTAAAATATGAATGGCTAAGAATGTTTACTTTTTTAAAAACATACTTTAGTCAGTGGGAAAATATGTATCACTCATGGAAGGGCTAGGGAAACAATGTTTTTCCATAAGCTGATGAACTACTACTATAATTTCTCACCACTTGTCAGACTGATAGGTCTAATAGGAACTGGCAGTCTAACAATATCTGAGTCTGGATCACATGTCTAGGCAGACTATAGAAGTACAGAATCCCAGTCTTCACATTAAAAATGGAGGAAAAGTAGGCAAGGCTAGTCAAAATCTTTCTACCATATCAGCCACAGTTTGTAAGTTAACATTCAAGTTATCTGCCATTTAGGTCTAATAAATCAGTGACTGGATGCTGGAAATCATGATTTTATTAGATGATGTGATACTTTCAAGGTGGTTATCAGCATTTAACTGAGTTGCTACTCTTGAAAATCAGATTCTTTCATCAGCACTAACTATATATTTACATTAACCCATGAAATTATACGTATTTTTTACTTAATGCAACATTCACCTCCTATCTGTATTTAAATATTATTTCATATCTTTATTCAACGTATATTTTGTACAGTTGCCAGTATTTTCAACACTAAATCGTATATAAGCAAACATTCCATATCCTCACTGATATGCCTTCTTTCTAAAAAAGGCAGCATTTTGTAACAAATCTATAACCATACTTGCCAGTTGTTATGTCAGAATATCACTCTCATAAACTCTTGTCAGTTGTTAATAGGTTCTTATGTAGCTCCACCTAAACACCTACTTTTCATCCACTAATTTTAGCAGCTTATACCACACAACCGCAACGACTGTTCCTCTATTCTCCCTTTCCTTTGATGAGTTCAGCCCGAGCTGAGAAATTTAATTGTTTAGCCTACAACTCCCAGAATGATCCAGCCAGCAACACCAATGAGAATTCTTGAAGGTGTAATCCCACCCCAAGTAAGTTTTCTGCACTCTGGTTGCAGTTACAGTCAGCATCCAAAAGCAAGCCAAGATGTATTTTAGATGCATGGTTTAAGATGGAGTTATATGCCCACCTCACACTTTTCCACTGCTGGCTGTTGTCCGCACTCTGAACTGTTCCCTGCCACGATGCCAGCCCGCAGGCTCTCACTGTCCCCTGTCCCTTCCTCCATGGAGTAAGTTTTTGAGTGATTGCCTTGGCGATGGGACAGGCCTCGGCTCTGCACGAGACTGAGCTGCTTGCGAAGTGCCCGGTTTTCCTCTTCCACTTCCCGCATGCGGACCTCCAGGCTCTCTCTTTCACGTTGACTTGTGGCTGTGTAACGAGGGCTGTGGGGCTGAGATTCAACTGGAGACAGCGACACTGGCTTTCCATCTGTGGCACAAGAAAGAAAGACACAATGGTTATTAATCCAAAGAACATTTAAAGTTTAAATTTCAGAGTAGCATTCTGTTTTTTAACTACTACTTCTTGAGTTACTGAAAAATTTGTGCAAACAATTTGTGCAAAATGATTCCCCAGGCTTTAGGTCTGTCCAGAATGTATAAACAAATGTTAACAGCTGTTTTGAATCTGCGCTGTAATAGGCAGGTGTCATCAAACAACTTTGTAATAAAACTGGAGTGAATATGACACTTATCCAAGGACTGGGGCAGCTGGTGGATCCCTAGCTGCTGGGGTGGTGAATCTAACTCTGGAATTTTTGGCTGCTCCTCTGGCAGCTGCTCCAAGATGAACAGAAGCTCTGTTAGTACTGGATCCAGATTAGGAACAGAAAAGCTCCCAGTCAACTTGGAGTGGCCACAGGAGTAATGGTGATAAATTCAGAATGGATTTGATGCCTGTAGAAGCAGATTAGAATCACAGAATCATAGGAGCCAGAAGAGACTACAAGAGCCATCAAGTCCAACCCCCTGCCGGGCAGGAATATATCTACAGATGGCCATCCTCCAAAGAAGGAGACTCCACCACCCACTAAGGCAGCACATTCCACTGTTGAACTGTTCTTATCCTCAGGAAGTTCTACCAAATGTTTATATGTAATCTCTTATCCTGAAGTGTGAAGCCATTGCTCCATGTTCTAGTCTCTGGAGCGGCAGAAAACAGGCTTGCTCCATCCTCCATATGGCATTCCTTCAAATATTTAAACATGGCTATCATGTCACCTCTTTACCTTCTCTTCTCCCAGCTAAACATCCCCAGCTCCCTAAGCTTCTCCTCAGATGGCATGGTTTCCAAGCCTTCTACCATTTTGGTTGCCTTCCTCTGGACACATTCCAGCTTGTCAATATCCTTCCCAAACTGTGGTACCAAGAACTGGACACAGTATTCCAGGTGGAGTCTGACCAGAGCCAAATGGATTAACCAGCTGCCCCTACTCAGGAGCAGCAGTGGCAGCACCCAATCCCATAGCTTTGTGGTTCTTCGCTTTACCATTCATACTAGGTATATCTCTTTCTTGCCTGTGAACAAGGAACTCTGGGACTTGTAGTCCTCAATATATTAGGCCATCTCAAATAGAGGAACACAAATCTATCTATCTCACACATTCCTACTTTAACTTCACAAACACATTCTTTCTATTCCTGGTGAAAAACCAGAAGCTGGGACTGGACCAGAAGTCTAAAATATTGTCTGACATTACTCTAACATTGGTTCTGAATTATGCCAGCAAGTTTCATGAGATCTGGACAATAGATACATAATTACAAAGAAAATATGTTTCTATAAAAGTCCTCATACATGATCTAGAGTTTATTCCCAATGTTTTCCTCCATATAATGCTGCAACCTGGGCCTGGCCTTTCTGGATCTCTGCAAAATGTATCATTTTCCCCAGGTAGGAAGACCAAATGATAGCTAAGAAGATAGAAACCATGTGGGAGGGGTGGGATTCTGTGAGAAAGCCCATAATAGTCTTTTAAAAAAATTGATGAAGGAACATGTGTGTGGTTCTTGTTGCATAATCCTGCACTCCTACTCATAAGAAAATCACCTCTCTCTAGCTCCCATATGACACATATTCTGTTAAGCCTGGCTACAATTGTAATTTCTGGCTCGGAGTCCTACAGACTTCAGAAGAATTAGGTTTTTGACTATAGTTCCCATAAGTCCCTAGTCAGAATGCTCAGTTTGCAAGTTTACAGCTCACTGTCTTTATTCATCCTCCAAACTCTCACTCCCAGTGTGAAGCTTTTTAATCAGAAGGCATGCAGCTGAAGGAGGTTTCTATTGCTCTATTAGCTTGCTCCGTTCTGGAATTAAACAGCTTGGAAAGTGCACAACTCCCTGCTTGCAGCTGTTTTCTATAAAAAATGGTACCAAATAATACCAAAGGCTGTAAAAAGTGTCCATTTTATTTCTAAAACACAAACTGCAAAAATGTTGACCACACATATTGGCAGGGACTCACGCTCAAGCAGAACTGCACATTATACACACACACTTCATACAGGTGAAATTTAACACAACTGCTGGGAAATGGAACAAGAAGCTGCTTGTAGATGTTTTGCTTTCCTCAGATTCAACTGAGCACACAGAAGAACATTTAGTCTATCTATGACCTTCAAGTTCCAGTCATGCCAGAGTGACGATCACAAACTCTAATTCAAACATATGATTAAACACATTTTCTTGCTACAGAGATATATAGGGAAAGGGAAGGATGGGGCATTTAGAGATTGCAAAAAATCTATTGCAGCATTTTGGTTGGTTTCTGTTTTCCTAATGCTTTGCCATCACAAGTTTTAGTAACCCATCACTTTCTTTCTTTCTGTTCTTAGGAACCTGTCCATACCGAGACATTTTTACCGCTGATACAGGATACAAGGGAGAGATTATCAGTGCTCAGGAGAGGATCTGTAAAACAACCAGCCATAAACAACTAGTGGAAATATGCGGTTACATGAAATGGACCCAGAGGAGGGCAAGTTCATTGCCTGTTCCAGGTGTATTACCCATGAGTATTTAGAAGGAAGAATCTAGTCATCTCAAAAAACTGAGAATTATAAGCCAGTTTCTCTCTCTCTCTCTCTCTCTCTCTCCCCCACCCCTCTTTGTGTTTATGAGTGAGTGAGTGTGGGCATGTACAAAAAGGACTGTAATCACATACAATGATTAAGAGGGGAAAAGATAGTTCACTCCTAATATTAAAAAAATTTCTTCTCAAGCCAATTAGTCTAAAACCAAACGAGAAATTTGAAACTTTGCATCAGAAATGATGCAAAGCTTTTCAGAGCATGTTGGAAAACATTTTGTTCCCTGACAACGCTCAGAACTTCCCACTCATGTCCTTTTTAGAAAGGTTGCGTTGCTTCCCTGCCTGCCCCCCATGCCACATTACAGTTAAAGTTCAGCTATATGCCAGTATTCTAAGGAACATCCCTTACCATCATACTTAAAAGACAACCCTATCTTTTCAAAGATTTTTCCATATTTTCCTATTAACTGCAGTAAATCTGTATTTTCATATTTATGCTAGGAACATAAAGCTCCTCAGCAATGATAAAGTGGACAGGAGTGGAGTAGAGGCAAAATTCTCCAACATATAGTGCCAAATTTAAAGATCTGGTATAATAATGTGAAATGTCCTGATTGCAAGGAATTTCTGCAATTCCCTCTCACTACTAGAATTCAAAAACAACATAACACAGCTTGGTAGACAAAAAGAAAACTTTCCACATATTTAAAATTCCTATGTTTTGTGTTCTTCAATTTTTTATAACATTGGTATCGACTGTAATTATCCATATGCATATACTTCTGAACATCTACCACTTTTCAACTTATAAGGGGTGGTTGGCATGGGTTCTGGATCAGGGATAGCAGTTACGGGTGCCTCTTAGGCATTACTAAGGTATGGGGAGCCCCTGAAGGTACTCAGGAGAGTCTGGCAGAATGGTCTTGCCAAGCTTGGGAGGTGGAAACCTTACCTGCACACCCTAGTGGCAAGGGGCCATGCTGTGGAGCTCTCCCAGATGAACCTCACTACTGTTATTCCAAGAGTTCTGGTAGTGGGCTGGAAGGTTAGGCTTACTTGTCAACATTGGGTTGATCGATGCCTGGATCTGGACCCATGCATGTGCCAAGCCTGTCAGCATCTGTAGCCAATAAAGTTGTGGCCTAATTTTTCCCATTTAAATTTGTGTGCTGGTGTTTTATTATGTGGAGTGGAACTCACTCTTGATCATGCAATTGAAGGTGCTACAAACTGAACTTGGGATCTCTGCCTCTTGCATGAAAAACATGCTATACCACTGATCTTTGCAGACCATGCTTTTTGGATGGCAGTGATCTAGCTGTGCACAAAAATGTTCTGCCTACATTTAGAAGCTCTGAAAACATTTCTGATTAAGAATTCTCCATCCTTGATACACTGACTATCTTTGCAGCTATTTGTTTAATGATGCACTTGCATTAGATCAGTGTGTTCTAAAGGGGGGGGGATTAATGTTCAACAAACAAGGCATTTGAAGAATTAATGCCCACGTTGGCAGAAATAGAAAGAAAAGCGAGATGCAGTGACAAACTTAATTGAACAAGTTGTAAGATGAGATTCTATGCTTTGGAGTAGGCTTTTCCAACCTGCCAATTCCCAGGGTACAGACTCATACCATTCCCAGTCAACAAACATATTACTTTGATGATATAGTCCTGCATGGCAGGGGTTTGGACTCAATGGCCCTTGTGGTCTCTTCTAACTCTGAGATTCTTTGATTCTATGGACTTTGAAGTTCATGTAGGAAAAAGAATCTGGAGTAAAGCAACTGTAAAGGGACAAAAAAAAGAGAGTGTTTTTTGAATGAGCCAATAACCATTTCCAAGCCATCATCTTGTAAATGCTGAAGAGTGTCCCAACCAAACATTAACTACGAACATAACTAATGATGACTTAACTGATTAAACAGTTTCAAATATTAATACTAACAGTAATGAATTAATGTCCCAAATCCTCATGTTTAACATTATTAAGTTAATTTTTAAATTTAATATTCCAGCCTCTCCTACAGCAGCACAAGCAGTAAGAACAACAGCAACATGCTAAGAATCTCATTCCCACTGAGAATTTTTATATCCCTGTGTCCTACTGTAAGTTTATAAGTAGCTCCAAGGTAACATCAGCTGGAATCAGAGAATGCTGCCTGATGAGCTGTTTTGACAGCAGCCTATAGGATTCCTGAATAAAGCTGAGCAATTTTCTCCAGATGTCTGCACTGTAAACAAGGCATCTTCTAATTCTAATGGAAGTGAGACTCTGAAAACACTTACAAGCTTATGGAAGGAAGGAAGTTAAAGACAATACGACCTTGAGAAGGCTTTGTAGACTGTGAAGCTTTCATATATGCAGTTTTAGTCTTTCTGTCTCTAAAGCAGTGACATCAACAGTAAAGTGTCAAATAGCATGAAGGTACTTTGCTGCCACTATAAATTGGATTAAAAGCAGCACGTTCCTTCAGCACGCATCTCACCAACCGTCCAACCAACCAAGCAAAGACTATTTTTGGCTGCCTCAAAGTCAAGCCCCACTTCAGCAAAACAATTAAGGAAGTGCTCTAGTTTCAAAAACATCAACAAATATACTCAGATTCTATAGAAGCTGGAGACTTTTTAACTCTCCCCTCAGAAGATGGGATGTTTTAGTTCCACCGAATTGTATTTTGTTGCAAATTTGTTCTGAACTAGAGCTATGAGGTAGATATTTTACTACACAGTCACTTAAAGAGTTGCAAACAATGCAACTGAATTTCAGCTAACTACTGCCTAACTTTAAAACACACACACACACAAACAAAAATGTGTTCTGGCTACTTGTGTGTGTACTTGTGTGGGCATTCAAAAACAAAAACAACAACAACAACAACTGGCAGCTACTGAAAAATAAACATTTCACTTTAGGTGAACATCTGTCTTGGCCTTGGGTATTTGGATATTATGGAGTGCCACTGCCACTCCATGACTACATCTATGGTCAGAAAATTACTTTAATGCATTTACAAAGCTATTGCATTTTAAATACTAACCTATTATAACCAAAGGACAAGCTGGTTTTGACCATCAAAGGAGAAAATATTTCAGTTATGATTAGTCCTAAAAAAAAACTGAAAGCAACGCATTTGTCTGTTTCAACTGAAGCCTTTTTAAAAAGATTATATATATAGATGAGGATTAAGAATATGTTATAGAATGAGGATGTTTTCTTTATTCTTTAATTCTGAATACTTCAAACTCAATACAGTTTACAAATTACACTATTACTCCTTTTCATGATGTAACATTTGATTATTAATGCCATTGCCACACTTATTATGAAATCTCTTCAGCACATATATTAAGCTATTGCATTATAAACACCAGTCTACTATAGCAAATGTTAAATTGGTTTTGACCATCAAGGTGTGGGGAGGAATTTTCAATTAGGATTGCCATAAAAAGCTGAAAGCAATGTTTGTGTTTACCTCTTATTTTAAAGAAAAAAAAATATGTACATAGGATTATGTTGCAAGCACTATTATAATTGCATAATATTACTTGAAGTTTAACACCACACACATTTACTTTGGAAGGGATGGTTTCTAATGAAGCACTCTTTTGGCTAGATATGGTTGGATACTGCATTAGAAATGGCCCTTTAATATATGTTAGAAAAATAATGCTAAGCCTACAAAAATAATAAATGTATCAAGCTGAGGAATGATTTAATTTATATCCCACCTTTCTTCCAATATAGGAACCTAGGCTGCTTACAATGTGGAGATAAACAAAATACAATTAAAACAACATATGGTACACAAGTTAAAAAAATCAATAAATAGATAATCATATTAAAATATTTAAAACACTTTAAAATACATATAAAACATAAGATAAAGGTACAAGACACTCCATTAAAAAGCATTCTGTCATACCCAGGTAGAAACTGAAGGCCTGCTTAAAGAGTGGAAGTAAACATTGGAAGACTGGAAGTAACCAACAGTGTGGAAGCAGCCACTATGAAAGCTCTCTTTTGGTGGTGGGACAGAGAGAAAGTCCTCCCTCAAAGATGTTAAGATTAAGGGAGGCTTATATAAGAAGATATGGTCTTTCAGACAGTCTGGACCCAAGGAACAAATAGCTTCATAGCTCATGACCAGCACTTTTGAATTGTGCCCAGAAATCTAACTGATAAAGCTGTTTCAGTGAGGGAGTTGTATGTTCCTATAACTAGCCCCAATCAGCAATCTGACCTGCTGAAGTTTCTGAACAGTCTCCAAAGGCAGCCAATGGACAGTGAGTTGCAGTAATCCAAAGGGGAGTGTAATCAGAGAATGGGTCACCATAGCCTGATCTGACATCTCCAGGAATCGGGGAAGCTGGTGCAATACTTTAATTGTGCAAATGCACTCATGGCCACCACTGAAACCTGAGCATCCATGCTCATGGTTGAATTCAGAAGTACACTCAAGCTGCATACCTGAGATTTCAGGGGGAGTGTAATAAATCAAGAACAAGTTGAATCCCTATTCCATAATTTACCAGACTGACCAGAAGCACTTCTATCTTGACTGGATTAAGTTTCAATTTGTTCACCCTCATCTAGTCCTTTACTGATAGCAGACACTGGTTTAGCACCAAAAGAGTTTCCCCAGAATTAACTGGAAAGAAGAGATAGAATTGGGTGCTATTTGCATATTGGTGACACTAAACACCAACAATCTGGGTAAAGTCTCTCAGCAGTTTCATGTACGCATTGAACAGCTTGGGGGACAAAACTGAGCCAGGAGGGACCCCCCAGGTCAAAAGCCAGGTGTTGAACAGGCATTCCCCAGCATTATTTTTTGAGTTCATTCATCCATAAAGGACTGGAACCATTGTAAAGTAGTATCTCCAAGTCCCATCTCAGAGAAGCAACCCAGAATGTCAATGATACTGAAAGCTGTAACTTTTAGAGGACCTCAGCAACAAAGTAAATTTATAGGGGGTCCCCAGTAAAGAAAAGATTAAGAACCACTGTGGTAGCAATAGATAGTGGGCACAGATTTCATAATCATTATTACCTATCTAGGTCTCTAAGTGCTATTCTTTATGCAATGAAAATCCACATGCAGTGTAGTATGAACAGGCTCAGGAAAACTCTAGTGATGGGAGCAGCAATAAAATGAGCTCAAAGAAGACTTATGCTTGATGAGAGAACACAGAACATTATTTTTTGAAAAGAATTATACAATTGTTATTTTTAGAAAGTAGCTCTTTAATATTACTTGTTACTGGCTGTCAAAATAGTAGTATATGTAGCTTCTTATTTTTTTGTGGGGAGGGTCATTATTTTTTTTTTTAAACAACTTCAAAATGGTCAAACCTCTTATGCCAGGCTCAACTGGCATACTGCAAGTAGTAAAAACTAGTTAAATGCCTACTTCTCCTCTCTCTCTCTGACTCTCTTCTATGTAGTTACTTTTATTTTTTCTTTTGTTCCCAATCTTCTTCTGAAACATACTTTTCATCACCAAGGGAAATGCACATCTCCACTAGAAAGTGAACTCCTTTTAAAAAAGAAATAGTCTCTCCTCATCTGCCCCCTCCCCAACTCTTTAAGCTCAGAGTGGAGCCAAAAAGGAAATAACATTTTATCGGGCTAAGCACTGAGTGAAAAATAAGATTTTATCAGGGGCTTGGCTTGACAAAGATAACATGTTATCAGGAGGCGAGGCTTGGCAAAGATAACACATTATCAGTATCAGGAGCAAAGCTTGGGGAAAATAGTCTGTTAATACCTATTAGGTTCTAATTCAACCATCTGTGCTGTTGATGAATTGTTATTTTCTCAAAACCCCACTATGGCAAACAGGTTTCCCACTCTGAATACCATGCTTCAAGTAATACTCGGTAGAACAGAAATTGTAAGAAAGAGAGACAGAAATAATGTTCCAAAGAAAATTAGACTATTTGATTATCTTTGATTATCATTCTTCCTGCTTTACCATCTCTCATGATCTATAGATTTCCTACCCTGTCCTTTGCCGCCCAACCCACGAAATAACGAGATCGCAGACAGAGCTTGGGTTGAACTAGGGCAATTTATTAATATGCCTAATTAACATAAAGGGGTGAACTTAAACTTGAACTTGACCTTGAACTTGTATTTTATGACCTGAGAAAGGGGGGGTCAACCTATCTTCGGACTAGGGTCAAGAGGCCGCTCCCAACCATCTCCCCTAGCCCGTTGAGCGAGATACCGGGCCCCAAAGCCAACCGCTGAAGTTGCATGATGACTTTTGGCCAGCCCTTGTCTGGGAGGTGAGCCCCAAGCCCCACCCCCCGCTGCATAGCAAGTGGGGTGATCCCAGGGCCCTCCTCAAGGATAGGATTTATCCTACACCCCTAAAAGGGGTGCCATAGGTACACGCCGAACCTTAAGACCCCCCCATACCGGCCACGGATAAGGGCAAGCGTCTGCTTAGTCCTTATCCCCCCATCCCCTCAAGATCAAGTCAGCCCCCTTTGCAAATCATTTAAGAATATCTCGTAGGCAGTGGAAGGAATGTAGTAACCCAAGCCCCGTCTCAGGGCACAGCGAAGCTCCTTGTACTTCAATCTTCGGGCGCGTTCTATGCGCCGCGGGTCAGCACCCCTTCCCCATGTCCTTCTTGTACCAATGCCAACCAAACACGACAAGTGTGAGGCCATGTGTCTTGGACGAACCGCACAACATGGATGGCCTGTATACACAAGGCCTTTCCTTTCAACAGACCAAGGTCATTACCGCCACGGTGAATGACCATCACCGCACATCATGGATGGCCTGTATAACCAAGGCCTTTCCTTTCAACAAACCAAGGTCATTACCGCCCCGGTGAATGACCGTCACATCAGGGGGAGGCCCATCGCACTCCCGAACAACAGAGGTAGCACGCCATGCCACTGCAGTCCCCTCTTTCCAAGCCAAGTATGCATGTCCGATCACCCAGTCCCCGGTTCGGGCCCATATAACCACTACGAGCCTGCTGGTCAGCCCAGAGGATGAAATTGTGGCCGCAGATCCACGCTCGCTTCCTCCCCTCCACAGCAGGTCGATCTGAAAAGGAACTCAAAACGTTAAGGTAGATCAATTGGCCTGACATAGCGCCGGAATGCCAAGGATTTCCACCCACCAGTCCTCATGATGTCATCAGCCTACGTGCCCCTCTGTGCTGCAGTGAAGGCTGCCCCCCTGCGAAATGCGTGTGTGCCAGAATTGACTCCCTGTATGCCCCATCGTAGCTGGGCCTTCTTTGTGATGGTCCGGAAGCGGGAGGAGTTGCGTCCGCATGACCGTAAAGAGGCCCGGCATGTGTTCCCTTGCTAATGGTGTAAGTTCTAAGCGCCTTTAAGGACACAGGGTTGCATCAGCGCATACCCATAAGATCACCGCAGTGCCCCCCTTGGCCTGATCTGTCCTGGATCCCCTTATGACCAGACAGGAATCCCCCCCCCAGACAGGTCCTGGAATACCAGGGCCCTGCTCGAGCTGTCCCTCTTGGTGCGAACAACCAATTCACCTACTCTTAGCGCCCAAAAATGCACTTGGCAAAGATAACACATTATCAGTATCAGGAGCAAAGCTTATGGAAAATAGTCTGTTAATACCTATTAGGTTCTAATTCAACCATCTGTGCTGTTGATGAATTGTTATTTTCTCAAAACCCCACTATGGCAAACAGGTTTCCCACTCTGAATACCATGCTTCAAGTAATACTCGGTAGAACGGAAATTGTAAGAAAGAGAGACAGAAATAATGTTCCAAAGAAAATTAGACTATTTGATTATCTTTGATTATCATTCTTCCTGCTTTATCATCTCTCATGATCTATAGATTTCCTACCCTGTCCTTTCTCACTAGTGATCCTGCCCTCACAGATGAACTGCCTCTTGGAATACCTGTATGATGCCAGTCCCCTCCTTTCATGCAAATCCCTCCTTAAAATCCTTCTTTTCCATCAGTCTTTTGCCACTATTCCCCAGGTTCCATGCCCTGTAATCCAACTTTTAGAAGCTACAATTAAGCAGGTACAACAGAAACAATCACATATTGTTTTCCTGATACCCCACTTCCATTCCCCGCTCTTTTCTCTGTTGTTCCTTAGGACAGGGAACTGCCCTCTTGACTTTGTAAAGTGTGACAAACACTGATGATGACACAGGACAGATTTTAGATAATACTGTAATCTCCATCTGAACACAGACTTGCAAAGTATACCACTATTGCAGTTAACAGCTTCTACAGCACACTTTAAAATGAATGTCACACTTTAAAATTGTGTCATATCTAGATCCAACCCATCAATGATCCAAGGGAACATATTCTCCCTCTCCTCAAGCACATTTTTCCTGAAGCTCCACCCCCTGGAGGGAGGAAATCCCTCTTCCCAAATATCACTCACCTTCTGGAAGTATCTGTGATGCTCTGGATCTATATATGTTAAAAAATGTTGCTGTGTTTATTAGATTTTTTTTTTAAAGCAAAGTATGATGATGTAATAAAGAAAGTGTAATAAACTAAGCAATCTGTCAGGAGCAGATGAGAATATGGAATATTTGGAGTTACTGGTGATTGGTTGCATGTCTGATGAGATGTTTAAAAAGCCTAGGTGGAGATCTGTTGGTAAGTGAGAAGGAGTGTAATTTCAGAATATGAAAGCGCGAGAGAGATGAATTGGAGTAAAGTCCAGTCAGTGTTTAGATTGATTAAATAAGCAATCTTTACTGTTATGTTTAACTTCTGTTTAACAAATGATTTTGTATTATACACTTGTGCCTCTGAAGATGCTACATAAGGGTGTCTGTGGCAACAGCAGTTATTCATGGGCAGTAACGTCCAGTATGGAGATCAGATAAATGAAGTCTTGCTAAGAACCATGAGAGTATCTAGAAAGTTCCCACATTTGATGCCATTGCAGTGGGAAAGGAAGAGGCCTTCATATTTGGTGGGACAAGTAGACAACCACCACAATTGATGGCAAAGGCGGGGATAAGAACAGCCTTCATTGTATTCTCTTTTAAGAAGCACACAAGCCACGTGGGCCAAATCACTTTGGAAGAAGTCACCAAAATTCTTTTCCAAAGAGGTAAGGACCTATTTACTAAATTAGAGAACAAGAGTTAGGCTTTTGACCTTGCTTTTCAATTTGTCCTTTCCTCATTTGACTGCCATTTGCTTGGGACCTGAGTTTTTTGATTGTCATGACCCTCCAGCTGGATTCTGCTTTCCAGTTGGGAAGGCAGGTGGCAGACAGTGGAATCCTGCTATGCCTGAACACTGACAGGAGATAATAGTAAGTTTCCCTGCCCACTTCTCATCCACAAATGGGAACAGTCAAAGACAGCAGGGATATTCTATGTGCAGAGACAGGCACGAAACTCCATGCAACTTAAAATATGAAGAAAGGGAAATGGATATTGGGGAATTGAAGACCCAGATTAGATCTGAGAGTTGGTGAAGCTTGCAATAAAGCCCACACCTTTGACTGGCCCATCTGTTTGGTCCTAGACACAGAGGTACAGTTCTTCACCCCACTTTAAAAGTTAGCTGCCTGACATACTGGGCAGCACATTTGTGGCTTGGGCTGGCATTGGTGGTGGTGGTGGTGCTGCCTCCACGTCATCCCCCAGGGCTGTTCAGTTGCCCTGCCATGCCATGCGGCTTCCCAGCCATGTGTTCAGTCCTGCTGGGTACTTCCTCATACCCAGCAGCCTCTGCACAACTGGAAAAACCTCCCAGCCAATCAGTTCAAACCTGATGGTTTGAATTGATTGGCTGCTTCTTCCCCGGCCAGAGCTCTAGGAAGTTTTCCTTCTGGTCCAGATATTTTGTATTTAGCTAGGCTCTCCTCTCCCCAGAGCCCAGTTCTTCTCTGCATGTCATCCCTCCCACTGCCCCCTTCCTTTTCTTTTGTTGTATCCTGTGTACTGTAGTTAGGTTGTGTCTTTGCCTTTTATTGTCACAACCTGTAAGGTGGTTGGCATGGGTCCTGGATTCAGGTCTGCTATATCCCCAGGTCACTGGGGCCTGGGGATGGAGGTGGTTGCCAGGAGGGCAGGGTCGGCAGTGGACACATGGCATGGGTTGGGTGTCCACATCCCTGCACTATTGGGGGTCAGGTGGTTCGGACCTGACTCCAGGTGGTCCTGGCTTCGGGTTTTTGTTCTCATTGGTCAACAGGCGGGTTGGCTGACGCCGGGATCTGAACCCATCTCCAATCCAACCCTGTTTTGCTGTAACCAATAAAGTTGTGGCCTATTTTCATCCAGTTTCAGTGATTGGTCTGGTTTATTCCTTGCACTACACTTCTCAGCCCTGAGCATGCAATGCATGTGATGCTTCACAGTGACTTTTGTCATTATGAAGATTCAAAACATAGAAAAGGCACATAGGTTGAAAACTGCAAGAGTGTTTCCTGGGAAGGATCCTACATCTCCTGTTAAACTTATAGCACTTTCTTTCTGATGTGATTAAGAACCCTTGGATCATGAGAGTGTTTCCAAAACTTAGAAAGATGCCTTTCCTTGGGGAATCTATATTCTGTTCATTGGGATCACAATGCAGGATAGATATTAACAATATTGGATGCTCCCATAAAAGAAGGGAAAAAGAAGAAAAAGAAGGGGAAGCGGCAATTTGATAAACAACAGTCCAGGACACATTTTCTACAGGATTCGGGAAATTTGATATTTTTGTAACTGTCATAGTAATTCAGGACATGAAGTCTACAGCATTTGGATTGTTATACTACAGAAAGTGTGTCTGTCTTTAAAGAAAGAGGCAAAGAACAGGTATGCAGGAAGTTCAAAGTGAGAATACAGCAGTAGTTTTAAAAATGCAGAGATTTGGCTGTTCTCATATATTTGAAGTAGTGCTGGGTTGGAAGCAGAGAAATTTCTAGTGGCAAACAGAAACATGAGTGGCTCATGGACTGAGCAAGATAGATGCCTTTTCCCTCCATTTTGGTTGTTACTGGTCACAAGGATGCCCATATTAGCAGGTTATCAGCTGTATTTACATGATCATGATCTCTAATTATGGTGTATTAAGTTCTCAAAGTGTTGGTCTTTATGTAGCCAAAATGGAAACATTCACACACAAGAGAGAGGTATCACTAGGCTTTGGGGAACTCCCAAAGTTTTCAGAAATACAGAGAAATTTTTAGGAGGAAAATAACTGATGAAAAGGAGGACTGCCATGGCTCAGCTGTCTGGTGACTCACACTAAATGCCAAGGCTTTCTATCTCCTGTGAGGCTTGATTCCATCTGTGAGGTGCAGGTGAACTCCTCCCTTGACAGATAATCAAAATCATAAGTAATGCTGATCCTACTCTCTCGACAATCAACCAAAGTCATACTCAAATCATCACTCTCGCATCAACTCCTAACTATGGCCATTTCCGCACTAGACTGTTATAGTGCTATTATTCCACTTTCAACATCCTATGGAATCCTGGGGTTTGCAGTTTAGGGAGGGGCCTCAAGAGCACTATAACAGTCTAGTGCAGAAACGGCCTAATTCTCTGACCAACTGCTAACTGCTTTTGTCAACTGTTACACTCCAGTTTTTCAAAAACCTTTCAAATTCTGAGCCAATCACCATTCACCTTCAGCATCTCACACATTCTCTTTCCCTCGCCACAAAATGCTTCCCTTAATCTATGAAAATACACTTACACATATATCAGCCCCAAAAACAAATCCTTCACTGTAATACATACCATAAACACCATAATATGTACACAATTGTAGAACATCAGAGGGCTGAAAAGAAGCCCAATGAAGATTAACCATACTCAGGGGACATGAACTACTGGCTGATTGTTGAGGTAGACTGGAAAACCAGGGGAAAGGGAAGACAAAATGACAAATAATGTTCTAGGAGAGGGCATGGTTTACTGGAACACTGAAAAAGAGCAATCTACACTGCAATGTACCACATGTACTACATAATATAAAGTATCTTCTTACATTTGAAGTTCATTTATATGTAAGGTATTTTAAGCATTTTGTTCATTGTTGTTAACTGCTACCAAGTTGATTTTGACATATGGCAACCCTATGAATGAGAAACTTCAAAGTTACCCTAACATCAACATCCCGGCTCAGATCTTGCAGACTCAGGGCTGTAGTTTCCTTGGTTGAGTCAATCCATCTGTGTTGTAGCCTGCCTCTTTTCCTACTACCTTCCACCTTACCAAGCATTATTGTCTTCTCTAGTGAGTCATGTCTTCTCATGATAGGGCCAAAGTACAACAGTCTCAGTTTAGCCATCTCATTCAGGCTTAATTTACTCCATGACCCATTCATTTGTCTTTTTAGCAGTGCCTAGTATCTGTAGAACTCCCCTCCAGTAGCACATTTCAAATAAATTGATTTTCTCACTATCAGTTTTCTTCACTGTCCAACCTTAACAACCATACATAGAAACGGGAAATACAATGAAATGGACAATCCTAATTTTCTTTTCTCTTCAGGATCTTGCCTAGTTCCTTCAGAGCTGCTCTTCTAAGACCTAGTCTTCTTCTGATTTCTTGACTGCAGCCTTCATTCTGATCAAGGACTGAGCCAAGGTATGAAAAATCATGAACTATTTCAATGACTTCATCATCTCCTTTCGTTACATAAATCATCTGTCGTCAGTGGTTTTTTTCTTAATGTTCAACTATAAAGCTGCCTTTGTGTTTTCTTTCTTGACTTCCTTCAGTAGCTTTTCATTGCTATTTTCCGCTATTAGTGTAGTGTTTTCTGAATATCTTAAATTGTTGATGTTCCTTCCTCCAATTTTCATGTCTCCTTCCTCCAACTCAAATCCTGCTTTGCATATGATATGTTCAGTGTACAAGCTAAACAGATAGGGTGATAAAATGAAGCCTTAACTGACCCCCCCCGCCAACTGGAATCGATTCCATTTTGCTGTATTGAGTCCTATTAATAGCCTCTTGTCTCACTCATCAGGACAAATGTTGTGATACATCCACTTCTTTAGAAGTGATCCACAGTTTCTCATGATCTACATAATCAGAGGCTTTGCTATAATTTATAGAGCACAAGCTGATTTTATTTTGACATTTTTTTGATGCACTCCCATTATCCAATGTATATTTGCTCCTCCTGATTCCCAAATTATCCAATACTATTTTGTCTCATTCCCACCGATGCATTATGTGTTCAGCTGAATGAATCAAAACACTTCACATCCCTAACCTTGGATCTATCCATTTCAACCCTAAAACCAAACAGTTTTTAATTTAATACCTGATGTATAACTATGGACCCTTTTCCCACAGTTGTGAACATCTATCTTGTACTGCTCTCATGGCTGATAGGATTAAAAACAAGACAGATTGCAGTTACAGAAAAATTAAAAGGGAGGAAAAAGATTTGTTACATTTACAAAAGCATGCTGCAGCTTCACTAAAATGACTATGTGTTGGCAAAGTAGGTATCAGTGGACAAAGAAAGGGCTAACTCAGCACCCAGATGTGGTTAATTCAGATTCTCCTGCTGATGAATAGTCTCAGCTGCTCATCAACAGAAGTCTCCAGCTGCTAATTATTGAGTTAAACTTTCGAGCAGTATTTGCCTATGTAAAGGACTCTTTCCCCTGCTGACGCAACTGGCAACTATGGAGGCTGGAATTTATGTTTTCATCATGCAGCATTTTGGTTTTAGAGACAAAGGTGACAGGGCGTGCTTAGCACTTCCTTTTCAATACAGTACAAAAAAGAAAGAAGATGTTAATCACCCAGGAAACACAGCTATACACGCGCACACAAACACCCGCGCACATGCATACATGTGCAGCTGCAAAAACTCAGTTCATTTATACCTCAGAATTAAAGAACAGAATTTAGAGGAAAATAGTTTTATAAGAAGGCATGTGTGCACTCTTTCTTTCTCCCTCACACACACACAGATATTGCAGGGTTTTTTTTTTAACATCCCAAAATATTTTCAAAGACATGTTCATATCATTCGTGTTCAAACAGTTACAATACAGAATTCCACAATAATAGAGCTGCGAGGTACATATAAGTTCCATGTTTCCAAGGCTAGGATTATAGATTTAGCTAATCCAAACCACAGTTCCGTTCAGGAAATCCAAAACATTCCCAACATATTGCTACTCAAAGACCTCTAGTGACCCCCTTCTCCAGTGTAACTGGTTCCACTGCATACAACTTAACCTATTATCTTTTAACTTACACCTTAACTTAATCAAAAAGTATTGTAATACCTCCATCACACAGACTCTTCTCCTGGTGAATACCCCTCAACTTTGCCTCACAGAATATGCTTCCCATGCTGCTCATATAGTGAGGATTCCACTGGGGTATTGACCTCTTGAAACCTCATGCAAGAAGGCACCCATTACCTCCTTGAGCTAGCACAGATGAGCATCTTCTCTTCTTCGGTACACTTTAGAAGCAGTTCAAGCCATGCTCACATTGTTTTTCCCAAGAACATTTGTGTAAAGCAGCTGCTGTGGCACTAACAAAAGACTCCATAGCAGGCAGCCACCATGTTGCTGGAGACAGGCAAGTGCAATATATGTGAGGTGGGAGATAATGGGCAATGTTGTTGCTGAAGCTATTGTTCCTGCTGCTGCCCACCTCCCAGGACTCAGCATAAGCATGCTGGTGGAGTTTTTCTTCCCACAAACTTTTTATAGAATCTTGGACCATCTTGGTTATCCTTCTATGAACACAGTCACATTTGTTTGTTGTTGTTACTGTTGTGCCTCATGTCAGTTATGGCTTATGGTGACCCAAAGACAAACCTATCACAGGGTTTTCTCAGCAAGATTTGTTCAACGGAGGTTTGCCTTTGCTTTCTCTGAGGCTGTGAGAATGGAACTTGCCCGAAGTCACCCAGCGATCGCCATGGCCAAGTGGGGATTCAAACCCTGGTTTCCAGAGTCATAGGCCATTTCTGTACGACATTGTTATGGTACTATTATTTCACTTTCAACATCCTGTGGAAAACTGCAAACCCCAGGATTCCATAGGATGTTGAGAGTGGAATAATAGCACTATAACAGTGTGGTGTGGAAACGGCCATAATCCTACGCTCAATCCGCTACATCACACTGTTTACGTTCCTATAAAAATGCAGTGCCTAGAAATGGACACAATACTCCAGATGAGATTGTAATACTACTAGAGGATCAAGGAAAACTATTATTTATCATGACTTGGAAGCTTATGGTTCTTCTTCGCTTACTATATGAAAAGAGCTAGGCTTCATCTGAAACATCTATAAATAAGCATCTGACTCACTATAATGGTTCACCTCTTGTCAAAAGCAAATGAAGATGTAGGGAAGTCACAGAAATGACATTTTTTTTTCCTTGAAGAGAAGGAGATCTTCCTGTTGAAGAGTACTACAAAATCGAACAACCACTAAAGTCTAGAAAAAGTATACTGAAATTTTTTTTTTGGGAAAAGCTTATACATCCTCATTTCTTCCTTACTCACTTATTCATCCATTCTTCTCTAACCAGAATATTTGTGTTTGTATTTAATTAAACTTTAACTGAATGTATGCAGCGGCACAAATTTATTAGATGAACCACACTGAAGAACTGGGATGCAGGGGGGACCTTATTTATAAGGAGTAACATTTTTCTGTTAAAGTGCAACTATTCTATTTTCTTCAAAAGAAAGTTACATGTTTTTTAAAAAAAGAAAAAAAAAGCTGATAGGGAAAGGGCATTAAGCTACACAGCATATACAGATAGTTATCTCATTGGCATAAAGTAAAGGTGGAAAAAATATCTAATCCTGATATGGAGGCACTGTGTTTTCAAAGTCACCAGCCAAATGACAAGAGTGATAAACTGCTTGGAATTTGTTTAAAGCTGAAAAAAAAAGTGTCCACATGTGACTGTACAGACAGACACGGGGCTTCAGCAAATAAACAGTGCAAAATATTACCTCAAGATAACTAAACTCAAAAGTGATGCAATGGAGGTTACATCAGACAGTGATTGTTGGGAATAGGTATGGAAGTTATGCCAACGTGTGTGCACATGACATGAAACAATAACATCCAAAAGCCTTGGTAGGATAGATGGGGAACAAAGCTCAATCAGTGAAGCAACAGATCTGGTGTGTTTTCCCTAGGTATCAGTACACCTGTTGCTTATAAAACCCCTACCAGTTCTCCTATAAAAAGACTACTTTTTTAAAGTACAAGATTGTATCTGCAATGCTTGTTTCAATATTAAGGCATATAGGTACTGGATATTTTTACACATCATTTCATGTGTATTTGGTAGTAAGGTGACAGCAGCAGATTTACAGGCTACATCTGGAAGCTAACATATGGTTGTCTTTCTGTTACATCACAGGAGACAACATAACTGAAAGGTAACCAAGAAGTAGTCAGAGTTTGGACTTTGAAACACATTAATCAAGTAGGCTTGCTAGTTTGATTTCATCTAATCAATGAATCCAGACCTATTATTTGAAAGGGCTATTACAATAAGGAATTTGAAGAAAAGACAAGAATATAATATATTGAGAAACTAGACTTTAAAACCTCTGAAGGTAGAGAACTATCTTCTGGGGTAGTCACTCTAGGAAGGAACCAATAAACTAGCACAGACATATGATTCATAGCTGAAGAACTGGGCTATATGAATTGTACGCTAAAATACAGACATAAATGTATAATTCAGTACCCAGACAATGCAAAGCCAAAAGACCACCTTGGGAAAAGACAAATTCTGAAAACTGTACTCTTTATGCAGACTGAGAGGAATTTACAGAGTAAAATAATCTGGGGAATTTAAGTGACCTTCCAAAGTATACAGATGACATTCAACTCCATTCTCTTTGTCATGAAATTCAGTCCTCTCTCTGAATAGGGTTGGAGGAAAAAGGTTACAGGAGGCTCAATAAATTGAGGCCAAAATGGCAACTTCATTGGGGAAGGACAGTTTCCGAAACCAGAAAGTTGGTGTACAACTTGTTCCATAACAGACTGCACTTTGCTGAAGAAACAAGTATATGGCTTAGAGTGCTGTTGGATCCAACATGGTTTAAGGCTCAAATGCTATCACAGCACTTTTTATCAACTTCATCTAGTTTGTCAGCTATGGTCTTTCCTGGATAAGGATAGTTCAACTACAACCTCATTTATTAGCCACCAGGTTGAATTACTGTATTTTTTTTTTTAAATGGAGCTGACCTTGAAGACAATACAGGAACATCAACTAGTATCCTAGTTAGCTGCTAGAATTGTGGATGGTTTCCTTAGGTGGTACCATATTTTATCAGTTCTGAAGGGGTAATGTTGACTATTGGATGCTGCCCCCAAAGCTCCCTAAATTAGGGAGTTATTTGCTGAAATCCTGTGGTCAAGAATACTAAAAGAGAAAGGAGTTCATGATGGATGGGAGTTTCTTAAAAGTGAGATACTGAAAGCACAATTGAAAACTGTGCCAATAAGAAGGAAAAATGGCAGGTGTCTAAAGAAACCGGAATGGCTGATGAAAGAACTCTCAGCTGAGCTAAGTGTTAAAAAAAACATATACAGGAAATGGAAGAATGGTGAAACCACCAAAGAGGAATTCAAGCAAATAACCAGGATATGTAGGGAGAAGGTCAGAAAAGGTAAAGCGTAGAATGAACTCAGACTTGCCAGAGACATTAAAAACAATAAAAAGGGCTTTTTTAGATATGTCTGCAGCAAAAGGAGAAACAAGGAAATGATAGGGTCGCTGTGTGGAGAAAATGGCCAATTAATAACGGAGGGAAGAGAGAAGGCAGAACTACTCAACACCTTCTTTGCCTCAGTTTTCTCCCAAAAGGATAGAATTACTTAACCTGGGGGATGGGGAGCAGGTAAGGAAGAGGGGGAAATGCAGCACAGAATAAGTAGAGAAGTAGTACAGGAATATTTGGCTAAACTACATGAATTCAAGTCTCCAGGGCCAGATGAATTACATCCAAAGATATTAAAAGAACTGGAAGACATCATTTCTGAACCACTTGCAATAATCTTTGAGAATTCTTGGAGAACAGGAGAAGTCCCAGCAGACTGGAGGAGGGCAAATATCATCCCCATCTTTAAGAAGGGGAAAAAAGAGAACCCAAATAATTATTGCCAGGTCAGCCTGACATCAATACCAAGAAAGATCCTGGAGCAGATCATTAAACAGTCAGTTTGTAATTACTTAGAAAGCAATGCTGCAATCACTATGGTTTTACTCAGAAATAAGTCATGCCAGACTAATTTTATCTCTTTTTATGATAGACTTACAAGCTTGATAGATGAAGGGAATACTATAGATATAGCATATCTTGACTTCAGTGTAAGGCCTTTGACAAAAGTTCCCCGTGACATTCTTGCAAAGAAGCTAGTAAAATGCAGGCTGGACAGGGCTGCTGTTAGGTGGATTGGTAATTGGTTGACTGTCCAAACTCAAAGGGTGCTCACATATGGCTGCTTTTCATCCTGGAAAGCAGTGACTAGTGGGGTGCCACAGGGTTCTGTCCTGGGCCCAGTGCTATTCAACATCATCAATGACTTGGATGAAGGAGCGGAGAGCATACTGATCAAATTTTCAGATGATGCCAAATTGGGAGGAGTTGCTAATATCTCAGAGGACAGCATCAAAATTCAAACCAACTTAGCAGATTGGAATGCTGGGCCAAAGCTAACAAAATGAATTTCAACAGAGAGAAATGTAAAGTCCTACACTTAGGCAGAAAAAATGGAATGTACAATATAGGATGGTGGACATGTGGCTGGATAGCAGTACATGTGAAAGGGATCTAGGAGTCTTGGTAGATCACAAGCTGAACATGAGTCAGCAGTGTGATGTGGCAGCCAAGAAAGCCAACGCGATTCTTGATTGCATCAATAGGTGTATGGTGTCTAGATTGAGGGAGGTAATGGTACCACTGTATTCTGCATTGGCTAGGCCTCATTTGGAATACTGTGTCCAGTTCTGGGCACCTCAATTCAAGCAGGATATTGACAAGCTGGAACATGTCCAAAGGAGGGTGACCGAAATGGTGAACGGTCTGGAAGCCATGCCTTATGACATACTCTCACACACTCTCAGTCCCCCTAGAAAACTCTAAGACAGGTTTGCCGTAGGATAAATCAGAAGCAGGCGACCAAAATGGTGAAGGGTCTGGAAGCCATGCCCTATGAGGAGTGGCTTAGGGAGCTGGGTATGTTTAGTTTGCAGAAGAGAAGGTTAAGAAGGGGCATGATAGCCATGTTTAAATATTTGAAGGGATGTCATGTCGAGGAGGGAGCGGGCTTGTTTTCCCTGCTCCAGAGACTAAAACAAGGAGCAATGGATTCAAGCTGCAGGAAAGGAGATTCCACTTGAACCTCAGGAAGAACTTCCTGACAGTCAGAGCTATCTGGCAGTGGAATATGTTGCCTCAGAGTGTGATAGAGTCTTCTTCTTTGTAGGTTTTTAAGCAGAGGCTGGATGGCCATCTGTTGGGAATGCTTTGATGGGTGTTCCTGCATAGCAGGGGGTTGGACATGATGGCCCCTGAGGTCTCTTCCAACTGTATGATTCTATGATTCTATAATCATAGAATCATAGAATCATAGAAATGTAGAGTTGGAAGAGACCACAGGGCCCATCCAGTCCAACCCCCTGCCATGCAGGAACACCCTCAAAGCAATATACTATAATATGCTTTGGTACTTACTATCAAAGTGTTGAACAATTTAGCTCAAAAGATCCAGAAGCCTTGAGATCTTTTGGTGGGGGGAGATTTTTCTCATTAGAGTAGCCTATTCTCAGACTTCCATAAGAGAACTATACTTCTTATCTACAAAATATAAGCCCTTCCCTATGGTCTTACCCTCCCTTTCAATAGCCTCTTTTTGGAGCTTACTTTATGCCTACATTGTACTTCCTTCAGCATCCAAGTTAAAGCTTTTTTATTTGATCAGGAATTTTCATACATTTAAATTTATATTTGTTAATAGTGATTGAGAGTTTTAAACCTCTTGATTTTATAGCTTATGTTTATATTTCTATTATTTTCTCATATTGCATTTTTAATTTTTAAGTATACCACCCTGAATTCTAAGCTGGGATGAAAGTACAATACATAAATGCTTGAAGTAAATACATGATGTGAAATCCACATTAGACCTCAGAAATACTACTTGATCTCTCAAACAGCATAACATTCCCCCTTTAATATATTGCACATGCATAAGGCACACTGGATATGGCAATATTGGTTTGGTTAGCATACATCCTGTGTTATTCCAATGACGACAGAGCAGTAAAGAGGATATTAATAGATTCCTAGCGCTTAGAGTTTTGTATTCTTCCCTTGCATTCCCAGGATTTTTCATTCACTGCACCTGCTATTAAAGCCACTTCAGTGATACAGAACAGGGAAAGGAAAATGCAAAATAACAGCATATTCAGAATACATGATGGCTGATCTCTGTTATGACATTTATCTTCACTTGTATGAGGAGACAAGCAACTCATGAATGACTGCCTTTTCTCTTGAGGAAGGAAAAAATGCCATAAAAGATCCTTTTCTAGCAGAGGCAGCAAACAGCCCTTGAACAAGGGAAGCAAAAAATCATTTTGCTGCTGTGATGTAAACAGAACTCATTTGCTCTGCATTTTTGCAATCTGATGAAAAGGTTGGCTAGATATTTTTAGAGAGAGGACAACTTAAGGTTAGTGTGCATTTATCTTAGATGGAACAAATTAATGAATTACTTTGTATCTTCTTATAGATTTCATAACTCATTATTGGAGATTTCCTGATAAAAACTGGAGCAAGACAGATGTTAATATTTTGGGGTTTATTTATTTATCTGGTTCATTGAAACCCAACAGCAAGAGCAACAGCAGAAGCAGCAACAACAACTGTAGGTAGCTCCTAACTCTTGAAAAAGCAAGGAGTCTGTGGTGATGGAGACAAGCCATATTCCAATGTCATGATAAACTATGGTTGTGTGATCCATCCCAGATCACACGGCAGACAACCAAACAAGCTATGGCTTGCTTTTCCAATTCCTACCCTGCTCCTTCTCAACTTCTGATTTAAAGTGGGTTCCTTGAGAAACAGACCAGAGACAAGCTACAGCTATGGGTTCAGATCCCACAACAAACAATGTCTTAAATAAGCCAGAATTTGTTAGCCAACAACAAACACTGGATACAGTTTTTGGCGCATGCATGATTTTACAAACCATGGCTGAAATCAGACACCCCAAAAAGCAAGATTTCAATGACTTACCACTGATTCCAAAAGATTCACTCTAGATATTCTGAAATGAACTGTCACGAAGCGCTTTAAACATTAATCACTGTATAAGTTTTTGGGGCTAGAATACTCTTTGAGCATGTGGCATAGCAAACCAGTTAACTTTCAACATGCAACAGGAGACCATAGAACCATAGAGTTGGAAGAGACCACAAGAGCCGTCAAGTCCAATTTCCTGCCATACAGGAATACATCATCAAAGCATTCCTGACAGATGGCCATCCAGCCTCTGTTTAAAAATCTCCAAAGAAGGAGACTCCACCACACTCAGAAGCAGTGCATTCCAATGTCAGACTGTTCTTACCATCAGGAAGTTCCTCCTAATTTTTAGATGGAATCTCTTTTCCTGAAGTTTGAATCCATTGCTCCATGTCCTACTCTCTGGTGCAGCAGAAAACAGGTTTGCTCCATCCTCCATATCGCATCTCTTTAAATTTTTAAAAATAGCTATTATCTTCTATTGTTTTGGTTGCAACAGACGATCATAACTAATTCTTTTAAAGCTTTTAATCAGACATGTTAATTTTGTTAACATCAAATTTCTAGTGAGAATTTTTTTCCTTAGAGACCTAAAAGACAAGATAGCCTGATGTTGTTCAGATAGAAACACACACTAAAGAAATTGGCTCTAATTTTATCTGTAGTCTGAGTATAGAAAAGTGACTTATAAATACTCCCAAATGACCCACTTTCCACTTAAGTATTTCTACATAGCAGGGTTGGAGAATCCATGGTATTCTAGGTGTTGTTTTTTCTTCTTTCCAGCTCCTATCAAGCCAAGCTAACATGGCAAATGACCAGGGATGATGACAATGTTCGGCAACACCTGGAGACCCACAACATTTATCATACAAAAGTAATCACTTTGGAATAGGATACTTAAAACAAAGGATGGTTTACATGTGCAGCAGATAGCTGAATACTTCTTCATCCACCTTGAATTAATTGATTTACACACAGAGTGATCTCCATGTTCATTCTTAATTCTGTTGATGAATGACTCTAGTCAAGGCAAGCTATTGATCATTCTCTTTTTTTCCACAAAAGAAAGACAACATATTCTAAATCTAATGTTATATCTGTTGAAGCTTGTGGCAGGACTCATTGACTTCTATTGAATCAGCAATTAGCTGCATCTTCCTCAAATTTGACATTCATAGAGTGTAGTGTTCTAATTCATTTTTATGTAAAACCATAAATGTAACATGACCCTGTGCTTAGATAGGTCAGCATGTGCTGGGCTCCCTAGTGTTACATCACAAACTGACAGTGTTTCTTATGTGGCAAACAAGATGAAAACCCATCTGATTTGCAGGAGTTTTCATTCGTTATAGACATGGCTGGGCAAAGGAAATCAGGACTCAAGGGTAAGGAGCATGTTGCTTTAAACAAGTGAAATGTGCTTTCCTGAATATGTGTGTATGCACACAGACAAGAGTTACCCACCATTCAAAACATCAGCTTTTATGGACATTACATTTTCAAAGACAGGAAAAGAAATCTGAGAATATTTTAATGGAAAAACTCCACAACTGTTTTTAAATCTTTGCAAAACAATAGCACCATAATTGGGCTTCCCATCTCAGAAGAAGTGTGTGTTTTTATGTGCCTTCAACTTGCCTGTCAACTTATGGCAAGCTCAAGAATTCCATAGGGTTTTCTTAGGCAAGGAATACACAGAAGTTGCAAGTCCTTTCCTCTGAAATGAAGCTCACAGCAGCTGGTATTTGTTTGCGATCTCCCATCTACATACTAACCAGGGCTGACCCTGCTTATCTTGCAAGATCAGATGGTGCCTGGTGCCTTTAGGGTATTTAAACCCCAGGAGAAAGGACAGATAAAAAAAATAAATCCCAAATCATGCTGTGTTTTTCACTAAAAATGGAGATAGGGAGATGATACATCTCTTAAGGCATGGAAAAAAAATTACAAGCATACCGTTACACTTTCCACTCCTCCTAACCACTCTTACATTTACTCAGAAACATATCTTGCTAAATTCAATGGGGTCAATTCCAAGCAAATGTTTATATATCAAGTAGCATCGAATGGGGTCCATCCACCAATGGAATAGTCAGTGCTGGTGGAACGCATCCCCAGTCTAGCTTGTTAACTCCTGTCTCCTCAAATGTGGAACATTCCCAAACCTTTTTAAGTACATGGAGAGATGGGGAAGAGGCGAAGAAGAAAGCTGAAGAAGTGAAAGTCCCCTCATATAACAATGGATGTGGTGTTTATATTTTTAATTGCTATTCTCAAAACTGAAATTACTAAATCAGAGGCAGAGAAAGTGCAGCCTGTAGGTCACATGCAGCTTATGCAAGCCCTTGCACCCCTCTGGCTTTATTTTCAGGTACCCTCCCCCATTTATCTATTGTCATTCCTAGATTTATTTACTGTCATTCCTAGAGGTGTCCAGTGCAGCATTTTTCCCCATTATGCTTTCTATTAGCCATCACTTTGCAATTTGATCCTAGGTAAAACTTTACCTTATGTTATAGCAAAGAAGTGAGAACCAACATGTATATAAAACCCCCCGCAAATTACAGTTTAAGCACACTGAATGCTTCTCTTTAATATCTATATTAATGCCTTTAAAAAGGTCAAATTAGAACAAAGCACAATCGGAAAAGCTTGTTTCTCCCCACTGCCACAGTTTCCACTTCTTAACATTCCCAGCTCTCTGATGAATAGAGGCCATTTAGTCCAATGTGGACAGTGATGGAGATGAATTTCATGTTTGGGATTAATTTCATCAATAAAGCATGGTTACCAAAGTAAAAAAGTCTTTTTAAAAAACTTGTCCAAAACACAATTTAACATATTTGAAAATGAGCTTCAATGTAAGATTTAGGAGAAGAATTCCACTATCATCACAGTCTTATAGACATTTCCACGTAGGAGTTTAAAATCTATAGGCAATGTTTACAAAGAATGCAACTTTTAAAATCTAGATAGCTAATGCAGTTCTATATTACTTGAAGTCTGAGTTTTTGTGACCAATATCACCCTTTGCCTTCTTTTCATATAGTTAAAGGATCACCCAGTGGTTTTCCATCGGCAAGCAGAGATTCAAACCCTGGTCTCCAGAGTTATAATCCAATGCTCAAACCACTATACTACATTGGCTTTCAGAGGCTCTCTAGGAAGTGTTAAAATAATAAGAGGTACTGTGCATGAAAAAGTACCTCCAAACACTCTTGCAAACCATTCTTCATTATGCATTCTTCATTATGTATCCAAATCAGTACAGTATGAGACATAAACTGATTCAGATGGTATACCTGTGATCATGGACATGTATTTGCTTTGTGTACGTCATGGATAATTTGGTGTTGGTGGGTGCATGAATGGAGATTTAAGTATGGAGATGCCAAAGATCATAGTTTTTCTTCTGAGAGACATAAATCTCTTTTGAGAACTGATATTTTTTTTTATTTCAGAGACATTACCTAATGGTATCATAAAAATGGATATTTTACCTAACCCCATTTCTGATCATAATTCTGTAATTCTAACTTTGACAGGGAAAAGAGCTCTGGGTAATTGGAGATTTAATGAAACTATCTTAAGAAAATGTCTTAAGAGCATGTAGAAAAAAATCTGACAGAATATTCTGAAGACAACTTGGATAACGGTTCAGAAAGGATTAAGGAAGGGGTAGTCCACTATTCCCTTAGCCCTTAAAGTCCCAAATAGAGCAATGAGGCATGATAAAAAAATAAAGGGCATAACAGTTTAAAAAGAAGCATACAAACTATGAGCATTAGCAGATGACCTAATAATTGTGTTAGAGGATCCTTTAGACAATATAGAAGTGTTGCTGGAGATATTAAAAGAATTTGGAGAACTGGCCAGATTCAAGATAAGCAAAAGACAATGAAGTTAATGAAAAATATGAGAAAAGGAATTTTCTCAAGTGAAAATTGAGGGAAAAAGTGGAATATTTAGGCATTGGTATGACAAATATGAACTGTATATTATTAAAGAATAATTTTGACAAGACATGGAATGATATGTCTTAATGACATTAAGATCAACTAGCAAAGATGGATGAAACTTAAAGTATCTCTGTTGGCCTTAGGCAATAAAATTAATGTTTTTCCAAGAATTTTGTGTTTGTTTTGGACCATACAGATTTTGACTGATGACGACTTATTTAAATAATGTAAGACTAATCAAGTGGAAGTGGAAAAGCTGAGAGCTAAATATAAAATTTTACAAGATACAAAACAAAGAGTATCAGGTTTAAAACTGTATTCCTCTGCATGTTGTTTAGTTTAGTTGAAAGATTGGATTGTGTTGACAAATAAGATATCGTTGGACTTAGAAGGGCATGAACTGACATTTGGGTGGCATGTTATTTGTAGTATGATAAAGCTAAAGTGAAGTTTGGCCAGCATGGTTACATGTGGTATAATAAAGCTCACTATGTGAGACAGACTTTGTTAAGAATATAGAAAAGATAGAAACCAAGTTTATGCCCTAAGACACCTTTATGGGTTTCATCACAAGAAGCATTTTATAGGTAGCAGATAAAAACAACAGAAAAGTGGCACTTATTGAGATCTTCTGGACTTTCATCGAAAACAAGACAGAATTAAGTCAAATGAAGAATTATTGTCAGAAGGTTACAGTTTTCAATAGTTCTCTCTCACAGACAAATAATGGAAATATGAACAAAAACTGAGTGATTTTTAGTCGAGTAAATCTGAATTTGAGAAACTGATGTATTCAGTTGATGAGCACTTGATCAGTAAGATGTATAAATTTTTGTTGAAAATAAAAATGGAAGAGGAATAAGTCAAAGACTTTATGATAATGTGGGCACAAAATGTTAGATGTAATATACAGTTGACACAATGGGAGAAATTGTGGTCAAAGAGAATGAAATTTGCACTATGCAAAGATAACTTTTATATGATGATGGATGATTGGTATTTGGCATCAGAAAAATTGGCCAAAATGCACAGAGATGGTTTCTAATGTGTGCTGGAAATATCAGCAAAAAATGAGATCTTTTTACCACATGTGGTGGACTTGTGAGAAGGCTAAACATTTCTGGGATCAAATACATTCCATGGTGTAAAAAGCTTTGAAAGCTAGTGTTCAAATGAAGCTTGAGTTATATTTCAGCTGATGGCTGAACAAGTGGAGAAGAAGCATGGAAAGATATAATACATGGCCACAGTAGCAAGATCTTTATATGCACAGAAATGGAAGAACACAGAAATTCTGACAAATGAAGACTGGCTTAAAAAACACACACACAAATGGACTTAGCTGAAATGTACAAGTTAACAACAATAATGAGAGAAAAATCATTGGTGATTTTTTTGAAAGACTAGGAACCTTTGATAGGCTTTTTGCAAGGAAAGGCAAACATATTAACTAGAGGTTTTGAATATTAGTTTTGGAAAACAATCTGCAAAATAAGCAGTTGAAGCATTTTGATGACATAAAAATTCACAGAAATTATGTTCTTTTTAACAAGTATATATAATCTGTGTTAGGATACTTGGAAGTCAAATATATATTCCTTATTATCTTTGCTTTTTTCCTTTACAATCTTTTTCCTTATGTTTTTCTTGTCTGTTGTTTCTCTTTTCTTTGTTTATATGCATTTTGATTCTTTATGGTATTAGAAAAGACTCAATAAAATCTACTTTAAAAAAGAGAACAAAAATAATGACTAAGATGATTTATCTAGTTTAAAAACAGACTGTGAGGGCAGCAAAATAGTTAAAGATTTTCTATAGCTTGACAGAGTCATAAATCAGAATGGAGACTACGGTCAAGAAATCATAAGAAGATTAAGACTTGGAAGGGCAGGTATGAAGGATTTAGATGAGATTACCAAGGGTAAGGATATATCATTAAATACTAGTTACGATCATTGATGTTATATAATTTCTAATTTCAATGTATGAATGTGAAAGCTGGACAATGAGGAATATTGAAAAAAATCAGCTCATATGAAATGTGGTGCTAAAAGAGCATTCTGCAGATACCACAGACGGCCAAAAAGACACATATATGGGTCTAAAAACACATCATACCTGAACTTTCACCAGAAGCCAAAATGACTAAGACTATCATGCTTCATGAGACACACAAAGCCCATGAAGGAACATCATGAGATGATATAAATCACTGGAAAAGGTAAAGCTTCGTAAAATGGAAAGCAGTAGGGAAAAAGGAAGATGGCTTCACTTGTGTATTGATTCAATCACTGAAGTCTTAAGCCTAGGTCTGCAAGGCCTGAACATGGCTGCTGATGTCTGGTTCTTGTAGTTCTGCCATAACTTGAAGCAAACAACAATGCCAATGCTTGCTGAGAGATCTCTGCTAGATTCGGGTGTATGATTTGGGATGGTCCAAATGTCATTGTGGGGTGCATCCTACAGGTCCACAGGCAGGAGATAGCTTCTTTTGTTCCATGGAAACATTGGTCCAGATGCCATATTGCAGTATCTTGAGGATGCCAGTCCATTTGATGTTTGGATTTGGAACAACCCAAAGTTTAGTTTGGGTCATAAAATTCAATACATGTGCATCCATTTACACATGATCTAGTTTTTCCTGGCATTTCACAATGGTGCCCAAAATGAAATACTCAGTGGTAAGCAATGTTAAAGCAATTCATACAGAAAACCATATTATACATATGGGTACATAATCACAGAAAGCACTCTGGGTCTTGTATTTCCCTCCTATTACTGGTACTGTTTTTAAATCACATTACGTTTCTGCACATAGGGATGGGTTAACATTTTGTTTCATGGAAACAAAGGACCTGCAGGCACCACAAATCTGCCAAAGTATGGAGTGATTATGTATTTTTTTTTATTTTTGCAACAAGTCATATTTCATTTTTGCCAACAACATTTCTTTGCATCCCTAGGCATACAGTCCCTATCTTTGCTTTAAATTTCTTAAAAAGCAGATTCGCTTGTTTCTGCCAAACATTCTAGTTCATGAGTGAAGCAAACCCTGAGATTAGGCAAGAAAACCAGATCAAGTACAACTGAAAATTCACCATTTTTATTTAAAAGAAAAACAAGCAGATAAAAATTCAGAAACAGTCCTTTGGGAATAAAATTTAACAAAGACATACCTGCTTCCTAAGAAAAACCCATAACTTGAATTTGCGTGCACCCTTTCCCTTCTCTTTCCACAAGAAGAGGATTGGAAGTTTTCTCTTCTGATTTGAAACAAACCACAGTTCCCTGTTGTGTCCAAATTCAAGGTAATTGAATTGTACTGTATTTTTATCATCGTGATCATGATGATCATGATCATCACCATCACCATCACCATCACCATCATCATCTTTTTATTTATATAGAGCCATCACTGTACATGGCACTTTACAAATAAAAGAACAACAAAACAGTTCCTTGCCCTCAGGCTTACAATATAATTAAGACATGACACAAAAGGAAAAGGGGACAGCAATGTAGAAGGGGATTAAGTTCAGCAGATACTGACTCTTTTTCAATCCTTCCAAAGGCCAATGCAGTGGTAGTTGGGATGGAGAGAGCGCCTTTCATCTGCTTCTGGGCCTAAATATGATGCAGCTGGCTCTGTTTCTTCTTCGCTTCAACTATTTAACAAAAACAACATTGGTGGTTTATGATCCTGCTTGCTCAATAAAAAAGCAAATCACTGCAGTTTGCCTTCACAGAAACATAGCATCGTAGAATTGGAAGGGACCCCAAGATTCATTTAACTCAACCTTCCACCATAAATAACAGGAAACTGTACTTTGTTTAAAACTGGAAGGAAGAAGGCTGTGATTTCTGATTTCTTCCTTGCAGGCATAACAGAGGAGATGGGAACATCTTAACCTAAACATCATATGGCCTGTTCATCTGGTGAGAAACCATGATTCCCCGTCACATTTGTCCCAGGGCAGTGTGTGATCTGGAAACTGTTTACAAGGCTATACATTGTGATAGCTATTTAAACCCACTCCATGCCTTAAAAACGCCAGAATACAAAACTGAAATTCACAAGACAGCAAAGGAGCAATTTAAAAGCAATAAATGTGCCTCATTTAACTTGGCTATTTAAATTGTCAACTTTTTTATTATCATTATTAAGATGGATGCTTTATTTGTAGCTGTTCACAACCTTAAGAGCCTGATCTTCTCTATTAATAAGCTACCTTTTGGTTTGTTGCTTTAGTGAAAATGTTCTTGATCAGATACATTCCAGCTAATGAATTCCACATATCCAATTGGAGGATCAATTCTTCTTAATAATTTAAATCATTTATTGGCTGCTATTTGGAGGCTTGTTTTTTTTAAAAAAGTTAGATCAATATCAGTAATACAATGTTATTAACAGCTTATTTCAAAAAACGCAGAGCAAAAGGATGTTAGATGATGCAAACAAACAGAAAGTGGGATAGCTTTACCCACTGACATTGCTTTCATGGGGGCAGGGGCAGTTAAAGCTCTGTTAAGGTTGTCACAGAACTTCTGAAGCAAGTAAACTACACATGGAGAAATAAGAACCAGAAGATGCTTTTCTAGGACTGGACGTAGTCAACCAGCACTGAGTGTATGTCCTGTTCAAATCCATATTTAGTTGAGCAGTAATAGTCCATATCAATGCTCAGATTTATTTTGATTCTCTTTGGGGATAGAATTCAGCACCTTAGATAGATCCTTTAAAGTTCATATTAAAACTACCAGTTCCCACTGTCAGCCATGGAGAAGGAAATGTTGATTGGAGTGGAAAGAGTGGTACAGGGAGGCTTCAACTAATCTATTCCTTGAGGTAATTATGGTGACAATTGCTTCCTGTCTATGGATCATCTATGGAGAGTGAATGATGGACAGAGTCCAATAGCACCTTAAATTTGTTGTAATATGAAGTCTCATGGACTATTACTCACTTCATCAGAGAGGCATTAAATGTTATCCAAAGTTCATAGATGCATGCATTTGCTACCAAAAGCTGGGATGTCATTCCTGATCCCGAAGGTTAGGGGAAATTAAAAAGAGGAAGTACTGACAGTGACATTTTCCTTATTAATATTGGCTATCAACAAAACTATTGCATATTAACATAAACATCCTGGCACTGGCAGACAATTTACTTTTATTACTAAAAATTAGCTCAATCACAAAAGGAAAATAGAAAAAGTTTTGTCCTTTTAAGACATGGATGGACAAAGTATGGTGCGTAAACCATTTGTGGTTTTTAATTTACCCATAGCCTCTTGTTTTCTTTTTCTTTTTTAACTTACAACTTGGAAATCAGCTTTTTGTCAATGGAAATACACCCTCCAGGACCTCCCAGTTGTTAAAAGACTTACATTTCAGCATCCGAAAGACAAATATACATGCCCTGTAACCGAGTGGATGGAGGATCTTATAACCTTTTGATACCTTCAAATAACATTTGTATTCCAAAGTATATAGAGATCAACTTTAAATGTAGTGGTATAGTTTGGTTTGGTTTGGCCTGAGCACTGGACTAAGATCCTGGAAACCAGGATTCAATTCCCTGCTCTACCATGGAAATCTGCCAGATGATGCTGGACACATCACACACTCTCAGCCTCAGAAAACTTTAAGAAAACTTCAGGGTTGCTGATTACTTAGTGATACATTTTATGATTAGTTTTGATTTCTTTTACTCTTTTTCTTCTTTCTTTCCCTTGTCTCTCCCCCCCCGTATAATTAATAATAATAATAATAATAATAATAATAATAATAATAATAACAACAACAACAACAACAACAACAACTCCTTAGCCAAAAGGCTAGGAAGCAGGGGAAGTAGTTTAGACTAGTTCAGTGGTAGAGGAAAAGGGTCCCAATCCAGCTTCCCTTCTTCACCAGATTCTTAAAAACAATAAACTACAGATGTCCACACTATATGACAGCATCACATTTGACCCTGATAGAAAGACTTTAGCCTACGAAAACTTTTGATAGGAAAACTGGCCTTTCTTCTTTCATTTTTCTAATTATATTACTTAGACAGAAAATTCTGGCCAAATTCCACTACCTTCCTCACACCCTGTCATATCAGAAAACAGAAATTTCTATGTTATTTAATATTAGTATTACTGTGTATGCACTTATGTGTGTGCGCACATTGTGTGAGTGCACTGGAAGAGGGGTGGGGAAGCACCTGTTACCAAGTTGAAAGGAGGAGAAATATCCTGTCAAAAGCTAGGTAATGAATTTTGGGTTGTTGTTTTTTTTTCAAAACAGAAATAACCTATGGGAGTTGAAATTTAAATAACTTTTGTCGTACAACAAATTTGATATCTGTTTGCACAGATATATTATCAATGGTGGGACTTTATTTCATAGCTTGTTAGTAGAAAAGAATGACTAACTACCAAACCCAATCATTACTGGGCACAGGTTCTACTAGATTCTGCATTATGAGGTCCTCGGTAAGCACCTGCCCATATGGTCTGTTCTGATACAAATCAACATAATCAATCTACACAAATTATTACGGGATTCAGCTCAGGTGTAGCACAAGAGCACCTGTGTAATAGGCTTTCTGCTCTCTAAAACAAGTCACTGCTTAGAGGTGCTGGCTGAAAAGTATATCACTATTCAGCAGTTACAGACAGAACTGGAGCACACACTTATAAACAAAAGGCTGCTGGGTTGGGAATAAAGTTCTGGACAATTCACTGTCTCAGCCTTATTTCTCTGCTGCATAAAATTTAAATAAGAACTACTTGCTTCTCAAGCAAATTAAGGAAAAAGAAGACTAAAAGAAACTAGGAAACAGGACTGTATGTGATTTGACAACAGCATGTAGTGAACACAGCAGTGAACTCTGGTTATGAGTTCTTTGGGTTCAGAGTAAGACATTTTGGGGTTCTGCTACTTTTCTTTCTTTCTTTCACTGAGATTTAACAGTGTATTTCTTGAAGTCTGCATTATACAATGTGTGTTCCTGCACCAGATGGGTGTTTGAATTGTGTCACTCTATACTTAATCATGGATGAATGAAAGCAAATTAAGCATGTGGATGAAGAGGCAGGAATACTAAAGACATAAAATAGCTCTTACAAGAGGAGGCACAAACTTATACAGCAGAAACAGTAATACAAAAAAACAAAAAACAACTAGTCCAGTTTTTAGTGATGACTTAAATATACACAGCATTGCCTGAAATTTCAGTGCCTCAGTGTATAATGGAGAAATTAATTCATCAAAATTACCTTTGTCTAATTTTGGATGGTTACTCTGTCTTCAATAACCCTTTGCTTCCCATCTCACATTGTTCAGAAGAAATCTTCAATTATTTTTCAAGGTTAACTGTGGGGCATGAGTGGTGGATGGGCAGCTTTCCTTTTTAATGGTCTTTCAGATGATGGTTCTTAGGATCAAAACTATTATTCCAAATCATTACTGTATTAAGGACACAAGAAGAGCCTCACTGGACCAGACCAAACATTATTCTAGTCCGGCATTTGGTGTTATGGGAGACCAACAATCAGAACATGAAGGCCGTCTCTCAGTGATAGTCCACAATTGCTGCTGTTCAAAGACATGGTTACTCCTGTTTTGAAGCTAACTCTCATAGCTAAGAGTCCTTAACAGCAATTATCCTGTATGAATGTCAGTAATTCCCCTTTACAGCCATTCAGGTTATTGGTCATCACTACAACTTATGGCCATGAATTCCACAGTTTTTAACTGCACTCCATGTGAAGAAGTACTTTACTTTATTAGCTATATTCTCTGCAATCAACATGATTTATAAAATAAATGATAAAATAGCAATAAAATTAACTATGGTGAAACACAATTCTCAATCATAGACCACAGTTTGTTGATCATTAAATTGTACAGTGGCAAAGACATAAAATGCTAGGAACAGCCACCACCCAAAAACAAAACAATACCATAGTGTAGTCACATAATAGCTGTACTTGCTGCTGTAGAGAAATCAACAAGACAACTTATTCTAAGAATTTAGGAACTGCCTGCTTTAGGAGTAGATGGGAATTTGTGAACAGTATCAGAACCAAGCTGACAAGTCTTTTCACACAGAAATTCACTCTTGACATTCTCTCCCATTTTTATACTAACTAAAACTTCATTTAGATGGAAATAGCTTTTTAAAAATTCTTGCTATTGTAAAGCACCAACTGGGAGTCAGAAACACATGTCATCCACTGCATATCAGCAAGAAATGCACTAGTAGATCCAAATTTCTGTTGCCCATCAGGGATTAGGAAACACTTTACTTTTGATTCAAGTCACTGCAAAGAGAAATGGGGTGAAGACACTGACTAAACTATTCAGGACAACACATAAGCTTTGTTTTTAATTTTAATCCCCATTTCATCTTTTGTTCTTTAAAAAAGATCACTGAATAACTAGAAATATTGGCATGAAGCTAACACACTACACACAAGTCTGAACCACAGTTTCAAAATGTACCCAGAGAGAGGCTTGACATTTTTTAAAAAAAACTTCAAAAATCTTAGCTTTTATACTTCTTTGGATAAAAGGCAAAGCAGATTTGGATAATTTATTCAGTCGGTGCCTGCTTGTTCACTCATTTTCTCTTCTAAAAAGAGATGTATAATTTAGAACAGTTAAGCATTCAAGGTAATCAGGGACAGTAAGGAGTATGTTCTTAGGCTTTCTTTCTGTAATGCACATGGCTTTTATTATCCAATTAAAGAATAAGGGAAGTGAAAGTGCTCAGTACAGGACTGGGATAGTGCAAAGTTCAAGAAATAAAGTACTTTTTTCCCTTTTATCATAAAGATACAAAATTTATGCATGGATGAAGTGATTGTTCTACTGAATTTCTATTCTTGAAATGTATTTTTGTTGTTGTTTTCTGCTTTCAAGCCATTTCTGATTTACAGTGAACCTATCACGGTGTTTTTGTGGCAGAATTTATTCAGAGGGGGACTGTCCTTGCCTTCTGAGGCTGAGAGACTGTGACTTGCCCAAGTTCACTGAGTGGGTTTTCATGGCAGGGTGAGGATATGAACCCTGGTTTCCCAATGTCCAATTTGAAATCACTACACTACGCTGGCTCTCTTGTTGGATTTACATCCCCCAGTAGCATCCAGAAATTGGGACTCCATGACAGCTATCAACAAAACCGTACAAAAAATACAATTAAAACACCAAACAGGTTCAGATTTTAAAATACAATTGTTAAATTAAAAATGCAGCTAAAACTTATCCATAGAGAACATCCAATAGAAACAGAAAGATTTTAGTATGAACAAAAAAAGAGCCTCCTGGTGAGCAGCACAATTCTGAACGTCCTCTCCACAGCAATCATCCAAATGTAGGATAGACTATCACCTTTTTCCCAAAGAAAAGGTAAGATTTGCAACTATGCTACTTCTGTCAGAGAACTGTTTTAAATCTCTGCGACAATGAGATACTATGAACAAGTGCTACTCTGTTGTGTTACACCTGGATGGTAAACAAATGTATTCAGTAGCAGTGGCAAAATTAGAACTGATTCCCTAAGCATAAAATCAAATTAATATATTTAACAATCAACCCCCTATTTTTCCCAAAACAAAATTATTGCTAGTCTTCATAATGAAATCCAATAGCAATGCCAGTCTCAGGGTAAGAGCAGCGATCATTAGGCAAACATCATACCAAGACAATGGTACAGAATTAAACTATGTACCTTGACCCACTTGGCTCTGTACCACACAGGCACCTGTGGCAGGATTTATTGCAATAGACAAATTTCAAGAAAGTCAAAGCAAGAATAAAACAACAGACATTAAACTAAAAAGCAGGAATGTAGGGTGTACATTATACAATCGTGGCTGACACCAGTGGATCTGATCATGTCAAACAGTCATTATGCAAAGTGATGAAGCAATCTGACTTTTGATATTTTATATCAATTTGTAATGTATTTTTGTTGGCTGACATTACCACAGAAGTATTTTGAATATATTATTTCAAGAATCTACCTCTGTTGTGTGAAATGTAACTAACCCATCACCCTTATTTACAGATGGAAAATATCAAGCCACAGTAATCTTTGTTTTTCTGGAGACAAAGCACAGAGTTTGGGTTTCTAAGAAGGAAACACTCTTTAAAGGAGAGTCTAAGAATGCCATGTGCTGCTACTGCTGGAATGAAGCCATTGCTAGGCAGCTGTTTGTCGGTGTCCCTGTGTCTCTGTGCGTCTACATGCCCCAGCCTGTGAGAGAAGAAGGGAGAGTGACATAGAATATAGCAACATACAAAAATCCAGAAGGAATGGTGGGAACTTTTGTTTCCTGTACTGGACTCCAGCCTAACTCATTACTGCCTACGAAATTTTATTCCATTTCACACTTCACTGGTACCTCGGTCACTGCTGAGCAAGTTCCAAATTATGAACAAGTTCCAAAGCTTATGAGCAAGCAATAGAACAAATTGATGGGCTATTTTCAGGACCAAGACACAGGGTGCTGTGAGCTAGTTTCAAACTGGAAGCATATGTACATGCACACCCACACAAGGTGAAATTTTTGCATTCTTTCATGACCATTATTACAGCATTGCATTATCTCACTTCTTATCATTTCTCTTTAAAAAAAGTAGGTTCTTGCATTATGGTTTGAGCCACCATATTGCCAAGACAGCAGCAGACACAGACAGACCTTTGTGATGTCAATAAATCTGAAGTCAACGCTTGTAATTTCAGGGTCTCTCTAATTCTAATATGCAGGTTATTCCAAAATGACAGTTAACAGTAAAACATTTTGGGATAGCAGCCCCAGTAGGCTTCAGAGCAGCACATATAAATAGAACATTTTGCCTAATTCAGAATGCTATTAAGAAGAATCTTGTATGAATGGTTCATTTACCTCCTATTGGGTAGAATCTTTTTAATTAAAATGAAAGCCTTTTCCCATTTACTCCAGCACCTTCAAACAGAATGTCATTACAGGTATTGTTTTCTTCTAAAAATCACAGGTGGAGAAATCATGACTACCCTCTGATAGATTTTTGTATGAAGACTATTAAAAAGTCTCTCTTTATCAGGGCACAAATAATCACAATTAATTGAGAAGATCGATTTTGCTAATAGAATCCAGGTTATTCAAGCAGATTGTGTTCATTAAAAAAAAAAAAAGCACAACTTTGAAAAAAATAAAAATCATTTTCTGAAAAATTTAATTCAAACCGCAAGCAGTGCTTCTGTTTTCTCCTAGTTTATTGTTATCTACAAATATCTTTTTAAAAATCTACCTATTTCATCATCTAAATTAATAATTTTCAATCTTTTCATTACCAAGATGCAACTTAGCTCCAATTTACAAAATGGAACCACTGCCCCCCTCTCTCTCTCTTTCCCCAACTCTTTCTCTCCCTCCACAACCCTCCTTCACTGTTCTTCTGTTCTCTACAAGTTATCCAAAAGGAAGAATATGCTGTACTATAGCACTGGGTGTAGCACTGGAGAGAATGAAACTAAACACTTTTCTAACACACTGACACTGGGGCACACTGCAGTTGTTGATGCTGATACTTCAATAATGTACATTAGTCAACAATGACAGATTCCAGAGGTAACTGTGTATATAGTAGTGTCCATAGGTAACACAGAAGCAAGCAAGCTTCTAGGTTCATAAAAAGTCCCCACTGCTATGAGTATTAAGAAATACTCCAACCTCCTGCAAAGAAAAGAAAGCAAGGTTGCAAAGTAGCAGTGGGAGAACAAGTTTCAGCCTGCAGACTGTAATTTTTGTGAGACTTTTAAATGCAGGTTTAATTAGAAAAGGTCATCTTTGGTGGAAAAAAACTATGGAGTTATGGGGTTGAAAAGCTTTTTTAAGATTCAAGTAACCAGTAATTTGGTACTGTGTTCAATTTCAAAATGTGCATATTCATTACCTTCTTGTAAGAAGCAGTAAAGGCATAAACCAGGGTTAACTTTTCGACCCTTCCATTGCCGATGGACCAACATGGTGACCTCACTATTATCTAGAAAAGTTGCAAGAATCTTTAAGAACATGAATATTTTACCTGCTTACCAGCTACAAACAAAGGTTATTATTATCACTTCAAAAAACTGTTCCATGGCACCTGCTCTTTAGGACACCTTAATTATTAATATTGTTTTTCTATATCTTTATTCCCTTGTGAAGTTTTTGATAACTGAAACCATATTTGATCAAGGTTCACCGTTTTAAGAAAGAAGGGTTTAGATGACTTTAGCAGTCTTTGAGATAGTACATACAAAGATTCCACTAATCCCCCTTTTTAAAGGGAAATATGCAAAAGGGGAAAGATGGAAGGATCATCCTTATTCACCTTGGAGTGACAAGAGATACATAACTGAAGAGATACTGCAGCAGGAAGATGAAAACTGATTTTGTAAACAGTTCTGAGATGAGACAGCAGTCAACAGCAAGACAGAAACAAGGTTGAAAGATATCTGTAAGTTATCTCATGCATAGAATAAAAAGTATAGATATCAATCCTATCAAGAGTAAAACACATTCTATAAACTTATACTCTTTTTGAGGTGCCATTCAAAAACAAATCTGGAAGTTCTTGAACCATAAAAGCAAGGAGAAGGTGGGAAATGAAGCTTAGTAACAGAGCAGGGGAGCGTAACTTTTGACAGGCAGCTAGAGATGTCAGAATCATATCAGCTCAAGGAAGAGGGTTTAGCTAGAATTCTGCCTCCCTTAACTTGATGAGAAAAGTCCTCTGAAGCCTAAGATTGCTGTATAAAGACAAAGCAAAGCAAAGGAATCCCCCTTTCCAGTTTCAGAAAACAGGATAAGAAAAATACACCAGTTTAACAAAGGCACATTCTGAAAATTCCAATTGACCACAGATAGAGAGAAAAATAATGTAATTAATTTAAAGACCATTTTGTAAAAGGAGGACAATTATAAGGCCTTTCCTTATATTTAGGGTTTAGTTTTCAATCCAGAATTGCTAATGAACATCTAGCATTGTATTAAAGCTAGTTTGTAATTAGCCATTTATAGAGGTTTACCAAGATGAGTGCATGGAGGAGACTAGTAATTAACCAAGTTCACTATTTCACTATCAGACATACAAAGGAAGAGAGATACATAGGCATTTCCTCCCACATAATGTCATATGATTTTATTTTATTTTTTAGAAAAATCAAGCTTATCAGATATTGGTAAAACCAAAAAGTTGGAATAAATCTTTTCTTAAAATCAAAACAAATGTTAACTGTATTAATGTAGTTAGATCAGGAGACAGAAGGCAGATGAGAATCTAATAGTTTCCAGGTCATTAGCAGTAGATCAACAAGACTGCTTCCAACTGTTTAACAACAAAATTACTCTTGCCATTGCCCTATTATATTGCAGAAATAAACAAAGCTTGGGTAACTGAAGTTAGTTAGTTAGTTAGTTAGTTAGTTATTTGTTTGTTTGTTTGTTTGTTTGTTTGTTTGTGGAAGATTACGAGTCCTGCAGTTTTGGTATACCAAACACTCTTGGGCTCTCACTTCTCTAAATTGACCTTGTACTAGTCTCTCAGAGATTAAATTTGGTTAGTCTCAGAGATCAAATATGCACTGGAAATCTACCCAATCAGGTTAGGTATCTCATTTGCTCTTCAACTTTACAGTTCACAGAATCAGTTTATTCCACCTTTACCTCCAAGATAGGGTTGAGAGAAGCTAACAGTTTTAACTAGAAATAGAGAATCCCAACCTTACTTCAGCCAGCAACAGTAATCTTTAACCCATTTGTCATAATAGACATAACACAAATGAAAGTGCTTCTGTAAAGTGGTGTTACACAAGTGGTAGCCCAAGTATTGGTGTTTCCAGGAAAGAAAGAAATTTTGGTAGTCAATGGGCACCAATATAGTGCCAGTCCCTGGCACATTGTCAGCCCTGCATATGAGAGTGCTTAAGAAGTGCTGCTCTAAGGAACATGAAGAAATAGCCACTAGTCCCAAGGAGTTTACAATTTCTATTGCCTATCCTGAATCTGACTCATTTTAGGTATGAGTCAGCAGTGGGAAGGACAAGGAAAAGAGGACAGCAAAGGACAAGAGAAAGAATGCAATAATACACATTGGCAAACTTGTTTTTTTATTATTATTATTTTTATCAAACATCAATCATTCATTAAAATATCCCTCATTACATATCTTCTTAATCACATTTTCTTAAATATACTTTCAGTATGTACATTTTATATTGTAATCTTATAAATATGCATGTATTCATGTTTTATATAATCATATATTACTTTTCTTATTTACAGCTTTTCATACTTCTTCTTTCCAATCTTGTCCTAACTCTCTATTCTATACATTACTTTCTTCTAATCTTACTTCCTAACTTCACCTAATTCCAGTTATTTCTTGTACATTTTTAAGTTTCTCTTCTTTATTTTCCCTTACAGGGTTTACCATTTATTTATCTTAGTTTTCTATCTAAATTTGTCTCACTTCTAATTGTATCTTGTCGGCCGTATCTCTTTTCTTGTTAATTTTTTCCTCCCTTATCTTTATTCTTGAGAACCTTTATCTACTGTTCTTCTTTATTTGTTCCCTACTTAAACATATATTCTTCAACTGATTTCCATTCATCATCATTTTTTCTTTGCACTCTGCCTTGTATCATCCTTGTTAGTCTGTCCATTTCTCTAATTTCTGTCAATTTAATAATCCAGTCCTCTATTTGGGGAATCTGTTTGTTTTTCCACATCTTTGCATATGCTATTCTTGCTGCTGTGCTCATGTATAAAATTATTCTCCAGAATTTCCTCATTATTTTTCTGTCTATTTCCTGTAATATGTTCAGTAGAAATATTTCTGGTATTAGCGGAATGTTTATTTGTAACATCTTCGTCATAGGCCATTTCCACACTTGGTTTTTTAAACGGGGCAGAGGGTCCTCCAGGGAGGACGTCTGCACCTGAGACCAGACTGGTTCGGGCCTACTGAATGTAGATCCACAGTCCAGCCTGCTCCTGAAAGACCCCAAGTGGTTGTCCAGCGTGCTTTTGAAAGACAGCTAAAAACAGGTATTTCAAAAGCACGGAGTGCACCACTGCGAGCATACACAGATTCTCAGGCTCGCATTGGTGCAAGCCTGTGATCTGCCAGGGGCGGGCTTTAGGTGGGCAAGCTTCAGTGATTGGTCGAGACCCTTGACCAACCGGAAGCCACCATTTTCGTCCCCAGAACAGTGCGGAGCGGCGGCCACGGACTGCTCCGGAGAAGTGTGGACCGGACCAGGGAGCCCAAAAGTCCGGTGAGTAGCGTCACGGGGTGATTTCCTCGCCCCATGTGGAAATGGCCATAGTTTCATGAGTTTTTTTCCCAGAAGATTTTCACTCTATCTCATGTCTACCATACATGAAAATAAGCTCTGTTATCTCTACCACATTTCCAACTTTTGTTTTCTTTTGTTTTGTATATTTTGCACATTGGCAAACTTGTCTTACAATAGAGACATTCTCTGAGGAGAGATTCTAGGGAAGATGACCACTCAGGTATTTTAGAAAAGAGTTCCATGCAAAGGAGGAAGAAAGGAAGAAATGGCCTAGTTGTTTAAGAGCTGGCGAGTCAATAATACATTATATGCATCTCATGGAGGTACATGCAGAAAGAAGTTCCACTTAGTTCAATGGGTGTTCATCTAAGCTAAGAGAGAATTTACAAGGAGGAGGAGAAGGAAAAAGACATGGAGGAGGAAGACGTGGACATGGAGTTTTCGGCTATACAAAAATGGGAGGAGGAATCATTGTCATTTGTATAGCAGGTGGCTATGCAGCAAATGAGGTTAATTATTTTCAAAGAACTGTCTTTGAAAAAGCAGAAAAGAGAAATCTGTGAAAAAGCAAAGACTGGAAAGAAGGTTACAGCAGGCAAACAGGTAACAAGCATTTTTGCCAGTGGATCTGAGGAGACGGGGGCAGATTTTTCCAGTGTTGTCCAAACAGAAGAGATACTTTATTTGGTGACAAACAGAAGACAGACAGCAACATACAGGAGGTATCAAGGATAAACTAAGATTTTATATCTCTACAATGGGATGGATGGTAATGTCAATGTGGATAGAGAACAGCTGAGGAAGATAGGACAGGAGAAAATCTATCATGTATATTGTGCACACATGCAGTGGAGGAAACAAACTCAAACCCTCTTACAACTGTAAAGTCAAAAACTAAAATCTATAAATATGGTTCCCATAAAGCTTGTAGTTCTTCCCCTCCTTGTGCACAGACAGCATATTTTTGCCACATATTTTGGTAAACCTCTGCCCTACAGTACAGGTAACACATCAACAAGTTGGGGTTCCCATCGCAACTGTAAATAGGAAGTTCTCCACTTTTGTGTATAAGGTTGCATGGAAGTGTTTTTGCACTGAATTTCAATGTGTTGTTTAAATAGTCGCATAGGAACTAGGGGGCGGGGGGACGGTTTGCCCTTTGCAGCAATGCCCCCGTGGCGATGCCCCCATGCCCCGCAGCCACACCCCCATGCACCACAGCCATGCCCCCATGCACAGTGGCCACACCCCTCGTGCCATAGCCCTGCCCCCTCCGCCGCCCCCTTCACAGACTCCAAGTTCCGCCATTGTGTTTAAATGAAATCTACATAAAAGACTTGAAATACCACACTATAATAGCTCTGTTTCAGTAGATGCTAAAAATGAACAGAAAACTACAAGTGTCTTTCCATATTCTATATTTTGTTTAAGCATGAAAATATCACCATTTCATGCACCAAATGTCATAGCAATATATGTTCTCATGCAGTACTGCTTCCATTGAGAACATCTAACTGTGCATTTGTCACAATTTGTGGAAATGTCTATACTTAGACCGTTGCAGATCTAAACAACCTGAATTAAACTGAGCCAAACTGCAACCTAACACATGCATAACTGGAGGAGCCTCAAATCAGTGGCACAGCATATACTTTGTTAGTTGGAAGTCTCTAATTCTTGAATGCTTGGATTCTAAGAACTCTGCTTGGCATTGCCCTTTTAGAATAATACTTTTCTGCCTTATTTTGCAGCACTCTACTATGCTCCTGAAAACCAATGCTGAGAATCCAAGAGTACTGTAGAAAGGCTGCATGATTTTTCTTGCTATATAGTATCAAAACTACAATACTACACTGAAGCTGAACGGTGGGAGATTTGGGTTACTAAAAAGAAATGCTTCTTCACATAGCATATAGTCAGTGTGTGGAATTTGCTGCCACATGAAGTAGTAACCAAAGTTGACTGGAGGATGAGGACATCAGTAACTACTCATCATACATGCTGATGCTGCTAACAGAGACAGTATACCACTATCAGTTGTTAGGAACCATGTGTAAGAGGATGATCTCTTGAACTTCTGTCCTGCTACTGGAGTTCCTCTTAGTAAGGGGTTGGCCAATCATGTTAGCATAATGTGGGACTAGATAGCCCTTTGGTTTAACCTAGCACAGCTAGTCCTCATATCATCCAGAGCTGAGCAGTGCAACTGCAAGGAGAAAGTGGCAAAACAAATCAAAACAAAACAAGAGCATTTGTTTATCTCGAAAATAACCCCCCCTCACTTCCATGCTTAAATCTTCCAGTTGAAATTGCTTATTTCCATTCCATTACAAAAATAATTTCCATCTTACAGAGAGAACAGTTACAGTATTTCTTCTTTGATTTCTCATACATTTATATCCTTACCCAATCCAATACTCTTTTCCATTCTTTCTCAAAGTTCTGGATAGATTTATTCTTCAAAGAAAATGCTAACTTTTCCATCTCTATCATATCCAGAACTTTTAACTTCCATTCTTCTATATCAATATGTTTCTTTTCTTTCCAGTGCTGCACATATGTCAACCTTGCCACAGCTTTTAGATATAAAAATATCTTCTGATTGCAGTTGCCTTCTGCTTGCAATGGACACCAGTAGACCACCTAAATATTGCCACTTTGCAACCCAGATATCATGTGCATGTTTCAAGCTTCCCTTGCTCTAAGACAGCTAGCTCTACCTCCAGATAACTGTACTAAGCAGCCCTCTTCAGTTAACCATCTTCAGTTGTTATTTTTTTTGGGGGGGGGGGTTTGCTAAACTCAAAAGTTTCAAGTTTTGTCCTTTTAGTAAAATGGTTTGCTTTAACTATGACATGAATTCTATATTCACTTCCTTCTTCTAACTTGGTTTGGGAGATGAATCCTGTATTTAGCTTGATTTGACACCTCACAGCTTTGGGGAAGTTATCTTGCATCTGAAGAATTTTTTAAATGTGAGATATCCAGGACTTTGATATTATTGGCCACAACTAAACAAAGAGGGTAGAAAAGCAATATAAATGTTAATGAGAAACTGCCCGTTTCACTTTATTTAAAAGTCAGACTAATCCTATAATCCTAACAAACAAAAATATTAGACTATTCCCAAAAGGAATATAAAGATGTGCAGATGAAGGAACTTGGAACAAGAGGTGCTGGTTATGACGCGGAGGAGCTAAAAGGCTAAGTGAAGGCCAAGCCCAACTAAAAATTGAGCTAAGAGAGACAATATTCTTAAACTTTAGATGAAGAGTTTAACATTCAAGAGATACATTTCTTATTTCTAAACAGTCCTTGTTCTTCTGCGGAAGGAAGTCTTAACATAAGAAGAATTGAGTTGTATCAGTGACCAACCAGCTGCCCCTCAGAAGACCTCAAACAAGACATAAACTCAAAAGCACCCTCCTGCTTGTGTTCCTCACCAGTTGGTATCAAGAACCAAAATGCCTCTGGCATTGGAAGCAATACACAGCAATAATAACTAGAAGCCAGAGGCTAATTTCTCTTATCTGAATTTGTCACCTTTCCTTTCGTAGCCATTGCTATATTTTATACATAGCACATTGAGTAATAGACTGGAGAATATATGGATTCTACTTCAGGTCCCTTTTGTTTAACTAAAATATTTTGTTTTATTAGCTTGTACCTACAATTCACTTGAGTGAAGCATTTTTTTAAATGTAGCAATTCTAAACCGGCCCTGAAGGTTCTTAAAACCTTATTATTGCCAAAAGTAACTCTTGACAGGTAATGTCCATTTCCCTAATGAATTAGTTCTAAGGTCTGGCCAGTGTATTGGTATACATAGATAAAACAGAAGAGGAACTTTCTACTAGCTGAGTTTCATCTTTTTGCATTTAATACCTTTGAGTCAAAGTCATATTATTTTATAAACACGCACACACACCCCTCTCTCTCTACATACACATTTTCTTCATGAATCCACAACTAAGGCTACCACCAATCAAAAAGTTAAATTTAAGTTCATCACATTCAAGACCTGATTCTCCAAAAAGCTTGGTTTGGTGTGAGGCACATGCTTTTTCTTTTTCTTTTAAACTGGTTAAATTATGGCAAAATGCAAATGCTAATCTACAGAACAGAGCAAATGGATAAGGCTTAGAAATATGCTCTGGAAGGTTAAAGTGGTCAAACACTCATTATATATATGAATGGAATTAGTTTGAAAAGAATGAAGTTTTGCCATTTTTACCAGTTCATTCACATGAAAGAATTAGGTCTACCTAAATTAAGATAACAGGTTTAAAACATTTTACTCTTAATATCCACTTAATTCTTTCCTTATATATGGGTTATACATATGTAGAAAGACTAAAAGAAACTGAAATTGTAACATTCAACTCTAACAGAGAAACACAAGAAATAAATAAGATGGGGAGTATAGAATTAATATGTAGATTAGTCTGTATCATGAATCTTTGCCAAACTTAGGCCTTTTTTGCATGACAATGCTCTCCTGTATCGTCCTGTCACAACTCTAACAGTGCCTCTGCCAGGAAGGGACATATTCCTTCCTTCTACATTGCAGCTGGCCTTCTTCCCATGCTGCAGTGGGGAAGGAAGCATGCAACTGCACTTCCAGCTCCTTTGCATGGCCAGCTGTGACTGACGGCTCATGCAATCGGTGGCCATTGATGGAGTTTTTCCATCAATGATATACCCTGCAATCGCACTGGCTGGTGATGCAAGAAGGGCAGGACTGTAACAATGTCATGCGGAAGCATCATTGTGGTGCTACTCTTCTTGCGTCCCCATGCCGGGAGGATGCCGTCCTGTGGAAAAGGCCAGAATTAGTCTATATATCCAAACATATGAAAGACAAAAATTCCAGCAATCTCTCTATGTATATATAGCTATGTATCCAAGAGGACAGATAATGATTTGACAATATCAAAGAAGTGGTTCAGATACATAACTGGTGCTTTGGAGCAAAACTTAACCTCAATGCTATAGTCTCTAGCTGATGTTTACTGGGAGATTGCTTGTAGGTTAGAGGCTAATAGATTCTTTATGATTATTTACTAATCACTTATACATCAAATAAATATTGGTCTGGAAACCATCTCATATTTTTCTGGGAAAATTAATGCTTGGACTGTAGCAATTTGCAAAAAGTTGGTTCCTAGCCTTGCTCTGGGTCACATTCCTGAACAGCTAAGAGCAAATCAGTTAAGTACACTACACAGAAGCACAGGGAACAATTTACAACAAGGCAGACATGTAGGGATGCACAAATACCTGTATTTACTTAGAAAGGACTTACCCACTTGCTTGGGTTGTGAGTATGTACAAAACATCTGTGTGTCCTTGAGGCTCCACTGATATCTCTGCAGCTTTTGTCTCCCTTTTCTTCCACCCCCTTGTGCCCTTTCAGCATATCTATGCTAGATGAAGAAGATCACAGTAGTCATGGCAGCTTCCAGTTTCCCAAGAAATACACTGGGATTACATTTCTAGTGCTATTGACATTGTTATGGTTATTCCAGGTCAGTTTTCACCAACACAGGCCTGTTCCTCAGTAGAAAAGGCAACTCTGGTGAGGAGCTGACCTGAAGTCACCTTCACCATTTCCCCTCTTTTCCTGCTTTCCCCAGGAAAAGGAAGGGAAGGCAGTAGCTGCAGAGGTCCAAGGGTTATTCAAGGTGCCTGTCTATTACTGTAAGTTCCTATTGCACCTGTAACTTCTCATGAATAATCACAAGGGCTTGCTTTTCCCTTTTATCATTATAATTATAATTAATTAAAGATTAATTAATTACCTAATCTGGATCACTCAACCTCTTATTGAACTTCCAATACTTAGTTTTTCTTGTTCTCAAATCTGTTATTCTTTGATTGCACTTCTAGTCATAAGAAATTATTTTTGGTCAAAACACAATCATTTATTGTGTTTCTAGATACCAGCCAGAAATCAGCAAGCTATGCCTGACATGGTGATATTCACAGGAAAGAGAAAACTTGAGAGCAATAGCTTATCTTATCTTGTTCAAATTCCTTTGACTCATTTTATAAATCCTAGCCTGCAGTTCTGACACACTACGATCTCTTACTTGGAAACAAGCAGTTAAAGTCCCTTTATACAGTTGCAACTTTATGAGCATACACACTGCCACCTTTATAATGTATGTAAATAAAAATTTTCAGCCTTTTGATCCAGGCTGCTTAGAAGAAGAACCTATGCCCAGAGCACAGTGCAATTCTATCATCACCCCTAAATTTAGTGTTGGAAAGCACAACTTTGCTGATCTTGAATTGGAAAAGAAATGCCTTAAACAGGTATGGAAAGCCACTTGTTTTCTCCACTCCCAGTGCCTAAAAATAAAAAGCTGAAAATTGCTCACTGTGTATCTTTTTATCCCCATCACTCTGATAAATAGGCCTGTTTTGTCATTTTAAGAAGAAACAGAAGCAGAGGAAAAGTAACACCATTTTGAGTCACCTTCATGGATTGCTTTCACTTTTCAAATGTTGGGGGGTTTTCCACTTAAAGGAATTCAAAATAGCATTTTTTCCCCACCTTTTACTTCATTACCTCTCTATGAACACATAACCTTACAATCCCATTCTCTGTTCCCTTTCCAAGTAATTCCTACAGCTAAAAGATATTTATGCTTCTACATCTATCTTTCTCATCAAACTCGGATCTATGTGCCCTGTTGGCAAACTCTCATCCCTTTATCTCCCTCCAAAGCTTCTGGGAATATGAAGTACAAAGGCTGATACTTCAGAATAAAATATTTAGGCATGGAAAGGTTGGAGGAAAAGAAGATCTTCCCTGCTGTGACAAATTCCAAGTCAATATCTACTGATGTTTTCCAATAACATCAATTACGCTGAGGTATTTATTAGAGGCATTTCATCATCACACAGAAGCAGTCGCAAGCCCTAAAGTATCATTACCTCTTCTGGGAGACATCAGACTGCAGTAATAAATTCCAAATATTAGTCAGTAAGAGGGGAGGAAAAGATTTGTAAAGTTATTGAACAAGCACACTGGTTCTTCCCTATTAATCTTGGTCACTGCACCACAACAATAAATTATGTTCAGTTCAGGAAAGCCCAGAACAGCACCTATACTAGTGACTCAGGGAAATCAAGTAATAATCTCAATTTTCAGAGTTTTTAGACAAGAAAAAAAATGTGCACCAGATTTCCCTGGCTATGCCACCACCACAAACACAAAATTCACAGGCCAGGGTCGGTGAGTGGGTGTTATGGATTCATTCTTACAAAGAGTGTTTAAAGCACAGACAGGCCTTCCAAGGACAACAAAAGAAGCCAGTTGTCTACTATTTATATAAAACCTTAAACAAGATTGAGACATTGGGAGAATAAAAAGCTGGTAAACAACTGAAAGCAAATCAGACAGTACCAAGTAACATATGATCACTGTCCAGGTGATATAGGTTCATTTCTTGGAAGTACTACTGAAAATGCCATTGAAACACAAACACATTTCTAGAATACAAAATTAAAATTCTTTTGCCACTTACAAATCCAACTAATGACAAGGCATTTGTATTTGAATTTCACATGTATTGTTGTTGCTGTTGTTGTTGTGTGCCCTCATGTTTCCTAACTTATGGTTGCCCTAACATGAAACCTATCATGGCATTTTCTGGGGCTGAGAGTAAGTGAGGCTCCCAACGTCATGCAGGCCATTCTGCACGAGTCTGTTATAGCGCAATGATTCCACTTTCAACCTCCTATGGAATCCTGGGGTTTGCAGTTTCGAGAGGGGCTGGTTGGCCCCTCCCAAAACTGCAAACCCCAGGATTCCATAGTAGGTTGAAAGTGGAATCATCGCGCTATAACAGACTCGTGCAGAAATGGCCCTAATGAGTTTCCATGGCTGAGTGGGCAACTGAACCCTGGTCTCCAGGGCTGTAGTCCAACATTCCAACCACCATACCACACTGGCTCTCATTCGCAATTGTTAGTCACTCTTAATTTCTTCTTTCTTCTGGTGAAAAACTGGGATATAATTTTAATAAATAAAATAAATTTTGATGTAGTAGTATCAGTAATGAATTGGCTTTTTTATTATTATTATCTTACTATGAGCTACCATGAACCAGGTATTGCAGACTGGAACTTAGGTCCTCTCTCTTTGCAATATATTCATTTTATGTTTGATATTGAAAGATTTATGATTGTCTGTCTTGGTTGGTCAGAGTCGGACCACAAATATGTCAGAAAGGACCAAACCTGCAAGAGGCTGAATTTGGAATCTGTGAGGTATAAAAGATCTGTATAATAAAACCTTATTGTAAGTGAAAATAACAATTTCCTGTAGATTTTACTCTTGTTTTTGCATAGGTTTTTGTTCTGAAGTAACTAAGAAAATTCCCTTCACTTATGCACTGATCAAAGGTACATTTCTGGGTAGATGTGATATACACACACATGCGACACCTGCAATTAATCCTCTAAAACTAATATAAGAGAGCCTTCCAGGATAATATTGTTTGCATAGACCCCATTCATCAGACAGGCTTCTAGCTACTCAGAGCTGCAGATTTTCCCCTAAAATAATACAAGAAGATGTTGATCAGCAGAAAGTGTTGTTCAGATTTTGTGCTCATTAATTGTTACTATACTAAATAAGCTTCTAATTTATGCAAGAAGGAATTTAACAAAGGATTCTGGAATTCAGTTCAAAAGTGTCTTTTCCTTTAGGCATCTATGGTATTGCTCTTTATATTTTTGTGTGCTTTCAAGTAATTTCAAACTCATGGCAACTTCAAGGCATATCTGTTGGGGTTTTCTGTAGCAAAAACCTTTGTTGCACCATCTTACAAATAAATACATTCTCAGGCTTTTACATTTTCTCTGAGCAAATTTGTCAAGGAGGACAAAAAGTATGAGCCTGGGTTACACTCACAGAAAATATACTGTATATGTAAAAAACATATTTGCACAATTAAGCTTAATTGACTGTCAGCCAGAGGAACTCTGGATTCAAACCAGGGGCACTGTCAGGGAGGAATGCAAAAAGACACTATTGGCAGCCAAAAGAGAAAGAGAAGCCTCAAAGGATGACTGATAAAACTCTTCAAGGAGTTAAAAACAGATGAGAAGGAAAAGTAAAGGGGTGGGTAGGATCAGATTACTGAACACAACTGTACAATAACTTGTGCACAAGGACAGAGAAATAGAAGAACACAACAACAAAGGTAGAACATGACACTTCTTCCACAAGATCCAAGAAATCAAAGGGAAATTTAAACCAAGAATAGGGAAGCTATACAACCAGCAGAACACACTACCTGACTAAGTACAAATAAAAAGCCAGTGGAAACAATATTCTGAATAAATATATAAACAGATAAAAGGATGACAGACTCACTCAACAAAGAACCATTTGAAGATGAACCCAAAATTTTAGAAAGTGAAGCAGAGGCTACACTCAAAGCACTTGGGAGAAATAAATCACCAGGAACAGATGGCATACAATAGAGCTATTTCAAGCAACAGAGACAGAATCCACTCAAATTCTAGCTAACTAAAATCTGTCAAAAGATATAGGAAAAAAAAATGGCTCACATATTAGAAATGCTCAGTATACATTCCAGTTGCCAAGGAAGCAAACACCAAGGATTGCAGTAACCACAAGAGCATTGCATTAATCTCCCATGCAAGCAAAATCATACTCAAAATTCTACAACAAGGACTTTTACCAAATAAGGAGTGAAAAATGACAGATGTCCAAGCCAGGTTTAGGAAAGGAAGAGGCACCAGGGATCATATTGCAAACATACACTGGATAATGAAGTACACCAAAGAATTTCAGCCATGATACAGGGAGAGATTGCATGCTTCCCCACTCCTTTTGGAAACTTTTTGCTTGATGAAGAGTTCTAGAGAATTTGAAGCATTCACTCTTGTACAATGTTATCTGTGACTGATATATATACATACATTTTCAGTAAATGTTGTAGCCCCACAGTTAATGACCCAACACAGAAGAAGTACACAAGAAATGGAAATGGTACCTTCATTTTTACTTAGAACTAAGTGTCAGAGTACCACGAGGTAGCTCCTCAGAGCATGTGCAGAGTGCTGACAAAGCAGCAACATCCAGCTGCAACCAAGCGGCTCCAGGCAGGCTAAAAAAAGGTCTGAAGCCTCACAGAGATAAGATTCAGGGCTACTTATTTAGCAAAGCACACTGAGATTAGAGTTAAGGCTTTTGGTAGCATGCCAGAAAACAATAAATGAGACAGGAACAATAAATCAGCATGGAAAAAACAAACTGGCAGCATGTCTGGATACATTCCATAAATTAGCCATCAGAACAATATGACCACCAGGAATTGACCCAAATGGTAAAGTACAGTGCCATACCAAGCCTTTTTAAGGGCTTAACATCACCCCAGACCCTATGGGGTGATCCAATCACATTTACAGCAGGCAACCTTCTCATGATGGTACTTAGTAATGAGGTAAGACCTTCCAAGGCTCGCTAGTCAAAGCATTCTTGCAGCTGCACTCAAGGTCACATCATCTCATTCCTGCAATCCACTTAGAAAAACCTTTACGCACTCACATTGGATGCCTTGACAATAAGGAACCTCAATGGTGGCTGATATCTCCACCATATTAGGCCACTGGTCCTCAGTCTTTGGTCTCAGAGGTTATTGTACTCTGACATGCTGATTCAATATGGTAGGGCTTGCATTTAAACATTCATCATTGGGTTGGAAACCATAAGTAAGTGAGCATGTTTCAAGGAGCATAATCAAATGCATGGCCCACTGGCTGCTTATCAATATGGTTTTCTAGTAACAGGATTAGTTGAGTTTATGAAGGGCAGTAGGAGACCAGGTGAAAGGTAAAGGCTGCCTGACATTGTCAAGAAATGGTTATCAGTGCATAACTAACTCTTACAAAAGCAGGGAGGGATAGTGAAAGCTATTCAATAGGCATTAGTTCTTCATCTACAAAAATGACCAATTGTGAGAGAACCTAGATTCTATTCTGTCCTCCTTGCCCCCAATGATAACTGCAGGAGAATCATACAATTCTTTACAGTATGAAACACTTGTATTTTCCCCCTCCAGGCCTGTTTTTTGCATTTCAAAATCAGCAAGAAGGAAATGCAGTGAATTTCACAAATAAACTATACTGGACAAGGCTTATGAGAGTTACAGTCTGATATCCTCTGAAGGCCACACATTATTCATGTTTGATAGATAAGATGCAAAAAGAAACCTCATATGCAATCACCTTAGATTCTATGCACAAGAATCACATAATTCTCTACATGGACACATTTTCCATGTAGGAAGTATTCTTTAACTCTGGTGTACTAGTCTCTGCCATTGTTTGTAAGGGTCTGATGCTACACAGAGAGAGAAAATGAGAGAGAGAGAGAGAGAGAGAGTTGCCCCCTCTCACAGCTACCAATTAATTCATCTTCGGATGGAGAATTTGGCAATCCAGAAGACAATATTCTGCTGTCTTTTCCTGAAACAAGATCAATAGCATTAAGTAGGAAAGCCTTCCTACTCCCCATATAGATTCTTATACATATTAACTGGCCATTACTCATGTTCGACCAACTGTCTCATGTTAATGTCAGTGCTGATTCTTTTAATTCTTTTGTCATCCCTCCAGTTCCTCTTTTTTATATCTAGCATTGGATCTGTCAGTTTAAATCTCAGAGAAGGTTTACCTCCCAGAACTAAATGATTCTAATCCTCCCTCTCATCCTTTTTCTCACTGGTACTTTTTGTACCACATTTTAACAGCTGTCTGAAGCTGCCGCCTCCTCTTCCTCCTCCTCTATAGTGACTTCTATTCATCTGTCCAAAAATCGCCTAACCATCTCTTACCATTTGGAAATGAGGTCAAGGATGATGAAAATGTTACGGAAAAAGCTCCCATTGGGAAACTGATAAACCAGGAGGCATGAAACAAAAGTGCTACATCATTCTTCCCAGTGACAGTGATGATATCCAAAACGTCCCACCTTTTACCATCAGCATTCAACTCTTCCACTTGAGTGCCACACTGTGCTTAAAAATATCTGAAGCAGCAGCACATCTGCTCTTTGCTCAAGACAAGTACAAATCCTTCCCTTTTTGTTGTTTTCCAAGTTTTGATGTTACTGAGAAAAACTGCCTCCTAACTCAGTCATAGTTATTTTTCTATTTGCTTCACTTTAGTCAAATTGACAGAATGAAGTTTGCTTTTTTTATTATCAAATAATAATCATTCTGCATTAATTCTAATACCATTTGCCCCTTCTGGACACATGTGAGGGAACAGAGGATATGACCTAGTAACATTAAAATGAAATACTTACGTAGCATCATTTGTTCTTCATCTCTTGTTCAATAAAGCTACTAACAGCACTTTCCAGCAATCAAATGAAAAAAGAGAGAAAATGGTATTGGTATGAATTTCCATTCCATCTTAATGATGGAACAACAGTAAAAGATAGAGAAATACAGTAATTTCTGCACTCCTCTACAAGAAAGCAGAGCTTAAAATCATTTGATATCCACAGTAGGTTTGTAGGGATCCCTTATTATAAGGGAAGCCACTTATTTGAGGGTCAGAAAGCTTATAAGACTGCCTGGAGTCCTTTATTATAAATGATGTCCCCTATGGGGGGAGGGGTTGTAAAGCTTTTCCTTTTATATAGATTGAATAAGATGCCAAAAAGTCCTGTATTTTTGAGGTGTGGGCCCTTAATAATGATGTCTGCATGATGAAATTCATGAATGGATACAATAGGCTAATTTTTTAGAGAAATACACGGTTAAGTTAATTGAAATCAATATTTTCAACTGGTGTTTTAAGTATTAGAGGCCAAAATTATTACTAGCCACTTCCTGATTGTCAATGCTGCAAGTCATGGATTTTGACTATTCCTTTACTACTGTTTTGAAAACCATGCAACACTAATCAAGAAACAAGCAAGAATTTACCCTTCTTCTTCTGACTGAGGCATACATTTAAGCTTCTCCGAACCTTGTAAGCCTTTAAAAAACCAGCCTCCCCCTAAATACAGGGAGAAAACATACAGAGAAAAACTGAATAAAAAGAGAAAATAAATGAAAGTTATATCCAGGAGGCGCCAAAATAGCAAAACAGAAAACAAAGCGTACAAAGACCACTCGCTGACAGTCCTACAGGGATGTAGCTATTGTGGGAGGGAGTGTTTCCCCTTCAAATAAGATTTCTAGCCCCCCATGAAATTTTCCTTCACTACCGAAATGTCTAGTAACATAACACTTTAGTTGAGCCTTTAGAAATACATTTCAGGTATCCAAAGAAAAGTGGTAGGCAAGGTGGCCAAGACAATGTAAAAACAGGAAATATATGCTTTCTAGCATGTCACTGGTTTTCAGTGTAAAATCTGGAAATGGAAGGAAAATTTCATTGGGGCAGAATTCTTATTTGGAGGGAACACAATCATTTTGCTCCCTGCCCCACAGCTATACCACTGGCTTCAGAGTATCAATAAACAGACCAAGAACAGCTGGTTACAAACTAAGCCATGGTGCAGGACAGGTTTTTCCCCCATCACTAAGACGGGGGTAATGTGCGTTAAAAGTGATGTTCCTTTCTTATCCAGTGAAGAGAGGCAACGAGGTCTTAGAGTGATGATGCAAATACTACTACTGCTGCTGCCACCGATAATTTCCTGATTTTTCCCCATTTGGGACTCAAAGAGTACTCCAACTAACATTTGCTTTGCCAGAGACTTCCTTGGTTTATTTTGCGTGAGAGAATGTGCTTCTGCTCAGTGATTCTCAAATGTACCTGGAGACCACCAAGACTGCTCTCATCACTTACTCTGAATACTTACATGGAAAACATTAATACTACTGGAGAATCCATCTCTCTCACCAATTTGGAAAGGCCAGAAGAAATGAAAAATCACCTCTGAAACAAATCTAATAGGCGATATATGCTGCTTGATGAAGGGGAAAAAAGCTTCTCTCACCCCCATAATGGATCTCTTGTCATAGCTTTCAGAAAACAAACAACTGCAAGGTGCGAACAAGGATCAGCCAGCCAATGTGGCACCATCAAGCAACAAAGCAAATGAGGCTTCCATGTGTAGGGGTAGAAGAAGGGAATAGAACAAAAGGGCAGTCACATGTGAAACAGATCTAGGAGTCTTGGTAGATCACAAACTGACCATGAGTCAGCAGTGTGATGCGGCAGCCAAGAAAGCCAAACACGATTCTTGGTTGCATCAACAGGAGTATGCCTTATTACCTCAAGGGAGGTAATGGTACTACTCTATTCTGCTTTGGTTAGATCTCATTTGGAATACTGTGTCCAGTTCTGGGCACCTCAATTCAAGAAAGATATTGACAAGCTGGAGTGTATCTAGAGGAGGGCGACCAAAACAGCGAAGGGTCTGGAACCCATGCCCTATGAGGAGCGGCTTAGGGAGCTGGGTATGTTTAGTCTGCAGAAGAGAAGGTTAAGAGGGGACATGATAGCCATGTTTAAATATTTGAAGGGATGTCATGTCGAGGAGGGAGTGGGCTCGTTTTCCACTGCTCCAGAAACTAGGACAAGGAGCAATGGATTCAAATTGCAGGAAAGATATTCCACCTGAACCTCAGTAAGAACTTCCTGACGGTCAGAACTGTCTGGCAGTGGAGTGTGGTGGAGTCTCCTTTGAAGGTTTTTAAGCAGAGGCTGGATGGCCATCTGTTGGGAATGCTTTGATGTGTGTTCCTGCACGGCAGAGGGTTTGACTTGATGGCCCCTGGGGTCTCTTACAACTCTATGATTCTATGATTCTATGACCTCTCTGCTGGGCAAGCAGCCAGCAACACACTTTGCCAAAGGTACAATCAAGCTATCTCCTAAAATCTAGCACTTCTTTTCCTAGATTTCTAAACAATGAAAGTCCCAAAATCTCTCCTCTCACTTCTGAAGGCCAGGGATTATAAACTGCTCTGATTCCTGCAACTGCTTTACAGCTACACTCTGTAAACTCACTGCAATACTTTTATCCACCATCTGGATAAAGCCAACATCTTTATATTCTTTGTTATTTATTAGTGGATACATGAGGCAAATAGCCTGTTTAATAATTTAAAATAAGGCTGTTTGTTTAAATAAGCAAATGTTTGCAAACCCAAGCTGTTTGCAAAGATTTTATTCAGCCCTTTAAAAGAAAGAGATGTGAAGAGAGAAATGTGCTTTTTATCTTCACCTTGTGCATGCAGAATAATGTTTCTTTTACTGCCCAATATGCTCTAAAATTGTCCCTGGAAGGCACCATTATATCTTCCCACAGACTGACACTTAATGATATTGTGCACACAAATCCCCTGTGTGGACCTGCAAATAAAACAATGGTACCAATTAAAAGGAAAATGGTCCTAATAGTTCTAATTTTGTTTTTCCCCTTTACTGCAAGCAACTGCAGACTGCAATAGAATGTTGTGCAGGAAACTAGTGCCATTTTACTATGAAGAGTAACATTTGTCCATACCTTGTTAATACATAAATGTTTCAGAGATATAAATGCACTGGGAAGAGACCTATGGAAGTCTCTGTCAAACATGCACAGACATGAACAATGGCTCCCTTGACAAATCATGCTCTGCAGATCAAGTACCAGCCTCAGGAAAATACTTCCCCTCCTCTACTTTTTCAATGATGTCATGGGCATCTATCAGAATATTTCAGGGAAGAGGACAAATCTACAAAATGTACACTTGTTCCTGCTACTTGTATTTGTGTTTTATTGCTTAGAGTGCATGACATTTAGGAGGCTACTGAATGAGAGAAAATACTGGGAATTTGACAGCACTAATACAAAAGCATTCATGCTTCACACAAGAGACATAATAAATGTCAACAAAACTTTATTTGGAGTGAGGGATGTTTATAAAAGACCAACAAGGAAGAACAAGAAGGAAAACAGGTAGACAAGCATAGTAGATCACTCTTGACAAGGCCACACTGTGCCTTATCTCGACATCACCACCACCGTCATCATAACATTATCATCTTCAAATGACATGTCAGGAAAGTGGGAGCATGTTCTAGAATGGTTTCCTTCAGTCTGGAAACACTGGAGATAATATTTGGAATAGGGACACTATCAGAAAGGGTTCACATGGTGAATGATGTCTATGTCATGGGAATGAGAAGAGAAGAGAAGAGAAGAGAAGAGAAGAGAAGAGAAGAGAGAGAGAGAAGAGAAGGAGCAGGAAAGGAGCAGCCAGACAGAATGGTGTAAAGGAAGCTGAAGGCAACTGAGGCAGCATAGCAAGAGTGGATGGTAGCATAAGGCTGGTGGCCACAATTTATCCCTCTGGATATGCAGTAGGCTGTAACACCATTCCAAAATAAGACTGAAAGCAATGTGATGTCACTTCTAGTTTTTATGCTTTTTTTTTTTGTGGGGGGGCATTTTTGGCATGGAGGTGTTTGGGAGTCTTTCAGAGTTGGAGGAGCTATGTTTTGCTGTTGTTTTGAATTATTTTGAGAAGAAAAAGCAGGTGGGATTTTTTAAAAAAGAACCAAGGGGTTCTGGAGGCTTCAGGGAAGTCCTGAAGAATGTCAAGGCTACATGTGGCATGAAAGGCCACACTTTCCCCATCTCTGCTGCACAAAGTAGAGTTTGTAGGGAGTGCCTCTGGCAACAAAGGGGAAATGGGTATGTCTGATTAATGTTTAGACCTCTAAGTATAGAACTCACTTAACCATTAACATTGCCATAGCCACTTTTAACATTAGCAAACTTAATAGAACATCTGCATTAAGTGCTTTGTGAGTGAGACAAATATTTTTGGAACTGCATACTTCATACTTGGCTTTAAAATGAACCAGCAAATTTTTCTGGAAAGTGGTTGCATCAGTCATTGCTATTATTTAATTAATTGGTTGTATACATTGGAAGGAACAGGGTAGTTTCCCAAAAGAGTAGGCAGAGTACAATAAGCATATCTTGCTGCATATCTTAGGTTGCATATCTTTCATGTCTGAGAGACTTGCTTTTTTAAAATTCAAGAATCTCTGGACTACAATTCACTGGCCATAATCTGATTTATATCTTATTGTGGGGTGACTACCCCAGTTCCATCCTCACACAGAAACACATGAATAACCTGGTAATCATCTTATCTCTAATTATTCCCAGGTTGAGTTTCAGTTAACCATGCTCCCATATCTGTAGTTGTAATGCTAAATTGTGGTTAAATCTGATGTAGGAAGGAAGGCAGGCAGGAAAATTCACACCCTAGAGGAAATGGGAATGGGTGGGAGAAACTACTTTAAAGGCTGGCTTTCAATTTTGAAATTCAGTGTTTGTAAAAAAGCATATAGTTCATCTCCATGAGACCAAAGTCATATGCAGAAAAGAGATGGATAATCTGGATTCCTTTAAATACTGAGTACAAAACCTATGATGAATTTAAACGGAAGTACACCAGAACAAAGTGCTTGCTGTTGTTTTTAAGGCTGTTTGTTATATGAATTCAGTCAAGCTATGTCAAGTCCAATGTTCCTCTGTCACACTTTCATGAGAAACAGAAGAATTCTAACAGAAAATCTGTTCATGAGTTTTCTTTTCTCTCCTAATCACAGAAGAAGTCTAACTGTACAGATACTAAACAAAGTATACAGCATGCAAAAATGCTTAGAAGGCTAGTTTTGTTTTGTTTTCTTGCAAGCAACTCCCAGATGTGGCCATGTCCCGATTTAATTTATCCAGTTCCAGCAAAAATAACCCCAACTCATCAGCTGTTAGAGACAGCTTTGTACAAAGGAAAGACATTCTTCCCTCTATTTCTTGACAGTGGTCTTCAATTACAACTAGCAGTGATGAAATTCAGCAAGAGTGAAGGAAGAAATAAAAAGAAGTGAAACCTTCAAAATGAGTCTGTGAGGGCAGATTATTGAACATCCCACAGATATCTGTGCAAGTGACAGCTGCCATAGTTTGGTGTGTGTGTGTGTGCATGTGTGCACATGCGCACACACACACGCACATACACACGTGTTAAGGGGGGAAGAGAATATAGGAGATACGAAAGACTAGTATCATCTTCTTGAGATACTATGCATGTGGAATCTGTATCAGTGGAGAGTTGTTGCATAGTAAGATACATATACCAAAACAATACAATAGTAACAGCTTACTAAGACAGTGGCTAATATTGGCATAGAGAATGAAAGAAATTTCAACAGAAATCAGCTAACTATTCTGCTATATTGTAGAGGCAGGGCTCTATACTGGACGGGAATACCCCCTCTCATAATCCACTAGCGACACCATTGTTACTTCTACCACCACCAAAAATCAGCAGCTTTTGCCAACTGCCACCCCTGATTTTTCTTCAACTATGGCAGTACATCATGGTGCAGAAGGGCACCAAGACCCTGAAGATAAGCAAACCATACTCCTTTCCTTCTTGGGGAGGGGAATGGATACCTTTGTGGCAGCAAATTTCAATGGCCCATTTGTACTAGCAGCATGTGAATCTGCTAGGGGTTGTCAACTCATCCATTTCTGATTTATGGTATGCCCCATAACCAAGGTTATCTAGGTGGCAAGAAAAACCTTTAATTATATAACCTTACATGTAACTAGAAAATCTAGAAAATTTCCAAAAATACATACAAATACCAGTAAATACAAATATACAAAGAGGATACAGAGTCACTTCTCAGAACACAGCTATCCCTTGGAAATAGTTTGGAATGATCTTTTCTGGTAATTTTTTCAAAGAGTAAGCCATCTTCCAAGTATGGAAAGCCCTCAAGAGCTGAACTGTCTCCACAAACTACCGTCAAACCAATGCCTACAACAGGGGACAATGCATGCAAAACAGGTTACAGTCCAGGGCAACTGAAACACCAAATAGTTTCTAAGCAGCTTTTGTATTTTAAGGAGGACCAAGTTCCACTAGGCTTCAAAAAAGTTGTGATACAAAACATTTATGCAACATGGAAGATTTTTTCACCAAGAAGTATACTTCTGTCTCATTTTAAATCTACATGAAATGACCTTTCCCACACAGTAAATGTAAGGAAACTCACAGATTTACTCACTTCTCTGCATACTGGCAAAAACTCAAAGAACATTTGCTAAAGCTGCTGGAAACCAATAATGATGTACACACAGAGAGAAATTTGTACTATAGCTCATATGAAATATTCTGCAATCTTAACCATTTTTCCTTTGAGACTGCTACCTTAAAAACCAGCCTTTGAAGCAGACTCCAGGAAAGTAGTGAAATCCCAAGAAGTTGCTAACAGTTAATGCATTGGGGGAAAATGCTATTCCATTCACAGATTAGCAGGTCATCTCAACAAATATGATCCAAGAAAGTTTTAATCAGAGCCATTCAATAATAATAATAATAATAATAATAATAATAATAATAATAATAATAATAAAAATTTATTTCTATCCCACTCTCCCCATGGATCAAGTTGGCAAACAACAATAACACATTAATTACATTAAAAACATTAAAAAGCATACCCAATCCTCCCCACCCACCAACCCACCTAAAACCAACCCCCTAAAACACACAACAATTTGAGAAATATAAGTGAGTCGATTTGTACAGGTATGATATTATTTGTGTGAGTCAGTCTTCTTCCACTTCTTGGCCACTACAGCTTTCTTTCTTAGGATAGAAAGACCTGGCTGCCTATTGCTTTCTTTTAAAGAGAGTATCCAGATGAATAGAGAGCAGAGCTTGGAGAAATTATTTTTCTGGACTACAGCTCCCAGAACCCCACAGCCAATATGACTGTTAGCTATGCTGGCTGTGGGCTTCAGTGAGTTTTAGATCCAAAAGAGTAGTTCTCCAAACTCTAGCAGAAAGAAATATGGGAAGTGGAACAATAGAAATGTAGGGAGTTTTGGCACAGTGAGATGGCCAGGTAGAAGAAAGGACAGCTTGTTTGGCTAGACTGTCTGGATAGGCCTGGGAAAACCTGGTTACAAATGATCAACCCAGCTCTCTAGTTAACTTCAGGCTAAATTCTTAGTCTAACCTCTAGAATGCAGTCCAACTTTACAGAACTCTAGTGACTGAATGGTTGGGTTATGGGGAAAGGAGAACAATATACATCATCCCAAGTTCCCTGATAGAATAAATATTATAAATAATAACTTATTCATAACTATCTGCAAGGCTGAGTTCAGCTAATATTATTTGAATAAGTATCAAGGCACTCTGTGTGACACTGATAATTTTAAATTATTAAAATCGCTTTGTATTTTTATTTTGCCTTAATATATTTACAATGTAGACATTTTCAAAGAGTAAACACCTTCCATTCTTAACGTATAAAAGATAACTAGTAAACATCATTTCGTTATACATTAATTGCATGCTTTATTTGGTGAACTGAATATACAGATGTTATTAAGCGATGAAATTAAATTCTTATTTGCATGAATAGTCATATGACATGTTAAATAGCTATTTAAAACTGTTCATTCTGATCCTCTCTGAATCTTTTTTATAGTTTTTATTTTACTTTGTTGTTTAACAGAGTTCAGAGAAGTTTCGATTCTACTGAAATAGATAAGGGAGATCTGTATTTTTACTTAATAAAATCTAAAAAGAAGAACAAATACAAAATGAACCATCACTTTGTGCAGAATATATCACAGTACCTCTATGAATAATACAGGACCATCCTAAATTATCATTTATCTAAGTACATTGTTTCAAATATTTGCAAGAGTTACAGGATCTTGATTCCTCATGCCTCCATGATGATTATTTTAGCTAATAAAAGGACACCAAATTTCTGTGAAATTCTTGTGTATGTCTCCATTAAATTCCTGAACTTTCTTGAGATAGTTTTTCCAGAACAGCAAGATACCACACCATTGCATACCACTTGCTAGTAGGTAGGTTGTCAGAGATTTTCCAATTACAAGCTAATAACTGCCAGGTCACTAATCATGAAGATGTAATATGAGACTGATTGGATGAATTAGCATTTGAATCAGCAAAAATGGTCAACAATGCCAAGCTAGGAATAGGTTTAACCTGTTGATTAGCAATAGTACCTGTTTTCTGAAAGACTGATTTGCAGAACATGGAAACCTTTTCACAATTCCACCAAATATGAAAATAATTGCCAGATAAATTACATTTTTGAACATTCTGGAGCACTTTGACAAAGACAGGAAAAGTTTGCTGATGTCATAAAGAAAAACCCATCTCCAGTACCCACTGAACATTCTTTGCATTTCCTCAGAGAAGCCAACACATATCATTAGAAATAGAAGATATTAACTGCTAAATGTTAACTGCTAAAAGTTCTCTCCTATAAAAGGTTAATTGCATGTGGTCACATTCCTCCCAGCTGGCCAAAAATGTCAGCGCCAACTTATTTTATTAGTACATTTTTTACCCCAGTTTTCTTCCAATGTGCTTTCCTCTTCCCTACTTCACCATCAGAACAATTGTCAGGCTAGGAGAGAATATGTGACTGACTGAAGTCACACAGTAAAGTCTGTGGTTCAATGGTGGCTGCAAGCTGAGTCCTTCAAGTCCCAATCCAAGGCCCCTTTTGCACGGCATTTCTTAAGCAAAAGGGCCCCTTGAGCGTCGTGTAAATGTGAGGAGCAGTCTGCATGATGCACTCACATTTACGCGATGCTCAAGAGCATGACATGAACCACTAACGGTTTTTCTTATTTTCGGCTTCAAGCCGAAAATGCCGTGCAGTCGCAAAATGCTCAGGGGCGTGGAGTGCACTTACCTGCCATGTGCAGCCTCCTCAGCCGCACCAGTCGCACTTCCTGCCTCAGTGCTAGCCTTCAACTCTCAGGCTGCGCAGCTGTAGGAAGGGGTGGGGCGTGAGTGGGGCGCTCGCGTGACCAGCAAGCAGCTGCAGCGCCGAAGCAGCAGAGACGCAACAGCCTCTCGCAAGAGGCTGCTCGCACGATCCCTGTGCTCCAGCACCGAGAACAGGTAAGCTGCAGAAAGGGCCCAACTGTTGAATTCACAGGTGAGGAAATCCAAGTGAATTTGGTCCCAGAGGAAAGAATTGGTATTTGGGACCAAATGCACTTGGATTTCCTCACCCATGAATTTAACAGTTGGATTGGAACTTGAAGGACTCAGCTTGCAGCCTCTGTGCTTTCCAACAGCCAGTAAATAGCTGTGTTAGGAGGATTGCACTAGTTAAAATATGGGAGCATGTGGCATGAGGAAGGAGTCATGCTGTAGTTCTGCCTGATTATTCTTTATGGTGTGTCTTTCTGATCCAGAACCTGTCAACTTTTAAAGCTACAGGAGCCATGTCAAGTATGAACAAAGATAATGGCTTTTCGGCATATTACAGCATGCATTCTGTTAGTGATACTAATGAATATATAACAAATGTATTCAACTGCCAGCAGCAGAAGTTGCACCTAGAGTAACATTGCACATCACATTTATGCTCTATGTACTGTGCATTGTGCACTGCAGAGCAACACTCAGTAAGATGTGCGTAAAAATACATGCTGCTATTCTGCATAACTGTCTCTGCTTATGGACAGGTTATGCCATGTGGAGAGGATGTTGGATTACAGTCATCATACATTAATATATAGTTCTTGTAGGATACATACATAACAAAAGAATTCTCCTCAGAAAAGGCTCTTATTTCAAGATATGGTAACTAACTTTTGGATAAGTAGAATGTATTGTATTGAGAACTTGAGACCAACAGGCCAGCTGCTTGACAGACCTGTGTCATTTTACTCAAGTCTTTGATGTTTTATGGTCCATGTCACAATTTGTATCTTTCTCTATCAATTTACACTCTGATTACACCCTCACAAATATGACCATGGCCATTTCCACACTACACTCTTATAGCGCTGTTATTCCACTTTCAACATCCTATGGAATCCTGGGGTTTGCAGTTTTAGGGACAGGCCTCACATTTAATGATATGATGATAAGCTAGCTTTCTTTAAAAGCTTTTAGATGTTTTTGACACACAGATGATAGAGAAGTAGCTCAGTGTAGAATACATGATTTGGACACAAAAGTTTCCATAATCAGTACTCATTAACTCTAGAAAGCAGCTGATAGAAAGAGTTCTAACTGAGGTCTTGAAGAATCTCTGACGGATGCAATAGTCAAGAAAAGCTTATGGTCTGATTCTAACATAGCTTCACTCGTTCCTACTTCAAACCACAGGCAGTATAACTGTTCTTCTAAAGCAGTTCTTTTCAGGCTATCCGATATGGTAGACAGGCAATCATCATTTTCCAATGTGCCAGGGACCAATTTGTGCTCATTGGATACAATTGTTTTTTTCCTTCCTAGAAACTTGCCAGGGATTGGTAGCCAATAGTTCAAGGACAATGACTTTGACTAGAACTGTTCTAAAGCATGCCAGCATAATCTCTAGCAAGTAAAATGTAGCCCACAGCTAAGTCATGTGGTCTTTCAGATTCCTCATAAGCTTCCCAATTTTTGCCACCTGCTTGGAACTGCACAAGAGTGAAGGTGAGGAGTGGGGAGCAGCGTTCTGCTCCCAGCAGGTTGTAAGATATGACTACTATGTTGCATTCAGTTTGATGAGTCACTCATATTTCTGCCATATTCTAAAGCACTGATTTTCAAACTTTGGCTCTACAAATATTTTGTGTTTCAGCTCCAAGAAGTCCCAACTGCTGGCAGCTGATGTCCAAAATACGGGGAGAGCCAAAAACTGGGAACCAGCATAAGCAGCAACCATAGGCAATTATCAGGTAGAGGGAGAATAAGTTCTCTGACTCTGTTTTTCAGTTCTTGGAGAGTTCTCAGATCCGCTTTCAATTTGACAAAAACCAATTTTCCTTCTGAAATCACTGCTCATTCAAATATTGCTTATTTATCCAACAGGGAATGAACCTCATTCTCTTTTTCATGCTGCAGTATTGGCTTTGTCTTTCAAGATGTTAGCTAAACAGATGAGAGGCCTTCATCTCCTATGGGTTTTGAAGTACTGAACTGTAAGCTGGGGAAATTTAAATCCTCCCATCTTCTGCAAAAAACAACCATCTCTGCAATAAAAAGTGGGAAAAGCTGAGAATGCCAAATCAGAGCTTGTCAGCCTTAATATATACTTGAAAACTGGAGCAGAGTTAATAAATGCTAATGGGCAGTCAATCTATAAACTAAACTGGAGGTGGGGCGGGCTGAATCAAATACAGCTTCCCAGCTGCCAAAGTAGAAGAGATAAACAGTACTTCTCGAAAGTAATGCGGCCAGAGGTGTGTGTGGGGCCTATCAGCTTTTACTCCTTTTTTCAGATGAGTCTCTATGAAAACGAGCTGCTGACCATGGTAATATACCTAAATGTACTGATATGAACACAAACAAGAAACTGTAGAAACAGTTTGGCCTGGCTTCATTACAGACTGCTCACCTTGGTCAAACCATGGTTAGATTAGCACAGTGTTGTTCACTCTGGCAGTAGCTCACTGGCAGCTTCAGGCAGAAATCTTTCCCAGCTCTAGCTGGTGGGGTCAGGAAGAGATTGAACCTGGAACCTTCTGGATGCAAAGCATATGTTCTACCACTGAGCTGAGCCCTTCAGCCACAGAGCTGTGCTTTGGAATATTTAGGAGAGGCAAACTTGCCAAATAACTTCTTGTATATGCTTCTGTTTGATTGTGGGCTACTGGCTAGGAATATTGAGAGCTGTAACCTCCCAAAAGTAATTTTTTTTCAATTTCTGAGTTATTCCAAGGGAGAAATAAAAAAGATTCAGCCCCCTGTTGAGGAGTATTTATATTTTAGACTGGTAAATGCCATGACGTAACTGAAATATATTTATGCTGGACTTGAAGAGACTTAGGGCAAAAGACAAGAAATAATAATTTGACAAACATTATTGGTTGTCTCCTTTTAACTTTTACATCAGGATGGAATAATCTATCAGTTTTGCTATAACTTGCATTCAGATTTGTTAAGTCTCAGTTTCCTTCCCATTTCATATGAGAAGAAATTTGTGAATCTGGTAAATTCTTCAAAAATAAAAGAAAATGAGATAGTTTCCCCATCTAAAAGATTATTTATTTTATTATATTTATTGTATTTGTAGGCCACCTTTCTCCTGGAATTGGGCCCCATAGCGGACAACGACTTTGACTAGAACTGTTCTAAACTGTTCTAAAGAATGTCAGCATGAAAATAAATGAATGAACGAATGAATGAATGAATAAATAAATAAATCTAAAAGATTAAATTCAACAGATATAGCTATTCTCAGCGTGGACAAGTCTATATTGTATTTGTTTGCCATATAGGTAAATGCTGGTAAATTCTTATCCAAAATGAAACCACTACTTTCTTTAAGATGAGAGCTTTCAATTAAATGTAGAGGCAAATTGAGCCTTTTCACAAGACCTTTGGAAAAACCACACATCTGGGGGATTATGGATGTGAAAAAAGTGACTTATCCAAGTTCTATTTTTCAGCAGGCAAATACCATCCTAATTTCAAGTACTGAGTTTCTGTCTCTTCCAACTATATTGCATTTTATTTATGCAGTGATTGTATTTTATACTTGATTTGTAATTTACCAGACACTTCTCTGCATAAGTCCATGTCTACCTCTGCAAAAGGAAATGAAATATACAAGTTAACACACTATTTCCTTTACTTAATTTGCTTTACTTCACATAGGGCTGGATTAATTGTTATGTAATATAGGTTGCTGTTGTTGTTGTGTGCCTTCAAGTAATTTCTGGAGCCATTTTCTCACTAGACTGTTATAGTGCGATGATTCCACTTTCAACATCCCATGGAATCCTGGGGTTTGCAGTTTCAGGAGAGGCTGCAAACCCCTATCACAGGGTTTTCTGAGGCTGAGAGTGTGTGACTTGCCCAAGGTTTCTAGTGGCTGAGCAGATAACTGAACCCTGGTCTCCTGGGTCATAGTCCAATGCTCAAACCACTATACCACACTGGGTCTGTTATGAAATGTACACAGTAGACAAATCTTCTCCAATGTGGGACCTTTTCAAAATCATGCAACTATAGCATGATGATTCCACTTTGATTGCTGGCTATGTCATGTGGAATCCTGGGGTCTGGAATTTGGTGAGACACTATTTTTAATTGCCCCTTCCTAAGCTGCAGTACTAAGATTCTATAGGATGGGGCCATGGCAGTTAGAGTGGAATCATAGCTATATTCATAAGATGGGAAACAATACAATTTCCAGCATTACTGGGCATTGACCATGCTGGCAGGGACAGATGGTTAAAGATCTGTAACATCTGCAGGACAGCAGTTGGGGATGGCTGCTATAAAGCAGTGAACTCTGCTGTAAAACAGGGGACTTTTCCATATATTTTCAGTTCTCAGAAAACCAAGCAAATATGATCAATACAATTATGACGTTGCTATTCTAAATAACTGAATGATCAACATTTTCCTAATTCTGATGTAATTATTAGACCAGACTTAGGAACTGAGACATTTAAGTGTTTCTACCCAGAAGAAATGTTAAGATACATTCATAAAGTTACTTGAATGAAAGAAATCTTTAACTCCTTTACAAGTAGGAACAATTTCATCCCTTTCAGTAACTAGTCAGCTGGGCAACAACCTTGGTGATGCAAAGACTAACATGAAGCAGTTCCCCTTCCCTCAATACATGCTTTATTTTATTACAAAATTTCTGGGGTATTTCTGCAAGTCTCTGGAGAACTCCTTTTCACTTCTCAGATGACAAGCCACATGAGTTCCAAAGCTATATAGCACTTCCATTAGAGTGAAGAAAGTGATAACATCAAGATATAAAGAGCCACAAAAAATGTTGACAGATGCAACATTAACTTTTCTACCTGCTACTTGAAAATAAAAGCTAATTAAAAACAATACTAATCAGGACATTTTTCATGGACTTGATATTAATCTAGACATTCTATCCCCTTTCATGGTAAATATTTCGTGCAGAAAATACTGTTCCTGTGCAAAAATCTCACATCCGAATTTTGCACAAAATAAATCCTGAACTGTGAATACCTGCACTTTTTGATAGCTTTGTCACAACAGAAAGAAAACTGCTACAGTTGCTTGTTGCTTCTTTCAAGAATGAAAGTAGCAAGGAATTACATTGCTACTAAGTGTATGTCTAGCTTTACAACCTATCTGCTGTGAAACACAAGAGAAGATTGAGGGGGAATAGAACAGAGTATCGTGGAAAGGAGTGTAACTGACTGGCAGTTATCCTGAACAAAATTACACTATGATATTTTCTGGAACTTGTTTCTAACAATATAAAATTTTATTAAATGTTTTTAAATACAAAAGACCTACTATACAGTTTGAGAGGTGCTCTTTTTTAGCCCCAGGAAGCCTGGAATGGTTCCAACAAGCAAGCAGATTTTCAGCAAGCAATTTTAAAGCTTTATACCTAGGTTCTAATGTATGCCAAGGGCAACAACACCATAGCTGCCTTTCTGAACTTTTTAAAGCATGCAATCCAAGTAAGTTATGGTAATCAGGAAAAAAGCCCAGTCATTCTCCTTCAAATTGCCGAAAATAGAAAGGTAACTCTTAAGTACCATGTCTGAAATGCATGTAGCTTCTTTCCAACAGTGTGCCACCAGTTCTTAACTGCCTTTTGCAGCTCTGCAGGGAACAGCTCTAAGATGTAATTACTTTTTAAAAGGAAAGGGGAAAAAAAATAAGGATATGATACTCTTCTTCCAAAGACCCATAGTTGAATAAAGCTTTGTTCAAAATCTTCAATTTGAAATAAATCAGTTATGATGCAAATAAATGAATTGTGATTTAGCCCTCAAAACAAGCACAATCACAGGAAACAAAACAGAAAGGAGATCTGGAATACAAATACTGAAAATGCCATTATACAGACACAGCTGCCCCCATCCTTGCCATTCATCCCCCTTCTTAAAGTGGGTGAAAAAAGTGAGGAAGCAACAGATGAAAATTTCATCCCATCCATCCAAAGCCTTCTTGATCTGAAGTGTCATCAGTGGAAATCTCCACACACCAGCTCCCAGACCACATCAAAATGAAGCAGCTTTTTCTTCCTTACCTTCAAAGCTCCCAGCAAACAGGTAAATCCAGGTTATTGCAGGAACAAAAAGCAGAGTCAGAGAGGCAGCCAGGAATTTCCGTCGCCCTCTGCAGATTCCCAGCATTCTCTCAGAAGTGGAGATTCCAAACCTGGACCTGTTCCTATGTTGGAAGCGTGGAGTCCACAGTCTCCCACATATTAGTCTCTGAAAAAAAGAGAAGGAAACTTGATCTATGCAGCACAGTATCTTGTCACTGCCACATCCCAAGCTCTTCCAACAAAGTCAGACTCTTCTACAGCCCCTGCAAATCTAATGTAAAAATAGGCCATGCACACTGCAAAAAACAACAACCAAAAACCAGTCCCAATTTCAGCATTCTGTAAAATGTCAAAAACAATAAATGAGTGCCTTAGAAGCATCATGAAAGAGCATAAATCAATAGAGTATCATATTGTAACAGCTACACACACAACATACATTTTATGAAACAGCAACAATCTTATGCTACCCTTTGAAAATGAAATAAAAACTCCATTCTCCTTGATGTCTCTGCACAGGTGGTATTCCTAGGTAGATAAAACGGGACCACCTGTTCTGCAGCCTTTGCTTCTAAAGAGCAGCAGGCATACCGGCTGAAAATGGAAAATCCAGAAGCTGTAACAAATGGTAAATGGGAGCAAAAGTACCTTCTGAGGGCCTCCTTAATACATTTTTTAGGTGTACAGCTAGCCTTTTTCAATGTATACTAAAAACATGTTAATGTGTAAATATTACAAACAGAACTGTAAAAATATGTACCACACAGGTGTATGTATCAAGGAGCCATGGTTCACTGAAACACTGATTGCAAACTTCATTTGTTTCTTGGCAACACAAGTAATGGTTTTAAAACTGTGTATATTTGACCATTTTGATTCACTCCTTCACACTGTTACATTACTATGACACGGCTTCAGTACTTTAACAAATGAACCAAGGGGGAAGACTTGCAAGAAACTGATAATTAATATGATTTTTAAAAGCTGGTTATTGATTTATTATTTCTTATATTGGCTGATGTCTTAGTTCCCTATAGTTAAATGGAGAGGTAAATAGAGAGGTCCATTTTTGAGTCATTGTCCAGATTAAAATGGGAAAGAAACCAATGTGGCAGAATGGATCAATCAAACTGTCATATATGAGAACATGGTGAGGAAGGAGTTCACCGCTGCTCTTCACTTTATGAAAGTCCTGGGTTTAGTGGAGAGACAATGACAACTGCCTTTTATTAGTACAATTTCTTCTCCATTGCAAAATGTAGGTACTTGCAGTATTGAGGCTGAATGACAATATGAAAATAAGCTTTTTTCAAGCTGAAGGTCACAAGCCAATGCCCTCAACAAAGAAGAGGTCAAAATCACTATACAAATTCTTTTTGGCAAATGTAATGACCAACCCCTCTAAAGATAAAAAGAGGTCACAGGCTCCCTGTTTATATGGGACTGTGAAGTAGCAGGAAAAGGAAGCAGTAGACTTACGGTGAAGAATAATATATTCTATGGTGCTCTTCTCTAGAATCTGTGTTTCTGCCTCAGGAGACTGTGTATGCTATGTTTAAGTACCTATGAGGACATGCAATAAATAGCCTAAAAGAGTAACAAAGAGCCTGTTCATTTCCCCTCATGAATATCCTGAAATCCCAGTACTTGGGAATGCTTAAGTGGAATGCTGATGGTAACTCCAACTATCTGTTTTAACTACCATCATGACTTGGGTACTCAGGTGGCCGGAAGGTGATAGCAGGTGACCCCAGACACAATTCACATCAGCCAACAAGTAGCAAGGATGCTCAATCTTACAGTCTTAGGAGACACGCAAAGGAAACCATGCCTATTTCAATGTGGTTTCTTCCTAGAAGAATAGTAGTGATAATCTTGAGATATAAATTTGTCTCAGAGTTCTCATTCAGCGCATAAGCCCATGGAAAGCATCTTGTTAGTGGTTTAACCTTGTTGTAATTTACCCAATATTAGGACTAGGAATTAGACAATTGGTGCTTTCTCTCTCAGTACTGAAACGCATGGGGCAGTCAATGAAGGTGGTACTTGTTCTGCTAGTACCAATGCTGAGCTCAAGCCCATCTAAAGAGATCATACTATAGAGCTCAGAACAAGAATAAATCCAAAGGAGCTTCCTGTTCTGTGATACTACTGCAGAGAATGAGCCAGGTCCTGTTTATGTTGACTTATATATAGTGCTGGTCATGTAACTCAGACATTGGTATTTACATGCATATGTGGTAGTACTTCCTTGTGATTTATTGTTGATTTCCTGTAACACTGGCACTGGCAATAATTTTGTCATAAGAAATAAGAACCCAGAAGGAAACTAAACCATGAGTTTTATTATTTAATATATAATATTTTATAACATTAACAATGTCTTCTTGGTGGTGTAATGGAACAGATTTCAAAATTCTTTCACTGCATACTGCAATATTCCTTTCAACCAACATGTATTCATCAATGTTAAATGTACCTGAAAGTTGGGAAAATATAAATATAAAGCCCCTTTGAGAAGACAGGTTTAGCAAGCCAAAATGATACAGAGAAAGTCATGTTTTCTGCGAGTGCACTAGTTCCTTGTTTATTTATTTAATGTATATCTCACCTTTTTTTCCTTGTACAGGATTCAAGGCTGCTTACAAACAACTAATGACCAGGTACAGGTAAACAATTATTTGTACCGAAGTTTGAAAACAATTAAAAATTTGATTAAAAACACAAAGTTAAAACTATAGAAAACCATATAAAATTAAAAGCATTATTCTGACACATTAATTATAATTTAAAGGCCTGCCTGAATGAAAAAGTGTTTGTCTCCTGAGAAAGTTCTGTTGTTGTTAGAATCATAGAGTTGGAAGAGATCCCAGGGGACATCCAGTCCAACCCCCTGCCATGCAGGAACACCCATCAAAGCATTCTCAAAAGGTGGCCATCCAGCATCTGCTTAAAAACCTCCAAAGAAGGAGACTCCAACACACTCCGAGGCAGCATATTCCACTATTGGACAGCTCTGACTGTCAGGAAGTTCTTCCTGAGGTTCAAGTGGAATCTCCTTTCCTGCAGCTTGAATCCATTGCTCCTTGTCCTAGTCTCTGGAACAGTGGAAAACAATCCCGCTCCTTCCTTGACATGACATCCCTTCAAATATTTAAACATGGCTATCATGTCCCATCTTAACCTTCTCTTCTGCAGACTAAACATAACCAGCTCCCTCAGCCACTTCTCATAGGGCATGGCTTCCAGAGCCTTCACCATTTTGGTCACCCATTTCTGACTTATGGTGATCATATGGCAAATCTGTCACAGGGTTTTCTAGGGGGGCTAAGAGTATGTGATGTCCCCAAGGTCACCGAGTGGGTTTCTCTGGCCAAGTGGGGAATTGAACCCTGGTCACCTGGGTTATAGTCTGATGCTCAAGCCACCACACCACCCTGGCTCTCTAGAAAGAAAGTAGAGCGGACCAAATGAGTCTCCTATGGGTGGAAATCTCACGACCTGGGAGCAGCCACTAAGAAGGCTCTCTCCCATGTCCTTACCAAACATGGCTGTGATTGCGGTGGGCTGAAGGGAAAGCCTTCTCCCAAAGATCTTAAAACTTGGGCAGGTTCATATAGGGAGATGTAGTCTTTCAGACAGTCTGGATCCAAGATGTATAGGGCTTTAAAGGTCACCAGCATTTTGAAATCTGACTGGAAATGGACCACTAGCCCACAAAGCTGTTTCAACAGAGAGGTTAGAGGTTAGGAGTCTGGCTATGGTATTTTGGATCTTCTAGATCCTTTTTCTTGGGGCAGGGGGGGGGTAAAATTTAAACCCCTTTGTCAGATATGACATATTTTGGGGATTATATTCAATAGAACTTTAATCTCTCTTTCTCTTTCTGCATCTGATAAGTAACTGTGTGTTTTGTTTGCTTGATTTTCACACAAACACACACAACTTGCCCTTTAATACATGTATTTCACAGCACTGTCACTGTAATATATAATTATCCCAACTCACTTAAGACACCTCTTATTGCTACAAATCTTTGAATAAAAATATCTGAATTCCAATTCAGAGAAAGGAATCACAGAAACAGATTTATTTTCATAAGGTATTTGATGGTGGCCTGTTTGTTGTTGCTGAAGTTGATGTTTCCAATGAAGTTACATATAATTAGGAACAAAGTTGCAACCAAAGGCCAATTAATATTTAATGCTGAGGGATCAGAATCAACCTGCAAACAGCTGAATATGCAAGGCAAAGCATCACTTCATGCTACTAAAAAGTATTTTATTCAGACATGTGAGATACAGGTGTAAATTCTGTATCAGCTGTGAAAAAACACTGAGTGAAATGGCAAAGTCACCTTTCTGTTAGCCTTGTTCCCAGCTCTATAAAAATAAAGACAGCAGCCACTTCTTTCCAAAGCAAATTATGAAGATGAATGAGATAACTGTTATAAAGCACTTTGTGCCTTAAACATGCAGTTGAAATTATTAGGTAATTATCATCACACAATCACAGAATAGAGTGGTTCTTCAGTTGGCAATCCAGCCAGAGTTGCTAGCTACACTACCAGAGTGGTTTGTCACAACCACGCACTGCAAAATTTGAGACTAATTCCAGTGTTTTAACATCATTCTTAAAAGACCTTCTGTTTAACTTGTTTACTTTACGGTAAATGGCATACACCACCAGTGCTGGAGTGAGTAACAAGAGACTAGAAAACTTTCTCAGAAAGAGGAGAAAACACGTTCCCATTGTTAACATGCAGCAAGCAAGGCAAATATCACAAAAATCACTACTATTATTGAACAGGAGCACAAAGGAGTATTGGTCTCAGAACACCTTCTGAATGCTTTTTGCAGACCTCTTGAACGCAGTAAGAGCACCTCTCTCCTCATATCTTTCATTTCACACTTACAATGATTTCACTTAAAATATTTATACCATGCTCCTACAAGGTAGCTGGCAAACTAGTTTTCAAATCAAGCAGTGAGATAACAGAAACAAAAGACCTAGCAAAAGCAAAGTTCTCAGAAAAAATATCTTGGAGAAAATGATCGAGCACAATATAACAAAACAAGTAAAATTAAGCTCTCAAAGTCAAAGAACTCCCCGTTCCTCAAAATAACATTGCCTTTTGTTGAGTGATGAAAAGTTGTGCAGGAGTACCAAAGTGTACGTTTGGACTGTACTGTGTTACCTGCAAAGGGGCACGTCATGATCTAATGCTTCTCCTGACAAATAATTCCCAACACACCAGTTTCTCTGGAAGAAGGGTAGTGCCCAGTCTAGCTAGTCTGTCATCCAAGGCAGAAAATACACAGCCCTCTGGATGTCGCTAAGCAGCAGCTCCCAGTAGTAATAGTCAGCATAACCAATGCTAAGGAATCCTGGGAGGTACAACTCAATAACAGCTACAGCAGCTAACAAATTCTCACCTCACTATACAGTGCACTTGCTGTATATGCGGAGGTTCCATTCCAGGAACCCCCATGTAAAAGAAGAAACATGAGTGTCACATCCCACTGTAGTCAATGGATGCAAAGGGTGTGCCCCTGGACCCATTCTTTCCATTGACTATAATGAGAGCGACACTTTGCATGACCTTGCATTCATGTGTGTGGAGGCTATACCAGAAGAGGGCACACTGTAGTCTATAATCTGAGATTTGCTATCTACGATCTAGATTGGGCTGGGGAAAATGTGGCACATGAATATCATGTGCCCTCTGTGACTCAGATTTGTAGTCCTTGATGCCCTGTGGTATATCTCCAGCACCCCAGATCAGGGGCAATTTTGGGTCCACAATTTGCCCCAAATGTGTCTTAATGTCTGAAAATGTAGTGATTTATCTTCCTTTCCCAATTTTCTAAAGTGGCCATAAACTGACCAAAATAAGAACCAGAAATGATATCACTTCTTGTGTGTGCTGATATGATAATGCAGCCTTCCATAGAGACAAAGGGGTCAAAAATCCCCTTCCCTACTCATTAGCCAATCCCTGCTATGACCAGTTAGTTGTAAGTACAGACCTACAGTTAATATATATACATCATATATACAGAGATGCTCTTTCAAAATAAATAAAAAGGAATATTTGATTATGTGAGTCCTCATTTAAATTCTGATGTGGTAGACACAGATTAATTCCATAGTGAGAATTAGGCCTATGGTAATGCTACATTAGCCTCTTAATAAATCTTTCATTCAATAGGAAACACATGCACATATATCACACCACACATTAGAAATCCATGGTGCTGCCTAAAAGAAAGCCGGGGGTGGGGGGAGGGAGGGAATGAGACCATTTTGCCATGCAGTTCCTGATATGAAAAGACTCTTTGTACATTGACATTAGAAGAGATTAGAGTTCATGTGAATTTCCCTCAGATTGGGAAAAGTTAAGTCTGCTTTAGAGGTTGTGCTTAAAAACATAAATAGAAAGCATTGGCAACAATATGCTTACAGAAATGTGCCCCCATGTGCATGCCCGTGCATATACAAACAGGAAATGGGGGAAATTACTTGCGGTATTTGAGGAGACTGACATACATATTTAACTCAGTGTTGTACAAAACATTTTGCTCCTTTGATTATTGATGACCTACATTTACACACTATCTTCCCTTCAGAGAACTCAAAGCAGTGTACATCGGTCTCCTTCTCTCACTCCATCCTCACCACAATCCCATGAAGTCTGAGGGAAAGACAAAGAGATTGGACCAAGGTCACTCAGTAAGTAATACAACTGAGGGTGGACAGAACCTGGGTCTTAACTATTGATGTGTGATAGAAATGAATTTTTTCCTAAATCTGTTGAAGAAAATCCATTCCTAAGCAGCACATTTTACTCATTTGGTTTTCTTACATTTCTGTTTCATTATGTACCAAACTGAGGTATTTACTTAACTTCTTAACAGATTTGCCTTTCAAGTATGTTACAAAGTCTATCAATTTCCCGTGATGTATGATTTGCATTTTGTTCTCTTTATATTTAATGTTATTTAAAGAAGGATGAAGGTAAAGACGGTATCTGGGAGATACCTAGTAACTTGAGAGTCAATTTAGGAAAAGAAAGTAAATTGCTCTTATGTAGGATTGTATTTTGCATTTCGTTTGTTAAAATAAGAACTCTTGAACAATTCATAGCTGTGTTCAAATAGATGAGAATCACCCAGCTTCTGCAGCAACAGGTCAAATAGCTCTCATGCAAATCTGAAATGTGGGTTTCACTGTAGTTTTCTTTTTTTTAAACTTTCCATCAGATTTGTTTTAGTTTGAGGATATACTCTTCAAGACACTGGTTCCATTTACAACTTGTAATTACAGTAAGCACAATTGCTTAACTTTGATTGTATTCATTTTCCCATTTCTCTCCTAAAGTGTGGTTAATTCAGCTTAATCTTCACTGCTTCCTCCTCCATGTAAGATTTTCTTTTCCTATGTATTCTTTAAAATGGTTAGGGAGCGATTACTGCTGTTGTACTTATGCCCTGCTAGTTGCTTTCCCCATAAGGAAATTATTGATCACTGTATGAAAACAAAACTGGATTGATTAGGCCTTCACTGTGATCCAGCATGGCTCTTCTTATGTTCTTCAACTTCTCAATTTCAGAGAAATATATCCTTGCTTGCTTCATACCTAAAGAGAAAGATTGGTTCCCTTGGATGTGAAATGCTCGATGGTGCCTTTATGATAAACCCATGAATAATGCAATAGACATACTCTAAAATTTTCCTTGGGTAAAACCAAACTCAGGCTACACAATTAACCTCTCTTCCAATTATTGATAGATAGAAACATGCCCAAGAAGGATTTGAGGGAAAAGATATATCATTCTGCATAATTTCAGTTCTGAGTTAAGCAAAACTGAGCATCATTTGTAATGGCACCAAGAATCAAAAGAAAGTGATTTGCCAAACACAGACAGAAACGCAGACATACTAATGAAATCCAAATTTCACAAAGCTGTATTAATGATCATTGAATTCACTATTGGTTGGTCACAGCCAGAAATCTAGCTATGGACATTTCCACACTAGACTGTTATAGTGCTATTATTCCCTCCCTAAACTGCAGACCCCAGGATTCCATAAGATGTTAAAAGTGGAATAACAGCACTATAACAGTGTAGTGTGGAAATGGCCTATGAAAATATGACTGGGAAACACGGAGTTCACTCATTCATAGGGCTACCACAAATTGAAGCCAACTAGTTTTAGGATCAATAGTGAGGGGGAAGGGGTTCCAAAATTATTGTTGTGTGACTTCAAGTCATTTCTGACTTGCGGCAACCCTACTGCAAACATGTCACAGGATTTTTATGGGCAGAATTTGTTCAGGAAGAGAGTTTGCCCTTGTTCTCATCTGAGGCTGAGACAGTGTGACCTGCCCAAGGTCATCCAGTGAGTTTCCATGACTGGGTTGGGATTTGAACCCCAGTCTTCCAGTTCCTGGTCCAACATTTAAACCACTATACCACACTGACTTTGCCTTCCAAAATTAAACAGACACAAAGCTGGAATAAACAAAGACTCAGCTTTTATGGATCTCAGCCTAAGTCTGTATCCTGGCATCAGACAACCTGTATACTACCTAACAGACATCACCACCTAATGTGCTGTTGGGTACCTTTGGATGACACATGGGCAGAAGCCACTATTATGCTTCCCCTTCACCTGGGGGCCAGGTGAGGCTATCTTCCCTCAACCCAGGCATGGCTTCTCTCCCTGTACCCCAAGATCTCTGGGACTGCCACTGTCAATGATAGGACCTGTCTACCCCTCAACCTTAGGCTGGCTCTGGGCCTTATACCAACTCTGCCAAAGTTGTTACAATTTAAAGTTAGACATAACAGAAATCTATTTCCTTGAACAGAGAGTGACAAGGTTCAACAAAGAACTGGTGTCAGAAACAGACTCTGTCAGAAATAGACTTGAGCCACAACAAGTTCTGATCCAATTCAAACTTTATTGGCACTTAGGAGCGAAAGAGTTATGTGGCTATACTATGACTCCCCCACAAAGTTCTCAGGCCAGCAGGCTTCTTATCTAAATATAACTGCATTCTATTTCACATTTCCATCCCTCTGTGCTTGGCACTGGCCCCCTCCCCACTAGCGGCTATTGCAATACTCATTATTTTGGTGGGCTGAGTCCCCAACAACTGGCCTCTATACAGACAGACAGACAGACACACACACACACACACACATGAAGGAGTAAGACCAAATGAAAACTCTATCCAGGCTCCCTCCAGTCCCTCCCCTTAATCATCAACCTGGTGCTCCGATTGGTTGTCTTTCCTGTTCTTCCCTGAAGTGCTCGAACAATACTAAAGCCTTTTGGACAAAGACTGTCAATCCGGCAAAGATGGCACCATCCCAGGAACCAGCCTCCAATGACTCTCAAAGTTCTTTCCTATGGCAAATAACAAGAAATAATAAAAAGAGATATCCTTGCAACAGAGCATTCAGCTCTTCCATTTGCATGACAGCATTCACTAGGATTCAGCAGTTTCCTCTATAAATGCCCATATGGGCTATGCTCCAAGATTAACTGCACATAACAGTCAAGACACATAAAGTAAATTACCAGTCTAACTGTATAATTTTTGTTTTCTCCGTGTCTTATAATGCTATGCTTCTATTTTCTCAGAAAGTAAGTAAGAAAGAAATTATATACATCACTTCTTAACTGCTTTTAATCCTTTGGGCCTTACATGGAGTAGACTTTACTGTTATATTTTCAGCACCATATGAAATTAAGGCAGGAAACAAATTGAAGTGTTACAACCCAACATTAAATGCATTATTTAGCAGAACACATTGCAATTAAGTGGGCAATGGTAATCTCATAACCCTCTAGAAAGAAGAATGTTACATATCTGCCAATTATTTTAAAACAGGTACAAACCCTTTCTTTTCCATTGTGTGTACAAGGTTGCTGAAAACATTCCAAGTTGTTTCCTAAAATCAAAATGTATCTGACTATTGTGTATAGTTTGGCTGGCTAAGCAATATCTTGAATCCTGAAGGAGAAAGACAGGACCTTAAATAATAAATAAATGTAGTATTTTCCTTTAGAGCTAGTTGCTAAAGCATGACACACACTGACTATGAAAAATTGCAAGAGTTCACTATATGAGGAAAATAAGTGTGGGACCATGGCATATAAATATTTTCATATTTGACAGTGAAAGTGTGTACTTGTGGTTGCACATAAGTATAGTGTTTTGAATTTTTAAAGTTATTCTGGTGAACGTAACACTAGACTCTAATGAAGTGGCTGGCTCTTCTAAATCCTCTTATCATTTCACCCAAGAACAGTTAACCATTTTTCCTCTGTGAAATGCTATGGGGATATCAAAGCATCAAGATTTTACACACACACACACACATGAACACATACACATGATCCACAGTTGTTAGCTGTAGCAGGAAGAACATCCATATAGCTGATGTAACTCTACCAGACTGGTTTAGTCAATAAGGACACCATTTCCTTACATACAAGGCACAACAGGGAAAGCTGTTTTCTGCAACAACCACTGAAAGCCACTTTTAAAATGAGATCTAATATTTTCTAGATGCCTGATTTCAAGGTTCAAAAGTTCATACATTCAAACAGAACACTACTTCTCCTTTAAACCAGAATAACTTATATGTTTTTAATGTTTTTAATTGTTTTAATGTGTTTAATTTATTGTTGGACGCTGCCTTGGATCCCACTCTGGGAGAAAGGTGGCATACAAAGATAATAAATAAATAAATAAATAAATACTTAAACTGCATCATCAAACATTTGAGATACATCAACTACACATCCTGTTTGAATCATTATTCCATCTTCCCAAGGAACTTTGGAACATGTAATTTAGAGGGAGGGAGTTACACTAGAAAATCCATCTATACCAAACTACAAATCCCAGGACATTTCAGAATTTTTGTTGTTGTTGTTGTTGTTGTTGTTGTTGTTGTTAATCTTTTATTCATTTATATTCTGCCTTTCTCTCAATAATGAGACTCCAGATGGCTAACAACATTTGAACTGTGTAGGAGTGCACATTCTTATACACTTTAGTAAGCTATAGCTCCATCTTGAAAAATGATTGCAGGGTAGTATAAACGTAACACAGAAACCTAAACCTACATGAAAGAAACTCAAAACTAATTTTTCATTCTCACACATAAGAATAACCAGTTCTCTCACCACAACATGAAATTATAGGATGTTTTGCTTTTTTATGAGATGCTTTTTTAAAAAATGCAAATATTTTTGCACAAAAAGTATACTGTGCACAAAATAATTTTTCTGTGCAAATATCCTAAATTTTCTACAAAAATAATGTTCGTTTTTTTTAAAAAAAATGCATAAAACATGCTTTTTGCATGAAAAATACTGTTTCCGGATTTGCCAAAATGTTACAACATGTACAAATACCGGTCACAAACTGCACAGAACTATTCATTTTTAATTCAGCAGGAAGAAAATGGTGGAAATAATTTGTTCACACCTGCAAGGACAAAACAGTTTAATATTTACATCAGTACTCAAGAACCCCTTTCTCACTCATTGTAAGAAAATTTCTAGTTTGTATGCCTCACCAACATAGTTGAAACAAATGCAGTTTGCACTGTGGTTATGTCCTTTGAGTGTTAATATTATTCAGATTTTTATCACAGAGATGCAGAACACAGTGAGGGACTACTAATTAATTTAGAGAAAACTGGTTCATCATGAAGTATACCAGGCAGACAGGCCTCTTTAAAATTTCACTGACAAACCAGCCAATACAGATAATTTGTAAAGTTATTACAAGAGACCAAATACATTCCTAAACAGAATGGCTAGAGGGCAGTTCTTAGTGGCTGCTTCACAAATGAAGAAAAAAGCAAGCTGAGGAGTAATCTCAACTTCGCTCACTGAGCCAACTGTCTTCCCCAGGTGGATAGGGAAGAACACTCTGCATGTGTTCAGAAGCATTTTTACTATCTTCTTTCTGGTTAGTAAAAAGAACTTATTATTCATCTTGTATATAGCTTTTCAAACACTGGAATGGATGAAATCTGTATTCTCAGAATACCATAGGACTTATACACATCTCAATGTTTCATAATGAGCCAGAACAATAAATCCATTTATTGCTGACTTTGACATAACACTTGGATAAGAATAATTTCAACTCTGAATCCCTTTTAGAAGCATTCGCTGAAGAGCACTAGATTTCTTTATGCCTTCTACAAACTTCTCAATCAGTTGATCAATTGGATGTTACTATCCTTGATTCACCAACTAGCCATCATCAACTTAAAAGAGGGGGGGAACCCAACTTGCCTCAAGATATCAACCTTTGAATTATGATTGCTGCAGAATAAACAATAATGTCTAAATTAAGGTAAAAAGTATTCCATGAGTGAAGCTGTTCTTTAATCCAATTTATAAAAAACCGTTTGTGATACCATTTGAGTGATATAAAGCCAGTCTTCCTATATTCCTTCCTCAGATGACATTAGGAAATGAGGAAGTTTATTGTTATGACCAAGAAGAAAAATGTTATGGTTTAACTTAGTGACAGATGTAATTTCTCTCTAAAAAAGAAGTGCTGGCTGCACCCTGAAATTTCAGCAGTGGAGAAAATAATTTCATCCAATGTTGTTGTAACAAAGTATGAATTTTTAAAACACAAAACTACCAGATCCACAATCTAAACAAACAGCAATATTTGCATTTAAGTCAACTTGAAATTAAATTGACAAGTATTCTAGCTTAACTGATTTCTACATTAGCTTGCCTCACAAAGTACATCAAAACACACTCTTTTGTGGTGCCCTTCCATTACTGCTATTGGACTTTTACCTAAAGTGGACATATGTCTTACTTTAGTCTATTTAAAGTGTTCTGTGTTTGAAAAACTGTCCAGTTCAAGTCTAGCTGAAAAATAAAGAGCCATAATGGAGAGTTCAGGCCTTGATGCTGCGCACCAGAAATACCTGAAGGCACTTGGCATAGTCTTTTCCACTAAGATGCACTGTATTTTGATATTGATTTCAGATGTTGTGTGCCTTCAAGTCATTTCCAACTTATGGTAACCCAATCCTGGAAGTGCAGTTTGGCAAGAATTATTCTAAGATTTGCCATTGCCTCCTGGAGCCCAAGAAACTGTGATTTGTCTAAGGCCATTCATGGCTGATTCCATGGCAAGGATTCAAACCTTGGTTTCTGAGTCCTAGTAAACTAGAAAACTGGGTTGAAACTATTAGAATGAAGTTCAACAAGGATGAATACAAAACTCTGCATTGTCCACAAAAACAAAATGCAAAGTCATAGGATGGGGGATACTTGGCTTAGCAGAAATAAATATGAAAAGGACCTTGGGATCATTGTTGATCAAGAGTTGAAAATGAGCCAGCAGTATGATGCCACAGCAAAGAAGACAAATAATATTTTAGCTTGCATTAGTAGAACCACAGTTTCCAAGACAAGGGAAGTAATAGTCCCACTATATTTTGTACTAGTCTGGCTTTATCTGGAGTACTTCATTCAGTTACCTGGGTACTTCATTTTAGGAAGGCTATAGATAAGTTGGATCAGGTTCAAAGTGTGTTGGTCTCCTGTAACTTCAAACCACTAGACCTGCTCTAGGGCAGCAGAGAACAGGCCCACCCCCATCCCTGTGACAGCCCTTTATCTATTTAAAAAACAGAGCGCAATCATGTTACCCCTCAGTCATCTCTTCACTAGCTGGAATATGCCCAGTTCCTTCAACTTTTCCTCATATGTTTTGTCCTCCATACCTTTTATGTGTGAAGTTACTTACAAACCATTATTTATTCCTGCTTTTAAAAATACTATGAAACAAGACCATTCAATTTGTGGGAATATTCCTGCACAACAGAAGGAATGATTTGTTGGAAGAGTCTTGTGCTTTAACTCTGCAGAGGAAGAAAGAACTGAAGTTGGATGTCTCCAAAATTCAGAGGAGCCACACTCATTCTCACTGTTTAATCCATGGATAATGAACGGTTGGCTTAAAAGATGTTCATGAACTCCCAACAGAGTTTATCACTGGCCAGGACAGTCAGATCTGATAGCAACTGGAGTCCACTAAGAGCTAGATAGCCACAGGTTTGCTAGTCTTGGTTTAATGGAATAAACATCTTCTGACCTTCTTGGATGGGGTTAAGTGAAAGTATAACATCAGCATAACCACCAAACTGGCAATCTGTTTAGACAGCCAATCTTTGCAACTCTTATTTGCAAACATTCAGAAGTTTCATCACCACGCAATCTCCCTTTCTGGAAAGTGTTGCTCAGGTTTATACATCCAAGGAACAGATTATAATTGCACAGCTGCAAATATGGAATTTTGCCGTATATATATGATACCTAGGAATGAAACTCCTAAATCTTATTGAAACAGGAAAATCTGGCTGTATCAGAAAAGAGAGAAGAAACTTCCATGCTCTAGCTTGTATATCTCTGAATACCAGTTGCTAGAGAACACAATCAAGAGACTACAATTTTGCTCATGTCCTGGTTGTGGGAATCTCCTAAGTCTCTTGATTGTCACAGCAGAAGCATAATGTTGGACATGATCGGCCTTTGGTGTGATCCGGCATAGCTGTTCTTAAGTGCTTATAGTTTGGATTTAAAATGTGTTCCTCAGACTGTTTGTGACCCAGTAGTAGAATGCTGAGAAAAGTGGGCCAGCTTTAAAGAGTTCTTCTGTTTTCACAATTTCATTCTCACACTCTCTCACTCTTTCTCAAAATACCTTTTTAAGTCAATGCAATTCATATATTATAACCTGTGTCCATCTACTTCACATGTTTAAAGCACTGTGGTAGTGCATTGCAAGAAGTCAACTTGCACAAACGTTCATGAAACAACGATATATTCTCCTACTCATAATTCTTTGGATCCGAGCTAATATCTGCCAGCTATATTTTGCCATCCAATTCAATGTCCTAAGACGACTGCAGTGGACAATAGTTTAATTTATTGTAAAACCTCCACTTTTTTTAAAAAAAATGGCCACACCTGTAAATTTAAGATTATAAAATTTAATAGCAACATTTATTCTAAATTTCAACATAGCTGACACTTCTGTCTTACATAAACGTATAATCAGAAGTAAGCCCCACTGAAAAAATGGCATATGCTTCTGAGTTGAATAGATAGGAGCACACTGTAGTGTCTTCATTGCCGCTCCTTTGTTGTTGATTGTCCTCCAGCTAAAAACTAAGATCTGACAAAAAGAAAAATAAAGAACAAAAATAAAAAAGTGAATCTGATGAACATACAAGACACTTAAAAATAGAAAATTAATCTCCCGTTACCCTTCCACAATAGCTAACAACAGATATCTTTCAATGAAAAGGGTCGTAACTTTAAACGACCTTTTCTCTTTAAAATCAAAACAGCCATTACATTTGTTTTAAACTTTCATCTTCACTCATCATTTTTCCTAGGAAAAGATGCTAAATAGCCAACAATCTACAGTAAAGAATAAAAAAGTAGAGAGGGGGACAAAGTCATAAGAATTAAAGCTGCCAGTCCCAGGAGAGGAGATGCTATTGAGACATGGGATTGCTACTGTCACTTGAAGAGCTTTGTACATCTCTAAGAAAACAGAATGTTGAACAATTTTATATATCATTATTTTCTTCTGTTATTTAGATCTCAATCTTATTAACATCATGTATTAATCCTTCCAATCTGAGGCTATGATTAAGAATAAGAAAATTACACTGAATTACCAAATGGTCAGTTCCAGTACAGCATCACAACATGGATAAAGTGCAGTAGTTGGAAAGAAAAAGGGAAGAACTATGTAGTGGAAAATAAACTTCTTTTCTTTCTCTCTCTCCCTCCCCCCTCTCATACACATACACATTCACAAGGCTATTTTGGATATGAACGCACATCACTCTGCATTTTTTTTTCTTTTGAAAACATTATTTTTGGATTTCATTTTTACAAAATATTGATTTTTGTGATCATTTTAATTAAAATGTTTTACATATGCCTAGTATATGCATTTTTAATACAGCATTTACTTATGTGTTGCTTGCCTAGTTTGGCCCAAGCCACCTCACTCTGCAATGGAAAACCAGAAATAGATTAGGAGGTAAAAACCAAGGACATAAATCATTGCTTCTTTCTGTCTCACATGTAACAATGAAAAATTTCAAGACCCAGTTATGTACTGGGTTAGATTGTGAGACCTTCTGCACATTTCTCAAATTAATTTAATTTTATTTATATCCTGGCTTTCTCCCAAATGGTATACAAGATGGTTCACAGCATGAATTAAAACAAGGCATATGAATGAAAACCTAGTAACAAAAAAGTTTTAAAAAACAAATCAAGTAAGCTACCATATAAATACTTTCTATATAAATCATTTAAAAACATGAGAACAATAAAAACATAGCAAACAAGCCACATTAAAACCTTTCTGCTTTGTCACTAGATACTTGTTCAAATAAAATCTATTTATCTGCTGACAGAAGGAGACCAGGGAGGATGCCAGCTTAGCTTCCCATGGCAGAGTGTCTACAGCTTGGGAACAGCCACATGAAGGCTCTCCTTCATGTCCTCACCAAACATACTGATGAAGGTGTTGGGACCCAGAGAAAGGTCCCCCTTCCAGGATCTTAAAACTCAGGCAGGCTTAAAACTCAGAACTGATTTTATTTTTGGCATTGTGAGACTTTTTGAAAAAATGAAAAAAAAATCACAAGGGCTTCCTTTTTGCAAAACTGTTTTCTGTAAAACAACACTTACAGAGCAAAATATTTTGCTCAAAAGCAAATGTTAATCACACAACTTTTTTGTGTGTGCTATAGTTACAACAAATCAAAAAAGCACTGCTCTCACGCAAGGGCAAAAAAATAAAATATTTTTCCCCCAAAGGGGTTCCTCAATATATCAAAACACTTTTTTCTAAAAAGGGAGGGGGAATTTATTTATTTTTTTAATATGCAATGCCTCAATTCAAATGTTATTTTTCCCCTATCCTGACAAGATTGCATGGCATCAATGTAGTAGACACTATGTCAACAAAACTATTTTATTTGGTCAATTTAGTTGGTGTTAAGTCATTGTATACTACATGGAAGTAGCATGTATGACAAATTAAATACAAATGCAAAAAAGAAAAGAAAAAAGAAAAATCTTACTTTGAAGCATTTCCAATTTTGACCACATTTCTTTGAGTAACTTTTTAACAGATGGATGGCCATCTGTTCGGAGTGCTTTGATGTGGGTTCCTGAATGGAAG